>CM067378.1:40630644-41869307 GCA_034510155.1 Eucriotettix oculatus
ACGTGTAGAATTCATTCACGAGTCAACTGGAAATAAAAATCCTTACAACAACATGAAAGATATATTTGCAGTTATAAAGTAGAAGAAATCCACAACGTACGAAATGTTATAATATTCAGGTTAAACATTATAGCACACATATTTTAAGAACTTTACGGGCTCGAACATAAAATATGCAATAAGTTTTAATTATACGATTAAATGTTCTGGACATGTATTTATAATTTAATTTTGTGGTGGTCGTTTAGGACTGTTGGTTGGCAATTAAACATTAAACGAATACACCACATTTTATTTTGAGTTTAGGGTTCATCTTCTTTTTATAATATTAAAATCTAGTTCTTTTTGTCATAAATATATTATGCAAGTTTATGCAATCAACTATTTACAATATATAAAATTAATTATAATCATTTTGTTACTAAATAAAATAATAATAGGACCTATTTCCAAAATTTACCATCCTTATTTTTTAACTTTCTCCGACTACTCGCATTAACTTACAGGTTGACTGTGATGGTTAGGAAAATTACACCACTTTACATGTCGAATCTTAAAGAGAGAAAACATACCGCACCATTAAATTGAACACTTATTGGAATCATGCAAAGAAATGAAATAATTTATGTACCCAGAATTTAGAAATTATATATAAAAATATCGAAATTACCGCGTCAACCTGAGAACATTAGTAATTAATCTGGTAGGGCTCTGTTGCAGAGATGTTGGCTGCTCCGTCTCGGATGCTCGTATGTGCTGAAGGAAGACGATAACATTATTATTTTATTTACGTGCTCTACGTGATAATGTCAAAAATTAATGATAGGATGTTTGTAATGTGTTACTAGTTGGGGATGTTTATAAAAATAATTGTTGTTGTTCTTGTGGTATTCGGCCCCAAGTCTGGTCTGTAAAACACTCCATAATAATCTGTGTTGCTCAAGACTTTCCATTTCCGCATGACTACCACTTCCTACATCCACCCTAATCTGTTTAGCGCATTCCATCCTTGGCCTCCCTCTTCTGCTCTTACCCCACAAACTTCACTCTAAATCTTAGTTTGCAACGTGGCCTGTTAATCTATCCCTTCTCTTTGTCAACGTCCTCCATATTGTTCGCTCTTCCCCTATTTTCCTTAGAACTTTCTACTTTGTTACCTTATCCACCCATCTGATTTTCATTCTTCTCATTTCAAAGATGTCTATCCTTTTCCTTTCTGCAACTCCTACCGTCCACGTTTAGCACCTATATAACAACACACTTCATATATTTTTAGCAATGACTTTCTATTATTCACACTTATATTACCCGTAAGTAAATTCCTCTTTTTCGTGAAAGCCTTCACTGCCTGTGCTATCCTATTCTATGTCTCCTATGCGTCTACTATCCCCAGTTATTATGCATAAACACAGAAGATGAAACTCGCTCCGGCCACGTAATTGAGATGATCACTGAGAAAAAATATCGCCAAAGTTCACAATATCGCACTGGAAGATCACAGACTGAACAATTCCATTTCATCCTCCAAGAAAAACTGGCTATGATGGGCGCCGTGACTGTTGACATTAGACAAAATACGGATTTGGAAAAACATTTCAACGCAGAATATAGCGTAACTCGCAAGACGTTTTACGCAGATTCATAACCGTCTATAGAACGTGGATCCATTACTACAAACTAGAGACCAAAAGAGAATAAAGGACAAAAGCTGATAAAAGTGCACCGAAAAGGTGAAGACCGTTTAGTCAGCTGGAAAGGTCATAGGCACTGTCTTTTAAGTTCATAGACTTTTTGGATAAAGGCACAATCAAAACATGACTCTATTTTGCTGCTCTGTTAGATCTTTTGAAACGGTTGCTGATTGAGAAACGACCAAGATTGGCGGGCAAGAAAGTATTGTTTCACCAGAACAATGCGCGAGCGCACAGAGCAGCAATCTCACTGCCAAAAGTGTACGAGCTGGAGTACAAATTCGTTTCTAATCCTCCATAATATTGACTACCACACCTAATACCAAGTGATTTCTTCTTGTTCCCTAAGTTGAAAATTTGGCTTGATGGGAAGAAATTTTCATCAAATGAGGATGTGATGAAAGCCGAGATGGCGTATTTTGCAGTTTGACAAAACCTATTTTTGTGACGAGTTGAAAAATTGGAAACTCACTGGGCCAACGTTTATTGTCAGGGATGGAGACTATGTTGAGAAATAAAGTAAGTTTTCTAAAAAATTATTTCATTTTACTAGACTTAAAACCCTTGTAGTTTTGTAAAACAAATTCACTAAATCTCACGAGTTTTGTTTCTTCTTCTTCGAGGTAATTAGTTGGAAACAAAATGTACTTCTTATTTCTTTTTTATATACCTAAGAGTTTTCATAAAGAAAAATCAGTGTGCAATAAATACGTTCTTCTTCTTCTTTCAGTCCGGACGAACTCGTTGACCGTACAGGAATCAATTCTACGGTAATGAGTTAAGTCTGCAGCTGAATATGTGCGTGCCGGAAGTTTACTTGTTTATAGCCCCACAGATCGTTCGTTTAAAGGCAACGCCACACCGAACCATTTATGAACCACGAGACCGAACGCAGGAGTAATTATTCAGCGAAACGAAATGAAATACTGCAGAGTAATATGCAATTACAGCCTCGTGTATTATATCGCGAACCTTGCGTGTCGTCCGTTAACTTTCTATTAACTTGCAGAAAAACATAATTATTCTCGATCTTGATTAATGCTTTTGGCTTTAATTTACGTATAACGCAACGCTCTATATTGTAAATCGTAAAACGTTTTCTTAAAATATAAAAGGTCTGTGTTAAATATATTCTGCTGTTGCAGGAACGCTGTATTGTATTTTTTGTTACTTAAGAATGTCTTCTTACATGTAGTGTCAGTAATTTTCATGTTCTGTATTTCTCTCGTTCAGCGGTGTTAATTGCTTCAACATAAAATTCTGTAACTTTCAAAGTTTAACTATGTTGACCCAGACTCATAACTTATATTCAACTCGCACTCTTGCAACCATATTTTTGCTCTGTAAGGAGCTCCCTACGAAGACTTCCCACAATCTTAAACTTGAATTCCTCCGTATTCGACGGACAATTCGAAACGGCTGTCTAATAGAAAAATTTATTTCTAGAACTCGGGTAAAAGAGTCCATTGTTCTCAGCTTGTCGGTCGTCAATTTTTGGACGGTTACTAACAGGAAATCGCGCCATTCCTATAGTCCAAGCTCAGTAATACTTCCTAAAAACATTTACCTTCACAAAGTGTATTGTATTGTATCAAACTTAGGGTATTTAATTTTTTTCCTCGGCAAACAGTTAACGAGCATAGATTTTTACTTACCTAGCAATGGCTTCGATGGGACATAAATAAGACAAACAGAAACATAGAAATAAGTAAATGACTATGTTACTTAACTTCTAAGCAGTTTTTATATCAATTACAGCCCGTTAACTACCTAAAATATATCAAGACGTTATAAAAATATCAAACATAAAACGTTAGTTTAAAAACATGGTTACCGGAAAAAAATACCAAAGGATAATAGGGCCAATATGAAACTCGTTTTTGTGAGTTTGTGAAGGTAACTTGTATTAGATTTTCTAATAATTTAATTGTATGTATACGACGGAAAAATGGATGCCATGAATATAATACGTGTAATCTGCGGTTCGGTATCCATGATCTGAAGATTGGAAACCAGGATTTATTGTACAACTGTACCTTCACGTTGATGAGGAGGTCATAACATTGCTGCTACATGTCAGAGAATATTTCAACAAAAGATTGGACTGCATCAATGTAAAAAAAAGAAGAACTAAACCAAAGTGAATTGTAAATGTAATCAAAACAGCAGACAGCGGTTTGTATTTCGCACTCAACGTAGCGTGACAACGGGCTGGTTATTTCGTTTCCTCCTTTTTTTCTTGTTGTTAATCTTGTTCCGTTCACGTGCAACAAGGCCTTCATATTCCCGGGGCGATATGAAGTCACCACAGACGCTCATCGCGAGCCAACTCTGTTTTTTTGCTTTATTTTATTTTCCTTCAACGCCTCATTTGGCGCAACCCGATTTAGAAAGTAAAGTCCAGCTGCATCTGCCGAGACCTTGTGGCGGAGTCAGCAACTTCTTCCATGATGGCCCTCAACAGCACGCCAATTATGTACACTTTGTAAAGAGGGGGCAGACAAAACGGCGAAAGGAATAAAAAAGATGTTGGTTTTACTTCCTTATCAACAACATTCATTCAAGAGTAGACATCTCAATCATGGGTCAGAAACGAACTATTCTCCTTCTAACATGGCGTACATGTTAAGCGTCTGATATAAAGAAATTAGGCCTGTTGAGATTTTAACTTGGATTAAATTAAATCCGTCCCAACCAGCACATTTAATGACGATGGTAATAATTATTAAATGAATGCAACAGCCAAATTTGTCATAAATATATTTTAATAAACCAAAGTACAGCGTATTAAACCAGCACAACACATTGCACCTTTTTTTGGAACCCCTTCATACACATATTTTTGTAAATATGATTATGTAAAAATTAATGTAAACAATTTTGTACATTCATGATAATTAAAGTACAATTATGTAAAATTTGATTGTACATTACAATTTATTTCATTAAATTTAATGGAGACAAATTATATTAGCGCATGCTGAGGATCCAAATAAAGGAACGATACGTCGTAATAGATTTATTAAGGTCCTATAGTTTTATTATTTTATTAAAATAAATTTCCAACAATTTTCTCTATTTCATTAATTTATCTTACTGTAGCCAGATAAATTAAACTATTAAAATTATGGTTATATTAATGGAGACGTTCAGTAAGTCATGATTACTGTATTCATTACGCGTGTGTTGTTTTATTTGAAATACCATAATAATTCCTCAGAATACTTACCACTAATATTTGCTTGTCCGTCATTCCTGTTCAAAGAATAATTTCATTGTATCATCTGTTCGACATTTTTATATTTTAATTGGTATAGTAGAGCCTCTAGCCGGATGACTAAACGATTGTGTTTCATTTGTGAATTTAATTAACAATCAAATCATGGCATTTGAGCGAGTTAGTGTCTTAGCTTTCGAACTTATAATTGCAATAGCGCGAAAAAGAACACCGTAGCAATGCACTTAATATCTCTAAACACCACTTCTGCTGACTGTCATGTAATATATATATGTTTTCTCCATCTTGCATTCATAGATGCTATACAATGATCACACAATGGTTCTCCACAGCCTCTAATTTAGAAAAATCATAATCCAAGTGTATTAAATCATAACTATAATTTCCTTATTGAACGTCGAAATATTTTACTGGGCGCAGATAATATATTAATTGTTTATCTTTGGAGATAGAGAGGTGTGTACCTTTGTAGTGAGGAGTGTAATATTTGTTCTGTTATTTGTCGAGAGCTTGTAAATTGTATTAGTAAAAATTATTTTCATTTATTGATCAATGAGTCGCGTTTTCCCATTTATATATTCAAAAGTCGACGTCCGGTTATCTAGTGCCTAGCGTCGCTGTCTCTCAACACAGCGATCACTGCTTTGAATCCAGGCATGGGCTTGAATGTTTTGGTGACTTCATGGACAGAGAGACAGGGATTAAGACTGCTGGAGAATCATTCGGTATGTTAACTACGTAACATTCCAAATTCGGAATGTGTCATGTCATATGACAGACAGCGGTCGACCCGGTAGGTAGAGCCAAAGAAGAAGGAATATATTTGAAAACATATTTGTAAGGTCAGTGTAAACCTACTAGAGACTCTGAGAACGGTCCCTGAAAAACCTGGTAAATAAGATAAATGAATTTTGATATTGGGATTTTACGTGCACCGTTTAACTAGTACCTTAGAGATATTACCTACACCAATAAATAAAATTGAAATGTCTGTCCGTATGTTTTTTGTCGAATAGGCTCCGAAACGGCTCAACGGATTTCAATGAAAATTTGAGGGTTTAAAAAAAGAGATTTAATTGAAATATTCGTGCATATTTTCTTTAGATATATTGCAGAAGATATTAATATAATATGAATATAAATAAAAATATTAATTTCCGCGCGAAAGCCAGCGAGTAAACCAACTGCGAGTTAAAAGTCCTATCACGAGTTCCTATATCACTCGTCCCATTTACTATCTATTGTTGCAGCAGGCTGACAAAAAATGAACTTCTTTGGATCGTCGATACGATATATACATAAATTGGTTTCATTTCTCGCGTCAGGTAAATTTTAAAATTTAGTGACTGCTAATATGTCGAAACCTGTGTAATGCGAGTCGCTGTGTTTTTTTTTGTTTTTTTTGGGTAACAGGCTACATGAGGGTGATCCTGAAACAGGCAACTCCCCTTCAATAGCATAGGAAGAGAATTGAAAAGGGGGGATGCGGAAACATTATGATCTTTATTATGCGATTTAAGTACAAATTTAACCACGGGGGAAAAATTTTATTCTGTTAGAATACTGAAAATATATTTATTTCTTTCGAGATACTGGAAGTGTATTTGAGGTTCATATTGTGACGTTTTTGATGTCGGTTTGGTTATGTGTTGACCAAGAATTAAATAATGTACCGGGATAATATAAATAAACACCGAGTCCTCAGCTACTTTAAAAATAAACTACAGTCGAAACTCCATTACTTCAATATGATGTCAAGACAGATACGGAATAACACAATGGAATAGCTTGTATATTTATTGAATTCAGTAATTTTTTGAAGGACGGTTTTCAGTAACAGAACAACATGATAATTCTTCCGGAATGAATACACAGGCGCAATCAATATAAAATTGATCGTAGACAAACTTCCTTAAATATTCCCTTTCGTATAAACCGAGACTGCACGGAGAACGTTTTGATTCAAACGAATAAATAAACTTATAATTTTACAACATTTTTATTCAATTATATTTTGCATTATTTAAAAAACTAAATATATTTACTCTCTTATTTAAACACGTTTAAGATAAATTTTCTCAAAATAACAGTACAACAATTGATGTATAAAAGACGATGATTGGAAGTTATAAAATATGTTTAGTGGAAGGTGCAGCTTATATATTATTCACTATACCAAAGTCATATACAGTGAAGAATACATAATGAAAAATGCAGTTGATGTTTAAGGGTTCTGAACATATATTTTGCGGTTGCGTGCCTCATCTGCAAACCGCATGACTATACTTCTATAATGGGTTTCACTTCATTAACATTCTTTTCCGATGCGTTCAGTAGTCTCGCCTGAAAAGTTTCAAATCGGCCACGACCTCAAGAGACACTGAGAGATTAAGTTAGACAATGAAGCGACCAACTGTGGGGACCACCCAGAGACAATCATAAAGTAAACCATTTCCTGTATTCTCTCTGCGGGAAGTCATCGATATTAACTTCAAGAAAACCCTTTGCGGTACACAGGTTAAGAAGCTTATCACATTTTGTAAGCAATCACAAACCAGATATACGCGCTTAAAAAGTCCATTATGTAGCATACGAAACTACTGTTTTATGAACATTAATAGATGTTATCCGGGTAATGAATACCAGTGTTTCAAGACAATAAAACTATTGGAAAAATATGACTGAAAATTATATAAATTCAATCAGACGGTTCTTGTTTTACCCTTCACTTATTAATTAAATACTGAAGTACAAGTGGCCTTAATTACGTCCAAGTAGGAATTTATTACGTTTATCTGAAGTAATGTTGTGTAAAATACCTTCATCATATCTTCACTGGTATACATATTATGGACTATAATAAGGCCATATGTAGGACGAAATAATACATTTAATATTCACGATTCTATACTTTCTTTAAGATCAAAATATAACACATATATTTCCCTACTGTTGGAGGCCAAATTATGTAACTAAAAAATATAATAATAATAAAATTACCTAGAAGTTGGAAGCAAATGTAAATATTAATAATATGGTAATAACATAATTTTGACGTCAACTGATTACACCTCTCTGTCATCTGGATAACATGTGTTTACGGGAAACACCCGATTCGGGAATTCTTGCTTCAAAAATTGGCACTTTATGGTACGAAATTGGTTCAAAATTAAAGACATGAATTAAGAACAACAGTTTATTAAAAGTAAAGAGATCCAATGGCGACCTCCTGAATTCTAGTGGTTAACGTCGCTGCTTCACAACACTGAGATCCCGGGTCCACTTCGGAATATGTCATATAAGATGACAGTCCACAGTCGACCCGGTAGGGCAAAGCCCTGAATGGGCTACAGAGCCAAGGAAGAAAAAGAAGAACGATATCTTTTTCGTTTGAACCCAAACAAAACTGTGGCACCGAATTATGTTTCCAGAAAAATGAATTTACAAAGGTGAGAGGATCAATTAAGTTGATTAATTTGATGGTTAGAAACAAGAGACAACCATCAGATTTTGGTGGTCTGAGACACTAAATTATTCAGATGTACATTCAATAATCTTTTTGGCTGAGGGAGTCAAGGAGTAAATATGATGAATTGTTAAATTTTACGTCTGAAGAAGTCTCAAAAAGGAGATGAAACGGCGCTTTTGAATAAATAGTGATAAATTTGTATGCTCACTTATTGGTCGTCTTTTATTTTTTGTAAATTACAAATATCATCTTAGGGAACGTAATTTAAAAAATATTTGAAAATGAAATGTAAATGATGACAATTAATAATAATAATAATAATATCTACAATTTTCCAGATTAAATATATGATTAAAATGATGAGATAATTAGGCTGCCTTATCTACTCAATTATACACGATAGCTTTTTATTGGGATAATGTGTGATTTGTCATTTAACTAAGAATTAATCCTGTATTTATAGATTTTTGATGCCAGTTGATTATTATCTTATTGTTAGAATCAATAACAAAAACACCAAGAACGTTAAAATTTGTTTTTTCAATTTCAATGTAAAGATTAATTATTAAAAGTATTGAGCAAATTATGTATATAGATTTTAGAGATAATACAAATAATATCATTAACATACTGTAGTTCAGTGGGACCGAACACTAATTTTTTTCAAATTTTTATAGTTTGAAATGATTGAAATGCAGCAAGAATATTCTAACTGGGAGACAGGTAGACAAGAGGTGGGTTTTCCTTGGCGCTAGAGTGCTGGGCTGAAAACGTGTGTCTACAGCTACTAAAGATTAGGCTTGTTTTGCTGAAGGAACGTTTCCTCTTCAAAATTCCCCAAGGACACTTTCTTTGTCAGGGAAAAATTACCGCGCTGAAGGAAGAACGCATAAGGATTGGCTTGAAATACACCTATCATGTGGAATATCGCTTTCCCTTGGAGGAGAGGAAAATAAGAGTTTATCTAGGAGGCGAGAACACGAAAAATAAGTTCGTGTGCTTCAGGACGTTGAAAGGGATTAGGAAGCTAGAGTGGTACAAGATGTTTAAAGGGAGGGGAAAGCTGGAGAGTGTATCAAGACGTGGAAAGGGTGTGGAAGCAGAGAGGTAAGAGTGTGGAAGTAGAAGGAAACAGGAAGCTGAGGAATTAGAAGGAAGAGCGAGCAAGTAAGGCCAGAAATTCTGACTTGTTTGAACTGTGTGTTGCAGTGTAGAAGGAGGAAAACTAAGTTTTCCTCAATTGCCGGTCCAGAGTAATATTCCTTCAACAGAGGTTAAATCCACTGTTGACCTTCAAGTGTGAGAGTGGAAGAAGGAAAACGACCGTGCAGAATTGCTGAGAGGAAGAAACAGGTTAAACACGAGCCTGAAATTTCTGCTGCACATCGTTACTCCAATAAATAATTAAGCCAGAGAAACCCTTTGAACTTTAAAAATCGTCCCCTTTAATTAATGTCTAATTGTAATAGTGCGCAGCGTCCATTAATGAAATTGTTTTTATTTTCTATAAATAAAATTATTATTATTATTATATTATTAAAGCACAAGTAATTTTGTTAAATAATTTTAAACATAACCCCCATAACAATTTACAATACCTGAAATACCTTATTGGGTTTATATCTAAAAATGTAATAGAAAAGGTTTTCAAACCCCCAATAAAAATTCTGTGACAAAAGGAGAGTATTTCCCATAGAGTAACCACTAATTTGACGATAATAAATGTTTTTACCATTCTTATATTTATATTTATTTAATTTCTGGTAATAACTTGCATCATAATTGTTCACATGGTACAATTATGTGAAGCATCTTGTTCAATTAAACAGCATTTGTTATTTGCCAGATATTTTAAGCATAATTATATCATTAAAATGCAGTAACGTGAATGTAAGCCGTGTTAACATATTTTGTCTCTTGTACGGTGACGTCATTAACACCAGTTGCTTTCGTCTAAGTCGTAACAACCAGAAGACCATTCGTATCTAAGCTCCTTTTTCTGACAAATGTTAATTATAATAATTAGGCGGCAGACGCTAACGAAGTGTTGAAACAGCAGTAATTCATATTTCCATGCCTTTAGGTACTGGCATAATTGAATACTCACTTAACGGTAATTTCTTTCGTAAACACTTTCACCTTTGAAATTTACATTTAGTCTTATACAGGAAGTTGAATGTACTTGTTATTTTATTTCAGCTCTTACAAGTTTTTAAAGTAATGTTACTTCGCAGTTTGCACCAGGATTATTAAAAACCAAAATAGTTCCCCAGTAAATTCAAGAAACAAACATAATGTAGCAAAGTTCTAACAGAGAGGAAACGAGTAAACGAATAAATATTTCTTTACAACAAAATTTGTATTAATTTAGCATTCACATTGAATGCTTTGTAACGCGCGTACATGTACTCAAAAAATTGTTAAAATTCATTTTTAATGTTTGATACAAAGCCGTGTCTGGCATATGAGAACAGGTCGTCAGCTATTTGTGACACCCGATTGCTAACATTTCTGTAATAATAGAAAATGGTATTTCCTGGTCACAGATGTTACCAACATGGAATTTACTGAAGCATGAGAAACTTGAAAATAAAGTACTTCACCCTTCCCAAAAAGAAATCTGAAACTGCAATGGTAATATCCGCCAATAACGAGGAGGTCGCCAGTGGAGGAATAGGCTTTCTCAGAAAATGATTGGTTGCATCAATTAATTACTCCTGGGAAGAAGGAACAAACTTGACTCTGGATTTCAAGAAGAAGGTTTAAAATCTCAGTTTGGTTTTGGAGTTAAGAGGGTAATAGTAGATTAAAAGTTGAGGCAGAAAAGTAGGGCTTTGCTTTTGTATTTTTGGATTGTAAAATAGGATTTTACGACAGTTCCTGAGTAGTTCAAGTGAGGTGTGCTTGAATCAGAGGAACCACGACAACGCTTGTCTCTAATTCCATCCACGAATTGTCAAACCGGATTCCGGAGCTCAGCACGTTATTCCAGAATCCAGAGCAACCAATGAATTTATTCCTGAATCTAAAATTATCTCTGCTTCACGGTCCACAATTACTCCCTGAATAAATGCTGCAGGAACATGCTAACAGGTATGTCTTAAGATTTCAATTGTCCCGGACATGTTAAATTCTAAATAATATAAATATACAAATAATCTTTCGATTTAGTTGTAACATTCTTCAGGTACTTAATTTATTAATTTTAAAAATCCACCAATTTCATACTTTAGAAGGATGTATTTTGCATCTGATTTATATGACAAAATTTTTATTTAATTATAACATACATCAGAATGTAAAAACAAAGCTTTTATTAACTTTTTATTATAAAGATATAATGAGTGAATAAAAACCTATACCAATGAATGAAGCTTTTGTATTTTAATGGGAATGTGAAATGTATAACATTATATGTGCGAACTAAAACAAAAGAAAAGTTAAAGCAATCGTAAACTGAAACAACGTCAAGATTTATCAAGTCATACACTATTACAAATAACTTAATTTATAGATTGAAAAGTTAATACCAAAAATTCTATTTTATAAGTCATATGAATGTTTTAGATATATCATATAGTTTTTGTGTGTTTGTAATGAATATGGGGGCTATGATATTTTATAATGAAGTAATACAATATAAGAATGAAAATTCATTTAATCTACATTCGTCTATTTGTTCACTTTGAAGTTATAGGCCGACACTTTTTTAAAAGTTTAACAATATATATATGTTTACAAAATTTAAACACATTAAATATCTTATAAACTAAATACATGTGTTCGGTGGCGGACACGATATTATCCAATAATTTATTACCTCTTCATTGGTAGGAGTTATTTTCCTGACTCTATCGACATATTTGAGAGAAAACACAATCCTCCTCATCATCCGATACCGCCAAATCTCACGATACTCGGGAAAACCCAAAGTCAGAATTTAATTAACCCTGCCCTTAGTTTCATTAGCTCTAAATGTAACTTTCGACTTCCCTTACAATGCTTGCCTCTGATTCCGTACCGCTAAATTCCGGAAGTAGTTTTGTTTATAATTATATGTTTATTACATTTTTGGTAGCAGAAAAAAATGTCAACTAATATGATTACCTTACTTATGTAATCAAACACATAACATCATATCATGAAGATTATCAGTATAGACTCAGATAAAAGAATAAATAATTAAATTCAACTCAAACAACTTTAACAATGATAATTCAATAAAAAGTTGCCAATCCTGAAATTAAAATATTTTTCTTTTTATTTAATAATAAGTAATTTACTGCAAATTAAGGACAGATAAATGCGAATCAAAGCAGAAAAGTTTAACTAGAAATTAATATAAATTATCTAAGTTTCAGATAACGTGAAAATATGCAGCCATATTTTCTCCATCATCTATATAATCTGTTTTTAATTGACGGGAGAACCTCTTATTTATGCATTTTAAGTTGTGACACATAAAAGCACTCTGTAATCGGATTATCCATTATACCCATATCGTTAACGGACAAAAACTTGAGAGCACCGGTTGAAAGTCTAATCTTATAATTAAAAGAATACAGAATTCAGATGAAAGACAGGTCTTCGCAACAGGAGCAGCTCAGACATGAAACGTGGATTATTAACTACTTATCAGTTCTTAAATCACAATAAAAAAGTATTTAAAGAGTAATAAGAATTTATTGAACTATTCCATACTACAATTTTGATTGAGTGTTCCAGGCGATTATTGCATAAAGGCCGTAAGCTCAATATTAATGTATTACGTGCAATTTATAAGTAAATTGTTAAGATTGTGTGAACTTTTATGGTGGATTATGATGGAAAGTCATGTAACATTGTACATAAGTTACTGATTATTATTGACAATTCTTCTCAGGAAATAATTTTACAGTGACATACTAAAAAAATATTCAAGGCAACTTAAACTGTAAATAATAATATTGTAAATTTGTAATATTTTTTGTCTCCACGATGTATTTAGTTCTGTTTCAAGAAGAGAATTTAATAAACTTTTAAAATAGGAAACTAAAATTATTGAGCTGATTATCAAAAATAATAAATATACAAAATCTGGTTCAGAAGTGTTAAACTACACCGACGTGAAACTCTAGCAAGAATTGACTCCTTATATTACGAGGAATAACGAACCACTGACAGGAACCCGTAGTAAACGATTTAATTCCAGTATTCTGAAATAACTGTAAGAGTTAAAGTTTAAATTGTCGAGTTTCATAGTAAATGTACAATAAAAATTATTTTCAACTGAAAGGAAGGACTAAGGAGCTAGACCCTTAGTTCTGATAAATATATTGAAATCATAAATTTTTAAAAGTGAAGAGCACGTTCTACGAGGAAATTAATTAAAGTTAAAAGATTGGACGAAATATTACGACGGGGTGATGGCTTTCTGCGATCACTATCCCATCTGAACCTGTATCTATTGGCCGTAGGTCACGACTATTAGGCAGACAGCCAGCTTTTGCCTCAGCGTGTTAATTTTCATGGCGTCCCTCTCGGCTATCTCTGTATCTGCTAGTCACGCTTTGCGACAAGTTACGGTCTCGTGACTGGATTCGAACCCACGCCCCTTCCATCTATCGTCCGCAAAGCAACACGATCTCTGTCGGTTCCGTCTACTTCTCCTTTCTGTGACGTGTGTTTTCTACATCACATTCGCTATCGTTAATAACTTTTTTTTTTCATGTCGAGGCGCGCATTTAACAGACTCGCTCCAGACGGGTCACGAACAGAAGGCCTGTAGGTTACTTTCTACCTGTTTGATCAAAAGCCGCTTGACGTCGGTAAGGAAATCATGACATTAAAATAGTTAAGAATATTCTTCAGAGTAAAAAGCTCTTATTTATGACGAAACTGAAATGAATAAAACTTTCACATACAGCGAGGATAAGAAAAACCGGCCAAAGTTCATGGCATTTGTAGATTTAGAAAAAGCGTTTGATAATGTTAACTGAAAAACTCTATTAATGATTTTGAAGAACACAAGAATAAAATGTCGAGACAGAAGGCTTACACATAACCTCTACAGAAGGCAGTCAGCTGTAATTAGAATTGAAGATCAAGAATATAAAACAGAAATCAAGAAAGGAGTAAAACAAGAATGCAGTCTGTCGCCCATAATGTTTAACAGACGATGAAGAAACTTAAAACGGAATATGGAAAAGGAATCATACTGCGGGAGAAGAAATAAAAATCCTACGCTTTTCCGACCATATTGTCGTATTAGAGGAGTCAGAAGAAGACTTGGAAACCATAATAAATGGCATCAACATGGTCATGGAGAAAGAGTTCAATATGAGGAATAATAGAGGGGACAAGGTAATGGAGTGTAGTATGGGAAACAAAGGAATAACGAAGGGGGTTAGATTGGGAAGGGATATTTTGACGGAAGTTAAGGAATTCTGGAACTCGGACAGCAAAATAACTAGGGATAGTAGAAGTATACGAGGCATAAAGAGTACGATAGCGCGGGCAAGGAAGGCTTTCGCGAAAAATAGGAATTTACCTATGGGTAATATGTGTGAATATTAGGAAATCGTTGCTAAAAACGTTCGTATAGAGCGGGGCGTTATAAGGGTGTGAAACGTGGACGATAGGAGCTGCGGAATGGAGCCTTTGAAAATTTGTGCTATAGGAGAAAGCTGAAAATCAGTGGAAAATCACAGACGAGAATGTTCTAAACAGAATAAGGGAAGAGCGATCAATATAGAGGACGTTCACCAAGAGAAGGGATACGTTAATAAGCCACGTTTCGAGACATAAGGGTTTTGTAAAATTAGCATTCTACGGAAGTGAGGTAGGTAAGAAAAGAAGAGGGAGGGAAGGATGGAACCCGCTAAGCAGATCAGGGAAGATGTGGTAGTTATGCGGAAAAAAAAGGTTTACGCATGGAAGGCTGCATCAGACCAGTCTTAGGACTGAATACCACAACAACAACAAAATACCATGTATATCCCACACAGACTATTCAATATGTTAGACTTTAAGTAAAAAAAGAAACAATGCACGATTCAGGAGGTAATGCTAGTAACATAAATTATTAATAAATTAAATATTTGTTCAATTACATTCATTAATCATTAGTACACATATACTTATTCGCTGACTTCCTGTGGTCTAGTGGCTAGTATCGTATATGTCCATGGGCTGTGATGTTTATGCTGTCATACTCACGGAGACTGGGATTAAGACTGCCGGATAATCGATACGCTGTCGACTTATCACTCAAAATTCGGAAAGTGTCATGTTAGATGGCAGTCCACAGTCGACCCGGTAGGCCTTCTCAACTCATATATCACATTTTTCCAGATAGATTCTTTATTTTGTAATTTGCGACCAAAAATTAGTTGGGCCAAGGGTAAAAATTACTAATTTTTCAATTTTCTGTTTTCCTTTTATTGGCGTGACCAAATAATGTAATCAATTTCGGTCCAGTTGTTATTATAGAAAGCGTGTCTGTCTCCAAGAAGAATTCCGTCTAAAATATAAAATTGACTTGCCGTACAAAAAAGTGTCTCGATTATTTTTATTTCATTCTGTTGATGTATATTTATTGAATAAAATAATACATAAAAGCCATTGGAAAAATAGTACAGGAAAGTGGCGCATAGAATTTTAGCACACACCTTTCTTTGGGAAAGGGGACTGGATACATGGGGATGATTAACTTAATGGCAACTCCCCTTGAAAAGCATTTTTTTTGGCAACTGGCTTCTTGAGGGTTATACTGCAACAGACAACCCCCCTTTAATAATATAGGGAGGGAATTGAAAAGGGGGGTGTGGAAGGTAGAGCAAGGTAGCCGAGGGTTGATTAAGGTCCCCGGGCTATAGTTTATGGTTCCCACCAGGCTAATCATCTAATAGAGATAGAAGGAAAGCTATAGAAAACCTGCATCGAGTAGGTCGGGCTCATGGGTACTTGCTTCACGCCTTCCCGAATGTCGGGAGAGAAGTTTTTGTGGGGTCATAACATTCCCTTCTTCGTGTCTTGACCAGTTTAGAAGGCAGCTGACCAACTGATCCAATAGGATCAGCGGACAAATCTTACTGTATGCGCAAGGTCTGCGACCCTGGAACATGCAAAACAGGCAGAGTTGTCTTGGTATGTGAAAACATTAAGACGCAATAGAGAGAAGGAGACACCCCGAAGGTAACCTTCCATCATCACACATCGCGTTCTTCTTTGTTACGAGGTGTCGTATTCCGTCAGCGCGGGTCCGGTGGCATCCTGATCGCTATGCTTGATTTCAGATTAGTATTTAGAAAACATATTGAGGGGTAATGCAAATTGTAACCCGAGAAAATTAAAAAATAATACAATAAACCTGAGACTATGTTTACTTTATATTTGTATGAAACTTCAACACCTATCAGCTTCATAACAATTTTTTTAAAAGTCTTTTCCATATCACCGTACAAATTATCAATGTACGTAAAGAAGTTTTATTTAAAAAATTGGAACTCAATAACTGCAGTTGTTCCAAACGACTAAATTTTAAAAAAGAAGCTGTAACAGTCAAGTTAGAGGCTACTTACTTCTTTCGTGTAGCAAATATAAAGTTAGTATACATTGCGATGTTAATCTCATAATATTATTTAATCCTGCTAAAAAATTTAAAGTTATTGCCTAACCAAACAATTCCACCAAGCTATTCTAATCTAAATGTTTGCTTAGATAAGTTTATTTTGTGACTTACTTCATTATTCTGCATAAATTTAACTAATTATTCTATTTTCTTATGGTATAATTAGAATATAATTATTCTATGAATTTAATGCACCGTTAAGTAAAGACAGTTTACAGTTGACTTGAATTCCTACATGGTCTCTTAGTTTTCAGTTATGAACTTTGCTGACTATACTCATAGCCCTTTTCCACTTCCGAGTGGGAGGGATCCAACTCAAGTGAAACGTTTTAATAAAGACTTTCTCTAACATCTTACTGCGGTTATGTCTATGTGTTTCGCATCATCCAAAATGGTAGGACGTTTATACCATTAGAAAGTGCGACAGGAATAGCACTCCTCTTAGAAAACGACGCTCTCTCTTTTTATATATACTGCTAACCAAATCGAAGTTTCTTGATACTTCAATTCTCTGTTAAATGGGAAAATTTTACTGTAGAATTGTAAAATAACGTGTTGCTACCGTTTCTTTAGGACATTATTACCATCCTTCCGGAAAGGAATTGAAAATTCGATTTCCATCAAACAATTATGTTAAAAATGTATTACTTCCTTTTTAATTTATTCTGAATTTAAAAACTCCCGTCTTGTCCATTACAATGTACTGTTTTATTTAACCTAATAGGCACTAGCGATCCATATCAGGAGCGCAAAACATGTCTAACTTAAAACACGCCCTAATATATATTAAAACTCATAAATTTTTCCCGCAGAAATTGATTGCTGATTAAGTACAGCTCTATCAAACAATTACTACTTGACAAAATCTCTGGCTGGAAAATATTAATGTGTTGTGTACACGCTTAAATTGGATAAAAAAGCAAGTACAAATGTTTTATGATTTTTCAAACTTTTGCTTTAAATTTTCCAATGTTTCGTAATGCCTTTATCCTGTTTAAGATAAATGCATGCAATTGGAGACAATAAAAATGTTTTTGTATGGATAAATTTAACATTTCTTATGACGTTCTACTTATGGAACACTAGGCTACTGGGATGCCGTACTAAAGCTTGATTTTTTCAGAACATTTGATGGAAAACGATTAATTATGGAATGATTTCTATGATAATGATGGAATACAAGCAGTTTATATCGAAACGTCACAAATATAGAGTCATCGGACGAGGATTCGACAGATGAAAGGTAGTGGTAGTCTTTTGGGTAAATTATCAGGAAAACAACATTCGGAAAATGTTAAACTAGTTATGGATCATAGTAGCAATATGGAGACGAGGATATTCCAGATGAAGGTAATATGCTGTTAACAACTGTGGCATCAAAATTAAAATCAGCAATAACATCAAAATCATCTAACAGCTTGTACATGGATAAATATAAAGTACCTGGAGTGCAGAGGTGTTGTTTTATTACTCGCTTATAACGTCTCTAAGTTTAGATATATATCATAAGTTTACTAATTTAAAGGTTTTGTTGTGAACGACATTGACAGCATTTTATCAGAAGAGAGCAATAAATACGCGCTATGAATCACTGACATCACTCAACCCGAAATTAGGTACTTTCTGGCTTTACTCGTAGTATCGAGATATGAAAAACCTATAAAAATGTGCTATTGTGATTCTGGAGAAGATCTCAGAAATGCTGCACTGCTCAAAGGTATGAAACGAAATAGATATATCTAAATAATTAAACTTGTACATGTGCAGTTACCATAAAAAGCAGTTGCAAGGAAAGAATGGTTAAAATAAAAATTTACAATAATGAATAGTTTAATTTTTTTTAAATATTAGCTTATTTGCATCCTTATTGGACTAATGTTCTATAAATGGTGTGGGCAATATTTTCAAAATGTTGGGCAGTAAAGAACATCTGTTGTTTTCGTGAAACTTTAAGTACTATATTTTAATTCTCGAAAACTTTTTATTCAGTACTTAATGGTTAAAGAATGACATGTATTTAATGATCGAATATGAATTTACATAAAGATGAAATAGGTACTGATTTTATATATTCTTAAAATGAGTTACTTGTCAATAGGTAAACTGAAAGCAACGGTCTATCTCACCGATTTTTCCGTCTTCAGAGTTAATTTTCTTGCAGAAACTTATTGATCATCCTTCACCGATATCCTATTCCACGCATACGTGTTGGGTAATGTTGCATACATATTTGACAGTTTTGATCTATTTACTTAGCTTTCTTAAATTTTCGTATTTCTGTACATTATTAAAATTGTTCTCAGGACTGATAAGAGAGTTTTATTAGGGGATTTCAATTTATTATTAATATTTGAAATTATTTTAGCCAATACGCTAGGCGCCACAGTGTAATAACTATATTTCTTCTCAATAGGACACAATTTTTAACATTTATAGTTTTATATAATTTTAAATATTTACTTTATAAGAAAGTTACAATTTCTAAATTCAAATTTACTTTTACAATTTAAAAATAAAAGAAAACATGGAACCTTAGTCTAAAAGTATATTTCTGTTGGGGATATAGAGGCAAATTTTCATTTTTTGGCTTTTTTACAGCAAGAATTTGTAGCAGTTCTTATCTGCGATTGTCACAATATGGCCGTGGAAATCATTTTCTTCTCTTCCGTTTCCCGACGTTCACTATTTTTTAACTAATATAATTGAAATTAATCTCTGCTAGAACGACAAGCTTATCAATATACTAACCTTAAATTTCGTCCGTTCCATACAGATCTCCTAACTATATTATTGTTGCTCTTCATAGACTATAAAACTTAAATTTCACCAGTTTCCCCGAAAGCTTCATAACTACGGCCTTCTAAATCTTTCATCCGTCCTCCTCAACGATATTTTTCTCTCCATGGAACTCCGCAGCCTTGTTTGCATTATATAACTTAAATTCCGTCCATTCTCTGCCGACGCCCCACATATATTGTAAAATTTTCCAAGGCCGGACCCTTTCATAAAAGGACGTCAGAAAATCAAGACATTGTACCGCACCTCGTCGTAAGTGCTTGAAAATATTTATGATAAATAGCTAAGCGATATGCGCTTAGAACAACTGAATATAACGAAATGTCATGAGGACTGGTGGAACAACTGTTGCGTATTAGGAACAAAAACGTTATGCAGTTCAAAGTTAGTTTTGTTCATTTACTTTGCTGCTGTATGTTCGGCTCTGTGACGTGAATCTCTTCTTCTTTTCTCGAAGTGTAAGACATGACTGGTCAGTGATTTAGTAGTAGTATGCGCCTCTTCTTCCTTTTGTTATGAATCAGCTGTAGCTGAGTTGACTTCTGACGTGACGTTGCTGTAGTCGTCTCATGTTTGCTGAGTTGTGGTGGAGGTCGGCTGACCTCCCACACCATTGCCGCCTGTACGTTATCTGTCGGAAGAAACGGAAACTTTTACGCGCTCTCCGAAAACTTAAAAAAATTAATATGTTAAGTTTCGCTTTCATACCATTGATGGTGGCTGAGAAAACAAATTGTGGTGCATTAGTTTCTGGGCTACCATAGTAATTAGATCGCCAAGCAGCATTCTAGGTTATAATATTTTACCACACCATGTAATATAGACGTGGAAACTGTTCCGGATCATTTGGCAGTGGAAAATAAATTTCCGAATGTGTTAATCTATAAACTTTTCTAAATTGAATGATTTACGAAAAATTCCGCGACTAGTTACGCATGCAGTGCAAATCATGAGACACTTTCTTAAAGTGATTATCTTTACTTAAATACTTTTTGCAAAGAAAATAACTAAAGTCGACAGCTTTTCGAGACTGAATAACGTACTATTCGAAAGCTGTACGCTGTATCGTCTATATCTGCCTCTAAAGAAGCATTGTCATACTTATTAAAAATTATATAAAAGATTTTACTTTTGGTAATTATGTTTTTTCTGCTTTTTATATCGCATTCCCATATTTATTAGTGGTACTTTTTAAGAGTTGTTGGTTCGTTCATTTTTTAATAAACAAATAATTTGTGCCTATAATTTATTATTATTATTCTTATTTCACTGTGTTTTATATATGCGACCCACGTAATAATTTATTTGTTCTTCGCCCATCTTTGTAGTTTGTTAATCTTAATAACAGAACAAATTTTATGTAAAAGAGACAATTATTTCTCATATCTGACATATTCAAATCTACGTTAATTTACGTGTCCACTTCGATTGCGAAACGTTTACTTTTTCCTGTACCAGACCACACTTTTACGCAAACAGAATTTTATTTCAGTGCATTAAAGTTTTATAATATTTTAGTTTAATATTTTCAATGCCATTTTAATATTTTAATTTTAGATTTCTTAAATATCCAAATTTATTTCATATCACAAATAATCGACTTTCAAAACCGAACTAATTCCCAGCTTGTTCTCGAAAGGAACAAGTCTACAGCAAAGTATATTTACGGTGTTAATTGTTTTATATTCGTGCTTATTTAGTGAAACACTAAAAGAGCCAGGCCGTTAATCAGAGTTGACAGTTCTTATCCATCCATCACACCGACAGTGCGCGCTCCGTTGGGAATCATCGCCTTCTATTAATATACCTCGGGTCACGACCAGAGGCAATAACAGAGATTTATTTCCTGAGGTGTTTCTGATGCTGACTTCAACAGACCGTTTCAATAATGGGCGACTGGCAAATATGGAAATAGAATATACTCGATAAATGGTCTCTGGATTACGCACATATATGACTGCTTCAGATCTTAATATATTATGATATATCAACTATATCACTCATAATAAAGAGTAGGATAGCACAGGCAAGGAAGACATTTGCGAAAAAGAGGAATATACTTTCCGGTAATATAAGTGTCAATATTACGAAATCTTTGCCAAAAATGTTCGTATGGAACGTGGCGATATATGGATGTGAAACCTTGACGATAGGAGTTGCGGAAAGAAAAAGAATAGAAACCTTTGAAATGTGGTGCTATAGGAGAAAGCTGAAAATCAGATGGGTGTACAAAGTAACTAACGAGGAAGTTCTAAACAGAATAGGGGAAGAGCGAACAATATGGAAGGCGCTGACCAAGAGAAGGGATAGCTTAATAGGCCACATTTTAAGACATGAGGGTCTTGTAAAATTAGCATTAAATCGAAGTGTATGGGGTAAGAGAGGAAGAGGGAGGCAAAGGATGGAATACACTAAGCAGAATTGGAAGGATGTCAGTTGTGCTAGTTATGCGGAAATGAAAAGACCTGCCATACGTTGTATGGAGGGTTGCATCAGACCAGTCTTAGGACTGAATACCACAACATCACTGGTAAAGTATTAAGTACGTTATCTCTCATGCTCCGTTAAACAAAGAGTCTTAAGTCCACAAAGTATTTTCATCATCATTGTCACTTTAATTACTTGATTTCAAGAATTTTAATCACAATATTCAGTTGAGAGATTATGTCGTTTCTCCTTGGAACACAATTACCTCACCTTCATTAGAATCACTTCATTTTTTCAAATTTATATTTTAGAGTGATTACCAATTTCATTACTTCTCATTCAATTGATACACGAAATTAATAAGTATGCAATAAATAACGTGAAAGGAGAAAACAATATTAAGAATCCGATACCATTTTTACGCATTATGAAATTAAAATTCTTAAAAATATTGATTGATTGAATAAATTATTCTCTTAATGGATTACAAAAAATATTTTAAACGAAACATAATTTTTGCTACGTGATTCTGGAACTTAAGAGCGTTTATGTTTCTTACAATTGTTTCTTCAGTCAACGCCTGTTAATATTCCCTTTATATTATTATTGATATTAATTTTATTATTTGATTTCTTCTGTATCTTTCCATATTGCTTTTATAAATTGTAATACTTTCCTTTTGAGTTTTATGATTTCACGGAAGCTAAATTAAGTTTCGATCTCTCAAGTATGCGTGTACTCTTTTGTTTCCGAGTCTCCTTATCGCCAGTATTTATAGCGCCTTGCCCGACGCCGCTCGTTCTGTTCTTTTCTGTTGGTCTCGTCTTCCCAGAATAGTACATAGTAGTAGCGAGTTTGACTGAGTGGCAGCCGCATTGTATCGAAACAACTTCAAACGCATTCTCGTCAGTCCAGCGTCGGCAATTAGAAAGGCGAGGCCGGAATACTCCGTGGTCCGTCTCAGAGGCATCTTTCCGCCGTCCTATCTTTTCTCGTCTCTCTTCAGCTTCCTCAATTTATCTTCCTATACAAATGACAGTACTAAAAGTATACTTTTGTTGATGAACTTCTAATAGTATGAGCAATTCATGTTTACTTATATTAATTTACAACTTTTTCTACCGACTCTTACAATGTCTTTCATTTTAGTACACCACTCTTCGTGTGACACCTCTTGGGTAACAAAGTTTATATTTATTATCTCTTCTTGTACTTACTCTAATGAAATGACTAATCCCGTTTCCATTTGCGACCCTCATTCGTTTATTTTTCAAAAGTCTATTCATGAGTGATCTTCTCTACTACTTTTTAGATGACTATTTTCAGAGTACCGTTGCGGAAGTGTCCAACATTAGTCTCCATCAATCAAAATGGCTTCTAAAGAGTTTCTTCTACTGAAGGTGCAATTATTCTGCAAGTCCTGATCGCCCAGTTCTGAGAACCTTGGCTTAGTGATGCATAGTGCCTATCCCTTTGTGTATACGAATGAAATATGCATGTGATATTAGATATGCGTAATGAGGTCTCCGTAATAATAATTACGAACAGACCGACCCGCATACCGTTACAGTAAAAGGCAAAAGGAAAGATTCTTTGTGGTCTTCTAATTGCGTCTTGGGCATTGTAATTCAATAAGCGCTTTCTAAACGAGTCCCACCCCGGGGCCAGTGCCTATTACGACTCACAAAATGTTTTCGAATTATCAACACTCCGATTTTCGACATTAATAATACATGCCAGTTTTCATGGTCAGCTTTCCTGGATTTAGTGAAGGTCACTTTCCGCAAAACATTTCTCTCTTTGATCAAATATTAGCGATAAGAACTACGACACAATTTTACATTTATAAAGGGTTGTTTATGTAGAAAATTTAATTTTTTGAGAGCGAATTATATTATTTAATTTGGGAAAATAAATTAGGCCATTTAATTTACTCGATATTAATACACAAATTTATCGTCACAAATAATTACAATTTTTAGAGTGTTTTATATTAGCAAGAATTCTTAATCACGGAGCTTCTCGTGGAAATAATAACTGACAACTTTTGGCAATGTCTCATAGATGTGGAATTTCGTTATGGAAAAGTTTGTTTGGTTATCTGCTTTTCTTTGACGTTGCTGATTGGGTCAGGGAACCGCAGACCCCGTTCTTCAATTCCTTGACCATAATAATTTGCACTCCACTCTGTTTCCCACCCTTGACATTTCATTTTCTTGCCGTGCGTGACAAATACTTTTATTCTCTCTCTCTTTCCCCTCCCCCCTTCCCAGACTCTCGAATTGAACAGAATAATACTCAATTCGTAAACCATAGAAATAATGAACCTTCACTGAATGTGATTCAACTATAGAAATATTTTCAAGTATTCTTTTACATCAGTCACATTTTTCGTACGACTTACACGGAGCAGCGAAAACGACTAATTCACACTTTCCGTACAACTCTCTCAAAAAATACTATTTATTTACTTTCCACAATGTCAAATATACAATATGTTATTTTGTTTCAGTTTTCATACTTTCTAGTTTCCAACTGTTCAAATATAATTTAATTTAGAATTTTCATTTTCATACATTGCTCCATAAATTTTTCCCGAAATAACATAACCTTATTTCATAAATTTACGATTCGTGTATGAAAGTTAATTAGTGGGTATATTTAAATTGGACAACGCAAATAGCTGCTGTATTGTATTCGGTCGTCAAATCAAGCGCTATTTAATTTTTCTTGAAGGCACTAGAATTAAAAGCTATTTGTGAAGGATTTGTAGTTCCCAGGAACGGGACTGAGTTAAATTTACGAATATCAAATTACAATCAACTTTAAAATACTCAGTCGGATTTTCAGAAGAATATTTATTTATTCATAAATTAATATTCATTTATTCATAAATCCTCAGCATATATATATATATATATATATATACTGATATCGTTATAATGAAAAGTCGTTAACTTTTTTGCTCTGCAGAGTTTTCCATTAATTTTAACTTCCGCTCCCATTACTGTATTTCAGCTAACTTTTCTAATAAGTCTCTACCTATTTTAATTTCACTTATATGGTATGATATTTATTTATATTTCAGCCTAAGGTTTTCATATTTATCGAAGTCGAGTTTGGAAATGATAAATGTATCTTTTAAACGCATAAGTATCCGAACTTTCAATTTCATTTTTCTCAAAGACTTTCCCCGGGATTCCATACGTTCCATGTTTAAATATTGGTTTCACATAACGTTTCCCATGATGTAGACGATGGCGGTGATAAACTTGGAAATGTTGTGCAAAATCGACGCAAATGGAATTCCGAAAATATATTTATATTTTTTCTATATCAATGATAGATACCGTCAGGTCATTATAAAACACATTGGCATGACTATTAGTGATGTATTCTACTTCGTGGTTTCCAACCAAATTTGCCTGAAAATAATAAATAATAAATTAGTCATGTAGTTTTAATATATTGTAGGAGGGGGGTGGATTAATTAAATTAAATTAAAAGGTGATTAAAATATTAGGAAATTTATTTACATAGGGGAATTAAACAGGGAATACATTATTGAAGGAAATATTTCGAAGGAAATTGGGGTTCGGTGAAGCAATCACATCTCCTTAACACAGGTTTAATACCGTCGGCGGTCAACCCTAAATGACCTGGATTGGAAAATTGGCAGCTTCTATGTGGCTCCGTCTTCAGCAGTTGTCTTGTCCAGGAACGATCATCGGCTCCAACCATCTGCTCTTAATGTCTAGAGCCGAATGAATCTGCACAGCCTCACCGCTGTGTCCCCCACCTCGATAAATCGATCTTTTTCACTCGATTTAACTATTCACGAAACCCCATTGGCCAAGGCCACCACTTGGTAATTTTAAAATATTATTTGTTTCTTTGATATTTGATATTTCCGAATACCGTACATCAGTTCTGTACGTGACCTGACAGCATCCCATAGGCTTACAGTCCCTTTCTCTGCGTGACTTCCAATCCTTTGCTAATTTTTACATTACAACTTAAAATAAATATCGCGCTACAATATATCTTATGAAACGTTTTTGTAATTGAGACTACAAGAATTATATTGATGTGAATATATTTTTTTAATTGATGACTTTTAGAGTCTCAGGAATAATATGCAAATTTCAACATAGATTAGCCATATACCTTGAATACGTGTTCATTGATCGGATATGCTGACTGCTTTTCATATTTTTTAAAATCTTTTCAGGAATTAATTAATTTTCTGCTAATGAACGTGGTGTAAATAATTCGGATTAATATTTTTCGTTTATATTGTTGAGGCAGTGTCTGCCTTATTATTACGTTTTCGTTACCTTTGACCAGTGTGGAGCAGGATGAACACCCAATTGAATTTGTGTTTACAGATTTATTTTCTTCCTCTCTAATACCACTTTTGTTAGTAATGAATTTTGTGTCGCTAGGTATTTGACTTAGCCATAAAATCTTTGCATACTTTGAAGATTCAGTATTCAAATTTATTAATGTTGTCGAAAGCTCCAATATTTAATAGTAGTCAAAATGTATACGGAGATTGATTGTATGGGTGTCATTACATGCTGTATAAATTTATTGGAAAAAACAAAGTGCAAAATATACAATGTTCAGTGAACGAACAAAATTCACATCTAGTACTAAAAACACTTAGTAACACACAATTTATCAAAATAGCCCACAAAATTCAATAAAAGTTATCTAAAATTTTTATTATGCGTCTTATGCAATGCTACTTTAGACTAGGTTATGGATATGGCTGACAGCCAATTATTAAGTTGGCAGTGGCTTCTTCAACAACGGAGAAAGCACAACGATTGGATGTCATTTGTAGGGTTCCAAGGATACTATTTCAGTTCTCAAGAAACAATTAAACTACGCCGCTGTACTTAACATTTCAGTTTGAGGAATTTTCATTTAATGGATATATCACCTTACTTTATTGATACATATTGACATATTGATCAGGAAAAGTGACATCGAATTAACAGTAGAAAATTCTCCTCCAATCATGAGCGTGGAACTAAATTTTATATTCATTTCCAAATTACCATTAAATAATATTTTTTCCGACAATAGGTGCAGTCATTATTTATGACTAAAACATGATCTATTTTGTGCAGATAATATATATATATATCAATCATAAAATTGTGTTGAAATTTAATTTTCTAACGATATCAGTTTTAATTTAAATTATATATATATATATATATATATATTTGATTATATTTGATTTAATTAATAATTCATTAAGTGTTACATAATTAAACACCCGTTATTTTCTTCGAGCAAGTGCAGGATATGAGTATAATGCAAACATAATGAGAAAAAATCGAGATTAATTGATTACTTATTACAGTTTAATTTTTTACAATTCTGATATTAAAATAGGAAGTAGATCAACAACGGATAGCAGGAAAACTGTTGTAAAAATCAAAGTTTCCTTCTATAATTGCAGTAGGGGTTCCTGAGAAGTATTTGGGAGAGGGGTGTAGTAACAATTTTGGAAAATTTATATTCATAAGTATCAGTATCCTCCCCTCAGCGAAATAAATGTAATTGTTTTTAATTAATTAACTATGTGAGGCAAGTGTTATAATAAAAAGAAAACTAACAAATTAATTTCGTGACGAGCTTTTTATTATTAGTGATAACTGAAAATTGAGGTATCAATGTATTTACAATAATGATAACATAGCGTACCGTTTCTTCGTTCAAAGTACAAAAATTTATTCAAAATACAGTACCATAATATTTCGTTTGTTGTTTTATTGGTAAAATCTCTATATTATAGCTACATGATCGACCTTGTGGTTCTTAATCAATTCAATTTATAAATGATACAGATAAGAAGTCTCTCAAACATGCAACAGACTGAAATTATCTAGAGTTGAATTAATTAATTATTATATTTATCTAATAAAATTTTTACTTAACTCGAAAATACGTTTTTGGATCGTATAATATAGTGTAATAATTAATTCATATGTTATTTTTCTTTTAATAATATTAATTGTACCACAAAATGTACTACTTGATTTTCGATTTTCAAGCGAGTTTTAAATTTCTCCATAACGTTTCAGCGTCTTGAAGCTCCTTTCCGTCTTTGCACTGGAAATATTATTACATAGGTTAAAAGCTCTATAATTGCACATTTTAATAAACTGGCTTGATACTCGTTATATTAGCTAAACTCTTTGGAAAGTATATATTTTTATGATATTAAGTAAGTGTTTCTGAAAACTATATATTCATATGCATCGACCACACGCGCATTCAAAATACAGCACCATAATATTTCGTTTGTTGTTTTATTGGTACAATCTCTATATTATAGCTACATGATCGTCCTTGTGGTTCTTAATCAATTCAATTTATAAATGATACAGATAAAAAGTCTCTCAAACATGCAACAGACTGAAATTATCTAGAGTTGAATTAATTAATTATTATATTTATCTAATAAAATTTTTACTTATCTCGAAAATACGTTTTTGGATCCTATAATATAGTGTAATAATTAATTCAGATCTTATTTTTCTTTTAATAATATCAATTGTACCACAAAATGTACTACTTGCTTTTCGATTTTCATAACGTTCCAGCGTCTTGAAGCTCCTTTCCGTCTTTGCACTGGAAATATTATTACATAGGTTAAAAGCTCTATAATTGCACATTTTAATAAACTTGCTTGATACTCGTTATATTAGCTAAACTCTTTGTGAAGAATATATTTTTATGATATTAAGTAAGTGTTCCTGAAAACTATATATTCATATGCATCGACCTCACGCGCAAAGGAAGCACAGGAAATGCAACTGTGGTTCGTGAATACATCTTCTCAGTTCTCGCCAACATAAAACTGTTATAAACGAAAGAGATTGGATGTAGAACTCGTGAAGGCCTCTGAGCTGGCTCTTTAACTAGAATTCCAGAACTCTAAAGAACACACTCGCTAGCCATTACACTTCGCCCCAACCTCTCAGCAGTAAACACCTCTCCAAATAAACTCACCATGAGAGGCTGTGGTTCGTGGACGTGAATATGATTGCCTTTGTCCGACCTTGTCAGGAGGCAGGACCCTCCCTAAAGCTGAATTCGTTACGCCTCTCACCTTAGACCTGGGGCAGATTTACCCCAGCAGATAGCATCTGCCTAAGACCGGCGATTGTCACTACTCCAGAGATGACTGACACCGCAATGTCTGCGCTTCCATTGGCAACTCAGCCGCGTCGACACATTTCCAGACGAGTTTATACTGAATGTAGTTGGACACCTTTACGTCAACAATGCATGGAAGTAAAATGCACAAAAACGTCTCAGGAATCTTTGTGGAATACATTGCATTAATTTGAAAATTTATAGAAACGTCATTACAATATAAAATCACGAAAATAACTACTATACTTTGCATAATTTGAGTTTTTGTATAATACCGTCGTGTAATTTGAGATATCTTAAATTAAGGTTTGGGTACAACATTCAGTGTAACTCTTTAGCAGCCTTTTTATTTCAATTCCAAAAAAAGAGGAAAAAAACAGTTTATACCACTTCAATTAATTTAATCTAGCAGTTTCATTACTAATGAAGCATTATCTTAATTGATAGAAATATATTGTAATAATGTCATTTACTGGGTTTCATTAAGATTATATAATGTTATTCATTCTATAAATTAAAACAAAACTTTTACTTGCGTGCTTGGTATTGGTATAAGTACTTGACGCGGAGAATAAATATCCAATGGCATGGAAAGTGGCGAAAGTTTATATTTAAAAATTTTAGTCTGTCTCACAGTGCACGACTATCACCTGTATATGTTTTATGGTCCTTGGAATGTGATCACGATTCCACTCCGAAAATTCTCGTTGCAATAATACCAGACACGATGTAAGTTAACTCGAAAACTTGGGACCATATATAATATCTGTCAATTTTTACTTCAATTTATTTATTTTTCGCCTTAAGTTACTCATACATATTAAATATCGGACAGCTTCTAGCTCAACTGACTTCTGTAAAGTGTCTCCAAATTTTAAATTCTCTACTAACTTCCTCCTACTAGTAGACCGTCTTCTCAGCCTTCTCGGCGATACTTAGCAACTGAATACTATTAAATTTCTCCTCTTGTATTTCAGTACAGTAATTTTTCAAATAACTGAAATAAACGCAGCTATCTTCTTCTTTGCCGTTGCATATATGAGAGTGATAACCAGTAAAACTTTTATACAGTTGGAAAATCAAATTCACAGATCAGAAATACCACATTCTGTGGTTCCATAACCGACGATTAACTAGAGATCCCTATTGAGGACCAGAAAACTCGTCGCTGCTGTTAGTATGTAACACACCGTAGTTATTTATAAAAATTAAATGAATAAACAAGACAAAGCCACAGAAATATTTTAATAAACAAAAAAGCAGAACATTATGATATATTAAAAATTAATATTTTGGAATCTGTTCAGTTGTAATAATATATACAAAAGTGTTTGCAAGTCTAAATAATTTATTTCTAAAGCAAACATCTTTAGAAATAAATGCAAAATTTTTATAAATTATATTTTGATGTAACAATAAATAAATTATTGAGATTTGTCGGTTAGCAATATTGTATCTGACGGGCTTCCAAAAAATGAACGATATGTTGTGCTAATTTTTATTTTATAAAATGTGCTACTTTTTATGTTATTAAAATATTTCTGATAGTTGGATGATTAATTTTTGTACGCTTCAATTTAAATCATATAAATAAAACTATTAACTTATATAAATTCTTTGCATATCAAATAGTGACTTAGTACACTATGAAAAATAATATATAAAACAGGAAAATGAAATTATTATAATAATAATAGTTTAATATGGAGTTTGGCGGCACAAAGTCAAGAGGAGTCGGCTTGAGGGAGATTGAGAGCTCACAGACAGAGTAATAAAACACAGACATTCGGATTCAGATCTGGGTTTTCTGAATCGTTTTTTATGCCGTTATAATTTTGCACTGGAGCAGCCCTCGTACTTTCCAAACTATTGGTGGTAGGTGGGGGTAATGCTACTCCCAGATTCTTAAAGTAATACTTTTCATTGGGATTAAATTTTTCCTCGCCACCCCGAGGGTAATGATACACTCAAGTGGGGAAAATCTGTTAAAGGACGTTGATGCATTTTTGTGGCATTAAGAAGTACGTTGTGATTGAGGAAAGATACGGGAAGAGCCACTGGAAATTGTGATTCAACAGATTTGGGAGCGAAATAGAGAGAGTGGAGGACGAGTTCAGGAGATAGACTGATTTCGGTTTTGTTACGTGGTCCTGACTTGAAAAATTCAAAGCAGAATGCTCTTTGTTTCGGCGGCGTTTAAGAAGATTTAATAAGCAAGGTTCTTATTTCCTACCAGACGAAGCATAAGGCTGTATCATCAGAAATTGCTGTTAGTAAATTTCTTCCAATTTCATCTTACTGCCGATTCTGAGTTAAAAATTTCATATCTTCCATGAAAAGGCTCTTAACATCATTGTTCTACATGTTAGTTGCTAAGTTATTAAGACTCGTTAATTTTTTATCTAGTTTAAATAATATTAATCCTAAAGAATAACTTGCTCCGTAAGAAACATTTGTGCTATAAATTGTTTCTAATATTCAATCGAAAATTGTAAAATTAGCTTATTCACACCATTCAAATTATATTTCTTGTTATATATAGTTAAACCTCACTTATCTATTTCAACGGACTGTGTTTCTTTGAACTTCAATACTATTATTTATCGTAGTATTTCCATCCACTCCATTAGTATAGATATTAGGGAAAGTGTACAGGCTGGCAATAGAGCATAACACGCAAATAAACAGTTATTTACCAATCGATTCATCACAAGAAAAACAAAACTGAAAACATATAACACTATGGTACGACCGGTGGTGACTTACAGATCAGAAACTTGAATCACAAAGAATTCAGATGTAAATACCTCAGAGTGTTTGAACGACATATATTAAGGAAGATATTCGGACCTATTTAAGACAGAGGAAAGATGGAGAACAAAGTATAACGCGGAGTTAGATGAGCTGATTCAAGGAAAGGATGTGGATAAATTTGTGAAGGCGTAGAGGATGGACTGGATGGGTCATGTGGAGAGAATGGCAGAAGAACGGATAACAAAGAGAATAGTGAAAGAAATGCATCATCATACAAGTGCAAAGGAAAGGCCAAGATATAGGTGGATGGATGATGGAATTTGGAAAATGTTTTTCTTAGAATTATAATTCTTAACTAAATACATAAATTCAAGAAACACTTACAAGAACATAGAATGATTTTTACCGAATCCTTAAGTTTACATCATCTCTTCTTTTTCGACTACGTGTGTCTCGTCACAATGACCTTTTCTGAAATTTTCATTCTGTAAAATTTACTTGGCAAGTTGTGAGTGTGAAAATGTATCTTTTAGAGAAGCTTTTTTAAAATAATAATCAGTTAAAAGATTCTTTCTTTATGATATACCAAAATGTATCTCCTATAGTCGATTAATGTTGTGCAGGATGTACGAGAACGCGTTTTAACGAAATAAATTACCAGGTTGTTTTGTTACACACACGTTATAACCATACCAACAAAGGTCTCTATTGAGTTTTTAATGAATGCGAATGTCGGAAAAAGTCACACAGAAGCATTAAAAAATAATTAGAACTCGTACTTGAAAATGACAGCATCAATTAATGTTAACTTTAATCTAGCATTCACTGGTACTTTTATCTACGAAGGATCAATTTACCTGGTATAATCTTTCGAAACTTATCACTGAATTTGTCAGCTCTGACTTTTGTTCCCTGAGGCAAAAGGAACACATGATTATATGTAAACGATATGTGTTCGTCTCCAAAATTCCAGCTGCCGTCGTGTGGGTCGCATTTATATCACTCGTGACACTATTTAAACGAAGTTATTACTCGACAGGCTCTCTTCCGTTTACCTTCACCGTTTACAAGCCATTTTACTGCCAACAGCTGCTGGTGGAGACATCAAGGAAGATTGTCTCAAAGACAACACGCACACTCTTTTAAGTTTCGATGTACAGCGAAGAACTGCAGTAAAAAACGTTAACATGCTATAAAGACATAGATGATACTGTTAAGGAACAATCCCAAGCTTCTTTTTTCATACCAATAAAAGGCTCTTGAATTGGCCATTGGCATAAATGCAAATATTAAGAAAAAATACAGATCTGAGTTAGTACTATATAAGCGTACTTAATTTTATATTTTTTATCTCCAACAAAATATTACACCATACGTGGAATTAAAAACAAATCCTCCTCTGGAAAAAATTTGTCGTTATTTGAAAAGAGCCATGCATACAAGTATTCGCTATCTCAATAATGGTAAATAGATTCTTGCGTTCGATTCAATTGCGTTCAATTTTTCTCGGAAGTTGAAAGGAAGAGGAAGAAGGGAGAGGAGAGAAGTAGTTGGTATTCATCAGAACTTGGAAGAAACTGGAATTCGGGAGAGGAGAGAAGAAATATTGGTCGAAATCTGTAAGGAAGAATTATTTATTAAGAGAAAAGAAGAAGCTTTTAATAAGTCTCAAAACGTGACCAACTGGTTTAAGTCCGCCAAATTGTTCTCACTTTCCCTATTCTACTTAGAACTTCCTGGTTCCTATCCACGCCCAAAAAATATGATATCACAGCTGGAAACTCTCTACTGAGATATTAATATCTTCGCCGAGATTGAAGACGTTTCTTCGTCGTTTGACGGTGCAAAAATCTCCTGTTTTCCACGTAATTTTTTTGTTGAAGGGATCGCCACAACTTGCTTTTTGCCATCGTTGCGCAGGAGTTTGCGGAAGTCATCCCTGACACCTGGACTTGAAGGTTCCTAACGCCTCAGTCATAATAAGCAAGATTTCTGTTACCCTTTGTTGCCCTACCCCCCTCCCATAGTAATTAACCCTGATAAGTCTCGTATATCAAAACATCCTGAGCTAAGCAGTTGTAATCGTTTCCGCCTTATGGATAATTTCGTCGGCGCTATAGTTTAACTTTGGAGTTCATACCTGTTCAGCATCACAGGTAATCCTAAAGTAGTACCCTTTTTGGTTATTGTGAAGCTCCGTCTCCCAACAACAACGTGGGTTCAACTCTGTCCACACTTTTCACTCTTTCTTCGAGTTTCCTGATGTAACTAGAATATGTGCATGTGCGCTTGACGTAAACTAATCATATGAAGATACATTATATTCCTACTGTATATTATTTTTGTTTCGTTGGTGGTAGTGAATCAGTATCGTAATTGCATTATTGAAAACTACTGTCGTTGTCAAAATAGTAGAGCCCTGAGTTTGATTGACCTCCGTTATTCTAAAAGGTCTCGTTTTACGCAGAATTTAATGTTACTATATGATATGTAAATAAAAATTTTTTAAAGCATTTTATACTATTATACTTGCGTTTTGTCTTTCTTTCACATAACTCGACCTTGACAACTCGTAGATTTCAAACTGTTGTAAATGGTCTGAAGATTTAGAAAAAGACAATACAAACCCTTCTAAACCTATCCGCAAAGTTTGACACAACTGTGTGTCTTACGATTTTTAAATTAATTAATTTGTGGACCTCTACTAACTACACAGAAGCCCAGAGGAGTGGGACATAGTTTTTCTTGTAGCGGTTGAAAGTCAAAAATATAAAATATAAGCTTCATCCCACTCTTCTGCGATGCGCTGTCAAAATTAATTAGTTTAAAGAAACGTAAAACTTACAGATGATTCAAACTTTGCAGATGGTTTGGAAGGGATTGCACTGCCTTTTGCTAAAATTTAACGCCATTTACAACAACAGTTTAAAATATATGAGTTACAAATTCGAGCCATATGAAAGTAAGACAAAATCCCCTGACTTCTTTAAGTTTTTTCGCCAAACCGAATGTTTAATTTACATATCATAATATGACATTAAATTATGCGTAAAATGAGACCTTTCACAATAGCGTAGGTTATTCCGAATGGGCACAGTGAGGCTTAAACTCAGGGCTCTACTATTTTGAGGACGACAGTAAGGATCTAAACAATCAGTACAGTTAGAGTATGTGACTTGAATCAGTAGTAGTAGCAAAGGGGTCGCTATTCCTCCTTTTGTTTTACCAAAATAGCCGTGTGTGGTCATCTGTTTGTACAGGTAAACAGCTGAGGGGCGCCGTACTGATAACTGTTACTTGACATGCTAGTTCCTAATTGTGTGCTGAGGAACGAAATTTAATAGAGACATTATTGTCATGTTCATAACGTGTGTGTAATAAACCAACTCGATAAACGAATCCAAGGCGTGTAATCTACCCATCCATCCATCAAAACAAAACAACACAACCCTACAAGAAAACGATTAACAAAGTAAAAATATATTTCTGTAATATTATCAATATTCATGAGCATCCATGTTTATGTGTATGAAGAAGAACAGATGATTTTAAAATATTACAATGTAATTTGTTTATGATCACGTTCATTACTAGGCTTATATTTTCTTCAATAAAAATTAATTAAAAAATTAATAAGAAAATCAAGGACTAATGAACAGAGAGAACTAATGAACTTATTTCTAATCAGTGATGAGTGTAGAGAGTAAGATGAATCTATATCAATGGAATAATACATTTTTGTTTACATTAGTCGGACTTTTTTTTTTGGTAACAGGCTACATGAGGGTGATCCTGAAACAGGCAACTCCCCTTTAATAGCATAGGAAGAATGATTATAGTTTATCTTTACGTTTCGTCCGACTGATTGCAAGAATTTCACAAGAAAGCTATCGGACCGAATTCTATGAAACTTTAAATCGTTGGTATAAAGACCAGTGAAAAGGCTTCTAAATAAAAAATATCTATCTACAAAAACCAGAATTTAATTTCTTGGATATTTGGATGTTTGTGTCGTCACGGTCGCAGAAGAACGGGATTAAGACTGTTGGAGGATCGATACGCTGACCACGTGTCTCTCCAAATTCGGAATGTGCCATGCAAGATGACAGTCCGCAGTCGACTCGGTAGGCCCAGGTCCTCAATGGGCTATAGAGCCATGGAAGAAGGAAGGAAGGAATAAAACTTTATATATATATAACGCTTTGAAGGAAAAATGAACTCAATCTCCTTCATATCAACATTTTACACAACCTTTGTGACAAAAACTAACTTTAAGATAAGCCCCGTGCACAATGTTGTCATTCACGTATGATGTTGGGTGAACAGTTAGTTGTCACCTTCTCTATGGGCGTGACGTATATTTGCCAAACGTAATTAATTTTCACAGATCGTGGGATCCGCGCTTTCGGAGAAAGGAGTAGACCTTGGGAAATTTTCTTGGCTCATCGTCCTCTGGAGGCGAAACATCCTTAATCCCCTGATATAGCTCGCAGGCATTGATCTTCGCGACTGGCTAACGCCTCTTTAATCCCAAAATTTCCGAATCTACTCCACCTGTTTCCGAATATTCTCGTTTAATTTTTCTGAATTTAATTCGTTCTAAAATACAAATTAAATTGGTACACAACAACCAGACAATTGGCGGAACTAAGTATAACAGAGTGAATTTACGATATATTTAATGGATCTGCATTCATTTTAAAGCACAATTTGTTATGTGCCAGTAAATAATTGTAGAAATTGTCTGAATGCCCTACTCATTTCAGCTAATTTCATTTTGTACATTTTCAGAAACCAACAAAAGATTTGAATCTCTGTGTTTACATTCAAAATTTTATGTGCGCTTCCTACACATTTCATTAATAACAGAACTCGAATCCTTCCTACTGTTCTATAAAATTCTTTTGATGGATTACACCGATCGAAGTATACATCCTAACGAATTTAATTTGCTATGTTAGTATGATACTCTGCTGAATGCAGCGATACTAACGACAGTTACCGTGCTGTGAACTGTAGACTACAGCCTACAGTCTCTTGGTGTTCTGACGTCATATTCCTTAGCGACAATTACTGTTCCAGGAAGACAATCAAGCTTAAAAAGAAATTAACGGTTCTTCAAGTTAGCATATCTGCTTCGTTAATTGCCTGCTACTTGTCTGAGTCAGTTTTATGTTGTGCATAAGTAATGAACACGCTAAGTCTTGTTATGCTAATATTTGACAAGTCCTCCGAGAACCTTTATTTGTGCAAATAATAAACAAAGTGGACATAGAAACAAAGCTATGGTCACAACAACTTTATAACTTGCTCTTTAAGTATTTATACTTAATGCGTTGGGTTGCTTGACCGTTTAATGGCGATTTGAAAGAGATAATAATAAACATTTTGACGGTCATAGTTTTACAGAATTAATTTAAACTAACATCCTACTATACTGTAGCGCGATATTTATTTTATCAAGTTGTAATGTAATAAATTACCAAAGGATTAAAAGGTTGAGTGGCGCCTCGAAGACGGCAGCGAAAGGGGGCTGTAAGACTATGGGATGCTGTAAGGTCACGTACAGAACTGATCTGCGCTATTCTCAGAAATAGCCAGCGTATTTTAAAATTACCACATGGCTGCTTCGGCCAATGGGGTGTGTACAGATAAATCGAGTGAAAAAGATCGATTTATCGAGGTGTGGGACACAGCAATGAGGCTGTGCAGATTCATTCGGCTCTAGACATTAGCAGAGCGTAGAAACGGATGATCGTTCCTGGACGAGACAACTGCTGAAACGGAGCCACATAGAAGCTGTAAACAGGTACGCTGCCCATTTTCCAATCCAGATCGTTTAGGGGGATCGCCCACGGTATTAAACCTGTGTTAAGGAGATCAGATTGCTTCACCGAAACCAAATTCCTTGTAAATATTTCCCTCAATAATGTATTCCCTGTTTAATTCCCCTGTATAAATAAACATTCCTAATATTTTAATCACCCTTTTAATTTAATTTAATCCTCCCCCTCTTACAATACTTAAAAACAATTCTGTTTTAACAGCATTATCAGTGTAACGTACTTCGTTATATTTTAAAAATGTTTGTGTTACTCAACACGTCGTCTGGTGGTGTTGAGTAATAACAAACTTTTTATGATTTGAAATAAATTAATTCCTTAAACCATGACCAAAACGGTTTATTATTATCTCTTTAATGAAAATAAACTCATGAAGAAAGCTATTTGAAAAGAAATAAGATTTCTAATTCTCGAAAACCACTGCAAATAAATAAACCATCAGCAGAAGAGCTATTTTTGAACACACATGATTATTTCTGCGTAATATTTTACAATATGAACTATATTTTAGCTTCCGTCCTATAATGAACTATGGGGATTTGTGGGCTTATCGTGCAGCAAAAAAATCGTCATCACTCACTTTTCGATATTGGCATTAACACACCTGAGATTTATTGTGGGTTGTAAACAGCTTCGTCGTTTGCCCACGCCGGTATCTTGTAGTTCGTCTTCTACGAATTCTGGCCGCCTCTGGAGCTCGTTCCTGGGCTCTGGAAAATTACTTGCAATTCGTCTCGTTGTAGGGACATCTTTCCTTCTATTAGGCCAGCAAGATTCCTCTATTTCTCTCCACCTGATTACTTCAAAGCTCGTTCCTGACTAATTTCTTTAGTTTCGTGGCTCAACTACCACGCACTCTCCTACTTGTTCAATTCTCCGAGCCCAATTGACTAGTTTTTTTCGCATCCACCCTTGCCGGTCATCTCGTTCATTCACCCCACCATAAGATGCATGACCCTCAGCCACCAATTAAAATTCACTATTACAGTCCCTTTAGGGCATTAAAAATTTTAAGACCCTTAAAATAAGAGATCATTTAGTATTTGGGTAAGACTGTACCGATTTTGAGAAACTTTACATTCTAAAACTTATTTTTCTAGAAAGACAAAAAAATAATCACCAAATAAATTCTAGTCTAAAATGAAGTCATATAATGGGAAAATTGAAAATTTTTATACACACAATAAAGAAGTTTTACGGGTAATGCAAGTGTGAATATTAGGAAATCGGTGCTAAAAATGTTTGTATGGAGCGTGGACGATAGGAGTTGAGGAAAGGAAAAGAATCGAAGACTTTGAAATGTGGTGCTATAGGCGATAGCTGAAATTCGGAAGGAGTTTTAAACAGAATAGGGGAAAAGCGAACAATGTGGAGGACGTTCAGTAAGAGAAGGGTTAGATTAATAGGTCACGTTTTAAGACACGAGGGCCTTGTAAAATTGGCATTAGAGGGACGTGTGTGGGATAAGAACAGAAGAGGGAGGTCAAGGATGTAATACGCTAAGCAGATTAGGGAGGATGTGCGGTGTGCTAGTTATAAGGAATTGAAAAGGTTTGCTGAAGATGGGTTAGCATGGAGGGTTGCATCAAACCAGTCTTAGGACAGAATACCACAGCAACAACAATAAAGATTTGTGAATTCGAGAAATTTGATGACTAGCCAGGAAGTTGTGTTATAAACCTTAAAGAACTAGTTTTATTGATTTAAATTCAGACAAACGAATCAGTCACAACTAATAGAAAATTTTTCTGGCCGAAAGCAGGTCATAGCTTATTGATAACTGAACAACAGTACACCCGTCCCCATTTTCATTTGTAAGTGTTGAATACGCAATTTCTAGCAAAAAAATGAATCTATAAAATTTGGTACAATAAAAATTGAGAATTATAAACCTGATAGGTTCAACGATTCCAAAGAATTGAATGAATAATCTGGATTCTATATGTGAGTTAACAGAATGTTTTATAATTTGGTCGGTTTATTAAAGTCTTTTTGATTTTTGTATCGTCTATGGCTGTGTTTCATTATAGCATAAATCTCAACTTGAAACTAAATTTTTAGAAAAAAATTCAAACATAACCCAATCTAGTCAAGAAATTATCAACTACTGCATTCAAGAGAATCGAGGACCCGACCAACTTCCTGAATTTTTACGACATTGTTTTTGCGAAACGAAAGTATAACATATCCCTGTGCTCGTTTCTTCGCGAGATTTATTTACTCTGCTGCGCAAAACATCTATAAAATTATTTTCTAAAGTGATGCAGTACGCTGCATCCGTCAGTTTATTTTCGCACCTCATTAAAGTTCCGCTGTTTCCAGGGTTCGACGTACTGCTATGTAGATGTGAAGGCGAACGGAAGAGATTGTTGAAACTGGCCACGGATATCTAAATACACAAGGAGCCGAATATATTCCAGCAAACAGATCAAGGAACCTCGTATCAAAACAGTTTCTAATTACTGTTCGCTTAATATGCAAGTTACGGACAAGTGATAATCTCCCTCATAAAATGACGATACAAATATATTCCTTGCACGTGTATTTACTCATAAAATATTATTATGGTTTCAGAATCATATTATATTGGTATTAACGTTTATATATAAATTTGGCAGTTATTTGCTTTGAAAAAGCCACTCCCATTATAATCTGCAGAAAACATTGGAATGCTCAAATGATAAATTAAACCAATGTAATCAATTGGTACTACACCAGTATATACATATTTCTAATGTACATTAAGGGAGAGGGCGAGAGAGAGGGAGAGAGAGAAGGAGAGAGGGGGGAGAGAGGTAATTAACTTACTTTAAATTAATAGTAGGGGGTCAGCTTGCTGGAGGAAGATCATAAATATGAATATCTGTTGTGTTGTGGTAATTTTTCATAATACTCGTCTGAAACATCCTTCCATGTTAACCTATTTTACATAGTTACCACATCCTCCCTAATCTGCTTAGCATATTCCATCCTTGGTCCCCCTCTTATGTTCTTATCCCTTTAATGATAATTTTACACGACCCTCATGTCTCAAAATGTGGCCTATTAATCTATCCCTTCTCTTGATAAAATTCCTCCAAATTGTTCTCTCTTCCCCGATTCTGCTTAGAGCTTCCTGGTTAGTTACCATATAAACCCATTTGATTTTGATTTCTGCTTTCTTTTCTTGCCCTTCAATTATAATTACTGCTGACTGTCATCTGTAAAGGCTATGGATAACTGAATTTCTAAGAACCTAATAGCCCTTCTTCAGGCAGTGTGTGTGAACAGCAAGATGGCCAGCTACTCGGCGATGATTCAAATTACGATCTGTTAGATGACTACAATCAACACCTCGTAAAGCTAATAACACTCTATCTCTCCCGGAAAGATAGGTAGTAACAATGGAAAATTAACAGAAGAGAAATGGTAAAAACAAGCAAACAAAAAACAAAACACACACATTTACAAGAGGAGGAAGGTAAAATGAAAGAACTAAAACGAAGTAAATTAGAGTATATTGAATAAAAGACTTTGTCTGGACTGAAGTATGTGTTGTAAAACTTAAAAAGTTTCTATAGATGGAGTTCAGCATCTGATGAATTATGAGGGGTTGGGGAAGGGGATGTAAAGCTTTCAGCATGATCACTGTTATTCACTGGTCAAAATTATTATTATAATTTGGGGCATGAGGGGCTATAGGAAATTGAGCTTTGGACAGTTTGACGGTGCTGTGGTGCTTAGTAATGCATTCAGGGACAACATATAAAGGCCAATATAGAAAGCAAGAGAGACTTCATAATTAATCTGATAAATGATGTGGGAGGGCAGGTAGCTGATGTTTCCTTTAAATTTATTGGTGGCAATTTGGGGAGGATTTTCGAGGATTGTGGTATGATGTAAATTAGATCACACGTGGCAACTGTTCCTATCACTGGTTTGCCAACAAAGCTTGGGTTGGGCAAGGAAGTTGAGGAGGTTAGGGGATGCCTGGAAGAAAGTAGGCTTTTTTTAACCTTTGCAACATTCTTTTTCAAACTTTAAAACCCAACAACCCCAGCACCCTTTCCACAAATGTCTAAAAACATTGTTGAAGGAACAGGTGCCATGTCTGCCCTGTATTTTCACCCACCGCAACCTTCCAGAATCTCACCAAGAAGATGACCTATAAAATTAAAGAAAATATAACTTGTCTCATTTTCCAACTACAGAATCAACTGTACACTCTGCCCAGCATTCTACACCCCATTCCCCATATCTCCCCCCCCCCCCCTCCCACATTCTTCTGAAAACTCGGCTCCATTTAAGGGAACACTCCTTCAAACATATCTTGCAGTCCAGACAAGCCTGAATTCAACATAATCTATACCGCAACCTTCCTCTTCAAATGCCTCCCTCCCCCTGAAACTGACCACCCATCACAAGTACATGTGTACCCATTTTAGTGTGTTTTATTTTATTTATTTTTTTTGAGAGCAGGTGTAAAATCTTTGAAGGATACTATCAAAAGGTCACTCTGGATACTACTGGGGGATTCTTCCAACTGAAAACATCTCCCTTTCCAATAATGACTGTGTATCTTTTTGTGGGACCATTTAGACATTGCTTCAGAGGAAGCAGTCATAGTGTCAAGCTCTGTGTCCTTTATACATCATTATTCCTCTCTTTTTTGAAATGTTATCTTTGAATTATTGTAGAGGCATACGTGCTTACTTTATTCCAGTTAGGAAGTGAAAACAGAAAGCATATTGGATACCAAATTATCTGGTGTTCCAATATCGCTCTCCAAAGCTCGTCTCTCATATGAAAATCTCCACTAACTGAAAAAGTTCTGGTGTCTCATTATGTCCACATTCAGGACATACAGGTGAATTATCAATTGCAAACCTATAGTAGTATACCCTGAAGTAGCCACGACTGGTCAAGAGTTGAGTGAGATAACAATTAACTTCTCTGTGTTTCTGTTCAATCCATTCTTTAATTGATCCTATGGGTTCATTGGCCCTTATCGGACTCATCCCAACAGAATTACTATTCTTCATATGTTTTAAGCCTCTCAACTGTCTTGCCTTCCAGACCTTTGTTTGTTTGTATTCATTGGCACATAATGTTCCACAGTCATAATCTCAGGCTTTAGTGAAAGCAGTTTATCTTTGTTGATGTAAAAAAATATTTTATGTGGCTTCTTTCTTAGGATTTTTAATTAAATTTCTATACTTCTGTGTTGGCTAATGGATTTGAAAACTATTACCCTTCCAGATTATAGATGGTGCTTCCAATCCTTTACAGAATACTTTTCTGGTTCAGAAGATACAGTAACAACTTCAAATAAATTTATTTATAGCTACAAAAGGGGAGAAATCCTGGAAGTTCTGTTCAAATCAGTGGCATAGTGTGTGTTTCAACCACCTGGGGTGTCTGCCAAATTCCATACCCCTTATTTAGGTATTGAAACTACAAAAGACTCCAAGTTGATATAAATTGTAAATACTTTTCAGAAAGAATAAATTTGTTTGAGTGTATTGTACAGGGTTCAAATTATTGATTCAGATTACAAGTTATTCTTATTAATTATAAAAGTTTGCCGTCCCCAAAAAGTGCCATGGTGTACGGGTCGCACAGCCACACTTCTGGCTGCAACTTCCTCAATAACAAGCTAGTATAGGAAGGAGGCGTGTACTACTTACCAGAAGGAATGCATCAATGCTGAAAGAGAAATAATTACTGGTAATACAATTTTGCCGAAGACAACCAGGTAATGTGGTGATTAGTATGGGAAGTAGAGCAGAACAACTAAACTTAGGAGACAAATAGATGAGAGACATTAAGTAAATCTACTACTGATATATAAGTTATGAAATCTTAAAGCAAAGTTTGAATTAATTAGGAGCTGTTCATAATGTGTACATATATTTAGACATAAAGATGTAATAGATATTAAATACCCATGTTGAAAGTTTTAATCAAGTACATCTATTTCTTGGCTTTCTCGTGTGTGGGAGGTGACTCGCACAAAAGACTTGCTTTTCCTTTTGTATGCAAGAGGAGCCCATTCAGAAAATGGATTACCCGAGGAAAATTGGGAATGACCGGCTACTGGAAATATCGGTAAAAAATTAGGGAGCTTCTAGCAAAAATGGAAGTATTGTGGAGAATTTGAAATGATACAGAAGGATGCGTAACATATGACATTTTTAGGCCCTGCAAACTGAAATTTTTCCTATTGGCTGCAATTGTCCAACATCAAGCCAATAGAAGACTTTGGTGAACAACAACTAATTGGTGGGTTAAAATGTATACAGCCGCACACTGAGCTTTTGTGAGAAGTTTAGATAGAAAAGTGAAGGATAATTTGTCGGGAGACCAGAGAAAGAAATTGTTGGCAGACCGGAGAGATAAGTTGTTGGGAGACTGGAGAGAGAAGTTGTTGGGAGAAAGGAGTGAGATGAAGTTGGGAGACAGAACTTATGATATTGAGAGGTCGGCCAATGATGATCGGAAACGAAGCTCGTAGCCTCCTGGAAGAAGAATATGAGAGCCAACCCAGATGGTGATCATCTTGTAGCAGCCACCATGATGCGACGAAGCAGAATGGAAACAGGTGCATTTTCGACCGCGGGTATCATAGTTTTGTTTTGATTTATAACAAGTTTCACATTTTCCAGGCCTATTGCCAATAGGGAAACAAATAATTTTTGACGTTTACCCCACTGAGAAACCCTGAGTTAAAGTCTCATACTTATCAATTGTTTGTTTTATGATGTTATCTAAGAGATTTGTAAATATCTTTGATGATTTTATGAAGATTAAAACTTGGAATTTTAAACTTAAACTTTTCTTTCCTTTTTAATATTTCCCATTAAAAAATATATTATATCTTAAATAAATAACTTCTATTAACCACCCAGTAAATAATTATTACAAAGAGGATATGAGATTCCAGGAAAAAATACCTCTTGAGTCTTGATTTTGATAGATCTGTATACTCAGGGTAAAAGACTGAAGCAACAACTTAAGAGAAACAGCTACAGCTGCAAAAAATATTTTTAATTCACTTTTTTTTTGTAATCAGTGATCAGCTGAGTCACACAAGCACACACTTTGCATATCCAAGGAGAGCAGTAGTAATTCATCAAATTTCATGAAAAGTATTTATCACATGAAGACTACAGATATTTAAATGGATTGATGCCATTGGCTTCAACGACTGTAGTATTTCACAAAATGAAAGTATGAGATGGAAGATTTTAAATTTATCAACTTTTTGTGAAATTAACATACCATTATTTTTTATTGTAGAAAAGTGGTATATTAAAATAAATGTCTCAAATAAAATTTGAATTATATTTTACTCAATACATATTTGTACATCACAGTAAAGTACCTAAAATAATCACAATCAATAAAGTACATTCCAGGAACTTTTTTTACATCTTAAAATATAAATCTAAAAAATATTGATTATGAAAATGTGCTCGCAAGACAGGTACAGTCTTTGAAATTAACTTTGGTAAAAACACTAGCTGCTTAACATATACAAACAAGATTTTCTTGAAAATAGATTCAAGTTTTTGAAAATAAAATAGAGTAACTTTTACCAGCGTTTTGTGCATGTCGAAAAAAAAAGAAGAAGATACAATGCTTACTTAGAGTAATAATGATAAGTAATCTAAGCCATAACAGTTATACAAATTAATTTTTATAAGAACATTATTCAGTTATAACATGTTAAAAATTTTCCTAAAATTATTGTTTGAAAATAAATCTGAACCAATTCACTACTAATATTTCGTAAGACAATTTCATGAGAAAGAACATGCGAAATGACATAACTATAGAAACATATTTTCTGATTTCAAATTGAAGCTCTCATAAAAATTAGATTTATATGCTCAAATTAAGATAATTATCCTGAAAGGATACAACAATAAGTAAGACTTATTATACAAAAAGTTTCATTAGATGAACCATGCTCATCTGACAAAGAAAGTTTTTTCATACATCTAAAGTCACTTAGCAAAAATATTTTATTTCACTTTTTCATTATATTAAAACTTTGAATCATTTAATTTAGCACCAATATCTTTGAGTATTCAATTAAAATTGACTCTATTGTCTGGTATTGAAACTTAAGGACATACACACCTAATATCATAGAAAGAAAACTAGTCTAAACATGTGCAAAAATTAACATGCTCAACAATATGACAATAACTGTGGCAAAATGTTAATTACATTATATTCTATTTAGTTCATGACCCAAATACAATATATAGCAAATATTATTGAGGTATTTATTATGTATTCTTCCACAGAAAAGATTTCATGTGCACCAAGAATACTACATCTTCAATAATAAACATAATGGCTTTACAGAACATTCCAACAACTAGGTCATGAATTATAAAAATATAAAAAAATCAGTGAACTACAACACTTAAAAAGTATTCATTTCTTTATATAAATATGTTATCAAAAATATTACATTTTAATGTGTATAAAATCCCTCCTTTTGAATTAATTTGAGAGTTTATCAAATATTTATGTAATATACAGAAAAATTGCTCACAGAAATACATCAAATGGCTTCTGTAATCACTTAAAAGTACACAATATCCACAATTTACTCCAAATAATAACCCTGTTTCACAAAAAAAAACATTATGATCAATGAATTAATGCTTACAACTGTCAAGTACATAAAACTTATTATCAGCTTATTTTTCTCATCTGAATCAATAAAAAAAATCTACTTTTGCCGTGTTTCGTGGCAAAACATCAGATTAATATCATATAAATTACACTGAATACAATGCTTTTAAGATTATTGTATTACATTGTAATGTATTCTGTGCTTCAAATAATGGAGTTTCATTAATGTTTCTTGTCCTGAATGCTAGTGAAAATTTAAAACTTTTAGAACTAGAAATAATTGTACCTTGTATGAAAATAATTAATCGATGAAACAGAATTTATAAATCCTATTCAAATGTTGAAGTTGTGGCAGGAAACATTCTCCAGAAAATAGATATTATTTTGATAATATGATAAACTTAGGTTATTCTGTGTAAAAACATATTACTTTTGTGTTTTTTAATGAAAATTTACTCTCCAATATGGAAAACAATATGAAAAGCATGTGGGATATTAGTTGTGATCTACCCTATTACATAATTTATTCAAATTTTATTATAATAAAGGCTACATTTTCAATTGCTGATTAATGTAACTTTTGATGTTAGTTTAAATACCTTTACACTCAATCATCAACCTTTTGCTATATTGAATATAGAAATAACCTTATACTAATTTTTTCCTTTAGGCTTTCTGCTTAAATGGGAAACAAATGTGAATAGGAAAAACTGAAATGCAAATACTGAACACACAAAAATGTTAAAGAAAGGTCAATCTTATACTACATGTCTACAGTAGATTCATATGCTCTAAACAACAGATTACAATATGGGGCAAAAATGTTGATAATATTCTAAATAAATGCATATGTATAATTAACATAATTACAGAAATGAGTTTTCATTTTGACACTAAATGAATCAGTGACAAACAGTAATACTGGCAAAATTAAGCCGTGAAAGAAGTTCAACAAATCATGTTTCAGTCTAAACAGTGGAAGAATTTTTTAATCATATTCTCCTAGATTTCAAATGTGTGTTCACAATAATGAATAAACTGCTGAAATTATTAAACACCACCAATTTGTCATTAAAACAAATTTGTGTAAATAATAATACACTAATTATAGTTCTGATAGGCTGATACTCTTTAAAATACATTTTAATAGAAACTGAATACTAGCATATGACAATAACTTAGAAACTCCTCCTAGAAATATTTCTCGAATACAAATTAATAACCCAATTTTCAAATTCATCTGCTTTGAAAAAATAGTTTAGTCCACACAAATATATTAATGGGAAGTTCATATTAAAGAAAGGCATACTTCATTTGAATGTTGCTTCAGTTATGGAAATGAATGCAGTCAAGTGGGAAAACAATATTTTATATAATATAACACCTGACACCTGTTTTTCATAAAATAAATATAGTTAAATTAAATGACCAATTCCTACAATTTTTTCCCTCTCATTTTGGGACTCTATCAAGTAGGATTTTAAATGTTGAAGTAAGTGATTAAACATTAATTTAGACTAAAAATAAAGAATCAAATACATAAATTGTTTCATCCTGGATTGTTTTCAAGGACAGTTACAACCAAAATGTAATTTAAGTTTTATATATTGAAGTTCAGAATTATTTTTATTAAATAGTTAAGTTTTGCTATAGAAATATACTCTATCTATCAAACTATGTTGTGACTCATGTGTTACATATTAAAATTGCATTGTCCTAAAAAAATATTGTAGTCAGTTAAATATGCAATTTGGCTATAATAGTCCATAAATTCTTAACTTATCAATGACATTAAAAGTAAACAATGTAAAAAATGATCAACAGTTACATTCAATAAATGATTTGGAAAAGAACAAAAGACAAGGAGGCTAATGCCCTGCAATGTGACAGCAAACTATTTCAGGTAAGGCACCCACTTTCACTTCTATTTTTCCATACCAATTATTTTAATAATGTAACAACACCCTTACTTGCTTTTACATTAATCTCTTAAATATATATGCATACATGTACTTAATAAGCTATATACAAAAAATCAAGAAAACACACAAAGTTTTAAACACTGTAAAATACATTAAAAACACCATACTATTGTTTTGTATTGTAGATGATGATTTTATACTTAGAGTATAAAATTGATTCAATTAAACTTAATTACACATACCAAAAATGCTTCATATGAATAAATCATAATCTCCTAGCTATAATCTCAGCCTTGCTATATGCAGACCTAACAGCATTCTCCAAAGTGAGGAATGTTGCCATGGCTGCTATCACAGTAAATACAATTTGTAAAGTTTCATTAGAGTTCCTCATAAACCAGTGAGTGTAAAGTCCTAGAGCTAATGCAATCATGCCCAATATGAATGTTATCATTCCAATAACAATATGAATCAGCTTAGTCTTGACAGGTGATACCCAATCCTTAAAGTTCATGCTAAATAAAGTTATTACTCCATCAAGGCTGGTGATGCCACATCCTATTACAGCAATGAGGCCAACTATACCATGCGTTGTGTAAAAGTGTGATTTGTTGTGCATGTTCTTAGTGATAACTATTACCAGAAAACCAGCATATATGCTCACAGTGGCCAATGCTTGAAGGACCCAGTGAACAATTATTCGATTTCCTCTGGACAGGCGGCGAGTCAAATAATTGCTTGGAGATAAAGTCAGAATAGCTTCAGCCATCAACATCATGAACTGTAAATACATATAAAAAATAAAAGTTGTAGTTTATTTCTTAAAAAAATATGAAATCACATTACTAACTATACAGCTAACTTTAATAAATGATCATTGAAAAATTGAGGATTTATTTAGAGACTAACTAGTTAGTCTAATTGAAAGTGGCATATACAATGCAGTAATACATTAAAAAAGTACTATGTGAGTGCTAACATTATCCCTCGGAGAAAGCAAGTTGTAGGAAATTGCTCTTTTAAAGACTGATCTGAACAAAACATGTGGACTTACACAAATTAGGGGTGACAGTGAATCATATAAATTGCAGACATATTTTCTGGGGTGATTTTGGCAGCGTGAGTGGTGATATCACAGATTGACAAACTTTATTTGTGTATATTTCCATAATTATACTAATAATAGACACATATTGAATATGTAAATGTATATTGTTCTTCTATATTTATAAGAACCACACCTGACCAAAAAAAATGAGTAGATAGAAAATAATCAACTCAGTATTCCTCTTGACAGTTTTCCTAATCTTACATTTGATCTGTCCCAATAAGGCACAGTAGAACTTTAGTAAATCCGGTTGATCTTTTTTCAGGTTGGGTAAAAAATAATATCTTTAATATGTAAAGTAAAAAAAATGTGCCAAGCAAATTTCACATATTGATGTCATGTCTCCAATATTTTAAATGAACAATTTGTTGTGAAAAATATTTTCAAAGTTATTACCACTTTACCTTTTCAGAATGGTTTGAAGAAATGAAATAATGTGACTTAGTCAAGAAGTTGGAAATAATCCTGAATGTTTTCACAACACAAACACATTCAATTAGAATAACAAATTCATAGTGAACACCAGTCAATCATAGCTCACTTAATTCCATTAAGCAAACATGAATGTACTATGTATACATAAGCTTCTATTAGTCATTAAATACTCTGTGTAGATTAATATGCATTTAAATTTAATGCAATTCTTCTGTAATACCCCATGATTATTTAAACAGATCAATGGAAACTATAAAACAAAAATGTATCTCCAAAATAGGCATGTTTACACTGTCTAGTACTTCCATTCCATATACATTTTATCTACAAATGTATTATCCTTGTAAATGCACAATAGCCTATATTGAAAAGATAACTACCTGCAGCTGTTGTATGAAAATAGACTAAGTTAATTTAAATTCGGGTGAATAGTGACCGATAATAATTAACTTGAGGGTAGATATTTGACTTTCTAGAGGTCCGATTTCATATCAGATTGACTTGTTATGGGAATAATGGTTACAGTTGCTGTATTAAATAACAGTAAGAGTTGCAGTAAATTATATTGAGTATTCACGAAACATAACTTATAAAATATAAAAATAATGGAACATAAAATATAGTATACTTCTACAATATGGGCATAAAAACAGAATAAAGTTAATAGTTAGGTTATGTTTACTCACGCCAACTGTCAAGAGCGGAGGGTGCCACGTAAACAAAGTATCCTCTCTACTGGCGAGAATCACGATGTAAACGGTGAAGACGAGTATGAGGAGGTGGGTTGCGAGATTCAACATTGGTGCAAATCTTTGACGAAATCCAGATCCTTGAGCGATACCGGCGGACCTGGACCTCTCGGTCTTGTCATTACGTTGCGTGCCGTCGATTGTTACGTTATCTTGCGCAATACGTCCTCGATCAAGCGTACCGAGATTTAGAGATTCATTGTTATCCATAGCTTCAACGGTGTTGGAATTTACAGAAGCATGTATGTCTTAAGCTGCCCGTGACACGACTCGTACTACAAAAATATCCTTCTCTCCCGCTGCTTTTTTGTGCTCTTTCCTCGTCGTTATCAAGGACGGGCGTATGTTAACAGGCCACACGAGACGCTCGTTCTGCTATCCATTTTAATTACGTACGCGATAACTGCCAACTATTCCTAGAACTTAAAGGAAAAGTTTAATAGAAAAGCAAGGCGATGAATATAAAAATTAAGGCACATTCATTTTATTATAGAGCGGACGAACCTTGTATCGTCAATTCACTCCAACAGTAATCTGTTTTAATAGTTTAATGAAAGTATATAACGGAAGGAATAAATTACTGAACGAGGTATAAGAAGAAAATATACTTTTATTTAACAAAAGTTAAACAATTATTAAGATTGATTCCCATGGGCATGTGGTGGGAGAATTGGAACACTTCAATTAGAAAAAACTCCACAAAAGCTAGTACAACAAAAGACGCATCTAAAGTATGAAAACAAAAATTCAGAGAGCATTGTTAAAAAAGGAAATGAAAAGTGATACAATAGAAATATAATTTATTTAACTTATATTTTCTGGTATATAAACAAGTATACAGCGAGAGGGAAAAAATTTTTGGGGGCTATCAACTCATGACAATGAGCTGCGAATCAAACAGACTTGAATTATCGTCATAATGAATCAAGGAAAATAGTAGGTAGAAAATATAAAACGATGAATTTTAGTTATTATTTCTACAATAATTTGGATATTAAAGCTGATATAGAAATTGTATAAGACTTAAAAAACATATACATATTATAAATATGTAAAGAAAATTACTGATTATGAGTTTAACAACGAAATCGAAAGGTGAGGTAAACGTTTTAAAATTTTCTCCTAAGGTATAATCCTTTCATTTTCGAATGTATATAATTAATTTAGTGGAAATATTCCCAAATGTACTTACGTGGTAGTGAAGACCAATATATATCAGAATGTTGCTATAAGATATTAATTTAATTAAATATCACGCAAGATAATTCTTATTCATTTATATGTTCATTAAAAATAAAACGGTATTTTTATAACAACCATGAACCTAGTATTACAACAAAAAAGACGTATACAATTTACCGCTAAACCCATATCGTGTTCTAACGAGGTTGCATATATTGCAGGTTTTTTTATCATGAACTTCAGAACACGACATTTAAGTATTTCAAGGTAGGATTACGAAATGCTAAAATGCACGGTATCGCACTGCCGTCAAAACAAATATACATATCAGAATAAATGAGGCTATTACAATTTGTTTTGTTTTCGAATATTACGAGATACAGCTAATAAACACAACTGAAATATTTGCGACTAAAAGAGTTTCTAATTTAATCTCTTAAAGCAGCATACATTCATGTTTCTGCAACAAATAGAATCATAAGGGAGATTCTGGACTCCTATATTCTCATTCTAGAATATTATTGATTTCATGCGCTCATGTTCAAGTTCATTAAAATGAAAATAGCCTTTTTATAGCACTCATAAACAGAATATTGATCTCTGCTGCATTATCATGTGAAAACTGATTAATTTCACCATTTTAGCTTATGATAATATTTCCAGAAGATTTGTTTCTGATTATACAGGATTGTTTATTTCATATTCAGTTGACACAGTTTTATTTTAACGAAAATACGCTACAAACGCATTCAGTCACGGCCGCTTTCAGGGGAGACAAACAAATTTATCTCATCATCGATCTCATTACACCATTTGCACCTGCATTTTTCATTATGTCATACCATCGCAATCTATTAATCTCATTTAATAGTAATACAAAAACAGATTATTGCACGGATGAACTGACATTCACTAAGATGATTTCCTACCAATAAATTCACTTCGGCCAAGAAGGGAACAGATGCAATTTCAGTATGAACTACATGATAAAGTTATTTAGACACAACAATTAATTACAAAGTAGAATCAAACGATAGCTTTCTTAAAAATACTTTTGAAGAGTTAAATACAGCAGTCGACGTGTTTTACTTTTACAGCCGCTCACTATTTAGTTACCCCAAAGACGAAATAATTAAGCATTGCAAAGATTTAAAACTAAAGCTTAAAAACGATTCAAAGAATGAAGCTGAGATTGAACGCTGTTGATCTGTACAATTAAATTAACGCTTGAAAGCTACACTTTATCGAAAATCAGTCTAATTATCCACACACGCTTCTCTAAAATAATAGCATTGAGAATATTTCTTACTCTACCAGTTGCACTGCCATTTGGAGAAAGATATTTTTCTAAGTTTTAAGAAATATAAAGAAATATTTAAGGTTAACTATGCAAATACAGATCTCGATAGAAAATGAAATAATATGAACACCAGACAAATAATAACAAATTTCGCAAACATAGGAGCAAGAGTGTTCAGTTTTTGTAAACACATCTAAGATTTTAAGATAAAACATAATTCTCATTCCTAAACTAAGTAAACATACGCAGATTGAGATTCTCTTGCTTTTATAAAATAGTAGGCAGTAAATTATTAATTTTAGGTATTGTTAATTACAGTTAGGAATCATACTGCAAGGAGAAGAAATAAAAACCTTACGCTTTGCCAACGATATTGTAGTATTAGGAGAATCAGAAGAAGACTTGGAAACCATAACAAATTGTATAAACGGAGTCCTGGAGAAAGAGTTCAATATGAGGATTAATAGAGGGTAAACCAAAGTAATGGAGTGTAGTATGGGGAACAGAGGAATAGCTAAGGGTGTTAGATTGGAAAGGGATATTTTGACGGAAGTTAAGGAATTCTGCTACTTGGGAAGCGTAATAACTAGGGATGGTAGAAGTATAGTAGACATAAAGGGTAGGGTAGCACAGGCAAGGAAGGCTTTCGAGAAAAAGAGGAATTTAATTACTGGTAATATAAGTGTGAATATTAGGAAATCGTTGCTAAAAATGTTCGTATGGAGCGTGGCGTTATATGGGTGCGAAACGTGAACGGTAGGAGTTGCGGAAAGGAAAAGAATAGAAGCCTTTGAAATGTGGTGCTATAGGCGAATGCTAAAAATCAGATGGGTGGATAGAATCACAAACGAGGAAGTTCTAAACAGAATAAGGGAAAAGCGAATAATATGGAGGACGTTGACTAAGAGAAGTGATAGATTAATAGGCCACGTTTTAAGTAGCGATTGTCTTGTAAAATTAGCATTAGAGGGAGGTGTGTGGCGTAAGAACAGAAGAGGGAGGCCAAGGATGGAATACGCTTCGCAGATTAGGGAGGATGTGGCTTGTATAGTTATAAGGAAAAGAAAATGCTTGCACAAGATAGGTTAGCATGGAGGGTTGCATCAGACCAGTCTTAGGACTGAATAGCACAACAACACAACAATTACAGTTATTATAATGATATAAGACCATTGTACAGTTGGTGAGATTCTACATGGCATGTTTACAATAGGGAAAGGAAAAGGGGAGTATTTTCGTTGGAGGAGGAACTTCCTCTTCGACGCTACTAGAATTGTTATAAACATTAATTGTATTCATATAAACGGGATATGGAGACTGCGACGTCTTTTTAACACACCCTATACTTATTATGTATTACATTTAACGGATGAGTTTCTTGACGTACAATATATCCTGAACTAACAGAAATATATTTCCTAGCGCCAATGTTGCCAGTATTGCTTTTACACAACGAGTAACGTTTTCAAAAATTTGGAGTTAAAGTGAGCTACTGGCTACCTCCCACTACAATATGGGTGGAGTTGTCCATTGCGCATCGTGTTGACGCATGAGGAGATAAATCTCCCGAAACAATACCTCGGTAATATCTACTAGAAGCTCTATTTTAACTAAACAGAGAAACGTGTCACATGATTACATTTCTTGTCGTATACTATTTTGAGATACTCTAAAAGCATAATATTTACCTTAGCTTTTAACTCTTTGCACTTACTACTCTTAGAATTTAGTACTGTGTTAACGGTTTATGTTAATATTGGTGTTTGTCTAAGTGGATAATGGCTCCTTTACAGATTTTTTTTCCCGTGTCCATACTCGAGTTAAATAAAATTTTAACGGTACTGGCGGTAATTTGTATCTTTAACCAACGTTGACACTTTCATAATTTAATGATCTACTAGTACATTATTGTAAATGTTAAGAATAAACTAAAATCGGCTGATAAGATGCAATTATCAACGGCGAAATATTAGTAGTCGTAAGTTTTTAGGACGAACAGAAAATGGCTTAACATTACGAGCAGCAAGAAAGACTTTCTTCTGATGGGGAAATATGACATTACTTGTTAGAAATTATTGCCATAGTTGATTGGATGGCATATTACTGTGGGTAGAAAATATATGAAAAAAAGTATTTACATTGGTCATTTAAGATCATTTTTTACAAAAAAACGTAAATTAATATATGAAAATACTTGAAAATAGGTTATAAAAAACATACAACAAGAAATAATTTTTAAAAAGTTTGAACTTGAATTTAGAAAAATGGCTCTGTTAAATATTACTTGTTGCCTAAGAGGCTGAGAAATGTAACTGTGCAAACTCTGTAAGAAATTGGTAATTACGTCTATTACTTCCATTGCATTATACTGCATGCCAATTCTCTTTAGGCTCGAGTTCAAATATGAAAAGAGTAGCAACAATAAACTCGAGTATGTAGCTCAGATGTGGCCAAACCGTGGCGCATGCACCAGACGTAGCGCTTTCCCTTTACATTATTTGAAAGCATTGCACAGTTAGACATGTATTATAAAAAATAATTATGAATAAAATATATGAATTTTCGAAAGTCAGAAATAAAAGAATTTAACAACAGTTTTTCTGGCAATCAGAGAGTAGACAATTCCAAGTTCCAAGCCGATCTCGCTCTCAGTGCCAACAACACTAGTCCAGAGTTATCTTCACCTAACGAGCATCATGAGGCTATCACCCTCTCATCATTCTTGAGTTTTGTAAATTGGTGTTTCATTAAACTGGTGTAAATTAATTGGTTAAGCTGCGTCAAAGTTATGCCTTTTCGTCTCCTGACCGAAGCAGGTTCTGTGCTCATATCTATTTACCAACCCATAGCCATGAACGTAGGACGCTGTAAAATGTGCTCGAGTCATGTGGCGCATTTGAACTCGTCTCTCAAAGAGTTTGCGCTTGGTTTGCAAAAGGTTAGCCACCCCTGATGTAGCCTAATACGCGTCTTGCTCTCTCTTAGCAGCAAAACTAATGCACTCAGTATTTGTTCACGTCGCAAAATCAGACTAGTACACCTGATTTAGAGTTATGAATTAATCTCTTCATTTTATCCATACCACAATACTATTACTTTCCCGACAAAAATCGTTTTAAGATAAAGTTTAAGAAAAACTCCCCCCTTTCATTTTTTTCACTTCCAAAGCGCAGTGTAACGAAAAACACGCAACTACTAGTGGATTTTGGTGGTCCAGAATCAAAAACAAGTGGCGTATGGAAGTCGTAGGTTGCAGACAGGGGTAATAAAAGTGAACGCGACGTCGTGACTGTTTTTTTTTCCAAAGTACCGCGAGAAATGGTGATCAAGAGTGGTGTTTTTTCCAAAGAACATTGACGGAGAGGGGCAAACGGCTCCTCCCAAGGAGCACTAATAAGAATTTTAATTGGACAGTATCGAGCCCCGCCACCGACGGAATATGAAAAAATATAGTGGTGACAAATTATTAAAAACCCACGAAAAATGGATTTTGGATATTATTGACGACGTGGAGTTTGAGAAAATTATTAAGAACGTGATTGTTAAGATTGGACATTAAGGACGTAATGATCGAGTTGATGATTGGTTCATTAAGCAGTTATATTCTGAAAGAAATTGGGGATTGTCCTGGCCGGAAGGTAGGCATGATCAAGTCCTGAGTTCGAAAGGGCTCTTCATCACTCACCCGGACGTCCAGACGGGGCCCAGCTACAAGGTCCAGGCAAGCTGAGACGCCACGATAAATATCTCTGATTGTAACCTTTTCCCGATTTCCTGGTACTGCCAATTCCGATTAGGATTTGTATAATTACGCTATATGGTTGGGCTCGTTTAGACGACTCTAGAGCTCATGCATTTAGCTTATAAAATATTTTATTTGATGTGTACAAATTTTGTTAATATAATGTATGTTATAAAAAAGTCGTCTTTTCAAATTAAACTATATTCAATTAATGTATAGTGCCATAAATACATATTAAAATTAATATTTTTCAAATTTTTATAAATAATTCTTTCATCGTAAAATAATATCCACTTCAGTAGAAAGACTTCCTTCGTAAATTTATTTGACGTAAATGGCAATTCCGAGTTGAAGAAATGCCACTTTTTCCCAAAAATCGACCTTTTGTCTCAGAGGGTTATTGATATTAAATATGACCCAGCTTTCTCTTTGTCTCCTTTACTTCCAGCTGCTACGCCTGTAATTTTCAGCACAGTAAATTTCCCAATTGTTACAATTTATCATTTTTCTGCATTACGCCATGCAGAGTGGATTTTCTTATTTGAATATGACAATTTCTTGTTGCTAATAATGTCCTGCCAACACTATCTTCAAAAAATTATAAGGGATTGCACGAGAAACGAATCACTATTCCAACGTTGGAGATATTCCAACGCTTTTAGCAAATTCCCGATAATCTTAAAAAATAGTAAACTGAAACCCGAGCGCAAGGAATAAAATTGACTATAAATAAAGGAAATCAGTCCTAGGATTAACGCGTGGTACATATTTAAACTTTCCATCGTGTTATTGTATACCAAACGCTTATAATCTTGGCCAGGCTTTTCGTATGTGGAACATAAACGCAGTTCGCGCCGAGCCTAGCCTTGACACTCATTACGTAATGCGATCCAGTTTAGTGGTTGATGTAACCATTTTCGATAACTGTTACGGGTTTTTCTTAGTGCGCGTGTTTGTCTCGTCGCACTCCCCGCGAGGACTTTAGATAAGTTAATTATTTCCAGAGAGCTGAGCTATTGTAAAGCGCCAGGAATTGATAACATTTCAGCGGAATTGATAAGATGATCGGGTGAAAAATCGATATAGTGGCTGTTCAGAATAGTTTGCTAAATCTATGGAACAGGAAGAATACCAGAAGATTTTTGTAACAACATAAATATTCCCATACCGAAGATGACTGGGGCTGATAGATACGAACAGCACAGGACAATTAGTTCAGTATTCCATGTATGCAAATTATTAACAAAAATTGTGTATAGGGGATGGAACGTCAAATAGAATGCGAATTAGGAGAAGATCAGTTTGGTTTTAGGAAGAATGTAGGGATAAAAGAAGCAAATTTGACATTGCAATTATTTTTAGAAGACCTACGTTCATGGCATTTGTAGATTTAAAAAAAAAATTGATAATGTGAACTGCAACACACTATTAAGGAGTAAAATATAGAGAAAGGAGGCTTGTACATAACCTCTACAGAAGGCAGTCAGCAGTAATTAGAATTGAAGATCAAGAAAATAAAGCATAAATCAAGAAAGGAGTAGACAAGGATGCAGTTTGTTGCCCATGCTGTTTAAGTTATATATAGAACAGGCGATGAAGAAAGTTAAAACGGAATATGGAAAAGGAATTATACTGCAAGGAGAAGAAATATAAACACTACTTTTGCGGATATTGTAGTATTACGGGAGTCAGAAGAAAACTTGTAAACCATAATAAATTGTATGAACGGAGTCCTGAAGAAAGAGTTCAATATGAGAATTAATAGAGCGTAAACCAAGGTAATGGAGTGTAGTATGGGAAACAGTGGAATAACAAAGGCTGTTAGATTGGAAAGGGATATTTTGACGGAAGTTAAGGAATTCTGCTACTTAGGAAGCGTAATAACTAGGGATGGTAGAAGTATAGTAGACATAAAGGGTAGGGTAGCACAGGCAAGGAAGGCTTTCGCGAAAAAGAGGAATTTAATTACGGGTAATATAAGTGTGAATATTAGGAAATCGTTGCTAAAAATTATTGTATGGAGCGTGGTGTTATGTGGGTGCGAAACGTGGTCGGTAGGAGTTGCATAAAGGAAAAGAATAGATGCCTTTGAAATTTTGTGTTATAGGAGAATGCTGAAAATCAGAAACGTGGATAAAATTGGTAACGAGGAAGTTAGAAACAGAATAGGGGAAGAGCGAACAATATGGAAAACGTTGACCAATAGAAGGAATAGATTAATAGGCCACGTTTTGAGACATGTGGGTCTTGCAACATTAGCATTAGATGGAGGCCAAGGATAGAATACGCTATGCAGATTAGGGAGTATGTAGGATGTGGTAATTATGCGGAAATGAAAAAGCTTGCACGAGAAAGGTTAGCATGGAGGGTTGCATCAGACCAGTCTTATGACTGAATACCACTACTACAACAACATTAGTTCTAGGTTATTTTTAAAGGAAAATTAGCAATTTACTCCTAATTTGTTTTCGTTTCTTTGTCAGAATATTATTAGCCAGCTCCTGATGATTTAAGCTGAACGCATCACAATAACCTTTAAATTTCATGTGAGTTTTTCAGACGTAACGGTAGTTGCCATGCAAATGTTTGAATAATATACCAAGGTGCTCATTATGTGTATGTTACGTATTAGAAAATTGGCATATTTTATAAACGTGCACCTTTTTTATTTGAAGGTAGTAAACAAATTCTCATAACGTGAATAACATTTATATATGTACGTCGGAGATGTAATGCATTATTTAGGATTTTCTTCACTAAATTTCAAGAAATAAATTGTATAGTTAATTAATTTTCACATAAGTGTATTATAAATCCATGTTTGAAAAATATAGTTCTGTTTCAATTTTTAAATATTCAGACTTGTAAAAGTTTTATATTTTCACCTGCCGATGTTCTAAAAGAGGAATGATACGACGTGCTAGTTTTATTAATGTTCTCATTTTTTATATTATTAATCTTTATTTCCGTCAATTTTTTCTTACTTTCTTTAATTCTATGGAGCTGAACTGTTGTTGCATTTGACGGTTTTGGGCGCCATATTGTCTAACTCTTTACCGGTGCTTTTCGTGGTACGCCAGAATACATAATTTTCATCCAATAAAAGATAAGGAATCACAGAAGTCCTGGGTTGGAATCCTGGCATGGGCATGGAAGTTGTGTGTATATTTTTACACTGTGAAACTAGAGAAAAACGAGTTCCCCTTCCGTTGTCACAAATAACCACAGTAGTTGATGAAATTATGAATAAAAATAAAGTAAGGATGACATTATAAAGATTCTGAACAATGAAATTTTACTTTATTTGATCATTTATTCGGGAATCTTAAGAATACAATTCATGAGATGAAGCTCAAAGACGGGCTGATTTATAAACTGATTTCTTTAATTCCACTAATTGTATTGCTATTAAATTTAAACAAAAATAAATATGATTCTTCAGTTGCATATTTAAAAATTATAATTACTTAATATTAAAAAATCCAATTTCATTCGTTCTGGCGTATTATTACATTAATTAAGATTATTAATTGTATTTTAAAGATCATTCTGTAGCTTGATCGAACAAATTTTTACGGCTAAAATTTATCAACACTCTTGGATTATCAAGTATAGTTGCCTGTAGAACAGGAAAACTACTAATAAAAGTTTATTTCACATAGTGAAATATAGCTACTCAACCATTCTCGTAGAAGTTGAACAATGCGAGTTAAATTTATACGTTACATTAACATTATTATTTTTATTGTGCGAAAATCTGAAAATTTCATCACCATCTTTACATTTGCGTTATTCGTTTGCAGATTTACACGGAAACTAAAACCACGGAAGAAGTTATCTAATGATGAGTTTATAAGTGACCAAAATAATCTCTGATTAGGCGATAAAGATGTGAACATACCAGTAAAATGTTGCATCTTCTACAGATTAAATATCTGTCTATAATTATGACTGTAAGTAACATACAATCAACCGTACCTCAAATAATGGATTTCAGACTCTAAGTACTAACAGTTTCCTCAAAGAAATTGTTTTATTGTCTATTTTCATCTGTTTCAAAAATTTTAATATCATGAAAGATGTGTGAGGCTAATCTGAGTACTCCAACTACTTATTAGTTCGTTGTAATATCTCTGAGTAACACGTGCAGCAGGTAAAGTTGTTGATTTCTTCATGGCTATCTCGAAAGTACAATTTTCCACTTGGAATAGGCTGATCTGAGGGCACTCTCGAGGGACATCAAAGCACCCAGAATGACAACCACGAGGAAAATATTGCGCGTGTTGTAAGAGCCATGTTCTATAAACCAGTGAGAGAAGAGCCCTAGAAGGACAGTTGTGACCCCCAGGATGTAGGTGACGAGACCTAATTCTACGTGCACCAGCTTGATAATGATGGGCTTCACCGTCGTCTTTAAATTCTGACTGAAGTAAGTGAGGAATCCGTGTAAAATCATGAAAGCGCAGCAAATGACGGCTGTGAGGCCGACCTTGCCATGGTTGCTGGTGAAGTGAGGACTATCACCTTTGACGACCAAGATAATGACGAAGCCAGCTATAATCAACGTCGCGCCAGTGAGCTGCAGCCCTAGATGGATCTTCACCCTAGTCTTTCGGGTGAACCAGCATGTGACGAAGTTGTTGGGCGAAAGGCACATGACGGCCTCGGCCATGCAGAACATAAACTGAAACAATGATCAGGTACCAATAATTATATAAATAATTGAGACTTGATGAAAATACTTTATAATAATGATTATCGTCTCTATAGTATAAATTGACCATTAATTAACTTCATTTAACAACAATAATTTTGTCTCATAGAGATATTCTTTATAGCAATAAATAATATTTTTATTTTAACCTTGCTAGGGTCCATATCCGACCAGAAATATGTCATTAAATTAAATTAATTGTCTGATATTAACAACTCAATTTAAATTATTTATGAACTGTATGATATTATAGACAAGAAAATAAATGACAGAGGATAAGAATATTATAAACATCAAAGTGATATTTTTAGATTTTTTTATAGATAGATAGATATATTACGTTACAATGCGTTGAGCCCGGTGGCAACATAAATTAATATTACAATAAAGGAATATAAGTTGAAGAAATATAAAATTATACTAATATAATTTCAATATTAAAATACTTTAAACACTAATTCTAAGCCTGAATAAATTAAATCATTTTCCTAATTCAGTCCCTAAATAATTTTACACCCTTCGGAAAAGTCGCTAGTAGACTTGCAGGCAAATCATTCCAGTCTTTTATGGTCCTATTTAAGAAGGAGTATTTACCCTCGTCCGTTCGTTGTCTTCTCTTATTAATGTTAAATTGATGATCATTTCTCGCTACATATGTTGGTAAATGAATACGAGTTTTGATATGACTCCAGGTCGGTTCGTCTGTATACGCTTTGTACAGTGCACAAAGCCTGGCCCTCTTTCTTCTAGTTGCTAGCGCCTCCAGATTACCAGTGCCCTAGAAATATTTGCTTTTCCTGCCCAGTTTTGAACCCTGTCCAACGAGTGTATCTGATGAGTTCTGCAGGGATCTCAACACACCACACCACCGAAGCAAAGACCTATAACGATGCGTTTGGTATTTCGAGTACTTTTCCGCAGTATTCTATTGACTTTGTGAAGCGCCCTCCACCCTTTCCCAGTTACTGAATTTATGTGTTCTCCCCAATTTAAGTCTTTGCTCAAGATATTTGCAAGTGTCCACTTGTAATATATTTTCATCCCCTAATTTATATTCAACTTGAAAAACGTTTCTCTTTTTTGTAAATACAATCGATTTGTTTTTGGCCGCGTTTACTTTCATCCCATTTTCGTTCGACCAACGATGAATTCTGTTTAGATCAGATTGAAGATTATTTTCATCTTGAACGTTTCCAATTTTCCTGTAAATGATACAGTCATCGGCAATGAATCTTATCTGAGACTCAATACCTACCGCCAAATCATTTATAAATGCTAAAAACATTAGTGGCTCGATTACGCTTCCGTGGGGCACCCCTGACGTGACTTCAACTGGCTCAAATATGTCTCCATTTATCCTAACACTAAGCTTTCTGTTATCCAAAAACTCGCGAATCCAGTTTAAAACTCGTTTCTCAATGCCCGATTTTACCAATTTCATTAAAAGAATATGATGCGGTACAAGATGTTTTAAATAAAGAGACAAAAAAATTGGTAGACACTCCTATACACCTAGAGGATTTTAAAGCAATTCTTCTTCAATGGCTCTACAGTCCATTGAGGTTCTGGGTCTAGCGGGTTGACTGTCACCTTGCATGACACATTCCGAATTTGGAATGACACGTGGTCAGCGTTTCGATTCTCCCACAGTCTTAATCCAAGTGTCCGTGACCATGATGATACAAACATCCAAGCCCATACCAGGATTCGAACCCGGGACCCCTAGGTTGTGAGGCAGACACGCTAGCCACTACACCACAGCAGATCAGCTTAAACCAATTCTAGTACACTTATTTCTTACAATATAAGACAACCCAGGAGCAGTGGGTGATAAGAGGGTAACATTTAAAATAATAACGGGATAACAACCGACCTGAAAGAAATGTGAGAATTGGTCGAGATTGGTGTCAATTATTTATTTTATGGATTTCCGAGTTGAATTCAAACATTTACTGTGACTAATAATTTACGAACAGTCCTCATAGGCACTCGCATCTAAACCTGGACACAAGAAAGTGGATATAAATCCTACAAACTGTGTTCTTTCAAAATTTTGAGGTTGCTGATCACGAAAACAGTGTCGGAATTACAAAATTCAAAATGGTGGATCAAATGTGGCAGACCAAAAATTATAAATTAAGCAGATTCGAGCAAACTTTTGGGTATACGGTATTTTGAGGTCGCTGTTATTGAATTAGATGTCGACATTACCGTACTGAAATGTTTTATTTAATAATTTACAATTTTCAATCGAAATCGTAATCACATACGTCCTTAGCGTCGTTATCAGTATCAGAATGGTCACTGTCGGGTTTTCGACCGGAAGCAGATCTTTTACTTCAACCGTCATTTTCTGGAAAATAGAGGTAAGTGGATTCGAAGATGCCAGAAGCCGAAGGAATTCGTCATGCTTCATTTTGTTCCGGCAAATATTTGCACAAAAAATCTTCTCGGTAACTGCCGAATATCGACATCTTCAGATAGCCGACAAATCGGCAACGGAGCAGCTGCGAATAAAACCGGCGCCACACGATGCGGTGAACGTTTGACTCAAATGTTGGCCTGTAATATTTGAGTCCAATATCGGCGATTAGCAATGGCAAGTGCCTTGCTACACGGTGGAGTGAATTTTTGATTCAATAGATTCGATTCAAACGTTCGCTCAATATTATTAGGTGGGAATGTTATATAGAAGATAAAGAAAAATCATTACGACCGTAACTGATGGTCCGCGACACCAAATTCCTCTAACCTAAATACTTCAATGCATTTAAAACCTGAATAAGTCGACCAAGTTGGATAAAATGTAGTATTTGTATTAATTAAATAGTAACAAAATTAATTGCTGATTTATTGGCCGTCTTTTGTTTATTTTAAACTAAATCAGAAAATTGAAAATTATGTTTGAAATGGAGGATGATGTTGTCATTGCTATTGCCGCAACAGTAATTTTCTTGCCTTATTATAAATTACTATTGACGAGTTATTATCCATTCTACAATAAAGTCATGCATTTAAACGAATAAAGCAATCAAATATTAAAAGAATTTTTAACAAAATTGCGTTGTTTGTAAACGCGGAAAAATAAAATCATTGGTAAAGAAGATTAAAATATAGAAAATTGTTATAAACCCCTTTATATTGACTAATTTCATTATTATAAATAAAGAAATTATACTATCTGACTTAATATTGTAAATAAAACATAATAATGTCCAAAAGACAAAAATGGAAGAATTCAATTAGAATACATTTCGATATCCAACTTTAGGAACCTCCACAGTTATTCTGATCTGTTGCCTATTTCTTGAGATATCCCCATTTTTTGACCGTTTTTTACTTATTTTGATTTTTGTCCATTACAAGGCCATCTGGAACCGAAATTATCCAAATCGTAGGTCAAATTGAAGTAATTAATTCTGGAAAATCCGAATCTGCAATAAAAAATGGGGGTACCCATTTAAGTTTTTTAACTCTCCCCCCAGGGGGTGGGGGTGTCTAGTTTAGTATCATTAGATGTCCCCCTTTGAGACGAGTATTTTTATTCACATTTTATATTGATCCTATATGTGGTTCTCAAGATATTTCAATGTCTTCAGATAAACTGATCTGAGTATATGCGTCCTGCTACGCTTCGTTCGTCCGCTCCTGTCGTAAGGTAGTAAAATGCCAGACCATTAAAAAGAGCCAAATTGGCTCTACATAATTCATTTGAACTGTTAAGCTATTAAGGTAGTAGCAGAGCCATTTGCAAAAGTAGAGAAGCGCAGAAATTTTTGTAGGCAACAACAATTTCGGATAATATTCATAGTACGTGAAGCAGGTTAAAATACATATGTACGAGTTTTCAGTCGATGTCCTTCATTAATTAAAAATAGCGTAAACTTACCGTCTAGGGTGCTATCCATGTAACATTATCTTCCCAACTGGGCATGACAAAATATCAAAAATGTGACTTTTCCGGTTTACTGTTTACCGGAAATTTTTATGGCTCCTATCATATCGATTTATGACTGAATTGTTACCGCGTCTATCTGTAGAATAGGAACGCGAACCTCCTTTTTCTATCCTGACCCAAAGATTTGTAGCCCGGAGGCTGGTTACGTGATTTGTTCAGCCCCAGTCGATATGCAGTGGGATTAGAAGGGGCTAATTATAAAATATTCCAAATTACTAAGAAACGGTGCCGAATCAATTCCGCTTCAGGTCTATTTAATGTTGGGATAAATAAATACCCTGAATACGCCGTGCAGTCAGTTGGTTAAATATATAAAAATGGAGGCGGGTATCTGGTTTATGTATGATATTAAAGGGGCTCAATACAGAATAATGAGGAATAAAAGGGGAAATAACTGAAGTATTGAGAACTTATCGCACTCTGTTTTTTTGACAAATAAAATAAATACATCAACAGTGTGAAAGTTTTACATAAAAATATTTGGGGAATACGGTCTGGGATAAAAGTGAGTGGGAACTTACCCCAGTCGTCATTAGCGGAGGGTGCCAGTAGAAAAGCGTCGATCCGCTGCTGCTGAGGATGATTATGAACAGGGTTATGCCCAGAAGGAACGCGTGGCTGAAGGTGGTGATTGCCGTTGATAGGTTCGATTTGGCTTTCGACGGTTTCGTCACGACTTTCTTCTCTTCCTCGAAAGGTTCCATTGCTGCAGAATTGCTTTCCTTCTCATCTGCCATGTTAAGTAATATATTCCTCCTCAGACGTGGACTCCTGGGACGATACGATCCAGAGCGCTATAGTAATGAACTCAACCACGTTGTTTTTTCTGCCGAATGTTCCCTCTTATCAGGAGAATACGCGTAACATAGATAAAATAGGAAGGGATTTGCAGAGCTGATTATCAATGTCAATGAATAAGTCCTGATCAGATAAGGTGTTCGGACAGTCTATCCTATCAAATTAGAATAGATACGATAATTTTTTAAATCATTACCTATAGTATTGTAATAACAATTTATATATTGATAATAATATTGTCTATATAAAAACATCAATGATTAATTAAACAAAGAATTTATTGTTAATTACATTCACATTATTTAAAAAATAACAATATTTAACTGCATGGGCAGTCTCTGAGGGGATCCGGGCCTTGTAACAGAATATTGAGGCAGAATATTAATTTTACGAAAAGAAAATCTGTTATTCGCTCACTGCTGATCCAATGGATGAGACACTGGCCGAACTCCGTCGTGCATCTTGCTTCCTGCAACTCCAGTTTATTATAATTTAAATAATTTTCCTTTTAATAAATTTTAGTTTTGCAGCTCACAAACGTCTACTCAGCTTACATTCCACTCCCAACTGCAACCCGTCAGGAAAAACGATTCGCCCCCCATTTCGGCCTTGATAACAATTTTCAGGCTCTGACCAGCCCTGAGAGTATGCACTGTAGTATCAAAAATTACTCTGCTCTCATTCTTTTTAAATTACCACCTATTAAAGCTTGCACAGGTTCCTCCTCTTAAATTCCTATAAATTACTTATAATAATCACCGCTCTCTGCCTGTGAGAGTTATTATTCATTTCCATGACGCGTCAGTAACATTCACAGTTTTCAATAAGGAATAAATTCATTAGGATTTATGTAAAATGTTTATAATTTTAATATATTTAAGCCAACTTTAAAAGGTATTAACATACTAGAATTACTGGTACCGAGAAATGACATTAGATAGAAAAAGGAAAAAGAGTATATCAGAATAACATACAACCTTGCACTACAAAGTTCAGGATAATAAACGTTTGAAACATGTATTACAAAAATAATTAAATGAAACAATACCGACGAAGTTTTAACAACATAAACGTGAAAAAAAATTTACCGGCTGTTATTTTATCTTTAAGATCCATGTATTAATATTATTTCTACACATTGATTTTATACATATAAATAGATGACAGGAATAAAATATCGAGAAAGAAGAGTTACCTCTCCAGAGGGCAGTCAGCAGTAATTATAATTGAAAGGCAAGAAAATAAAGCAGAAATAAAGAAAGGAGTAAGGCAAGGATACAGTCTGTCGCCCATGACCTTTAACTTATATATAGAACTGTCGGTGAAGGAACTTAAAAAGAACTATGGAAAATGAAACATACTGCAAGGAGAAAAAATAAAAACCTTACGGTTTGCGGTTTATATTGTAGTATTAGCGGAATCAGAAGAGGCCTTGGAAAACATAATAAATGGCATGAATGTGGTACTGGAGAAAGAGTTCAGTATGAGCATTAATAGAGGGAAAACCAAAGTAATGGAGTGTAGTGTGGGAAATAGTGGAATAAGAAAGGGCATTAGATTGTGAAGGAATATTTTGAAGTTAAGGATAGTACAGGCAAAAGAGGCTATAGCAAAAGAGATTAATTTACTTACGGCTAATATAAGTATGACTATTAGTAAATCGTTACTAAAAATAATCGCATGGGGTGTGGCTTTATATAGATGCGAAACATGGACGCTTGAAATGTGATTTAGGAGAACGCTGAAAATCTGATGGGTAGATAGACTCACTAAGGAGAAAGCTCTAAACAGAATAGGGGAAGAGCAAACAATATGGAGGACGTTGACCAAGAGAAGGGTTAGATTTATAGGCCACGTATTAAGGCATGACGATCTTGTAAAATTAGCATTAGAGGGAAGTGTGTGGGGTAATAACAGAAGAGGGAGACAAAGAATGGAATACGCTAAGTAGATTAGAGAGGATGTGGTAGTAATGCGGAAGTGAAACACTTGCGCAGAATAAATTACCATGGAGGGCTGAATCAGACCAGTCTAAGGACTGAATACAACAGAAATAGCAACATATGAACATTTAACGAATTTCTTTTCAGTATACTTTTTATGTTAGTATTTTTTACTTTTTTTTCAAGTAAAAGTTTATTTCACGGAAGTATATGTATCAAATTTTAATCGTCTGTGTATTAGGGTTCATCAAACATAGAACTGTTCCAATCAGTTCGTGGTTGACATATCTTCGACCTTATCTTTAGTTATCGGCTTAAATACCTCTGTATTTATCGTAAGCTTGATAGATTGTGTAAATGATATCGTCATAAGTATTTTAATAAACAGTTGATACACTGAAAAACTACTTACATAGTACGGAAGAACTTTGAGACACATTCTTGCAAAGAAAATTATACTTAGCTATAGAACAAAGCAAAACTTTAATCTGAAAATAGTTAGTACATTATTATTTCAGTTTTCAATGCTTTGTGCCTATATCTTAACATTTAATACTCGATGAATGTAAGAATCATCGGGCGATATAAGTTTAACTTTCTAAAATAAATTTGACGAAATTTTATTCATTGCCAGATTTAAATGTGCATACTGAGGATTGACCACAGTACATGTTACAGGATTCGTAACATTTCTACACACACATAAATTATTTATAAGAACGTATGTTATATGTGTTTCTATTGAAAACTTTATTTTTGTGAACGCTGTTGAAGTGAGTCGAGAGGAAAATCAAAAACAAATTAAGTATAAATTATTAGTTTATTTGAAAAGAAAAAGAGTAATACATTTGTCAATCAGCACGATATACCTTATCGTATAGTAATACTTCTCTGTCTTAAATTAAAGAAATCATCATTAGCGTTAAATGAAACAATATCATTTATTGCACCGCAAAATAATTGGGAGAAAAAATGTTTATTCAAATTTGGTAAGACCGAATGTCCATTCCAAACGAGTCCTGATTAGTAGTAGAAGTTCTTTAACAATAAATTTTATTGACATGCCTAAGGTAAATAGCTACATGTTCATCATGTGAGCTTTCACATACACTCAAGCATATAAATTAAGGTCAAATTATTTGTTTTGTTCGTTTTGATGGCAACCTTCAGACATTCAATTTGGATACGTACAATCAGAAATTAATGAAATGGCTAAAAGAGAAAAAATCACCTGTGACACACTAAAATTTTCATGTATCTATAAAGATATTCACAATGAACATAAATATTTTCGGTGTAATTGATTGGCTTTTGTAATATTTATGTACGTGGAACAATTAACGGCATCTTTATCACTCTTATTATAATGACAAACTCCACAGAACTCCCCTTATTCGCAGAGCTCGGAACATACATTTTTATTTCAGATCAGAATTATAAAATGTATCTTACACTCGAACTCACTGTATTATACGTTAGATGAAAACAATGCCATTTTGTTAATTTTCCGCTCGCAAAAAAATTGATGACGATTTCAATGGAACAATGCGGAAAGAGATCTGCATTTCAGTGTTGAATTTTAGAAGAAGACCCGAAGAATTATCTTTTCAGAATCACCTTCCACTTGGCGTAGGCGGACCTCATGGCACTTTCCAGAGACAAGACTGCTCCTAGGATGCCGACGACGAGGAAGATGACCTGTGTATTTGGTGAGCCGTGTCGTCGGAACCATCCTGTGTAAAGACCAGTCATCTCCGCTGCGACACCGAGAATGTAGGCGGCCAGACCCATCTCCACATGAATCAGCTTGATGACGACGGGTCTCACCCACTTCTTGAAGTTCTGGCTGAAGTAGGTTAGGAAACCGTGGAGAGTCAAAACTCCGCAGCAGACGACGGCGGTGAGTCCAACCTTGCCGTGGTTGCTCGTGAAGTGAGAACGTTCGCCTTTGTTGATGAAGACTATAGCGAAACCGGCGAAGATGAGGGCTGCACCGACCGTCTGCAGGGCCAGATGGATTTTGACTCTGGTTCGCCGGGTGAACCAGCAGGTGGCCAAGTTGTTGGGTGACAAGCACATGACTGCCTCAGCCATGCAGAACATGAACTACAATGAAGGAAATATCGAGAAATTTTTATGAGCAGAAATGACTAAATAAAATAAGCACACGTAATTTTATGATTTGCTTAATATGAACATGCTGGGTAAGCGTTTGATGTGTTAAAGAATAGGTAAGAAAATAATATGAAAATACCTAAATAAAAATTTCTAAACAGAATTTTTAGTGTTATTCGTTGCTTGTTTGGTAAACTAATAATAGAGTCCTTGGTTAAAACATTTTATTGAACCATATTCGCGAAGCATTCTCAGCATTAAACAATTAACATTTTAAACAATTATTAGAAAATTTTTCTCAAGGATGGAGTCAAACCAACTCATTGCACGCAAGAAGCAGTTACAATTTACAAATTAACGCCATCAAACGCTGGAAATAAAGAGAATTGAACGTATTTGATTGTGATTAACTAGACGCATTAAAATGCAAATGTCCGTTAAATCAATAATTGAACATGTTAACATTTTTCACATAGTAACTAACTACCACACTAATACATTACTCTTGCTCTAATAAATCTTTAATTGCGATCATACGAAGAACTTCATAATTATTTTCATGGTTAACAACTACTTAATCATAGATCAATTGAAAACCATTAAATTCTTCTGCAGGTTGTCGACTCACTTCCTACTTAAATTCCACGTTGTATATGGTGTCACGGGAACCATTTTTTTCTTTTATATATTTAGTCACATTAACTGCTAATAGTCATTAGCGACTTTTTATTATTATTCGAAAGTTTTACAAGTGATAGAAATTTATAAACACACAACTTTCATTCCCATGCCAAGATTCGAACCTAGTATATTTGCGGTGCGAGGCTGCGACGCTAGTCACTAGACCACAGGAGAGCGGCTTTCAATCTTATTCTATACGAATTTTATTTCCTTTTTAACTACATAGATTCAATGGCGGACTGTCTACTAGCTGAAAACTCTCGCTTGGTTAATGTTTTTCATAGAATAAAAAAAACGAAATTAAATAACTTACCACGTTTCCTTCCATAACATTTCGCTTGTCTGTGCATGGGAGTGAATGGTTGTGTGATGGGGCAGGGAAAACGAACCGACAAAAGTTGATAATCTACCTTTGATAACTACCAGAAAGATTAATAATTTTAATGAATGAATGATAAGTTCTTATGCTTTCGTCATAAGTTTGTCAATTTTACAGCGCTGAAATAAATAATTATTATTGTGACTGTGTTATGCAAATTGACAACAATACGTAGGTAAGAAACTAAAAATAAATATAATACAGAACGTTATCAATAAGTTTAGTATTCATCAAACACCTTAAGATTGTCAATATTTTCCTTAGTTGTGGCGCTTAAAATAAGTTTCGTTTGTCCAACACAACAAAGTAAACAATCAATAAATTAAGTATTAGAAAATAAATTATGTGCTTGCTATACATTTTTTAAGTTTATTATATACTAGCTGGTTACCCGTCCTTCACATAGCGATGAACGCTTTGTGCGCGGCTAACATTGTTGAAAAGGGAAGTTTGGGATTATTATTATCTTTAACGCGTTAGTTATAGCTCATTGTTCTAGCATTAATATTTTTATTTAAGAGGTTTTGTTATTGGCTTTATCGGTAAGATTAACCTATCTTGACATCTGTGATTTTGTTCGCCTGCCAACACATGTTCATTAAGAAGTACAAACAAATTTGGAAGCCAGAATTTTAAGTTTTAATTTTATCAAATGCCGGGTGGATATTTATGGAAAAACGTTTGACCGTTTATAATCAAAGCGAAGAGAATCCTTGTCCAAGCAGTTAAAATGAGGTTTAAGATTGTTTACAGTTAGGTTGGTATTTCTCTGTTGGTTGTGGTATTAAACACTAAGACTGGTCGGATGCAACACTCCATGCTAACAATTTTTGCGCAAGCCTATTTATTACCGGATAACTACTACATCCCACATCATCCCCAATTTGCTTAGCGTATTCTATCCTTGGCCTTCCCTTACCCCACACACTTCAAGACCGTCATGCCTTAATACGTGGCCTATTAATCTATCCGTTCTCTTGGTCAATGTCCTCCTACTGTTCGCTCTTCCCCTATTCATCTTAGAACTTCCTCGTTAGTGATTCTATTCACCCATCTGATTTTCAGCAATTCAAAAGTTTCTATTCTTTTCTTTACTGCCACTCCTACCGTCCACTTTTCGTACCCATATAATGCCACACTCTATTCGTGGATTTTTTATAAATTATTTACTCATATTCACACTTTTTTCGTGGTTAATTCGTTCTTTTTTCTTTATGTCTATCCTACTTCTACTATCCCTAGTTATTACGCTGCCCAAGTAGCAGAATTCCATAACTTCCGTCAAAATATCCCTTCCTAATCTAACAACCTGTGTTATTCCACTGTTCCCCATACTACAATCCATAACCTTGGTTTTCCCTCTATTAATCCTCATATTGAAATCTTTCTCCAGGACTCCGTTCATGCCATTTATTATGGTTTCCAAGTCTTCTTCTGACTCCCCTAATACTACAATATCGTCGGCAAAGCGTAAGTTTTTATTTATTCTCCTTGCAGTATGATTCGTTTTCCATATTCAGTTTTAACTTTCTTCAATGCCTGTTCTATATATAAGAAGAACCACGGAAAATGTTAAAAGAAATCGATCATACATTAATGTCTAAACGAAACAAAACTACGAGACAGAGAGACTGGAATTAGTTGAAAACGGGGTCGGATGCCCTAATTCATGAAATGTAAAGATACACTTACAATCAACGATTCTAAGTAGTGGCCAGGTAAAAGAATTCTTCCAAGTATTGGCGATTTGTTGGGAACAACTTACCCCGACTGTGAGGAGTGGTGGATGCCAGCCAAAGAGAGATGAATCGCTACAACTGAGGATGACGATGTAAATGGTGATTCCTAGCAAAAGAGCGTGGCTGAACGTCGTCAACGCCGTCGACAAATTTGGCTTCGCCTTGGACGGCTTTGTTGGCGGAGATTTCTTCTCCGTCTCCGAAGTCGCCATAACTGACGTCAGTTCGATTTCCTTGTCCATGATCCTGATACTATGCAAGAATCGAGAGGCCTAACTGTATGCCTCCTGCTTATATAGACGTCAAATCCAATAAGGGTCTTACCTCCCACCCTTCTCCTTCCCACTCCAAATTAAGTGAAATATCTCCATTATCGCTGAGCGCCGGATCGTCTCAAAAGGCCGTATCTCCCTCTCTGCCGGTGTGACTCCTCTTATGCCACCTTGGTCTTTCCATTTAGATAGCTTAATTTATTGAATTGCCACGCTAGCGAGCCAATATGGAAGAGGACTTCATGAGACTCAGTGAACGAGTAGCCTGTGGTGGTTCATACTTTATTTACAGATATTAACAGCTGTATCGGATATTTGCATATTGGCAGACGTACACTGAGCTTATACTAAACTAAAGAACTGTATCAGAAAGATTTGTGAGGAGATTACTATATGTGTATAAAAAACGTTTAGGCCCATAGGGATAAATGACTTGGGAAATTTTTTCGTGACAGAAATTTGAAAGTTAAGCTTATAGTATATTTTCTGTAATTTTTAATACCGACAGAAGGTATGAATTCATGCTAAAGAAAGGGTTAATAATTTAAATATATTTATGCGTCAGTAAGAACTGTGTACAGTCTCAGTACAAAATATTTATTTTAAATTCCAGGAGCTGTCGGTAATCTTATAATTCTCAACCACATAAAAATTATGTTGTTACATTGATGTTAATGATATTTGTTAACTACACAAGTTATATGTTAAAATTACATCGCCCATTGAAACTTTTTAGACGTGTCGTGAATTAGTTCTTACTAACGCATATTCATTTTACGTCCAATTAATCGATAGATTAAATATACTTTTTGAGGTTCATGCTGATTATTACAGTGAGTGTAAGTGAACTATACAATTAAAGCTCTTTTTATTACTCCAGAGCCTCAAAAATTTAACCAGGATCACCAAATTTCGTTCAAGGCTTTGCCTGGTAAAATATTAGAGCTCTCATATATAAAACAACAACTATAAGAGAATATGTAAAATATTTAAATACTTTTCTGCTTTAGGATTTTTGATGGCATTTCCTACTTGGCTTCACAAAAATTGCACTAAGTAGCAGGGTTAATAATACCAGTAGTTCAATTATTGATGTTACAATAATTTATTTAGTGCATTACCTATGTTTTTTCAGGTATTTAGTGTGCTTTTCTGTAGTGGAATTGACTGCTACCAAAGAAATCGTACTACGCGTCAGAGGAAATTGTTAGTTCAAATGGAAACATCTGGTTAGTGAAAAACATGTTCCAAATTAAAATCGTGATTTCAATACAATTTTTGGCCAGAAAAAAACTAAATTGGTCCAACAAATATCATTGAATTTTTGACCGACGACTATTACGAATATAATATTTGTAAAACAAATATTTGACTTAGTTATATTTCATAAATTTATTTTCAATTCACTCTATGAGACTGAAGTTGTGTATTTAGTATATTCTGAAGCAGACTGTGTGATATTTGTCTGTTACTGAGTATCGGCGTTACACGGTTCTCTCGATAACGTCCCTCTTCAATATCCCACTCGTGACGATTTATCAGAAGTCTTCGCTTTCCATGAGGGCCGAAACACTTATTTTTGGTCACGTACTGCCACTCAATACCTAGCTCACTCAGCTCTCCAAACAGTGCAAAGATTTAGGTTGAGAAACAAAGTTCTTGAAATCAAAAAAAAAACTCACTTGACCTAAGCTGAGTAGTTCTGAAACCTTACTCGGAGCCCATTCGTGTTCTAGTGGTAATAAAACTTCGATAACTTTAAGTATAAAAGTTGTTTTAAGGCACACCGAATCGCGTCTCCTCGATCTTCATAATTTATGCCAAGAAAAGCTGTTCATTCGTTTAAAACGCATTTTTGGTTCCTTGTAAAACACGAATTTCATTAAATTGTTAGATGATGGTTTTGAAAATATCGAGAACTAATAAAATACTATACATTTTTCAATTAAAATTCTCAAATTAATATATTACATATAATGTTTTATAAATAGTTTTTACAATGAAAAATTTATCAAAATAAAATCCAAACCACATTTTATCCAGTCTTTTGGAATACTTTGAGGTGTTGCAATATTATTGTATTATCTTGAGACTATAATAAAACACAATCACGCTCGAAAAACATTCCAAATTTCATAATTAACAAAAGAATGATGAATTTTCTGTTGGTGAACATAAATTAGATCTTTTACACAGACATTGAACAAATCCAAGTACAAATATTATAGCAGAAATTTAATGAAATCGACTTGGACAGGGAAGAAATAAGTGAAATTTTCTGCAAGGCAGCAATTTGACAAACAATAAAAGTAAATGATTTCTTGTGTTAACTTATGTAAAATGTTTATTATGACCCCGATAAACAGGAAGCGCATGTAACTCGAGTCAGAACACGAGGAGCTTGTGGAGCTAATTATGAAGTTGTTTAAGGCTAAAAATGTGTATTAAATGAGGGGAATATTAGCTCCTTTTAGAGGACAAATTTACTGCTTACTTTATTTCATAAAACTAAAAGGATATGAACATCTAGTATTCAGTTGTTGTTGTGGTATTCAGTCCTAAGACTGGTCTATTACAACCCCTCCATGCCAATCCATCTTGCGCAAGCCTATTCAATTCCCAATCTGCTAAGTGTACTCCATCTTTTGCCTCACTCTTATGGTCTTACCCCACACACTGCCCTCTAATGCTAATTTTACAAGACCTTCATGTCTCAAAACGAGGCATATTAATCTATCCCTTCTTTTGGTTAGCGTACTACATATTTTTCGTTTTTCCCCTATTCTGCTTACAACTTCCTCGTTAGTGATTCCATCCACCCATCTGATTTTCAGCATTCTCCTATTTCACATTTCAAAGGCTTCTAATCTTTTCCTTTCTGCGACTCCTACCATCCTCGTTTCGCACCCATATACACATACTCTATACGCGCATTTTTTTCAACGATCTCCGAATATTCACACTTATATTAAGAAAATTTCTCTTTTTTGCGAAAATCTTCTTTGCCTGTGCTATCATACTCTTTACATCTACTGAACTTCTGTCACCCCTAGTTATTATGCTTCCCAAGTTGCAGAATTCCTTCACTTCCTTCAAAATATCCCTTCCCAATCTAACATCTCGTTTTTCTTATCCTGTCTTCTAAAATTAGAGGCAATATCAATATTGTTTCTCTTGTCCTTACATTCTTCCTAAACCAAATTATTATTCTCTCAATTCGCATTCTATATGACGTTCCATCCTCCTATATACTATTCTCGTTAATATTTTGCAAGCATGAGTTACTAAACTAATTATCCTGTGTTGTTCGCTTCTATCAGCCCCAGTCTACTTTGGTATGGGTATAATTACTCAGATCTGTCAGTGCCCTATCAATCTTCGACCTTAAAATTTTGTCCCCAAACTCTTCATCATCCACCTCCTCCTGTTCTTCTATTACTGACTGAACTAGATTTTCACCGTGATAGAGCTTATCTAGATATTGTTTCTATCTTTCTGCCTTTTCTTCTTTATCCATAATTGACTACCCTTCGGCCTTCCTGATGTTCGTGCTAATAATTTACCTCTCTACGAATGTTTGTTTTATTTTCCTATAATCTGAATCTATTTTTCCTTTCACCATGATATCTTCAACCGCTTTGCATTTCTCTTGGAGCAAAGTCTCTATGGCTGCTTTGCACTTCCAAACTCATTCTTCATGCGTCTGTATTGCTCTTTACCATTTTCATCTCTCGCTTTTTTTATATTGACGGCTTTCATCAATTGCTTTTATTATTTCTTATGTTATCCATCCTTTCCTATTGGTGTGAAATTTTCTTTCTATTTTTTTGTCGGCTGTTCTAATTATTTCTTCCTTTAAGAGCGCCCATTTCTCTTCCATTTTATTTCTTTCTCCCTTCTCTATTAATATACTCTCGATATCTTCTTTGAAACTCTGAAGTACCTCCTGTTGTTGAGTTTTTCTATTTCCCATTTTTGTTTTAATTTCTTTCTTGAGTCTCCGTTAAAGAATTAGAATTGGTTCTAGAAGTTTGTCTAATTCTTATGTCTGTAACTGCCTTTCACAAGTACAACAATTAATAGTTTTTCTCCTTTTAGATGGGCATAACGCAACGCAAAATGTCAAAGGATTCTTAATAGATAATTTTAGTTAATTTATAGATTATTTCAATTCCATCGCTTAACTGCTTCTATCATAGGACGACTGTAGACCAAAAACACAAAATAGGAATGCGTGAGAGTCAAATATTTCTTCATTTTTGTGAAATTGTAGTGGCTTTATTTGCACTACGAAACATTTAAAAACAGTTATAATGAAAAACTTTTATTGAATTCTATTAAATTTTTCTTTACAGTAAAGCACATTTATTTTCCGTAGTTTTATTTTAACTTAGTTTTTATTCACCTTATTCCGACTGTGTGTAGGGTTTTTTAGCAGTGTACAATTTTACGGTCAATGGGGAGTTGGCTCAGAGACAAACCCTCCTCCTTTATCCGATATAAATGACTTTGTTTAAGAATAGGGCAACATTTGTATTAAAGAGCGAAGCTTTCCCGATGAATTCTATTTGAAACATTTGTATTTTCAGCGCTCTGCCTGCATTACGCAGTTACCTGGCAGGAGGGAATGTATTTTTGTGTTTGTTTCTACTGATAACTAATTAGTACATTGAAAACTAAGAAATCGCTATTGTAACGAATTATTTTCTTTGTCAAAGTCAATTTAAAGCTGATATATCTTCATTTCTCGTCAGCCTCTCCTCTTCAGTAAAAGAATTTGTAGAAGAATCTGAAGTGTTCAGTCAAGCTATAATGTAAATATCACAAACTATTAATCACAATCATCTTCATGTGTTGTGACATAATATGTTACTATTATTATAGCTATAACTGTAAATACCTAGCTTGAGCTATTCATCAAAGTATATGCTGCAGCATATTATTAGTCAGAATCAATAGCGCAAGTTTTATTCCCATCATAATATTTCAGAATAAATTAGATGCAAATTATATAAACTAAAACAATAATACATCCAATGGAGCTCTGCGTTGAGATAGATACCTGTTATAGATTCCCCAACGAATAACAGGAGTTAACTAATTTAAGTTCAGATATAACTGCACAGAAATTCATAAAATATTCTGCGATTTTTTGTTAAGTCGAGGTACAAAGTACGCACTCATGTGATCAGAATTTATGAGTGGCTAAAACTTCCCCAGCACCTGTAAGCTTTTCGTGAACAGTGAAACTCGAGAGCTCTCTCTTCAGATTGAAGCCAGAGTTCAATATACTCGCACGCATTACTTTTTTCGATTAGTAATCTGCTGATAATGAGTTGCTAGAGAATTCTACGAGCCCTTACAGAAGAACAAAGAAACTCAAATCAGCATTTAAATTACAGCTTCTTGTACATAATATACTTTACAAAGTTAGTTAATGCGAAATAGAGTTCACTCAAGGTGTCGACTCAAAACTTGATAGCGATAAAATATAAAGGCAAAGTAGTTACATATAAAATGATAGTGTACATACTATAATGCTAGATCATAAAAAATGACAAAATTGTATGGTTAATCTGGAAATGAATATGTAATTTTTATTAAAAATGATACGGAAAATTTTTTATATAGGCTTGTCTTCAACAAAATTACATATGTTCCAGTTCCTGATGAAGATTTCTTCTAGGCCAAGGTCAGGGCTAAGTTAACAGCTCTACCTTCCCAATTGCTCTCTCCTACTGTTTAAATAACAGAGCCCTTTAAAGACACTGCTCCTATTTTTTGTTACTATGCTTCATGATGGTGACCCAGAAACTGAATGGGGGATGTGGAAAGGAGAGGAAGGTTTGATAAGGGTTAAGTAGGGCTCCCATGCTATAGTGTAAGGATTCACCTAATAAATGCAGGGAAAACTGTAAATCCTGAATCAGGTAGGCCAGGCTAGTGGATACTATTCTCACAAATTTCTTAATGATGGGAGAGGAGTTTCATAAGGGGTTTCAGCATTCTCTACTCTGTGCCACAACCAGTTTGGGATCCAAAGGGATCATCAGACAACTATTACTGTATGACCAAGGTCTGCAACCTGGAACATAAACCTCCTAAATGAGATTTCAATGCCTTGGCATCTGACAACCTTGAAAAACCAGAGAGAAAACTAGGCATCCCTGTATGTAAAGCTCATCCCCACTCTGGGGAGAAAAAACCTGCAAAAGCTAAGAAAGGCCCCCAGTGGCCTGTCTCCTTTAAAGACACTGCTGTTGAGACAATATTACACAATGGTCTTCCAAATTATACACATGACAAATTTAAACTTAAATTGTTTTAGTATAAGAAAAATGGTTCAGTTATTTTTAGTTAATTAATATTTTTCTATATTTCCTTTCTGTTCCCCTCCCTCACTTATTTTCAATCTGTCTATAGAAAATTATCTTAACATTCACTGATCATGTGAGACACACAATTCTTTTTCATTACTTGTTATTTCTGCTTTCTCACCTACTTTTTGTCTTCAATAAATATGCAACAAAATACTTTACCTACATTAAAATAATTTATTTAAAAAGTGTTCTATAAAACTTGGACGGATCTAAGACATCTTCTTTTAAAATAACATGTACAGACTAAGTATGGTATGGCATTGTCAAAATAATTATTATGGACACATGGACTGGGAAGACAGTCAGAGAATCACATGTAAATGAAACCAGTGTTACCACCCTGAAATGGAATAAAAATTTCAAATATTTGTAGGCATATGCTCCATTTCTTCAGGAGAGACTGTGATTGTTTACTATAAAATATAAGTTAATACTAGAGAGAATGATACTTTCACTCAATTGCTCTTTTGGAAATCCAATAAGTTCTGTGCAACTTATATAATCTGTAATGCAAAAGTAAGAATAACTTATTGTTAAGGATTAACTAAAAAGTATCCATTTTAGAATAAGAAGTAAACACAGACTAAAATTTCTTGAATTTTTATTTCTGAGAAAATTAAATTAAATTGGGTGATCAATGAATTATAATAAAGAACTATTATATGTTAACAAAATATTTAAAAAAAATAATGTTATAGGGTAACTAAACATTACAATAGAAATAATTCAGTAACTAATTCTCAGTTTGAATGTATTGTAGAAAAGGGTATTGTACTGAAAAATTTGTATACTAGATAAAATATTAGATAAAATATTATATAGTTAAATAATGAGCAATATCCACTAGGAATATTTTGTAATCTCACTAAAACATTCAACAGTGTAGATCACATTAGCCTTTAACACTGACAAGCCAGAAAACCTATGTAAACATAAAATTGTCTCATCATAGTTTATATCTTATTTATTAGGCAGGAAGAAGTCACAATGAATAATTAATCTGAAAAACATTCTGTTCATTCAGTTATAAAAGTTACAGAGCATAACAGACTATCCTTATATTGAAAGCTACTATAATGGCATTGGACATAAACCCATCAAAGTTCTCTCTACTAAATCTTGTTAATTTTGTAATATCAAATACAGTGATACATTAATTATAAAAAAATGATTATATTTTATTATATTTCCACTCATTATTTTCTTCTGGAATTGTATTTTGGGTAATTCCACAGCATAAAAGCAAGTAATTATCATTATATGTAATGTGTAGCTATTCAATATCATGGATTTTCAATCATTAGTTAATAGTAGTTTAATAAAAAGTTACGATAAAACCTGGATGTAAATTTGTTCAACTCTTGAAGTAAAAGCAAAAAGATCTATAAATCTGTGACAGCTGCACAAAAAGGAATTGAGTGTGCAGGAAAATTAAATTTATTATTAAATATACTGGGTATAATAAATAATTAAGATACACTGCAGTCATGTTCATATGGGAGCTTAAAATATTTCTGCTTAGCCACTCTTACACTGTAAAAGGGATCATGGAGAAGCTTGGGGGCATAGTATAACATTGAAATAGTCAGCATGAACTATTAGTAATCTTTCATTACTAATTAATTAAATAAATTAACTTTAAATTATGATAAGTGTGATAAGCTTTAGTATTTTCAAAATATAAAACTTATAAACCTAATACTATGTAAAACTTTCCACTTCACTGAATTTTTACCTTTCATTGGGATTTATGGAAAACAATTTCTACTCTAGTAACTTCTGAAGTATCAATTTCTAAGAACAACTTAAACTGGGGAAGCTTTATTGATATGAGAAATGGAAAGATTTAATTTTAGTTTAATCCTAATATAGTGTCAGTACTTTCAATACTTTATAATATTACTGATTACACTATCAGGAAAAGAGCTGGATTATGTAAAGAGTATGAATCTATACATGTATTTATACACATATACAAATATATTTACAATGCTATGTTTGCCATGCTCAATTTCAACAAGTGGCTTTGGTTTGCATGGAAATATTCTATCATAAATGGTTTGTAAAGGAAATACTATTCAAAGGTGTATAATGAACCAAAATTTATTTACATTTTTCTTCTTTAAATTTTCGGAGGCACAACCCCCTTCATCAGAAAGTTAGGAAGACATTTCCAGTGATAGGCTAAACATTCTTACTCGTGACAAAGTAATGCACCTCATACCAATCAAATTCATGATATATGAAAAATACTGGGTAAGTACTTTGTAATGAATATGAGTGTTTCTGGTTTAAATAATCTGTTTGCTAAGTGACAAATGTAACCAGTTTCAATTCCAAAATCTATTAATGTTATTAGGTTTATCAGACCATTTGTGTTTAAATATTTGGCTACTGGTATTTGAAATACTTTAAAAAGTTTTTCTTTTCCATACTAGAAACTTCATTATTTTAAAATGAAATAACACAAATTTTAAAAGTAATTCTTAGTATATATGTGTATTTTATATTAATATTAGAGAATGGGTGAAAGTGGCCAACTCAGGTCAATAGTTACCATATAAAATAAATCATTTTTATACACCAGTGATTGCTATCAACACAAAAATGTTATTACAATTTTTATGTACATAAAAACTTAAAATTAATTTTTTATTCTCTTCTATATAAGAAACTACAATTAGAGACAAATTGGATGGTATATTGTCATTAGTTGGAGTGAAAATATTACCAAAATCAACTAAGAAGTCAGACACTTCAATTAACAAGAAACAGGGGTCTGAGCTAGTGTACAGTATCTATATGACAAGTACAAGCATCATGGACAGAGAAAGTAAAGTAAAATGGTTAAGATAATTTAATTGAGCCTATTTTACTAAGTGTTGAACCAAATTTCTACAGAACTGGCTGAAATATGTAAGCTTTCAGGGTGTGGTAGAAAAAGTGAAATTCATTTAATCTTTAATTGAACATTGGAGAATAAATAGTCCTGTAAAAATATAAAGCTAACATGAGGGCACTGTATTAATAGTAATTTAAGAAAAGAAAATTAAAACAAATTTGTATAGAAATCACTATCAGTATTTTAACAACATATCTGATTAGCTTATGAATAAAGGAAACTGTTATTTCTATTCTAATGCTAAGAAAGTAATGGGAATACTGTATTAATTCGGAAGAGTTGATTTAGCATCTTAAAATTTTAAATTGAAACTTTGTAATCAAAATAGGTACTTCAGAGGTAAATTAGATCCAACAGTCTTATATTAGTTGGAACATTATAGTACTTTTAATATGTCAAGTATTAATGTGCAAGTAATTATATATGGACTACAAATTTTATCACTGCTCTTTTTAAGGTGATCTGAAGCTCTCTCTTTCAATTTTTTATGTACCATGTTTCAGATCAAACAACATGCCCTTTAATAATTCAAATCTCTTACAAAAGGTGAAGAGAATTCTTCATTAGAAAGGAAAGAATTTAAAGATAAAGCTTACCTGCAGTATAATATCTTACAATATTGTAGATTTCCCATTATTCTTCTACCTTTCCTGACCCTACATGCTCTATGCAAATACTCCATACTCACATTAGAAACTATTTTTGGGGTTACAGGCTACATGAGGGTATTTACATGGTAGCTACTCCCTTTTAATTGAATGAGAAGAGAACGGAGAGCAAGGCAGCCAAAAGTTAACTATGGATTCCAAAAGCAATGCTGGGCAAAACCTAGACCCTGCATCTGACAAGAGAGGAGTTTGATGTAGAGTCACAGCATCCATTCTTCATACTTCCACCATCTTAGGAGACAGCTGGGCGACTGAGTGTTTAAATGCGATCAATGGATGCTTCTTACCACATGACTAAGATCAGCTTTCCCTGCCCATATACCCCTCAAAAGAGACAGAAGCGCCTTAAAAACCAAAGCGAGGAGGAGGCATCCAGAAAGATGCACTTGTGAGAGCTAGGAGTAGCACCACATCCTAATTAGGAACTATAACACAGTTCAGATTTAGGTATAGGGGCTTTCAATAAGTGAGGGTCGATGTTGAAATGGAATAAACCAAGCTATGTGAGTGATATTAATAAAATTATTTTTTATTTGAAAGGGGCTTCAAGCAATTGATAGCATACCTGAAAATTGTTTTCAAATAAAAATAATTTTGTTAATACCTCACATGCAGCTTGTTTAATTTAATTTTAATATTTCAACTTGGACCCACCCTTATTGACAACCCCTATAACTCGGTTCTCATTACATATTATAATCTGTTGCTATGATGTTTTCCTTTAATCCTGAAATGCAATTTTAATCAGTCACAGCATTTGTTTTTATATTGGTTAGTTTCAATACTATTACATTCCCTTCAAGAACACAATAGTCTATTATTTAATTACAAATAAGTTTAAAGCTCGAAATAAATCCCCAGTAAATGAATATAATATGTTAAAATTAAAAATGTTTAATAGCATAAGTGCTATTTATAATATTTCTTATTATATCAGTTCTTTGAATGATAACTGTTTCATTATTTTAATTAAAGTTAACTTTTTTTCCAGAGCACTAGCTTACATCAGAAATTTCGTTCAATTTGTTGCTATAAATATTTTTAATAAAATGTAATTAGATATAGTAACCCTAAAGATTTTACTTGAGAATTTACTACACAATTATTATTGTCTAGTAAGATGGTATAGTGTAATACATTAAAAATTGCCCGAATGAAGTGTAAAGGCCTGCGACATACATCCGTTCCTAATTCACGAGAAAATTGCTTCCGTCAAGTCGGAAGCTACTCGTAGATAATTGGAAACTGCTAGTTGTGTAACTAACGCAAAACATGTTAAATTACAATATTATACAAATGTATATATATGTTATATAATATTGATTTTACATTTATTTATTAAAATGTATACGAATTTGATGAATCTTAATTTACATAACCGGTTTTCTTTTATCATTAACACTATATGTATTTATTTATTTACAAAATTTATACATTTTAAGTTTATTACAATGAAATACATGAGTTCTAACTTAGGGTCGTCTAAACGAACCATCCCAAACCCTAGTCGCGCCTTCGTGTCTGAATTTTATTACCCCTGTCTGTAACCTGTCCCTTCCCTCACGCAGCTTGCCTTTGATTCCGTACCTTCAAATTCCGCAAGTAGTTGTGTTTTTTCGTTACAACTTGTTAGCATCTCAGAATATAACTTCTAATGTCGTTGAAACATGAAATAACACCTAACGTATAATTTTGTTATATAATACATCTTGTTAACAACACGTTTCTTTCTATATTTTTCATTATTCACAACAGTTCAAACTATATTTCTATATTCGCTGTTGAATATAATTCTGATCTACACCAGTGTTAATGCAGAACTCGTAACTAATAACTCAATTGACGAATCGCAGTAGTGGACGGTTTGATAAGTCAGTACATTATATTTGTTCATCTGAGCTGGGATTGCAGTTCTCTCTCTGCGGGAGCTGAATTTTGAATTAAATGCAGCGTTTAGGCGGAACCTTTTAAGTGGCTTTGGCGACTGCCAACTGTTGAGTGACGATGAGGCGGTACCACACGCACGAAAATCCCTTTACAGTGACTGCATGGAGAAGTGCTGCTGTCTGCTCGTTAGACGGCAATTTATTCCAATGATAGGCGAATGGAGCTGGGGCAGGTGCTTTATACATTATTCAAGAGCACAGCGAAACCGATATGAGCAGGCGAGAGAGACGTGGTGAAGTCTCCTGTGGTAATCATGCCTACGCGGGAATCAACAGGTTAAATGCTTCATCCACTGACAGTCTGTTACTGTTAACCATTCCTAAATCAAAGTCGACCTTCAAATTTTTACTGTTTTGTACGATGCAGGTTATTGATTACGTTTATAATTAAACAGTGTTATGACAAATAGTCAATTAGCTCATTTGTCTCAATAATCGATGTCTGCTCGAAATTAACCATATTCATCTGTTTTAAACAAGAATAACATCGTAGATCATGTTTCGAATAAGAACAAATCGCCATTATGAAATTCAATTTATAAATAATATTAAGAACGAGCTCATTGTTTCAGTACAGAATAAGATATAACTAAATACACACCTATGAAATGAAATACAAATTAAACAGTACAATCATCAACATAAAGGGTTATAATATCTCCTTACGCGTCCTTCATAATAATAAGGAAAATACATTCATTTAAGCATTGATTGGCGTTATTCGTTAATGATATCACACAATTTACGTATAGATGGATGGTTTTCTATAACAAATACGCCCATATTGGCCAAATATTCAAAGCATAATTATTTTAAAATGAAAATAGATTTATCACAGCGTTAGTGAATTATTAGCAGTTCTGACCAGTACGTTATTAACATAATCATGCTCTATATTAAAAATTCTTTCATTGCATTTTATTGTACCTACAAACGCAATTTACCAACAACTATAACATAGATAAATTAACAACTAATGACCCGTATAACAGACTTAACAAAAAAAAAGTTTTTTAAGAACTTTAAACTTAAGCTATAGACGTTTCAGCCAACCCTTTGCATCATTCTCAATATTTGTGACAAACTGAAAATATAAGAACAAAGACCATATTAGCAAAGATTAACCAAACGATAAAACTAACAAAGAAAATTTAATAATGCATCATATAATTTATTTATTTATTATGTTTTACATTAAGAGTAAATACATTGCTTTTAATATAGACCAGTTCAGCAATTTACCTTTTCTAAAAATCAGTTTCCTTAGCCAAAATAATAGTATTATCAAAATTAAATGAGTGATTTTATTCCAAATAATGATTCGTAATTGGATAATGTTTATACGAAAGAAAATTTTGATTGTCTTTATGCTCTATAATAATAATAATAATAATAATAATAATAATAATAATAATAATAATAACAGCCAACCGCTGTTTTATTAAACCAGAAATTCCAGATGTTTTAAACTTTGACCTCTCTGACGATATTTTTAAAATATTTCTTCTATTATACGTAATTAAAAATTTAATTGGATGGTTGCTGCTTTCCTATAGTACTTTTTCTTTTCGATATAAAATCAGTTAATATTAATTATATGTTGGGAAAAGGGGATGAAATTATATTTATAAATTCTTAATGAAAAATTTTAGGGTGTTTATGTGCACATTACTTTAATTAAGGAAATTTTTTAAATCGGTAGTCGGCGAAGCTATAGGATGTATGCACCTTCCGGCGCCGTCACGCAGCATTCCTGTGGTTGTCACTCTCCGTCTTGTCTCCAGGCTCTGAAGGAGTACTTTGTGTCTCACAACTACACGAAGCAGAATGTCGTCTTCATAGAATAACCACTGTGAGAAATGTATCAACTTTATCCATCTGTTTGGTCAAACTTCCAGGACCACGAAATTCCATTGCTCGAGGCAATCGTAGATATTTAGGATTTCTGAAGGCTATCTTCATCCCACGGATCCCCAAGTTGGAAGAACTTAGGTATCAGTCCGGCTCGTAATTAATCTCCGATTCACAGATTACCACTGTGATACCCACAATGGTGCTCAGTGGTCTAACTCGTATCTAAACCTGGACAGAATAGAAAATGGATATAAAATGCAACAGAACTCATTTTCTTTTTATAATTTTGGGTACATTGTTTACGAATCCGTAATTGGTATTATAAGAAAGTATCGAAGGGAAATGGAGAATCATAAGGAATAGCCTACAAGAAACTGCAGAAGAAGTCATGGGTATCCATAAGGGTAAAACGATCAGGATGGGTTGATGAAAAATATAAAATGGCATTGACAGAGAAATGAGGCTAGAGAGAAAACGATAAGCAGGGCAACAAGATATAATATCGAATAATTCAAGAACAAACTAAAAGAAGAAGACAGCGACTGTCGAAGAAAGAAACAAGAAGCAGGGAAAAAATAGATTACTGAATTATAAGAGGAATATAATATCAGGAAGTAAGGAAATTCTATAAGAGCATTCAGGAGCTGAAGAAAGGTTTTCAACCACGCAGTGTGTTCTGCAGAGATAAAGAAGGAAAATTTATAGGAGGGAAATAATAGATTTTATACCGGTGGACGGAATATTAGAGCGAATTGCTGAATGTAACTATAGAGACTGGAATTGCAGAACAAAATGAAATTAGTAATGACCAACCTTGGCACAGGGCTAACTAGGATGATAAGACAGTACCCGCATTTACAATAGAGGAAGGTAGGCGGGAAATTAAAGCTTTAAGAATAGTAAAAAGACGGCAGGAAATGACTTCCCAGCAGAGATAATTAAGGCAAGAACTGAATTTTTGACACGTCTTGTCCATCAACTGATCGCCGAAGTACGGGAAAAAGAAAAGATGCCTGAGGAATAAAACTTGGCCATTATCTGCCCGATTTGTAGAAGAATGACAAGACAAAATGTGAACAGTACCGTGGCATAACTTTACTCAGTGTGGTATACAAAGTCTTAACTAATGCCATTGCTAAGTCTCACTCCACTGGTGGAAGAACTTCTTGGAGATTATCAGAGTGGTTTTCGAAAGGATAGATCAACCACGGATCATAACTTCACTATAAGACAAATAATAGAGAAGTGCTACGAAATAATGTGAATGTACAACAGCTCTTCTAATAGCGTGAAAGTGAAACAGCTGTGTCAGTCTCTGATGGACATGGAGTGTCCACATAAACTGATAAGGCTCATGCAAATGACTCTCAACAGCACAAAATGTCAACTTAAAGTAGTAGTAATAAGGAATTTGAAGGAAATGAAGACTTACTAAAGGGGGTGTATTATTCACACTACTTTTCAACATAGTACTGTAGAGAGTGATGAGAACAGCGGAGATCAACAAACCAGGAGACACACTGTTTATCCGCATGAACCAGAATCTAGCATACGCGAATAATATGTGCATATTGTCTTGAAAACTGAATGACCTAGAGCAAGTTCTGGTCAGGTTGGAAAAGGAGGCAGAAAAATTGGTGCTGTGAGTGAATAATGACAAAACACAATATCTCTTCGCTTCCAGAAGAAACACTGCTATGAAAAACAAATTCATAAAGTTTAATGGATTCAACTAAGAGAGTTATGAAAACCTTAAGTACTTGGGAGTACTGGTAACGAAACATGGCCAGTGACCGTGACAGAAAAAGTGTCTGAGAAGATGGGAAAGTATAATATTAAGAAAGATTTTTGGAGCGACAAATGAAGCAGGGCAATGGAGTATACGGAGAAATAGGGAAATGGAGGAACTGTATGTGTATGCAGATATAGTATCGGAAATAAAGAGTAACAGACTGACATGGCTGGGTCATGTAGAGCGAATGTCAGAGGACAGCGTCGTCAAAAAGATCTTCAAGGTAAACTCAGGAGGCAGAAGGTGCAAAGGAAGACCACGGAAACGATGGCTGGGAGATGTGGGGGACGACCTACAAAAGTCATAAGATGGAAGAAGCGAGATGACGATCGGCAAGATTGGGCTATGATCGTCAGAGAGCCGAGGCCCTGCATGGGCTATAGCGTCGAGGAGTTGGTTAGTTAATTAGAATTACAATTTTCAAAATGGCGGATTAAATATGATGGATCAAAAATTATAAGTTTAGCGGATTTGAGTAAAAATTTCGGCATAAGGTATTTTGAATCGCTGATATTATATTCCGAAATTGCCATGTTGAAATATCAGATGGGCCAGTGTCGTGTTGTCCGCTGAAACTTGGTTCGAAAATAAAATCTTTTACTTGAGGTGGCATTTGTATATATTCTTAGATTGATATTTTCTGGAAACTAGAGATGACTGGCCTATTTGAATGCGTCATGCATCGTTTTCGGATTTGAAAGTCGCTTTGAATTTTCACCTTGCGTGCCGCGACACAATGTTTCACGTCCAGAGACCGAACGTGCCAGTTTACCTTCGATTTGTCTTGTTCTTTTATGCTCCAAAAAATTTTATACAGCGTGGAGTGAGGATACTCCGACAAACGGAACAAGAGATTCAATCTGCTTTTCAAAATAATGGTTCTCAACTCGGATATTGTCAGTAGTATCTTTAAAAATTCAAAAGCGGTCGCAGAAACGCGTTGGCGATAGCTTCGTATTTCTACAAATAACAATTTTATCGCCGTTTATGGCACAACGTTAAGTTCCAAAGGTACGACCGAAGTGAGGACCACACATGCATGACTGCAGTTCTTGTCGAGAACTTTTGCTTGTATACTTCCCACGTCAGTCAATCTCACTGAATTATGGTCCAGCAGTGTCTGCAGTTGCACCCCCGCGGCAGCCTCAGACACATTTCTTATCTGACAATATTTTTGCTTACGATGGATACTTGGATGAACGGCGTTTCTTGCTCGTGACGTCACGAACCATGAGATCAGTCATTTACTTCGAGATCATGACATTCAAGGCTAAGTCGGCAGATATCTCGTTTAGCCATATCTGTGTTTCATAATATGCCTTCTCGCTTAGGTGAGCTAGTTGTAACAGCTTTCAGTAACTATAGGGCCACCATTTTCATGATGACTCATTCTTGTGTCGGCGTTAACTCAGCTGCGCTGGTCCATGATCTGAGCTCCAGCGTCTTACGACGCTTCGTTCGTTCGCTAATGTCATTAAATTAGGCAGAAAAAAAGACCGTTTACTCAAATGGAGCATATATTTAATTTGAATTCCTTAAATATACTATTGAGGTAGTACGAGAGCCATTTACAAAAGTGGAGAAACGTAGAGAATTTTTTGTAGGCAACGATTTCGGATAATAACGGCAGTACGTGAAGCAGGATCAGTTAAACACGAGCGCTTAAGCCGATGTACGTTATTACGCCAGTTAACTGTCATAAATTTATCATGTGGGGTGCTACCAATCTAATTTTATCCTGACAATCGGGCAGGATGATTGTCATATATTAGAAAGGACACACGAACAAAATCTGAAAAATGTGTCTTTTTCCGATTAACTGTGTACCGGCAAATCTTATGCCTAGTATCATATCGACTGATTTGCCACCGCGTTATTTGATATGTTCCATTTCCGTATACACAAGAGTTCGAGGAAAAAAGTCGGAACTCTCAATTCCAAACGGACGGGACCAAATGAACTTGCTAAGTTGCTTGAATTACTCATTTACCTTTTAAAGTTGTGAAATCACGATATGCTTTGTGATCACACTCGAGATTATAAAACCATTATTTCATAGTTTTCTATTTGTAATCTGCCGCATTCTAAGTGTCTCTTCAGTTGATAAGAAACTGAATGCAGTTAAATAATACAACTTACAATTAAAAATGATATTAAGAGACTATTATTTGTAAGCGGGCTTTGATTGGTACATTATTAAATCCCTGCAGTTTATGGTATGAACTACGCAGATATCACTTTACGACGCTAGGCTAATAGATACGTAGCTAGATATATAACAGAAGAATTCACAGCAGGATCAAACGCAACGATGTATAACAAAGAACTTGGGCCCAATCGTAATTTTGCATAGAGAAAATTAACAACTGAATCTTCTCAGAATTATGACAATTGCTACAGGAAAACGATGAAGATATTAAAATTACAGTTCCAGTCATATCTACAGTCGAACTTCCGGAAATCTCTTATACCCGGAAAATTTTATTTCGCCGGCATTATTCCATGTACTTTACTAAAAAAAGTACGTCTAATAACCGGGCACTATAATAAACGTACACGGACACAATAATTTTTTACAGAATTTTCGATAATAATGTCTCTAATAACTGGACAGAGACTAGAAAACAATTAAGTTTTTCCAGGAATGCCAGATAGCTGTACCCTTACTTGTCTGCTTTAAGTTAGATGATCCCTAAATTTCCCAATCCTGAAGCACTTTCACGAACTATTTCCAGTTCTCAGACAGCCGTATTTTGAATCGTAGTGTGGTCCAGATTGAAACGATTTATGGAGATAAGTGTGAAAAAATATTCTTTCTATTAATAAAGGTGTATTTAATTAAAATGTATGGAAAAGAGATAATTAGTGTCCGAGCTCTTGCTTTACGATTCAAAATCGGGGAAACCCAAGTCGCTGAAAACAAAGAAAAACGAAGAAATAATTTTTTAAAATGTCTGACCTAACTGTTGACAATTCTACATACGAGTGTATGTGCATACCTTTTTCGGCCCATTAATAGGGAAAATACGTTGGAAATTGCCAATGTATTACGTAATGCGGTCTTAAAGCCGAGTGTCGGTTTTCTGTTGATTCTGATATTTTAAACTCCTGAAAAGTTAAAGTTACAACTGACAACCCATAGAATACTTCACTCTCAATGAAATATATAAAATGCTTCCTGTATTATGTAGCAATTGTATGATTTGGCATTGCTGAGTTTTGAGAGGGTGAACAATGATTTCCTTAGCGTGAATTTTTTTTTGACATTGCGTTGTACGGTAGCCAATTGTTGAGTGTTTTTTAATATCGAAGTTTTTAAAAACAATTTATTTAATTTATACAATCAACATTGATGAATGTCCCATACTTACGAACAGTCTCGTATATAATAATTAAACAAAAGATATTTCATCATTGACGTAGTGATAAAATGGGTTACATGGAATTATAAATGACGTTGTGAGGCAAAATTATAAAGGTACTTGGTTGAAATTGGCAATAACCGAAATATACTACTAAATGTTGTTTATATTGTAATCAAAAAACCTTTGTAATAGAGAAAAAGGAGTTCACCTACCGCAGTAGCCACAGTAGTTGATGTAACTCTAAATATAGATGTCAGTGCATCAATATATATGTTCCAGGAATAAGTGTCCAAACTACTGGTCTGAATTTGACCAAATTTGGCACACGTGTTCCTTGTGGCCTGAAGCTACCCATGATCTTTAATTTTTTTAAATATACTAAAAGAAGTGAAAAACATTAAAACTCAAAGGGTTTCATCTCTTCATACCCGAATCGAGATCACCGAAAGTGAATTCGGGTTGCCTATGTTCATGATCTATAAAAACTATATATTTTTAAATTATAAACATTTAGTGTCGTAATTAACTTTTCGTTGACAGAGCTAATTTCCTGAGAAAAAATAAACTTCTTTGGATCGTCTGCAACGGTCAAACACATCTTCTAGGACTCTGGCGGTGCAGAGTCAAAATAAAGGAGACAGTATTTGAGCCAAGGGCAATAAACTGCAGACATCACGGCGCGCCTGGGGAGTTCCCCAATATGGTGAGATTTGGCTACATTGGGTGGTGTTTTTCCCCAAATGTCTTGAAGGAGAGGGGAAAACTGTGACTTCCAGAAAAGAGTAACCATAAATGTTATCGGTTAATATCCATCCCTGCCACCTTGGTGATATGAACTAAAAAAGTCGGGTGTAGGTATTAAAACGGCTTGCAGAGATATTTTTGGGAAAATTTCGAGAGATATTGCAGGACAGATGATTGGAATTTAGGGAAGGGAGATTGTGGAGATGAGCAGAAGATCGGCATTGTCGGACAGGTAGTCCAAGGAAACGAGGATAAACGGAAATTCTTCCTTAACCAGGAAGACGTAGGGAGGTCCATTATGACGACACGATAATTACTACTGTAACTTTTTGCTGATTTCCTATACTGCCAGGTTCGAGTAGATTTTGTGTGTAATATTCTGATCTATAAGAAGGCCCATAACATACGACCCTGAGTTTAGAGACAGAGAATTGTTAGTTTTTTATGTAGCTTTAAGTTTGAAAATATCAAAATTGTAATATTGATGTAAATTTGTTTATGTTAAAGTAAATTGTTTTCTTTTTTATTATCAAAGTCTATTGTTAAAATATTAATATAGAACTAAAATAATAAAAATCCCCTTATTCGTTTACGTCCATACGACGTATACGTAAATTAACATTTCATATCATAATTAACCTCTATTTGATACGATGTATACGTAAATTAGTTTTAATTTTTTGCGTAAGGTAAATTGCAATACTTAGTAACTGCTTCTTCGTAAAATAAAATCAGGGAGTATGCATTTTATAGTGGTAAAAGTATTAAATGAAATGAACTTTAATAACAATAATACTGAATATATGTAAAAAAGTAACAATGTCAACAAACCTCCTTTTAACCCAAATTTAGAAAATGAACACTAAATCTACTATATATACCAACATTACGTACCTAAAATTTCTTGTTAATACTTTTTTTCGATGATTCATGCTTCTTATTGAGTAGAACATGAAACGTGACAACGTTTCGTAAATCCAGTAAGATTTACGTCTACACGTACCATTCCGGATACACTTCTTAAGTACGTTATTTTGTTTATCCATTGGAATTGTCAATAAAATTCTCCTTACGTTTCAGTGACAAGCTGAATTCGGTGCGTACGTTAGTAGAAAAAATGGATATTTTAGATCTGAATATATATAGAGATTTTAAAGAATTTAATTTAATTGTCTTTTTGGCATAGTGTTTCGAAATTTCAATTTTCTTTCTTGGAATTCGTACTATGTTTTATGCCGAGATCTCGTTTGAAGAAAAAATTTAGGATATTAATAAACATTCTTTGTAACTGAATTAAATATACTGTTATATTATTCTATTACAATAATAACGTTTTCTAATAAATAAAAAGACGGCCAATAAGTCAGTATATAAATTTATATGCTGAATTGGCCGTCACTTATTTATTGTAAATTTTAAAGTCAGAAAACTATGTTGTAATTACGTTTTGTTTAGAACAGATTATTATGTTTACATTTTTACTTTCTGTACTCAACCGTGGTAACTGATTTATTCTTATGAAGCATCGTATAGAAGCGCAAGTTTTATAGACAGTTCTGGAATATTACATTGATCTCATAATAGAACTCTGAATTTGAAAACCGTTCAACACTTCCACTATAAACTGAACAGAATGATTATTTTTAAATGTTTCCGTCGCAAAATCTGCGACTGAGAAAGAGAGGAGGAGTAAAAAGCATTTGTTATTACTAGCGCAATTCATTTGATTAAAACGCTCTCTCTTGGCGAGCTGAGCCGAGTAATTTCTGCAGATGGACTCTTTGAATTGTCGCGGCTCGGTTTTGAAAGCTTCACCGCCTCTCATTTACGTTGTGTGAAACTACCGAGCGCCGTATTGACGTGGGCTCTGTCAACTGCTTCCCGTGTAATTACGTAGTTTAAGAACCCCTTCGTCTCTCCTTCCCCATCCCGTTCCGTCCTAAGAGAAATAAGCTTCCAACGGAGGCTCAGAGATGGACCTAGCTGCAGCGTCACTGGGAAGAGAAATGAGATAAAGTTGCAGGAAATCTCGATAAGCGGCCTGTAGCCAGTAAATTGCGACAGAGGCTCAAATAAACTTCCGATATACCTTTTACAAGTGTATTAATTACATTGCAACTTATGCATTTTTAGATAAATTGCTGGAAACTTATCAGGGAAATATTAGTTCTTTTAATATTTTTTTAATCTATCATTTTTATGAATTAAGTACATATTGGTGTTAAGTTATTATATTGTGCCATGCCTCAAGCAACATATCAAGGACAAACAACTGAATTTCTCAAAAATATTTTTATATTCTGGTGTGCGTTTGCACCCACAACTAAAACAGATACAATTTTCCCGATTTTAATGCTTTTGTGTTTTACTCGTATATATGCTCAAATCAGTCTTAAATAAAGGGGTAAAATAGTTTGACGAAAAGTTTGACAGGGTGTCTCTGGAGAGTTTGACACTTGTGAATAAGAGGTGTAACTCAAGATCAACTTGCACGTGTACACTCCGCGAAAATTAAAAGAAAACAGTATCTCTTGCGAAAGTAAACGGGAAATAACAGGATATGGAAAGAGTCTGTGTCAAATTGCAGGAGACTTAGCAATTGACGTTCGGAAGAAATGAAAACAATAGATCCTGCTAGCCACCCTTTACACGCCCAAAGATTCGGGAATATTATCTGGAGGGGTCGCAGCCTCGACAGTTGAAATTCATCAAAGCGTGAGGCCTTGGATTGGCAAGGTCACCAAAAAAATGCACGAATGATTACTCCCACTTTTCTGGCAAGGACACACCTCCAACCCCCCGATAGACAGACGAAGGTGGAGCAAAGTTTATCAAGTAAGGAACTGCGGAGAGGAAGAAATTTTTGAGTGACATTCGGACTGTCATAACATTTTTTGGACATTCATACTTTTTCGGACATTCATTCATTCTTACATTCATTTTCGTACAACTGCTTCAAGACGTTTAGTCTTGAAATTGGAGCCATACTTGCTGATGACTCGGTAATGATTTGGAGGAATCTCTTCAACGAGTAGCTGTTGCCGGAGACCACAGCTGACCTAACATCTATTGCCAACTAATTTCCAGCAGAGCGGTAATGCACAAAGATTCACGTTTCTCGCCCCTGGTTATTTTGAGCCTTAGTCAAAATTCGATTCCAGTTTTTGTTTAATGACCACTACATCCTTAAGGAAGAATTATTACTCTCCTTTGAGTTCAGAAGTAGCCAGCCCATTTTTTATAAATTAATTATTTCTTTTAATTTAATTGTTTGTAATCAACAATTGTTAATTTAGATCTAATTAAATTGTTTTTCCCTTCTTTAAAATTTAATCCTTTTTATAATTAATTATTAATATTAGTGGTAATACCCTCCAGCACTACAATATACTGACATACAATTTCACACAAGAAGAAAATCTATGTGCACGAATATAATATAAATAGCAAATCATGCCAACAACTGAGTCTTTCAAAAGGAATGCCTTCTAGGTATCGCATATGTTATTGTAGGCCTGAATGTTGTATAAAAACGGATTATAAAGAGTATTTAATGAAGAGATTACCATTAAGTACGGTTGCATTGTCATGTGCTAATTTACGTAATAATTCCATCACCGAAGAAACTTCTGGTATGTATATTTTTAAGTGAATCTTTAGTTCCAGGAAACCAAATACTGTATTTAATTCAGGTGTGTTTTATTCAATTGATTTAGTATTGTTTTAGGTTTCTCTGGGGTAAAAGACTGCATGAGTGTGATCCTGAAACAGACAGCTCCCATTTAATAGAATAAGAGGATCATTGGAAAGGACGGATGCGGAAAGTAGGGAAAATACTGTGAGTAAAACGTGCAAGTTTTGATAAGTGACATATTAAAATGATTTTTAAAATACATAAAAAATTATTAGCATTAAAATTATTTGAATTTGTTTTATTTTTGTTTATATTGCTAGTTTATTGATGATTTGTTTTCACCCAAAGTTCAAAATGCCATTTAATAAATGAACGCTCACAATCACGTAACAGCTCCTGTGATTCACCAGGATAATCAAATGAAAATGAATGACATCAATTAAATAAATGTATAATAAAATATATATTTTACAATTAATGATGGCCAACGGTTCGTATAGTATTCCGCGTAAATTTTATAGATGGTTACTGCAGTTACAAGTGGTACAATGAGGAGAGGAATACTGTGGTAATTAGAATTGTCTTCTTGTTCCGGTGAATAATGCATCAGAAGTATTGTAAGCTGATTTAATCAAGGGAATTAACTGTTATTTGAAATAATGCATATATCGTATTCATTGAGGCGTATCTGCCCCAACTGAATATAAGTGACTGATTATATGCATTGGTACTTTCATTAATTACTACTAGTCTACTAGAGCTATGTCTGAAATAAATTGACGCTGGAGAAAACAGTACGAATAACAATATCATCAATCTATTGCCTTGACGTTCAGCAATAAGTTATTTATGTATTTTTTTCTTTCTTGAAATTAGAGTATTAAACTTAAATTTTGAATATTTTCATTTGGCTTTATTTGGCTTTGAATTTGTACCAAGAGGAAATTCATAATATACATATTTATATGATACATCATATCAAGTCATAATTATAATAGGACCAAAAGTATTGTAAAAGTTTTACAAGAATTTTATTCGGTTTTATCCTTGCGTGCATCTGAGTTTGAATGTAATCTGTGCAAATTCCCAGGATTCTTGCAGTCTCGACACGGCGCCATGATTTTCTCTCGACGCCGCGTGCCTTCCGTAGCTGCGACGCGACGCCCCTATCCGACCTAATTTAAGTGCGAGGCCCTCTTTGCACCCACAGTTCTCGTTCCAGCTCACAGACGTCTATTTAACACTTGACGTACCTTTAGGGGCTGAGTAGCTGCCAGAGCGAGAAAGAATATGCTTGCGTTTCTTACTGACGTTTATTTTTGCCTTTCCACTCTCTTTCTCTTCTTCCTTTCCTCCACCCTCTCTCACTTAGACTACAAATTAAAGTAGATAGTTGTTACCGTAGCTCTCTTAGTCGCTTTACGAGCAAAATTCTTTTACAAAATTGCCATCTTTTTCTCAGACCATATAAAAATTTCAATAAAGCTTCACACGAAATTTTTTCATTAATTTATTCCATGACTCCCTTCATCCTTCTTAAGAAAGATTGAATTTTCTTCCAAATTATTTATTATACATTTGCTTCAAGTACGGAAAACTTCAGTTACTTCTTCAGTTCCAAGGGCATGTTTATTTTGAATGTAATTAGTTTTTCAACTCAGTTTATCCCAGCCTCAATCTTCTCGTATTCATTATGCCATCAATTTTAATAAGACAGCTCTCTTATGTAGAACGAACGTCAATTACGTTTCCTAAGTTATTTCTAGCCCAACTTTGGAAAATAAATACTGTTTTGATTTCACTAATTTCTTTGCATTTCCGTTGTGTTTTGCATCTGTTTTCTACAACATTGCGTTACTGTGAATAATTCATGCATCTCCCTGTTTATGTCTCTTACTCTATCTATGGATTCTCAAGACGATTATGGACTCATTATTAATTTTGAATACTACCTTTTATTTTCATGAAATCAGATGTACATATTACATATTGTAGCGAGAGATATCCATCCTGCATTCCTTTATAACGAAATGCATCTGTTGTATATATAGGAGAAATTAATTACTTGAAATTATGTTTATTAATTTATTTTATATAACAATTTTAGTAAGTTTCGCGTCCGTACAGACGAACTCTGGTAAAGAACCTGAACAAGCAGGTTTTAGCGGTTCTGCTTTAAAATGATTAACCCGGGTCAAGAAAACACACAGAGTTGTAGATATCAAAAGTCTCTGTGCCAATATTTTGGCACGAATGCTAAATTTTCCCAGAAATTGGGACTTCAACAAGAACGTTTGTTCCCATGTTCCTGGAATAAGATATTTTCTTCATAATAAGATGTTCAAACGACATTTTTGGGAGTTTTTTGTGCACTGATCTATTCTCACTGGCCATGACCGTCGAGAGTTTAAAATCTGGTAAGAGGAACATTAGTTAACAGAGATGTCGTGATGATATAAAGAAAGGAATGAAGATCAGTAATGAGAGTTTTACAGAAATAGAATTTGGACAATATATTGTAGCGCAGTAGAACCCGCGTCCAAATTTTTATTATAATTTACGGGAACTTAAATACCGAATATTCCGGCATGAGCAAGTTGTTTGCCAGGAAGAAGGGGTTTTTCCGCCCGCCGTCTCGCCTTTCGGAATAAACAACAAAGGGGCTGCGACTGACACCTGGACCATAAAGCGCGGACACAACGTCGCTGTTTCGGAATGTCTTAATCTGCCTGGGAATTTGGTGACCGGGTGGCGTGTGTTCCCCAAATGAAACAAGGAATACGATTGGAGGATATCCATCCCTGCCACCTTAGTGATAGTTGTCGGATAAATAGGGACAAGGCTTTAAAGAGGCTGGCGGAGACAATTTTGGGAGATTGGAGAGATTTTGGCAATCGATGGAGAGAGGAGATTGAAGGAGAGTGGAGAAACAGATTTAACAGATTTGGGAGATTGGTGAGGTAGCAGCGGCGACCATGCTTTGATCAGTCCAGGAAGCAGAGAAGAAAGGTCTTAGCAACAAGGAAAGGAAGACTTCGTGTTAGACCCGCAATTCTCTCTAATAGGTTTTATGTTCACTGTATTTCGAGCCAGCAATCCCCTACGAAAAAGTATAAATTACTTTTCTATGATTATATATCCAGAAGTTTCATTACTATTTCTATTACAGGAGGAAGACAAGTTTTGTTGTTATTAATAAGTCTATAATTTAATGGCCGAATTATTTAATTTTACCTTGCCCTATTATTCAATTTATTACTGAAATTAAAAAAATAATTATGATAAGTTAAAATTTCCAACTAATTTGCTAATTATAAGAACGCTGCTATAAAAGGAGTAGAGAAATGTTTTTCACAGTCGAGTAGTTATTTAGGAAGTTACTGTAGTTGAGACACTGCAACATCAGTTTGTGAATGACCAATTGTTCATCAATGCAAGAAATGTAAGCGTTGGTGTAAATAATCAATATAAATATTGCTGAAATTTCTGTAGATTGTATGCAATTAGTGTAAATATATAACTACATTTAAAAGTATGCTGAATTTCCAACTGATTTGAAAGTTGGTTCCGAGCTTTCATCAATGCGATACTAGTTGATAATTGTCTGACGATATAACCTTCTTAACACCATATAATGAGACTGGCGGGTTGGATTATAATTTAAATCAAAATGAATTATTTGGTTAGATTAAATTAAAAAATAAAAACAAACTAAATCTATTAACAGAAAACAAAAATATAACAATTACAAAATATAGGGTCGAATTAAAAAATTACCACGACTAGCTCAGCTTATAATTAATCTCATAAGGGTCATTTTGTGGGGATTTTTGCAGCAGTCATGACACATTTCAGACTGTGGCACAGACAGGCACCTGTTCTTCTTTGAGTAATTCAGGCTGGTTGCGCAGTTCTTCCGCGTTCGTCAGGCGGCTCCTTCCAGTGATGATTTCTGCTGTCGGTACCTGGTCTTCCTTCTAGGAATTCTGGGGCCCATATTACATAGACGGGGCACCCTCTGCTCTTTGCCGTCTATCTTCTTTTCAGTTTACCCCCAGATTAGATAGCAAACAAACTTCTCACAGTCGAATGTTCATTTCCCGACTGATCAACTACTGTTCCACGACTTGCCGTGGATCAACCACCTCACACCCTCCAAACTTTGTCCTCCTTCAAATGTTCATGTCCGAGTGCCGAAATTTTTTCCATCAATCCTCGTAGGTTATCTTGTTGATTCACCCCACCATGAGATCCATGGCGGATCACCTGACCTTCAACTTCCAATCAAAATCTATCTTGGTCCGCGGATTCTCTCTCTAATTTCTGGAAGCGGACGTGACCTTCAAATTTCGAGGTCAACGAACTCGAATCAGGTACCAGATCTTTAAGTCACTAAACTGTGATTCCGGTATACTCGGTACTTGAATGTCTCGCCTCTCTGGCGCCTTGATGTTTACTTGTACTGAGTGTATCCAATAAGGGGAATTCTTTACCCAGTGGTGAAGTAAAATGGCGATTGGCACATGCACTCATTACAACCAAAAGCGTCCAGACTTGCATGTTATTTATTTTATAATTTTACTATACAAGCAAAATTCTATCAACTACAGATTTAATCGAACGGAAGCTTTCGCGGTGTATGTAGTTAACCATGTTTTCTCGGGCTTCCAACCTGGTGAGAATGTACTAATTCCACGACGTTTCGATTGAAGACATTTTACGATTTTCTGGTGAAGTGAAGATGATATTAATGTGCGCTACAGAAGCGTCGTGGAATTACTGCATTCCAACTAATTTGGAAGCCCGAGAAAACTTTGTTGTTAACCTGAAAATTTGATACAAGTGGTTAAGTTAAACAATTAATTTATCACTTAAGCATTAAGAATTTATAGACAGATGAAGTATATTAATATGCTCTAAGGAACATACGTTCATCGTCCACGAGCCCAAATTTACTACTACAGTCATTTAGAAAAGTGGTGTCACGTTCTTGTAGTTGCTCACTCCCAACAGATACGAGAGAGGTCAAGTGAGTTTCGTGAGTACACAATCGGAATAGGAGTTGTTCGATACAGAAGGAACAAATTTTTTAAATTAAATTTTTAGCTCGTTTTATTATTTTTTTTGAGAGAGGTAAGAGGGGAGTTTGCTGATGACAGAGCAGAAAAGAGAGAGTTGTGATGCAGATTAGGGGAGATTGAAGGAAGGTAACGAGGGAAGGGGGCCTCATGATGCCACGAAACCAATCAACCGGGATTCATGTCGGCGTAATTGAGCAAGTGGCGGTAGCAGTTTTGGAAACCTGTCTCTAATTAACGAAAACGCAATGAAACGCGCATGCGTGCATACAAACACACTCATACAGTACACCGTACCCTTGTTGCGGCGGGAGCAACAATAAACAGTGGCCAGGCGTTAATTACCCTCCTGCCAGTAGCAGAACCTTGTTTCAATAAGAGAATCTTGCTTGCTGACCACCACCTGGCCCGAGAGGATAACAGACCATAAAAAATACATCAATCGTGGAAATAGAAACTTCCAGTCCTAACTGTCATATATCTGTCCTTGAAAACTAATCAGAATTCAAATATTTTCTATTTATTTCCTAATATATATATATATATATATATATATATATATATAATATTCATGGACCAGTTATACGAATTAAATTTCTTGTTTGAATTATATTTTTAGTATATGATTTAAGTTTCCTTAAATTACCTTATCTGAATCCAATTAACTTGAAATAAATAATGGATAAAATTATAAAATTTGAAACTATATTTCCGAAACTAAATTAGAATTTATGGCTATAATATGAAAATATTTACAATTATTACGTGTATTAAATACCGGTAATGTGAAATAAAATTAATGAAACGGAAAATAACAATACTATTTGGATTATTTTATTTTTGTCATTCTTTTTAAAATTTGACACATTGTAAAGTACACTATGACCATCACAACCTATATATTTGCGTTATTATTTATATGTAAAAGAGGTTGTTAAATAGAATTTGAGACGTACATTTTACTTTCTACAGTGTTAAATATATAATTTACGAATCCTAAAGGCGTGGGGGACAAAACGACATTAACGAATATCTATACTCATTAACCAGCTTTAAAAATTAGATAAATACGACGAATATAATGTCATTGTGATTATAACTAATATTGCACCAAGAAAATTTGTATAAATTACCTTAGAAAATAAAGTTGTTGAAAACAAATAACTCATTATCTTCTTATATACAAGTAGTAATAGAATGAAAACCAAGGTAATGGAGTGTAGTATGCGAAACAGTGGAATAACAAAGGATTTTAGATTGGAAAGTGATATTTTGAAGGAAGTACAGGAGTTCTGCTAGTTGGGAAGCGTAATGACTAGGGATGGTAGAAATATAGTAAACTTAAAGAGTAGGATAGCACAGGCAAGGAAGGCTTTCGCGAAAAAGTAAAATTTACTTACAGGTAATATAATTGTGAATATTAGGCAGTCATTTCTAAAAATGTTCGTTTGGAGCGAGGCGTTATATAGGTGCGAAACGTAGACGATTGGAGTCGCGGGAAGGAAAAGAATAGAAGCTTTTCAAGTGTGAAGCTATAGGAAAATGCTGAAGAACAGATGTGTGGATAGAATCACGAACGAGGAAGTTCTAAACAGAATAGGGGAAGAGCGAACAATATGAAGAACGTTGACCAAGAGAAGGGATAGTTTAATAGGTCACGTTTTGAGACATGAGGGTCTTGTAAAATTAGCATTAGAGGGAAGTGTGTGGGGTAAGAACATAAGAAGGAGGCCAAGGTTGGAATACGCTAAATAGATTAGGGAGGATGTGGGAAGTGGTAGCTATGCGGAAATAAGAAGGCTTGCGCAAGATAGGTTTGCGTCAAACCAGTCTTAGGACTGAATACCACAATAACAACAACAAAAGTTTGTCTCAGTATCTATATCCCGTTCGTATGAATACAATAAATGTTTTAACAAAAAAATGCTTCGGTAGGCCGCTTTGAGAGTAAGTTCCTCCTCAAATGATAATACTCCCCTGCCCCTTGTCGTTTACATCCTGCGCATCCTAGAATCTCAATACGTATACATTGTCAAAATTCGAATAGGGAATAAATAAATAATAAGCTTATGAAATAAGAGAAATACTATTAAGTTTTAGAAGCTAAATACTGAAAACTTAAGTTGTGGCTAATAGGATAAAGATAAAAAAGACCCTAGATCCATCTTTCCAACAATAATATATGTTATAGGCAACATTGTCAGGAAGAGTCCGCATTGGTTACTTTTTCCCTCGACGGACGGACATCAGCTGTGAAACATCTTCGTTGTCTCGTAAATTAAGATACCACCCCAAATATCTCGTTGAAAATGTATCTCGTGAATTTAAATTGTTTGTATGTATACGTTCGTTATATTGCAAATTTTTTCGACTAGATCATCATTTATTGGGTTAATATATTCTTTTTCAACTAAATTTTGTAATTATGAAGACATAAGGTCGTTTCTCCTCAGAGTCACGTAATCAACGAATTAACTGTTTTGAGATTGAAGTATTTGGTGGGCAAGTATTTCTATAGCCAACAAAGAGTAGCAACTGAGTTATCAATTATTTTCCTCATATTTAAAGTGTGTAGAAATATTATAATTCTCGAAGACTTTCCGGCTGTATAGGTTGTGTAAGTAGTTCTTGCGATTCTCTTCAATTCAAAGTAAGCTTACCGCACAACATAGCAATAAATGAAGTTTTGAGAAAGGCTAGTTTTGAGTCGTGGCTAGGGTTAGTTACCAAGTGCCCTTCTTTTGGAAAAGACATCGGCTTTTTAACATCCGGTTGTCCTTGTTTTTTCTATAACTAGGAAAGAGCTTCTTTTCAGATATTTTAGGCAAAAATATCGTTTATTTAATTCTATTTTTGTTTTTCCTCATTTTCAACCAATAAATATTACAAAAACAATATTAAACAAGTACCTATATATGAAGGTATAATTGAATTGAAAGATAGTCTATAATTAAAAGAAGGCCTTAATCGAACAATAGATTACATTTATCGAAGCAATAATAGTGATTCGTAATAATTCCAAACCATTTATAGTTACAAAATACTTTATTATTCTAATGTTACCATAAGCGAATGGCATAAAATTTATAAAAATTCTGATACTTAATAAATAATTTAAAACTGATGTCTCCTATGTTGTCTATCCCTGGAGTTTGAGGTTATTTTCAGTATTAACTGCGCTAAGTGGAGTAGACAGTAGTCGATGTTCCGTCGAAAATAAAGCGATATTTAAATTTATTTAATATAAAAGAAACATTAGATTTCGATGAAAAAATAAAACATACACGATTCTAGATTTTTATAAAATCAGCAAAAAGATTATTAAAAATAACGATTTTTTAAAAATAAATATAAAATATGAGTATAATAATATTAATATGTGTAACTATTTAATTTAGAATAAACTCAAGAGATTTTGCTTGACGTGTAAAATGTATTATGCTCAGAAGAATGATACTTTTTAATTTTTTCGCGTGTCGCATCTGACAAGCGACGTTTAGTTACATAAAAATCCATCTTGGGCGCCACAGTCACAATTATGAATCATATGCATTGCGAATTTGTATTACTAATAACTAATTAAAAAGTATAATTCCTTGAATAAAATGATAGATAAATTTAAGCTTTTTTGCAGGATAAACAGCAATGTTATAATCTCGTAGGATCATTTTTGTCCCTCAAAGGGTGAAAGAATGAACAAAAACCTTCAAAAGGTCGACAAAACCTTATTTGAGGTGATAAACGTTAGGCACAAACGTTTCACGGCAGTCGGATGATTGCCTGACACTTTGAATAGATTGAGTACATATACCATGAAAGGCTCCGTTAACATAAATAGATATATTCGTTTCTATCATACGTACTCATCTTTTCTTCGCAAGGACGTTGGTTAATTTATTTTAGCACTCCTAATTTTATAAACAATGATATTCAAATTGGACATTCGACACTTAACAATTCACGATTTCAGAAATTAAATAATTAAACCTTTAGGAAATTTAATTTATTGCCATAGAAAGTAGGGTTATATCAGAGATCATCTTCTCTTTCGTTGGTATGTGACATTTTATGCCATTAGTGAAGCCAGAGAATTTAATAAAAGCGTTCTCTGAGTGCTAAGACGATAACGTACAACGACTTAAAATTCCAGCAAGGAGTATGTTTACAAGAAAAGTGTTGTTTAATATATTTTTAATGATTCGAAGTATTTCGCTCTCTTCCAAGAGCTTCAGTAATTTTCCCGTACGAACGTACAATAAACATTGAGGGTTTCATAAATGTATCGGATGAACAACGTGGTCGAAGTATGGAAACGAATTAAAAGAATTTGTGATTGTTTTTTAAGTGAACAAAGAAATATAATAAGAGAGCCAACATAATAGTAGTAAAGTATATGAGTTGTTAATAGAAGTATCGCTCACAGAAAACTGAGCGCTGCGTTATTTGTTCTCTCCTGTTTCACTAATTCAATTTCACGTTTCTGGAATTTTAGAAGAGAGAAACAGAGAATTTGGACGGAGAAGCTGGAGGGTTAGTGCGAGTAAAAAAAATCCCTGTCGGATATGTTGAGAGGAGTCGTTTAACTTGTGCTGCCGCTGTTATGCTAATTGGATGTCATTTACGACTTTTCCAGTGTGGAGTTACACCGTCGGAGTGCTTACTTGCGTTTCTATTTAATTTAGCTGCTGCTGCTATTCTCTCTCTCTCCCTCATTCTCTCTCTCTCTCTGACGTATCTTCGTATTGTTGTACGTTGTATATCTACTGTCTCTGTTTCATCCTCTCTCCATATCTCTCTAACTGGGTATCAAATCACATCGTGGAAAACCTCATACGCCTCAGGCTGAAAGGACGAATGTTTATGGAGTCCTGTGTAATACATAGCCTGCGGTTGTTAGCTTCCTACGCATGGAATTGGGCTCATAAATGTTCCGCCAAGAGCCAAATGAATGAGTGCTTTGGTAGTTTCTTTTCTAAGATGAATAAATGTATTTACATTCCACTTTAAAAAATATATAATCACCGTCTCAAGAGAAAGTATCTTGAATATGGAATCGAAATGCCACAATCATATAATAACTTGAAAAAGACAAGAAATAATTTATTTTTGTAGAACTAAGAAGAACAAAACTATTTTTCTAAACTAAAAAGTGATAATTCAGTCTATTTTGTTTTAATACTATATAAAAGTATTTTTGAATAAGACTATTAAGGTTACGTTCAAGTTTATTTTTTGTATAATCACTGTTACATCCGGAAACCCAGCTTAAATTACGAAACTTATATTACTTCTCAAAGACGCCGAAAATTTTGTTGAAAATTACGGAAAACCCAGTTGATGTTAAAAGCTGGTAGCCAATATTTCACTATAACTAGTAACTCAAATTTGATTTCAATACTAACTTTCGCATTTCTAGTTGGTGGTTATCGTCAATCGTGTCAATTATTTGAACTGAAAGCAAAGAATGGGAATGTAGAATATTATATACACTCGTCTAATTACAATTCAGGAAATAAATACCACTCTAGTTTTGTTCACTCCTGTTTTAATCCGTTTAACTCATATGCGTTCTTTTACATATCCCAATGTTCCTTTATATTCGTCTATATCATCCCTTAAACGATGTAATATAGTAGTGAGGAGGCAATAACTGAAGTGTTTTAATTGTTGATACTATATCTGATATATTAATTAGAAGGAAAGATTTTATTAGAGGACGTTGACTAAGAGAAGGCCACGTTTTAAGACACAAGGGTCTTGTAAATTAGCATTAGACGGAAATGTGTGGGGTACGAACAAAAGATGGAGGCCAAGGATGAAATTCGCTAAGCAGATAAGGAAGGATGTGGGTTGTGCTAGTAATAAGTAAATGAAAAGACTTGCGAAAAATAGGTTAGGATGGAGGGTTGCTTCAGACCAGTCTTAGGACTGAATACCACAAATAAAGTATAAATTAAATTAAACACTGCAAAGTACTAAATTACTTAAATGGTGTAAATAATATAATAAACTACGCCCCCGCCGCGACTAAAAAGACAACATAAGATTGTTCTATTTTTAACATTCACAGTCATAATGTTTTGTGTCGTACTTTTAATTATTACTTTTATATTATCAACAGAATATACAATGTGTATGATTACATATTATCACAGCAGTATAAATTTTCCTTCCTTATTTTACTTATGTATATTATGAGGCACCACGAAATTAAAAAAAAAACTGTTTATGTATCCAGCGAAACTGTGCAGAATATATCCTCAGAGATGTGCGGGTCATTTATTGAATTGATAAACAATTTCTGAGAAAGAACAGACGGTGTGTTTGCTTTCAGACATCCTAAGGGGAAAGAGGGAGAAACCGTAGGCTGGAAAAACATCAGACGCACATTATCCACATGGACAGGAAAAGAGGAGAGCTTAGGGCGGTTTCACCAGATGTTTCACGAAACCGAAAGCCACAAGGTAATTTATTCCTGTCTTTTGAGCTGCTCCGTTATGAAATATAAATACATATAACGTTACAGTCACCTCATTATTACAAATAACCACAAGGGTCCATAACATCATAAGGATTTTTAACGCGATAGTAGTTCCGTTGTAGAAACCTAAATCGAATCTCAGCCAGGAACAATGACGATAAAATTTTTATTGTCATTGAATGACAATAAGTATCCAAATTTGTTCAATGCACACATTTTAGAATGTGTAGAGTGGCCTCGATGAGCCGTAGGCACCCTCAACCTCTAACAAATGTTGTGGTAGGCAATACGTCAGAAATTTGAAAAATGTGTGTTCAGATGTCAAAGAAACTGATTGTTAGAGACGAACGGAAAATTCGTAATTTAATAATTGGATGTATATTTCCCTTTCCTTCAATATCGACTCACAGCAGTATTTCTTTAAAATTGTACTTCAGGAATAAGTTATTCCGATCCATCTCACACAGCATAAAATATTTTATTTATTATTACTAAAGATAGGGATTTTCCCGGTGGCAGTTTGATGATAAAATAAAAAATCAATAGAAAAATTACATAGAAAATATAAACATAATTTTAAAATATTTTACGTCCTTGTTTTGACAAAGTTTACACCAAACCTTTTCTGTTTATCAAAACGTGTTCTTAATACCGTTTTTGGGTAGCAGGTTATATGAGGGTGATCCTGAAACAGGGAACTACTTTATAAAAGGATAGGAAGGGATCTTTTTGGGTTAACAGGTTACATGAGGGTGATTCTGAAACAGGCAACTCCTCTTTAATAGCATAGGAAGGGAATTGAAAAGTGGTAATGTGGAAGGTAGAGGAAGATAACAAAGAGTTTAATAGGGCCCCTGGGTTATAGTTTAAGTATCCTACCCCGTGTTTCACCAAAATAGATGCAGGGAAAACCCTAGAAAACCTGTATCAGGTAGGTCATTATTCCTACGGATGTAATTAAATATGTTGTTCAGTGTAATAACTGGAAGATTTAAAATAAAATAATATTTTAGGCCCACAAAGACATCTGACCCTTGAAAGGGTACATTTATATTTATATACCATGAATTTTATAGCTTCGCTTGCAGTTATATGAATAAATAACCTAATTAAAGAATCGAAGACCTTCCATTGGATAAGCATCAGGAAGGGCGCTGCGGGAGTTTTCTCGCAGACGCTTCAGCCCAGAGTGACTGTGGGGCTCACCTGATCATGTCGGGAATGCCTCGCACTCTCTCTGGGTACTTTTTATCAAAGTTCTTATATGCCGAGACACCTTCACCTATTTTAGGAGGTATATGTACCGGGGTCAAAGACCTTGGGCATATGGCAAGAGTTGTTCGCTGATCCCATTGGATCAGTCGGCCAGCTGCCTCCTGAAACTGGTGGAGACACGGAGAAGGGAATGCTGCGACCCCACAGCAGACTCGTCTCCCGTCATTCGGAAGGACGTGAGAATAGTACCCAATGCCCGACCTACCTGATGCAGGTTTTCTAGGGTTTTCCCTGCATCTCTTTAGGTGAAACACCGGGTAGGATCCTTAAACCATAGCCCGGGGGCCCTAGTCAACCCTTGGCTACCTTGCTCTACCTTCCGCATTCCCCCTTTTCAATTCACTTCCTATGCTATTAAAGGGGATTTGCCTGTTTCAGGATCACCCTCATGTAGCCTGTAACCAAAAAAAAATTGGATAAGCCGGCCAACTAAAACTGGTGTAGACGCGGATAAGGGAATGCTGCGATCCCACAGAAAATTCGTCTCCTTTTACTCTGAAGGGCTTGAGAATAGTACCCAACGCCTGAACTACCTAATGCAGGTTTTCTTGCGTTTACCCTGCATCTCTTTAGGTGAAGCACCGGGTAGGATCCTTAAACTACACATGTTTCCAGTTTCTTTTATTTATTATTCTTTTTACTACTGTGTACCTCATATCCGCACAAATGTAATGCACCAATATATTTCTTTTTTTAAAAAAAGCAGCTAACATTTTTAAACTTTATCATTACTTATTTTTAATTAATATGTACTAAGACCTATTCCTATTATGTAGTTTATGTCAATATACAACAATAATTAACATCTGTTAAATTAAGTTATAAATAAGATTAAAAACAGATAATAAAATTACAAAAAGCAATTAAATGTAACTAAACCACATGTTTCTACCCTCATCAGATTGACAATAAATATATATTAAAACTTAAATATATAACAGTAAGAAGGCACTGAAGAATTTTTAAAGAACATAAAATATAAGGAAACGAAGTTCAATAGCATAAATTTGGAAGATTATATTATTACAATATTGTTGGCTATTTTTGGGCTTATTTATAACTTATTTTATTATACTTAATTGTAATATATATAAATATATATATTCTACGATAACAGCCTGCTATAGTAGTTCGGTACCTGATCAGGTTTTTGATTTCAAGAAAAATAGCGTTGACTCAATTTGGTTAAATTCTATGACGATATACTCATTCGTATCTAGCTTTTTACGTCAATAGAATGTTTTTAATTGAGGAACTGAAGGAATGATTTCAAAGTAATTTCAGAATTGAATTCCATGAATCTGAATTAAAGGATCTGGATATAAAAATATGGACGGGGATCTCCACTTGGTATGTGGACGCTTTCGGGTTCCATTCTCAGTCTCGCAGAGATTATTCAGTCCTGATCCTTTAATACATGCACGTTTTAAAACGATGTTGTGTATAGTGTCTACAAATAATGGTCACCAAGCCCTTTCATTTGTGCCTCTTTGTTTATGATGAGACGAAAAAAAGCCTCTCATTGCACAAGGGGTAGAAACACGCCCCTTCTGGTGACACGGATTATCCCTGCCTATTGTTAAAATTGTAACTGTTACGTATAATTCACTTTGTCGCGCCAGATAAATGTACTGACAAACAAAAACAGTAAAAAATAACTGCTGTAAAACGGAATTAAAACGTAAACATATGATCACTTGATTTATATACGTACACAAATATGCATATTTATAAACGTTTGTTCCAAAGTACGTTAATAAATACGAATGTCCTGCTGGTATATATAAAATATTGTATAACGGAAGGGCCACGTCGGATTTAAAAAACAATATGTCATCTGAAGAGTCAGCAGACTCTCTTTTTTTTTGATCACATATATGCCACGGAATATTGTAGCGGGTAGTGTGTGTGTGAAATAACTGTAAAATTGTAAAATTTTACATTTAAATTCCTATTACTCTGCATAGATTCTTTCAAACCTCCAATAAATGTGCAAATTTAAGGGAATGTTTTTCTAACGGGAAATTTTATTGATAAACGAGGTCTGCTGTTTAGATAATTTTAAATTAATGTCAGAATTTCTTCTTAATATTTTTGAATTTATAGTTAAATTTATATTAAAATTTATTTGCACGTTACATTTTTTAGCAATCGGTATACTGAAACTTCACAATAAGTTTGCATTAAAATAACGGGTCTTTAGTTTCCTATTATTGTTGCAAATTGCGGGGGTTATAATAAAGGAATAAATAAAAATATTTTGAAAAATCGTCTGTATAATTTATGCATGTATTTCGACATCGGATGTTGAGATAGCTACACGGAATTTTAATTAATGAAGTAAAGAGGTCCTGAAAGTTGGGCACGAAACAATTTAAAATTCTTCTATTTGTGACTTATGGGCAGTCTTTACAATTTATTTATTACTTTAAAGTGACATTAATTTACTTACTTCATTTGTAAATGGATTTATTGTAGCTTTCTTTTCGTTATAATTTAACGTAAACACGTATATGTTAAAAATTGTCAATTCAAACTACGAATTCATTTTATATCGACCGTGTATTTTAATTTAATGGAAAAACAGTTAATTTTTAATTTTCTGTACAGCATAATGCATTGGATTGAAAGTACTTAATTTATGTGATTTACTTTAAAAACACAGTAACGCTGTAATTGTAATTTTATTGAAGAGCGGAAATCAAATTTTGAAATACTTTAAAACGGTTTTATACATACAGTTCCGACGTACCGCAAAATAAAAATTTCAATGTTTAAGGTTTTCCATTTTCATAAATTGTTATTTATTAAAATTGTTGATAACAGATCAGGTATATGGCTTACTACCGGGTTTCAAAGCTGCTGAACACGTATTACTTCGGAATGAGTCCGCAGTCGACCCGGTAGACCCAGACCCTCAATGCGCTGTAGAGCCAAATAAGAAGAATATGTGGCTTACTAACAAATGAGCTTCCTCTACGTTTGTTAGAATTCTATTTTATTCAATTTAATTTTAGAAGACACTTTTAGATCAATGTTCCCAAAAATGGAGGAAAGCTTCCATTAGAATTATTAACAGATCATGATCGGTGATTGTATTTTAATTTGGATGGTAATAAAGGCATATTAAACCACGATTTTTAAAATATTTAATACATTTTAGTGTCTGCGGGCACAACGTTGCCGACCTCTGATGGTATAGATTATGGACTCTCGTAGTCTCTCAAACGATGTAATTAAATTGCTGTTAAGCGTGAAATAATGCTAAAAATTAATTAAAATTTTATTTAAATGTTGATACTTATTAATTAGTTAGTCATAACGCAAAATTTTTTATGAGTTGCAATGATCGATAAATACGACTCTGGTGCTTTTTCTGAAATTAAAAGTCGAGAATCTTATGCTTGCTACATTCGAGGAAAAAAATTTCATTACTAAAATAATCATCAATAATGCATTTTTTACATTAATTTATGAATATACAAAATACTTTATGTCATAGTACAGATTAATTAAAGAAAGACCTGGGCCGCACACACTCAATTTGATTTTTTATTGGTATATATATATATATATATATATATATATATATATCTGTACACATTATTTCACCGTAATCAGGCCGAAGAGATAATTCAAGGATCTTGTCATCATAAATATAATTTTCAGTGTATTTTTGGGCATACATGTGTTGCATAAAATTCTTAACGTATGTAACAATTTCGACCAAATTCTGTACACATGTTCCTTGCAAAACGGAAGCAATAAAGGAGTGTAGTCATATGGATAATACTGAGACCGTAGATGGAGGGCTCAGAAATTCAAAACGTACATAAACATCAGATACTTGTATTGCAATAAATACATTTTCGCGATTATGAGATTGATGGTATCTGTTTCGTATTGTTTATTTAGTGAGACTTTTTTTAAGTTACTGTACTTATTTATACAGCATATTTTGTAACTGGATTATAATACTGAGTCATCGCGGTGGCTATGATGAAACTCAGCTCTCATAAAAAGGGAGGTTGAAAGGGTAAATTTTCAAAAGTTGACGTTCTCGCCGATTATTTAATCGTAAGTTGGAAAAGAGATTACCGTCTAATTAAATACTGTACCGGGCTAATATAAATGAATTTCCGGGAATTTGTTATAAAAACAAAGAGTTAAGTTAAAATTTTCAAATTTTTTGATGCTAAATTCAAATCTCAATCAACAGAACAGGCGCCATAAGTTTCAACCACTGCACTAATCAAAATTGTGTATATGTATGAAATACCGGAGAAATGATAAAACCATAGAAATGCTCAAACTCAAATATATGATTTTTTGTTTAAAAATACGAGCTAGGGAGCCAATTGGATGCCAGAAATTCGGTCAGGTGGAACAAAAGTGGCCCATTCTAGCCGGTTCAACCCTAATATTTTGCTCGTCAAGGGTTGAAAAATGTTTACGTTTCTCCTAACCTGTAGCGCTTATAGCTTCGTCCTAAAGTCCTTTCTGACATCACTATATCAGTCACAATAAGTAACAGGCTACATGATGAGGGTGATCCTGAAACAGGCAAATCCCCTTTAATAGCATAAGAAGGGAATTGAAAAAAGGGGGGATGCGGAAGGTAGAGCAAGGTAGCCAAGGGTTGACACGGGCCCCCGGGCTGTGGTTTAAGGGTCCTACCCGGTGTTTCACCTAAAGAGATGCAGGGAAAACCCTAGAAAATCTGCATCAGGTAGGTCGGGCATTGGGTACTATTCTCACGCCCTTCCGAATGATGGGAGACGAGTTTGCTCTGGGGTCGTAGCATTCCTTCTCCATGTCTCCACCAGTTTCAGGAGGAATAGGCCGACTGATCCAATGGGTTGAGCGGACAACTCTTGCCATATGCCCAAGGTCTTCGACCCCAGTACATATACCTCCTAAAATAGGTGAAGGTGTCTCGGCATATGAGAACTTTGATAAAAAAAAACAGAGAGAGTGCGAGGCATTCCCGACATTATCAGGTGAGCCCCGCAGTCACTCTGGGCTGAAGCGCCTGGAAAAAACTCCCGCAGCACCGCGTCGCCAGGTGAATACATAACTTCAACATTAATGTAGGATGAGAACTGTGACTTTCTTTTAACTGTGAGAGAACTCTGATTATTGTCTTCTAACTATGGACTACCTTTTAACTGTTGAAGTGATTGTAAAGAACAGTTATCGCAAAGACGCCTGACGAGAAAGTCGTGTTTATTTAAGCTCGGACAGATGCTTACTGTCCCAGGTTGTAGATCTACATTAATATTGCTTCAAAACATCACACCTGAAAAAATGGCTACAACATGCGACAGTTGCTTCGTCTTAACTGATTAAATTGATTTCGATTTTGAAAATACTTATTGGTTGAGAATTTAATTGTTAAGACTTCAAACATTGTTCAATTAAATATTCCCAACTATTTTTCTCTTCAATATTGAAAGTTAAATTGAGCGATATCCAGGTTTTCATAATGCGTACCTTTAAAATACGAAAATAGGAGGGAAGTGAATTGAAATTTCAAAAAAAAAAGTTTTGGGACAGTTGAAGAACACGTTAACGACCTTATACTGTGTGGAGATATTTTATTTAATAACTCATAATAGTGGAATAGTCGCACCATAGAAAGGTGTTTTGATGGTTCCGCTCAGTAAGTACAGCTCCTAATTTGTGAAGAGGCAATTTCTTATGGTCATAACCAAAGTAACAATATCCTTGTCAAGTTTCATGGAATTGACGTCAGTCCACAATTAAGCTAAATTAGAAAACCTAAACGAAAAAAAATCTAAAAATGTTTGGTTGGGCGAACTATCCTGTGAATTACTCCACTAATCTCCTACACAGTGAATGAGCAATGTTCATATAAATTATAATTTGCGAACTATAGAGTAATTTCAAAGTTACAATAAATTTAATAAAAGTTCTCTAAAATTATGATTATAGAAGAAATGGTATTTATCTTTAAAGTAGGTTATGGCTTAGAACAAAATGTTATATTGATAATGGCTTCCGAAGAATTGAAAAAAAATCGCTATGATTGCATGACCAAACGTTAGTAATACTTGAGGTTTGATGTGCACTAATTGGGTACTTTGTCCTGCAATGCTTTTATTTTAATAAATTTACTTGTACTGGATCTTTAAAATGATGCAAATATTTTGTGCTTAAAAACAATGCTAAATTAATTAACAATGAAAGCTTTATTGGGGGCGAGGAAAGTAATACTGTAAACACAAATCTGAGAACCTGAATGCAAAGTGTCCACTCACCGTTCACCCTGTCCGAGAGAAGCCTGCTGAAACTCGAATTTCAGTAATTATTCCCTTGAAGAAAACGCCATAAGGAAATAAGTTGATTTGTTGCTGTAAATGTCAGTGTACACAGGTATAGCTTAAGTAATCTGATATTTATCCGTTAATTAGTGAACTGAGTGTTATTCAACTATCAATTTCGACGTACTAATAGCAGCTCGTTATCTCGGTAATGGCGTAGTGGAAAACAAAATCTAAAAGTAATTCAGAAAGACTATTACCAGTACCAAACAAAATTTAATTGTGAAACGCAATTACTCATGCATATTTTTCTGTGAGCTAGTTTTAAAAAATACATTAAACTGATTATTAATATGAAGTAGAAAATAACCTTAAATTTCCTCTTTTCTCTAAGAGGATGTCTTAGATTTCCAGGATAATTTCAATGTGAACTTTCCAACTGACCACGAGAGTTATTACTAACTGTATAAGTATTTTATTTTAATATTTAAGTATGCACCTCCGTAGGGTCGTTTCATAGCTAGATAAAGTACGACGCTGAGGTTCTACTATCAATTGTTTGTCGCCTGCTGAAATGTCTATATGTATTTATTAAATCTACAAATGAGCAGATGCCTGGTGCAGATACGTGGAACTTAAACAATAATTAATAATCTGGTCGTGAGGACCGTCTTTAACCTATAATTGAATGTAAAATTATATTCAATATAAATAAAAAAGTGTGGAATCATATTACTAGAAGATGAATTTTTAAAAAGAATAATATTGTTTTTGGATGAAAAAAAACACTGTAAATATATTCCACTGTAGTATATTTTTAGACATTTCGCAGCACTGATCACTTCACTACACTGCACTAAACTTAGATTAAGTCTAAATTTTCTTTCTGTTAGAGGAATTTCCCCAAACACTCTGCTGGCAGATTGTTCGTCATTAACTGTCCTACTTAGGAATGAGTATTTCCCAACGTCTGTTTTTTGGTGCCTTGCTTGTAATTTAAACAAGTGATCACCCCTTCGGTTCCGAGTCGATTCTTTCATTCTATCTCGGATTCCCTGCAAAGTCTGTGTATAAAATGTGTAGCGTATCCCGCCCTAGTAGCGTATGTGTTCTATTTACGAAAGTAAAAGTCATATTCGTACATAATCTTGGAGGATATTTTCTTTTGATCTGTGCTTACCATCGAGAGATATAATTAGAAACATAGTAATATCGCATATTATACTGAAGTGAGATTGCCGCTCCAGGGCTCTTGTAAGAAAGAACCAACAGTGAAGCCTACCTCTAAACTCTAAACCTCCACAACGAGTAAGGTACACATGTCACCGTCGTCGTTTCGGCAATCGCTTTCAATTTGCGGAGCCGACCAAGATTCATTGCCTCTGCAAGGAAGAGAATCTCATCTCTTCTAGGGCAAGCTGTTGAGTGTATTAGGCTGAGCCAACCCTCTGGTGTGTGCAATATGCATGATTCGGCAGCGTTCACTCACGAAAAATTGTCTTCCGCGCCTCTCCTCTTTCGCGCCTGCTGAAGCAATAAAAACACGCGTAGGTGTCACAATTTGTTACTTGGCGTCGGGTTTTCCTAGTCCCTATCACCTCGAAGCTCCACTTATTGTTTCTGTCTCGCTGGAGAAATTGGCATTTTATAGTGAAATCACAAGTCACTAAATTTATGTTCAGCCTGCAGGTACCATTTTATAAAGCGACGCAATCTCCAAAGAATCTATTCCAAACGACTATCTTAAACTGTTATGAAGAAAAACAACACAAAAGTATGGATTTAGCACCACATACCTAAAACATCAAATTCATCGTTCTTGTACAGATCCAGGGAATAGTGGACTGGCCCAACTTTCCCAGTCAAATAAAAGCAAAGTAATTTTCAAAAGTTAATGCATTTTGTGGAACAATTGATATTATTTAAAGAAAACTAATAACTTTTTGCTTAGTTAAAAAGTGATGTATTAACATAGATTAATTACTTTATATGCAACATATCGTTTCTTCGTTGTTCTTGTGGTGGTGGTATTCAGTCCTAAAACTAGTCTGATGCAACCATCCATGCTAACTTATCTTGCGCAAGCCATATCATTTCCTTATAACTAGGAAAACCCACATCCTCCCTAATCTGATTAGCGTATTCAATCCTTGGCCTCCCTCTTCTGTTCTTACCCCACACACTTCCCCCAAATACTAATTTTACAAGACCCTCGTGTCTCAAATGTATTAATCTATCCCCTCTCTTAGTCAACGTATTCCATATTATTCGCTGTTCCCCTACTCTTTTTAGGACTTCCTCGTTTGTGATTCTATCCACCCATCTGATTTTCGCCTATAGCATCACATTTCCTCTGCTTTCCCCAACTCCTATCGTTCACGTTTTGCACCCATATAACGCCACGCTCCATACGAACATTTTTAGGAACGGTTTCCTAAAATTCACACTTATATGACCCGTAAGTAAATTCCTATTTTTCGCGAAAACCTTCCTTTATGTCTACTGTACTTCTACCATCCCTAGTTATTACGCTTCCCAAGTAGCAGAATTCCTTAACTTCCGTCTAAATATCTCGTCCCAATCTAACAATCTTTGTTATTCCACTGTTTCAAATACACATATTAAACTCTTTCTCCAGGACTCCGTTCGTGCCATTTATTGTAAGCATGAAATACTTAAGTAATTGTCATGTGATGTTCGCATCTATCAGCTATTCGGTATGGGTATAATTAAGTTTTTATTAAAATCTTCTGGTATTCTTCTTATTTCGTAGATATCACCAACTATCTTTCTTCGTTAAAGATATGAAAATTGATCAAAAATGTACTGAACAAATACCATGTTGGTCGTTGCCTTAAAGGCTATATTTTAATTACACTGAGAAATTTTTTAGTTCTTAATCCATTGAACTTATAAATCTTATTGATATGCTCCAAAGAATTACCTTTTACTGATCAACAAAAATTTAAATTCTTGGATAATAATTGTCATATTGTTTGGAATTGTGTACGCGATTTTTGCTATAATTATGGAATTCTACTTATCATATAAATATTTCTTAGAATCAATTACTTTCAGTAATCATAAGCTTTCATGGTAAAGAGAATTAAGGATAGTTTCCAAAAACTTCCAGCCTGGAAGAAACTTTCATTAACAATAATCTATTAACAAGTAATAAAAATTAACATATGAAATAGATTATACTGAAATGATTTAGAATTGGTTTAATTAATTCTTATAATAAATCAAGTTCCTTCCCTTAGGATAAGTCTCTGGATCCGTTTTTCCTTCTTCTCCATGGCTCTACAGCCCATTGAGGGCCTGGGCCTACCGAGTCGACTGCGGACTGTCATATTGCATGACACATTCCGAATTTGGAGTGACACGTGGTCAGCGTATCGACCCTCCAACAGTCTTAATCCCGGTCTTCTCGACCATGACAACACAAACATCCAAGCCCATGCCAGGATTCTAATCCAGGACCTCTGGGTTGTGAGGCAGCAACGCTAGCCACTAAACCATAGGAGGACGGCAAGATCCGTATTTATTAACAGAACTCGGATAGATTTGGGGCGTTCCGTAGTTTCTTTGGACCTCTCGGGGTTTATTTCAGTAGTCGTTAAAGTAATGGTGGAGCTCATGTTAGCCACGTGGCTATCAGTCCGTAAGTCAAGGTGAAATGTGTGTAGTACCTTGGGTTCGTTCACTCCTCTGCATAGCCTTCCCCCATCCTTCAGGTCCGGTAGAGAACTGTCACTGTCTCTTGTATCCCCATCTTAGTTCAAAAAGCTCCCCCTTTTCCTGCCGTGGACGTCAGAATTGTTTCGGTACAACCTCGCCAGAGGAATAATGACTGGTAATAATTTCTTATTTCCTTCAATTATAAGATCTACGTAGTCATTTAATTTAGAGCACGCGACTGTCACTTTGGTAGCGCTCGACTCACGAATGGCCATATTATTGACAAATAACTGCCACGGTTCCTTGTCTCCTCTTTCTTCTACGGCGGCTTGTAATTCATTTAGCAAAATTTCCCAGCGTCGACAGTCAATTACGGCTTGAGAGCTCTTCAAAAATTCCCAACGGAGGATGACGACGTGGCTAAACTGCGACAGGACGATGAATTCAAATGGCTTAATTTTTTTATTAATGTTCAGCCTGATGCTGCATCTTCCGGCTGGTTGCACATATTTGCCATCCGCTACTCTTTAATCAATATCCCTGTTATCAGTGATCTTTGTTTTTTTTTCAGGTGTCGTAACATCTTAGAGATAACAGTGAAAGATGCGCCGGAATCGACTTGAGATCCAAGATAACGTTGATAAATTTCCTGCCATTTTGGTGACGGTCATCGACTTAGGATTTTCTTTCTATGCAGCGTCAACCCCTGGGAATGTCACGCCGTCTAGTTTTCCAGGTTAAGTCGGCTAGGTGAGTGAGCAGTGCGTCTGAATGACGACGGAGATCTTGAGGGACGTGACTGAGAGCTTCCTCTCCTTGCGGTGAGATGTGACTGTGATGACCTGTATTGCCAGGGGAATCATTCGGTTTGTTCTGCTAGGTCGTATTGACGTCCGCCGTCGTAAACATCCAGTCGTCGTCTAGCTCTTAGGTCGTTGAACACTCGTCTCCTCTCCTCACAGTACATCACGACGTGTCCAGGACGGCCACAGTGGAAACAAACGGATCAATAATACTATGTTCTCCAGGCATCTGTTTTCCTAGGGGCAACGACTTGTGCATAGCTAGGCTTCTGCTTTGGAACGACTTTTCGCCAAGAGGACGTCGGTGTAGTTATTGGAGTTAAGTCGGTTTCTGCCTACACCCTGATAGCTTCTTGAATGGTTTCAGATCATTCTCCTCTCCAATTGAGGCAATCGGCATTACATTTGGAAGCCTCTCTTACTTACGGCAAATTCTTTTGCGGTTCATCTCTTCGATGAACTGGCAATGTTTGGCTAGTTGGTAGTTTTTACGTCCTTTAATAAGAGGGCTTGATACAATTTTTCTTCTTCTACCTTGTTCGGGTTAACTGTTCGGCACAATGCGAGAACATTTTGTTGTATGATTGGGTGCTGTCACCACTTTTATGATCTCGGTAGTTTAGTTTTTCCGTTGCCTGTTGAACGCGTTGCTCAACATTACCGAAGGAAACATCTCCGTCGACCAACTAGCAAAAACCCCTCCACATCTCTTCCTAATTTCAACGTGATCTCGGATATATGGAAACATGCCCTTCCAAAACTAGCCCATCTCTGGAAGCAAAACTGTTTGCTTCTAAAATCACGCCAATCCTACAAATCAGTTAATTATTACTTCTCCATCCATTTCCCCGAAAAGGAGTAAGATCAGACCAATCTAAACTGACACACCCTCATATACAAATAGCCCTCCTCTAATTTGCTATCTCTGCAACATGATAATCACCATGGAGCACCTAATTAATTCCCGCAATAAATTTCGTCAAGATATCATCGTATCATCGGAGAAGAAAACCCAACTATACTAAGACCAAATGATCAAATTTTTAAATACAATCAAATGTTATGATATATTATAACCAGTTTGTCATATTTGGAGCCCTTAAACCTTTTCGGTCGCTAATGACCTCGAAATTGATGCAAACGTAAATAAAACCATAAAAAGTAAAAAAAGTTGGCAATGGATTTAAGCACTGATAACCGTTGTAAGATGGCTCTAACCAGGATCTCAATGTATGATTAAAAAATGTATTTACACTGAAAGTATATGTTTAAAGAACATATTTTGATGTTGGTTGATAAAAATGTAATAATTATCTATTTCAGTCCAACAAGTAATGCATGAAATTGTAAACAGAAAATATTTCCAAACGCCTTTAGAGGCTGTTCTTTCTTTTCCTCCCTCGCCTTGTTACTGCATTTTATTTAACAATTCGTCTCCCACAATGGTTCTTTCATGGGGTCCTTACATCTTTTCATGTCATTCGTCCCTATGGGCGCAATCAGTTTACATTGTTGCTTCTCCTGAAAGGAGACATTCTGTTAAATCTCATAGGAAGCTGCTTGCATGCTTTGCGAGAGCGGACACTGCCACTGGAAATTCACTTGTATCGGAAACGCTTGAAGAAAAGTTTTGTTTCTATTATAATTCTAATTAGAAACTTTTTTTACTGTATACGGGCAGTAAAATAGCAATAAATGATCAAGAGAAGAAGGATAGAAGAAAGAACTCCAGTCGCCATATTCAACTTTTCATTAAAGACTAGAATAATTAGAATACGAATACATTTGCAGAATTACTATTAACTCTGTTTTGTCTTCTTCGTCAATCAACTTCATCACTGAAGCCTCAACCTTATGATAGAATTTCAGCGTTGTAATATTTCAATCAATTTTTCTGACAATTATAATGAACTCTAATTCGTGCTGAATACGGTCTTACGGTTTACTAATTCATTCAGTCAGAAGCGAAGTAGTATTCTTTTACAACTGTTCTCAAAAAGTAATACCGTATAGTGTTATTCGATTTTCTCTTTGTAACTCAAAGATTAATTAATGTAGATTGCTTCCTTTCAATAGTTAGTACAGACAGAAACTGTAAACGTTACAGGATGTTCATAACAATAATATTTTCTATTTTTTTCTTCAAAATTAGATTTACTGGCTTTCAAGCTAATAATATACCATCAAAAATGTAGAATGCAACTAGAAATATATTTAATATACAGAGGAATAATTCAGGACAAAATTAAATATGGTTTCCATATACATGCCTCTGCCAAAGGAAATTTAATCAGGATTCAAACACAATTAGAAACCACCGGTAGAATTAAAACCATCCGCAACCATTAGACTTGTGCCGGAGGCTAACGAGTCTACTCTAGACCTTACAAGGAAAACCAGTATTCGCAGATATGCCTATAATACAAGGGAGGCCCTATAACAAACCATAAGAGAAGATACGTTTATCCCTCATGAGTCCTCTCCAGAACTACAAATTTACTTCAACTTAATAATTCCTTTTTTAACTCTTTGGTTAATAGATAACTTTTAAATATAAACTTTCGTATGTACATAAAATATGTAATATGTAGCTAAGGATTTTTTGCATTGAAGCAAAGAATATAAATTAAGGTAAATAATCAAAGTGAAATTAATAAATGGGTCACTTTCATTTATTGTTGAAGTATAGACAGGAACTGCTAGCTCCGTAAATGTGCGATAGTTGTTTTCTGAAACAAACGGGAGTGATATTGAGATCTCTATACCCAACAGTACTCAAACAATGTCCGCCCGAAAAGACCAAACAATTTCGTCGAACGATATTAAAACTATGAAGAAGATTTAGAATCAATAAAGGATAATTTTTAGGCAATTGAACTCTAATCCCCAAACTCTCCAGCAAACTAAGTTTCTTCTTCTTAACACCCTCTCAGGTTAATCCACGACTGCATCATTTCAGCAGTAATCTTGATAGATATAATTGAATAACTATATTAAATAATCAGAGATAAGACAACCAATTATAAAACGACATGGATTAAAAATCGCTCAGAAAACATATTATTATATCGAACCTGAATATTCCCATTATATAAAACCTACCATGCTAAACCTTCAATGAAATGTAAATAGTTTCTTCAGAAAAAAAAATCCTTTCTTCACTGAGCGACTCGTGGAGACCTCAGCTCCCATAACCAGTATATTAATAAAAACTCAAGAAACTAATTTAAAGCATAAAAGAAAATTTATTGTAGCAATGCATGTATAAAAAGCGCTCACATACCACAACCGTCACATCATAAAAAACGCAAACTTTCTCAAGCACCCTATACACTCAGGAGCGCAAAAAGCACCTCCTTCCACATACGCTTTAGCTTCTTGTGCTAATTAACCCACCTTATCCCCTTCTGTTAAAAAGGATAAACGGAAAGCAAATAATATTTCGTGTTTTCTCTGTGGCACATACCAAGAATCTATATCAGTTAATGCCTCACAGAGTATAAGATGTAGAACCACTTCCAAGAAGAATCGACAGCAAAATTCAAAGGTCTATTCCCCGAAAAAAACCACTAATCTCCTTCCTCTTCTCTTTCTAAATACGTCAACACATGCTTGGATGTATAGAAAATAATTTTCCCCAAAGTAGCCCATCCTTGGAAGTATAATTGGTTGCTCCTAAACTCTAGCTCAACCTGCAAATCAGTTAACATCTTCTTCGCCCTCCACCTTCCCCATAAGGCCTCCGAAAGGATCAAGTGGTTATTGCTAGAGTAATTTCCAGCTACTCCAAATCATCGCACTCTCACATTAATTAATCCACTACCAATGCTCGATCTCTGCAACAATATTGTGACCACTAGGCAAATCTTTCAGTCCAAGAGAGACGCCGTATCCTCGGAGAAGATAACTCAGTCCAGATTATCCAATCACCTGAAGTGATCAAGTTCTTAATAACAACTAATTCTTATAATGCATTATAATCAGCCCTTTGTTTCACATTTGTAATCACTAAACGCTCTGGTTGCTAATGACCATGCAATCTATGAAGCCTTAAACAAAGCAGTAAATAAAAATGAATTTAACTAAACCGTAACCGTGTTCGGATGAAAACTGAAAGAAGACTACAATGAGGTTATAATGAATATATTGGGGTGATTGATTATTTAACTAAATAAATGTTATGATTTTGTAATAAAATCAAGACAAAAATTTACTTTTAACAAAAAAAACATTTACATTAAGAATTACAATTTTTTATGTTTAGATATTTATGCCGTCACTTCTTTCGTCAATTACAACTACATATATATTTACAAAAATTATTTACATTAAATTCTTAAAACCAACAATTTATGGGCCTTCTCATAGAGCAGAACGTTAAACAAAAAATCTACCGTGTCGACTTAATGCAGGTTTCATCTTCTTCCTGGTTCATCCTCCCTCCAGATCAAAGCTGCCGACCACCTATACTTCCCGTTTCAGGAAGAATTTCAAAATCTTCCCTTGTCGCAATTTTTTCCAGGTATCTCGTCTCACTCCTCTCGAGCAATCTCAGGTAATCTCAAAAATTCTGCCTACATCTATCTCTCTCTACAATCAATCTGTCGAACAATTTCCAATCTCTGAAATCTCCAGCACAAATTTGTCTCAAAATTGTCTCCGCCTGCCTTTTTAAAACTTCCTCCCTACTTCTTTAGTTTCTATAACCAAGGTGGCAGGGATGGATATCCACCAATAACATTTATTGTGATAAATGGGGAAATACACCACCTGATGTCGCCAAATTCTCACAAAGATTGCGAAATTCCGAAACCGCGACGAGGTGTCTAGATTTTATTGCCCCTGGCTGATACTGCTGTCGCTTTCTTTTAACTCCATGCCACCAAATCCCGAGAAGATTTATTTGTCCATTACAAGGTGTGGCTGGAATAGGTGAGGAACCTAAATTTAGCCCAGAGTCATAAATATCTGCTGTAACAACGCCCTACAACGCTTACCGTTGATACAACCAACATTTTTTAACTAGAAAATTTTTTTATGAACACCTTGTATACTTTTCCTTTGTATATAATTTTCATTTTTGGCTTAAACTCAACAAGCACCACACAGTGATTGTTCTCGGGCTAATACACGTAAATAACTTTGAAGGAGCTTATTGAGAATTCCTCATACTCAGCCCATGACTGTTAACTTCACTGCCATTTTCGTGCTGAAGGAATGTTTAATTCGACCCGTAACCCGGGTGTTATAGGCCGTAACAAACCAGTGCTAATGAGGAGCAAGGTGCTTCTACGATGCAGAGCAGTAATATGCGGAGGAAGGCCTTGGCAGGGGATGACTGCAGAGTACAGTAATAATGCATGGCCTCCTCTCCTCACACTGCAGGTCACTGGTGAGAATAATTCACCTTGCTTGTGCCATGTTAGGACACAGCCTGACGGTCGCATCATGCATGTCTAATGCAGCCAACAGCCTTTACAACCTCCAGAGGGACGGACTGACTTGAGTGTTGTAGTAATCCAAGTAAGCGTGAATCATACAGCCTGTACGCATAATACAGATAAGTTATTAATAAAATGAATATTAGAACATTCTTCTCTGATGTGGTGTTCAATTAAAGCTCAGCTCCATAGGCTACGAAAATTAATTAACAGATTAGGATATCAAATCTTGACAAGACCGGTAATGAAACCGAGGATCACTTCCGATAACTAAAAGTATAGCTTAGTGATTAGAGTGACCAAGTACAAAGCTGTGGTCATGTTCTTATTCCCGATCTTTTCAAAAAATTTCCATCGCTACCTATTACTTTAGTATTCATTTCCAATTGGTAATGATCATAAATATTACAGGGTTTTCAATTTTATATATCATACACTACAGGGCTCTACGCTATTAAGCGTGTGGTATGCAGGCATAGAGAACTGCGCTCAACCACATTGGAATTACTATATTGTGAATTAACTGGTAATAAAAGCATATGAAATTACCACAGCAACAGCATAAAATTATTTCTTGCAGAACGATGCTATTTCATGTCCATGAAAGAGGAGGAGACGCCTGTGGGAGTTTCTCTCGCAGTTATTTCTTCTCAGATTGATTGCGGGGATCATCTTTGGGAATGCCTTGTCCTCTCTCTGTTTTCTTAAAAGTTCTCACATCCTAAGGTACCTTCATCTATTTTAGGAGGTGTATGTACTGGGAACTTTGGGCATCTCATTGGATCAGTCGGCCTGTTGCCGTCTGAAACTGGTGTAGACACGGAGAGGGGAAAGCAAACTCATCTTCCGTTTATTCAAAAAATCGTGAGAATACGACATATTTGGGAATATTAATCAAATATTTTCACCAGTTGTAACCTTTTTTACATTACTTTGTGTTATTCTGATTTTGAAATTTCCTTGTTCACAATATTATAATAATATATTGCGTTTCTTATACTACAGAAACTGATTCAATTTAGCATTTATTTTCATATTGACACTTATCAGTACTGTATGCTATAACATTTACACTTTGGTCCAGTAGTGTTTTCCTCAAACATTACTGCTTTTCAGGATGTATAAATATATACATATGATGAAAATTATATCTCTGACTAAGACCCTGTCTAATAACTAATTTCTTATGCATTTTATCAAACTAATTTTAATGCAAATTTAATAAAATGTTAATTTAATTATTAATAATTAAATTTTTTAGCCTAATAAAATCGTACCTAAATCTGAAGGTAGTATTTATCATATTATTGCCACATATTATTTTTTAATAAAATATCAAAACATTGTCACGGACACATCTGACTTTGATCGAAGACAGATATTACACCTGCCTTTAATAAATAGAAAAATTTGTGATTATCATAGAGATATTAGTAGTATGTAATTAAGAACTTTCAAATTATTTTAATAATCTTACAATTTAAAATTTCCAAGAAAATGAAATGACCCCAATTTAAACTGTGTTTGCCGCGTAGCAGAAATTGTTTTCGTTTCAGTAATACATTTTTTTAATCAATTATGTTCTCTGTGATGGATACGGGATCAGGTTTGGTATTCTGATCAGGCAGATACAAACAGGTACAGCTGAGATGTCTCTGAAGTTCATCAAGGATTCGGTTGTCACTCAAGAATCCAGTCTGATTTTACTTTCAGAAACGTTTTTTTCAGATTTCAAATCTTTCCGTTTCAAATCTTGAAATTCTTCTAACTTGTTCCTTTCACCCTAGCCCTTTCACACTAGTTTCCTCACAGATCGTTAATACTAAATTCTCTGCATTCCGTATCATACCAAAACTCCTTCCAACTTTCAGCTCATATCTAACCCACCTTCTGTACCGTTTTATTGATCTGCAAGTAATTTCTTGTAGGTACCACTTTACTGTTGGTCAAAACTGGTGTCACGGAGAGTTTTTTGATAGTTTCTGGAATTATTTTCCGTAGTTGGTGGACCTCGTTGTTGCGCACAGATTTGGGCCTCATAATCAAGGAACAACGTGGTTGTTTCAAGTCTCGTCACCCTGGCGTCAAAGGTCTTTTTACCTGCTGCCTTAAACGCTTTAGTGAGACAAAATACTAAATTAACGTATTTCTATATATTAATCAATTGTGTAATTGGTCTAAATGTTACGATTATGGAAGTACTTATCAGTTTGATAACTAATCAATGAAGTCTGTACGTCAAACTCTGATTATGACCGGCAAAAAGTATATGAAAAGGATATGATTAAGTGTTCCACATAGGATTTTTTCTTATCACTTCTCTTGATACTTTGACTACATATTCTGACATGTTGGTTAGACCAAAGGAGTGTTACACTTTCACCAGAAAAATGTTCACTAATTAATCCTGCGATACTTTTTAGGTATTTAATTTGTGCTGACTTTCAAGTACTGTTGGAATAATATAGTGTGTGAGATATTTCTACCGAGAAAATGTTTTTGTCCCCACTTCACTCTTCCACAGTTTTGCTTTTGTTTTGTGTTAGTAACTGTTTGTGAAGTTTTATATTTATTTATTTATTTATATTCATAAAGTGTCGCCATTCGCAGAAACGGAAGTATGCTAAGAGCAAAGCGAGGTTTCCCAGGAGTTTGGTCTTTCTCCCTTTCGGTTCCATGTACCAACCACGCTCGTTATAGCCCAGCCTTTCTAGATTTTCAATAGTGGGACAAAGGCGCGACCGTAGCCACTTGACTGAGGAGTTGTTGTAATCTTCTTGTGGTCGGGCTGCGGTTAAAGCGCTTTTAATGCGGGTTCCATTACACATTTCATAAACAAAAAGAGGTTTTCTGCAACGCTCTCTCTCCTTTCCTCGCGACTTCTCTTTTTATACGTATAAAAAAAGGAGTAAAAGCGTCGGAAAAAATCATCATCCGGCCTGCGAACTGCTGACAGTGAAAGCGGCGGTTCTCCCTCTGAGAAGCGGAAACTGTCTGAAAGGCTTTCACGCAAGGTTGCTTTTGTCTTGCGCCGTGGTGACTTTGTAGGGATTTCCCGACGCTAATAGACGTGACTGCAATATCAACCCTCAGTGTTATCCGCCACGTCTTCGGGTTAAGCCTTCACAGATGTTTGTCTCAGTTACGGATACGGATGTGTTCGAAGATATTAGTAAAATACATTCTTTGGTGAAAAACGAAAATATTAATTAAGAAATGCAACTCTTGATACCACCGTCACTTCACGAATAATCAAAGAAATTATAAATTGTTCTATTATTTTCATTAATATACCATCTCGTACTGAATTGGCCAATTTATTAGAAGAACGTGGAAGAAACATTTACTTAAATTTGTATTGTATTTATTGTTAGTCTAGAATTGGGCATAAGCCTGGTAGTAAATAAAAAATGAAATTTCTTAAACATAATTACTCTTAACCTAAAAATAAAAATCTAAAAAGTAATCATAGTCTTTAATATTTCTATAGCCTTGAAAGAAAACGAGAAACACTACAAGAATTATATTAACTTAACACTTCACTTCACTATGAGCAAATGAAAAAAAAATTGAAAGTGTCTACCACAGTAACTTGGCTTAACACAATAGGTATATTCAGTTTTTTTTACCAGTGGTCGTACGATTTTGCACAAAACCAATTTATATATTTAAAGCTCAGGAGTGTCATATTTATAATTTCATATTTGATATTTACTGAGTATTTTGATAATATTATTTAAACTATTATATTTAAACATAAAGCATTATAATAATTGGTACCCAAATATCTCATTAAGAGAAGATCCAATTTGTAATTATAAGGAAGAATTAAGATGTAATCAGCTAACTCGATAATTCATGAACTTAATGACTACTAAGCTTGCGACATGCATGAAACACGTCCTATTTGCGGTTCTCTGCATGATCGTGAATTATTAATATTGAATTTATAGAAGGTAATTTTATACCTGCAGTGGTAAAGGAGCATTCACCTCACCAACCACCGATAGTTGGTGAAGTAAAGGCTCTGCTTCACTGCAAAATTCTAGCGGTATAACATCGCTTCATAAAATCCGGAACTTCGTACCGTCAAGTTTAGTGGAACCACGAGATACGAGTTTAATTCGTTCCAGTATTTCGTTTGTATAGCGACTTTCTCGTATCTAGAAAGAAACTTAAAAAATAATGGAAATATAGTTAATCCGTTCCGCACTCCCAACAATATCAACATGAAACTCAATTTTCCTAATAATACTGGTAAGTAATATAACTATAGTTTTCCTTTATGAAGAGTTCTGACTGGCTATAGGGATGTGGGGAAGACGAAACGGGTTACTATGGGGAAGGAGAATTTCCCTCTTATTCAGGAAGGTTCTCTCTTCGGAATTTCACGTCACTGGAAGCACGTTCTGGGACAGAATCACTGAACTTTCCTTTAGTTGCACCTTTTTTTACCAAAAGCTTTCTTCTATCTCCTTTTCCATATTCCTCTAATAAGCGACACTACATTATTATTACACACACTGCTTTACTAGGGTGATTTTCTTCAGAGCTAGTTTTCACTTCTTCCCACTTTAGCAACACTTTAATATTTCTGGAAGAGAGGGTCTCTTCTACTGTTCCCTCCTTCTCCAACGCCAGTTATGCTGCTCCTTGTGAAGTTCTTTAAGTTCGTCCGTTGCTCCACTAACTCATCCAGATCAGTATCATACACATCCAGAGTCATACTTATTCCCACATATAGCTGCTCTGTGTTTTCCACAGGTTGAGGATCGAAACCTAAGTCAGAAATACTCTGGGGGTCCCAGTTTTTTCCTTGATGCATTCAGGGTTCTCACTACGATTTCTTCCCAAGTCTTATTAATGAAGTTTAAACAAATTTGGATGTTGAAGCGATCCTTCCACAATTCTCTGAGGGTCAGGTTTGTATTTTGGGTCACTTAAAATCACCTTTTAAACAAGGCCTTCGGGAACGACTTCTTTAAGTTGTAAATAACTTTGTTGGTCTATAGACTGGAGAAGTGGAGTGGTGTTGGGAGGAATAAACTTGACTTTTATGAAATTCCTCCAGCAACTCATCTTAAACCCTGGAGAATGTGCAGGACTATTATCTAGAACGAGAAAAGTCTTGAGTGGTAACATATTTTCGTGAAGGTATTTCTTCACTGAAGGACCAAAATCTTTTTCGACCTACTCGACGAAAAATAGTCGTGTTACCCAGGTTTTGCTGTTGGCCCACCATATCACATTCAGTTGTTTTTTATGCAGCTTCCCCCTCTTGATAACTCTTGGTTTTTGAGTGGTGGATGAGAAACGGCTTGACTTTTCAGTCTCCACTTTCGTTGGCGCAAAACAAGATGGTATGCCTATCTTTTTTTGGCTAGTGATCAGGCAAAGATTTATCTTCTTGCTTGATGGCATATTCTTACAAAAAAACTGTTTCATTATAACTAAACACTTTCTGGGGGAAGAAACCCCTCACTAGTAATAAATAGTAGGAACTCAGTCCGAAATTTATCATCAACAGCAGTATCGGAGTTCGCAGTCTCCCCATGTCACAGCGATTTTCATATTACATTTTTAGAGCCTTAAATGCCATATCATCTTCAGTCGACGTACCTGGTGTTTTTTGGAGAAGGTCCAAACACATATAGCCTTAGATATTATATTTTCATCATAGTTTTGTGACTTAAATATTTACAATAAATAAAAAAAGATGGCCAAAAAGTCAGCAGTAAATATATAACTATTTAATAATAAAAGCGACGTTTCATCTCCATATTGAGACTTCATCAGGCTTAAAATTTAGCAATACATCATATTTCTCGTTGACTCCTTGGCTTCCCCAGTCAAGAAGAAATATGATGTATTGCTAAATTTTAGCCGTCTTTTTATTTATTATCCTTTCAAATGGTCTAATATTCACTTTTGTAATCATAATACATTAATTGAGTTTATATATTGTTCTTAAATTTGTGCGTTTGCTTATTTTATCGTTGACATATTTTCTAAGTTTTTTATACAGTTCGTTATATTTTATTATGTAGTTAATGCTGTCTTGAGTTGTTTTCACAATGAAGGACTAACAGAATCATTATTTATAAATTGATTTAGTAGAGTACATGGATTCTGGACTCGGAAGCAATTTCAGAACTAGGGAATTAAGTGTACTAAATCAATCACGTTTCATTGATACGATTGCTAGTTTCTTCCTTATTTTTGAAGGAAGTTCGTTCTTACTTGCTTCCTTCTTATTCAATTTTACGTCAAAGAGAGAGTTTTCCAATCCGCTCTCAGTTATTTTTGTTAAGAAGAAAGTTTGGCGTGTCTTTCTGCTCAATGTGGAACTCAATCCATTTACCTACAGCTCCTTACAAATCTTTAAAACCACATTATTTTATTAGTCTTAACCTACTGAAAGAAGAAGTTTGTCAATTTATCTTTAATGTAATTAATCTGTAATCGTTTCTTTTTCTTCATAAAGACTGCAATAGGAGCTCATTATGCGTCCAAAATTACTTTGAACTACTTGCAACACAATTAAATTAAGGTAATTCAATGATCATAACTTTTTATAACTATAGCTAGCAATCCAATTTCGTATTTTCCCCAGTGTAAAAGTTTCCCATGTTAACAATGTACAAAAATAGCAGGATGTGTTTTCGCCCGTTTCATCTATTGATGGTAAATGCGCTTTGACAATTAACTGTATCCCAATTGCATATCAACATAAATAATTTACTATTATAATTCTTTGTCATTCGTTATCCATTTACATGGAAATGTGTTGTTGTTGTTCAATATCGACCTCTATTTGACACAAAGTCCCCATGGAAATAGAGACGTTGATTTCAATGACAAGTTAATTAATTATTTTGATGAAAATATTATTACCCTGTGACCCTGTAAACAACAGCTAATTTTATGCCACATGTAAAGTTTTATTTCACAGAAAATGGACTAAACTTCCATTAATAATTTATGAGTAATGCGATTGTAATAAAATTAATCAGGAAAAAGTAAAGCGTGAATAATATTAGTATGCTCGTAAAAGAGTTGAATCTGACCGAATACTGAAATAGTTACGTTAACATAAAATTCAACATTTTAATATGTGCAATTTACATAAATTTTTATAATTGCTAATAGAAACTGTCAAACCGTTGCCGTTGAAATTTAGGGTGCAATATTTTTTCATTTTGATTAATATAATATTATGTGCAGTCGCTGTAAATAAATTTATATTTAAAGTAAATTGTAATATTGAATATTAGAAACAAAAATAATTCACATTGCTTTTCAGAAAATCTCGTTCTATTTTGGTCTTCTAAATTCAACTTCATGGCATTTGGCTGAGTCTCAATAAAGGAATTTCGTCTCTGTTTGTATAAAAAAAAAGCATTTTATGGTTTCTGCATAAAGTAAAGATTACTAAAGGATTATTTGTACCATTTAAATATATTGAACTGCACAGTAATGTTATGGTTAACCTTTATGTTATTAAATAATATTAAATAAACTGATTATTAATTGGTTATTCTTATAAGTTTCTGGTTTGAGACATTTTGATATTTTAGTAATTTATATGCACTCATAAAGGGTTCTTATATACTTATAAATTGTGTTATATACAGTATTTAATTGTCTGACGCTATCTCGGTGTTTTATATTTTGGCTTAAATTAATTAAACCTGTATTCGTTTAATGTTAGACAGTCAAATTTTCGTTCTCCAGCATCCACTTCTAGGTTCAGCCATGAGGGTCCAGGGACAAGCCGCCTCCAACAGTGACGAGCCAGAGACGCCTACTTGCAGTTAACTGATACATCGACCAAGCTGGTGCTCAAAAAAGCTTAACTCTCCTTTTCCCTGTATTTAATGACGTGTGAAATTCGCGATGAGTCGGTAAATTTTAAGATTGGAGTAGTGACCGGCATTCCTCTTCAGGGTCATGCTACATTTAATTATAACATTTGGCCAATATTTAGGTTGAATTCCTGAACATTGTAAATTAGTTCTAAAGCTATCATGATTGATAGAGTGGTTTAAGGGCCAAAATCAACCATTGAGGAGTCTTTCGCCTGTGTCCTAACGGGCGTAAATAGTCAGTTAATTAAATTATATTTTAAATATTAACGTGTTTAGATTGTTATATATCTCAAACAAATAATCAAATCGAAGATTCCTGAGAGTGCTCAGCACAAGTATTCACGAGTCTGGCAACATGCAGATTGGTTCCCTGTTTGGGGTATTTGATCGCGTAATTTAAATTGCCAAAAACGATTGTTGCATTTATCAATAAATAATTAATTATGAATAAGCAGTGGCGCCTTGGCTAAACACATTAATAATAGCAAGCAGAAAAGCGGTGCAGGTAACTTTGGTTCTTTAAAATGTGTTCATTAAACTCCATAGCAACAGTGGGCTAACATCAACCATATTCAACTTTAAATATACATTAGGCTAATCACGAAACAACCAATAACACTTTCATAGAATTCAAGCCTGTGCTAAAATGATATTTACTAGTGTTAACCGTTCCGATAAACCTCTGGTTATATACAATGGTAAAAACTTAACCATTGAATTTGGAGAAAGTAGTTAGTAAATAGATATTTTTCTGTACACATTATTGTGACAACTCCCCTCTACTAGTGTAGGAAGTTTAAAAGTGATGCAGGCGGGCTACGTATGGTCTTGTACTACGGATGACGGGAAAATAGTGTTCTGTAGGTAATTTGAATTCCCATCTCTATACCTAGGTCAGTTTAGAAAGCAGATGATTGACATTGAATGAGTAATTATTTACATTTTAAGCTTCAGTTACGAGTGTTTTCGTAGTTTTGTACAAATTCAAAATATTACTAATTTTTACAGTTAGAGTAAATATAGAGCAGTAGTTGTTCATTAGATTGTAAAAAATATCTTGAAATTGACTCTTAAAACTATACTTATTGGAAAAATCAAAGTTTTTTATATAATTGAAAGTTTGGAGTCGCGTCAACCCTAGGGTCATTGGCGAAGTTATACAGTTACTACTAGATCAGATAATCAGATAATAAATAAACACAATTGTTTTACATAAATACCTTATCCGCAAGACTGGCAACAAAAAAAACAATACAGGTGAACACAAAAATAGAGACAAACCTAAATTATTTATACATTAAATTTCTTCTAACAGTAAATTTTTTCCCAGAAATAATAAAATATTCTTCATCGCTTTAGTTGACTCGTAGAAATCTTTTTTTCTGGGAGGTCTGAATAAACTCCCTCTTCGTTTGCATGGACTGGGCATTCGAAAAGAATGTGCTGTAAAGTAAATTTTACACTGCATGTCCCACATCTTGTTTGGAATTTTAGCAGTTATGTAGCACGAAAATCATTTTCGTACTTTTACTTTTCTCCATTTTCCTACTTGTAGACATATAAAACGTGAACAAGAGAGGCGTTGGGAACCTGCTGCTGTAAAGTAAAGGATGGTGAACCTGACATAAATATTACGGCAGCACACAACTTACTCAAGTCAAATACGTCCCTTCAATTTTTGAAAATAAAAACTTTGATACAATAAAATAATAGAATAATACGTATAGCACATTCAAAATAAGCTTGAAAGTGCAATATCAATTAGTTACTTTTTTAATTCAACGGAGAAAAGTTGTATTGTGATAATAAGTGGCATCTCTGAACACGTGTTGTTAGTGAAATAACATTAAAACTTGTTTAACATGCTTAGAAAATATAATTGACGGATGAATTACCTGTATAATTCAATTGGTGAATTGAGGGATGCGTGAGGTCATTTTGAACAAGGTTATGAAGCGAGTACTAGTTACATACTCGTAGAGACTCCACCTCGTTAGTCATACGAACAGCGATGGGGGATGGAGGGTGAGTTAGTGGGAGAGAGCGAGATTTAGCATTAATTAGTCTGAATGCAGTCATACAGTAACAACAGCAGGGTCTAATTACCAAGCCACTTTAATTAGAGCCCCAGTGAAACCACTCGGACAAAAGTTATTATTATAACAACAGTTAGAGCAGTAACTCGTGGAAGGCAAAGAGAGGAGAGTGGGTGTCATTACGTCAATTCCTATAACGCTCAGACAACAATTTCGTCTATTACAAATAAACACCAACTCATTCTTGTGGTTATTCCAGTAACAATTAGATGAAAAATAGTTCTATAAATACAAAAATTTCGCAATGTGTTACAAAATATTTTAGGGAAACATTATGAAAACCACCACTGATCTCGTTGAATGCAAAAACGCTTAGAAACCTTTTAAGATGATGGATTCTTTTGCCATTAAACATATTGAGCGTAACTTTATTTCTTATTACACGATTATTTTTATCACACAATTCAAGGACTGCAGACTATTATTTCCTTCTTTGCTGCTTCGCTTACAAAAAATAACTAAAATTAGTGGAATCATAAACGGTCATCCTTGCCTCCTATTAGCGAGTGCCACTCTGAAGGTTGACAAAAGGCCTCGTACACCTGACTGGAGACACGTAAGTTCCAAACTTCAAGCTAACTCAAGGAAAGCGGGATAAAGGATAAATAAATTTTTCCGATAAAGGGAAAGAAATATTCAACCCAAGAATTACGTTCATATAACGTATACCTGAAGTTGTCACAACTAAATGCGTGGCAGCCGTATAAATAAGAACTTAAGTATATTGGACTATGCAATACATTTAATGATACCCGAATGGCAGAGAAAGTTCTATCTCGTATGTTTATCAGCCTATTACCGACTTGAGGTATGAGGATAGTGATCCAGGAATGGCTCAATGTTGGATAAACACAAGTATGGTTGGAACAGCTTTAATGATTGTGTTACAGTTGCATGACAGAAAGCTACAGCCGTGTCTTTAATTTCCTGCGTACATAAAACTCTAAATGCATAACAACATAATGGCAGCCTCTCGGGTAAAATATTTCCCAATTCAGTTCTCCGGGGGATGTTGTAGTTATGCGGAAATAAAAAGATTCGCAATCAGACCAGTCTAAGGACTCTATGCCACAACAACGACGTTTGTCAGTTTGATTATAAACGTTCTTGGGTAAGAAGATTTTATTGGAGCCTCAGTATAAAACCGTATGCATTTTTTTCTTGAAGATAGTAAGTTTTCCCGGTGAATTTATTGAATAAAAAGTTCCAGAGGAATAACTTGTTCGTACGATGGCAGGAAAAATATAGATTTGTGTCATACATATTGGAGCGCCAGGGTGAATAACAAACTAAAGTCAAAACAAAGTCTTATTTAAGTATATATCAGTTCATATTTTTCGAACAAGTTCTTGATAAAGATGAATGAGATATTCATCGAAACGTCGTCTTTATATTCTAATTGATCCTTGACAGAAATCGAACCCGGGACCTCTGTGAACGACTAGACCACAGAGGAGGTCTGGAAGTCTTAGTCAAAATAGTAATGATGGAGATTGAGTGTGGCGCAGCAATCATTCTCCAGCTGGTATCTGCCTACCGGGCACAACAACAGTAAACCTAATAAAAATGACAATTCTGTGTTACGCTACATAGAAGACTTTTAAAATAATGGTCAACTACCCACAGTTAGTGTAAGTTTAACAGCGCTGAGAAATTATTAAATTATATTATTGTAGAAGAAAGTAACGAATGAAAGATTGTCTGTTGGACCAGGGATTCGAGCCCGGGCCTCCCGCTTTCCGGGTGGACAATCTACCACTGAGGTAATCCGAACAGATGTCCAAGGACCGATTCGACATCCCTCCATTCTTTTAACCAAAGCCACTCTTCACAACCTTCCACGTCCGGGGTCTGAGTCCCTGGTCCGGTCGACATTTTTCCATTCTTGTCCTTCTTCTGAATTGCCTGTAAACTATTCATGAGCTTCAATTTAAGCATTACACTTCCTTTTACTTATATCATTGTATTATTAAGCATTCCATTTTCAATGATTTGTAAATTAAATAATATAAATTAAATTCTTCAGTATATTTATTTTAACAAAATAGTGCATCAATGATTTTGACCAGTAGGATAGGAATCCTGATAGGCCACACGCGTATTTCTAACCAGCTCCCCATTTATATACCTTCCACCACCCCACCCCCTTGTATCAATGTCCACAACGACTATTCACAGTATCGATGTTGGGACAGTAGATAACAGTTAAAAAATGGCTCATGTTTTAAAATTTACGAGGAGCCAGTGAGGAGGGATGGGGAAAAATGTGTTACAAGTTTGAATAATTGCTGATTCGCAAATGGTTTGAAATATGAATATTGGCATTCTGTGACTACGTATTAGGCCGTAACACTGTGTGAAATAGGGTGGAGGGGGAAATAATATTGGAGTTGCCAACTATTGGCGCCGAAATTGCGTCGCCAAACAAACGTACCACAAAAGCAAACCTCTCTTCAAAATTAAAAATCATACCGAAGGATGGCGCGTGCAGCTTTCCTTCTCTGTAACTGCTCTTAATTGAGAAAAGTGTTCATGAGGTGGGAGAGTGGAATGGAAACGTAATTAATTGAATTTGTTCACTTAAACGCGTTTTTTGAGTTTAAAGCTGTGACGGCGAGTAGAATGTTTTTTCAGAGATTAAAGCAGTTTAATCCGATTTCCAGATATTGTTACTTTTGATATATGAGTATGACATGAATAAGTTGGAAAAATCCAACCCTTTAATATTACTCTACGAATTGGAAAAGTTGTTCGTATTAAAAATTAATAAAAGAAAGTTTTGTTTGGACTTTAGTTTTATATTCACCAGTAACACAAATCTATATTTTTATTCAACGTAAGAACATGTTATTCCTCTGGAACTTATATTTCTTCCGCATATATTTGATAAATAACACCATGTGGGGTTTTCCTGCAACTGTGAGCCCTACAGAGTGGCACGTCCGTTCTACAGGACTCTAGAACTGGTAACATAATCTCAAATCTTTCCCTCATGATCATTGCAATCGAAAGAACCTAATCCAAAGACTGATTTCCACTGAGTATAATATTCTTCTGCTTCTTTCTTTCACAAGGAGGATCTTATAAGGACTTTATGATTAAGCATACAAGTACTAAAATAGCAGCTTGTCGATTTTTAAGAGCTATTTTCAAGCCTTTCCAATTACATGTAGTATTTGCAAAGCCATATCCTGCTTTGTTTGGAGACAAACCCAATGGTCCAGTTTTAGGAGCAAGGGGAGATGTTTATTCGAAATCACCACCAACACACGTCTGGTACGCAACTTTAACTTCACTGGGATCAGATTTGAGGAGTATATTTGTTTAAAAATTAATTATTAACAAATAAATACACCAATCGATTACACTTCTTGTACAGACATGTTCATCGTGATGCTTTAACTCAAAGTATAATTACACACGTATCCCTGATTATCTGCTTAACACAGGAAAAAGTTTTTAGAAAATGATAAAAATACACCAGTTTAGTATTAACAGGAATCAATCAAGAAAATTTACATTATAATTTTTCACAACTTACAAAAACAATAAACTGTTCAAAATGGTTATATAATTCAAAGCCCAAATCAAGAAATTTATGAAGGATAAAATTTTGATCAGCATGTCACAATAGCGAAATGTTAATAAATGTTCTGACTTAAAGGTTGTTTCACTTTTTATCACTAAATTGAAATCCTATCCATTATAAATGGAGTGATAAACATAACTATATGCGGATTGGGCGGTACGGAATCAAAGGCAAGCTGCAAGTTAAGGTTTCAGACAGGGATAATAAAAGACCGACAAGACAGCAAATTTCCCAAGTATCGTGAAATTTGGCGGTATCAGATGGTGTTTTCCCCAAAACCGTTGATGAAGGCAACTCTTCCCAGGGAGGAGAGATGAGAATTTTTATTGGACAGGATAGAACCCCGCCACCGACGAAATAAGAAATAAGGAAGTGGGGAAAATAATTAAATACCCAAAGTTTTTTGTGACATTGACGACATGGAGTTTGAGACATTAAGGAGATGGAGATTAAGAATGATAATTTTAAGTGGAATATGATTGGAGATTAAGATGGAACTTTAACGGTTGAGTTTAGGAGGGAACAATAAGAAATTGGAGATTGTCCTGACCGGGGACATTTAAAAAAGGCGTGCTCCAGTCCGAAGTTCCCAAGAGCTCTTCATCGCTCAACGCGAAAGTACAAATGGGTGGAGTGTACATTGTAATAAATAAATGTGAAATTTCATATGTCACATTTTAATAATAATTTATTCATAATAAAATGATAGTATCCCACATATACTACCAACTATATTACGTTTCGTCTCTCATTTGATACTTCCTCAGGTATACTAAAATGAAAATTACAATTAATTACATTAGGTAATATGTTATATATATTTTTTAATTTTAATAAATATTTTCAAACTTAAAAACTTAGACAAAAAGATCATTAATAATCCGCATTTCGGAGCCCATGAAGAACATTAAAAGCAGTTCTCAAAATCATTCTGTTTTGTCTAAACACTTAATAATGAATAACCACCAAATTATAGACGAAGGACAAAATTATTTCTCGATAATAGTGAGCGAGATGCTCCACATGAGAAAAAAATTCATTATATTCAGTATAAAAGTGACACCATCGACTGAATTTGTATATTTTATTCTTTAATTTTGTAATCCATTGTTGGTTTAAATTTGTAACGGAACTTCACTCCGACATTCCTAAGCTGGATTTGCGATACTTTCTTGCATTTCTGCCGAAGGAGTCATGGAGTGGGTTCCATGTGTAAGGTATTATTCGACACGCATTTATAATAAAATATTGTGGAACTACCAAAATTATGTTTAATGGAAGATAAATTGAAGTATATTGCAAATATAGGAATGGTGCTTCTCAGATTAGTTTGAAGACTGAAGCGCGATGTTGGATTTAAGACCTGATGTCAATATTACCATAGTTACAAATTAGCGTAGTACGTTTCTCCGTAGAATGTAAAGTGTGTGTCGTACTCTACTAAGAGTTAATTCCTAGAATTGGTCTTCCTTACAGGAACTTATGTCTCTCAAGACATATTATTTTTGATAAGAAATGTAACTAATTTAGATAAATCACATATTTTTGAACAATTAATCCAAGAAACACTCAATATAATCGCAGACCGTTATTATTTTTTATTTATTGAACAGGAGTTATTTATATACGAAAAAGATAAATATTTAAATTTTATATTGTTTAGTTTAACTGATAATGAATTTTTAACTGAAAGGAAGTGCAATGCTTCAATTTTATAACTGAATATTTATCTTCTCAGTTATAAAATTGTAAGTTTTAATTATTTACTACTAAAGTCATTAAGGAACTGAAATTTTTAATGTTAAATGTATTTCATTATAAATGTTTTTTCAATCTTTTAGTAGAATTTGAAGAAATTAGCTGATTTTTTAAATAATTGTGGAAGTAGAAGTTTAGAAGATTTAGTACTTCTTACATTTTTCCAATGGACCTTGATCCGCGTGATAACACCGATTTAAGATTTACGAGTTAGCTTTAACGCAGGAAGGAGGTTAATAATGCTATCCATAATGGCGTCTTAACGTTTGATATCGACTATTCCAACCTGTTTGCTTACTTAGCCACTGGTTCTATTTCAGATCATTCTCTTTTGGCTGCCTCAATGGTCTAGTAGCTATCGTCATCTGCCTCGCATCACAGGAATCCCGGATTCGATTCCTGCCAAAGTTCCAGACTGAGCAAAACCGACAAAAGGAAATAAGTTCACTAAATTTGCACGTCGATAAAGCTCTAGTTGTTAATGCGACTCTAAACTGAATTTAAAAATATTATATTTTTTTCCCCTTTTACTTATCCTTGGTAAGGTTTTTAAAGAGATGTCGGAGTTTTTATTTTTTAAATGTAAAATCATAATCTAGTTTATGATGACTAGGGCTCTTAGTAACAACCACTCACACCCTTAAGTATCAAGTTCTCACTCTGACTTTGGCTTGGTTTCTGTAACCTCAAGTGATGTTCTTTAAATCTCTGCTAGAGCTCATAAAATTTCATTCTTTCGTCAGATAACTTATTTACAAATTGAAATTTCTCCGACACGTGTTTCTATGTTCTTACTGAACAGCTTCGACCTTATTCATCATTCTAGGAAAAGAGTGCAGCTTTATGTATCTTATTTTAAGGTGAAAATTGAATACGTTATTAAATATTGTAATTGTCTGTCAGATTCACGAACTCAATTCAAATCTATACATCTGCCTCCCATCACTTTAAGATTAAACCTGTTATGTACTAATTATATTTCAGATTTTAATTTCAGATTATTTCTTTTAATAACGCGAATAAGGAACATTTATCTTTATCTCAGCCAATTCGTATGAACATAAAATCTTATTTCATATAGAAGTGTTACTTAAAGAAGTAAAGCTCAACATTAAGCCTTCTGAAATTCAGATAGGCAAACCTTTCATCAGCACAACTTGAGGTGAAGCATAGCCTTAAAATAAACCAGGGGTTTATTTATGACATTTCGGCGCACATAACGGAGCTATTGATCCTAACATTGCAAAATAATTGGAGTGCTCCAAAAGAAACAAAAAATAGAAAATAAAAAGGAGTAGGGAAATTCATGCGCAACGGGACACTTCTTATTTAACAATTTTTGTAAACTTATGGAAAATAAGCTTATAAAATATTATACACGAGTTATTTCTGTTAATAATAATCTATTATCGATGGAATCAAAGAGCGAATGTTTTCCCAGTGTATCTGCTGCTTCCTTAGTTCTTGGGCTTCCAACCGGGTGAAAGTAGGCATTGGCCACGACGTTTCGAAGGCGGTCTCTGTCATCGTTTTCAAGTGTTTACAGCTGTCCGGGGATATAACTTAAAACAGCGAATTTCGATCTTTATGAAGTTTTAAAAGGAAACTTACGGGACAGGATGTTTTCAAATTACAATGATTACAACTAAATTTAATTTTAAAAACATTGTAACACCTGTTAGTTAATTTTGCGTATAGTTGATCGCTTTATCAATTTTTCCTATCGCAAAGATATCTTTTTTGCAAGTTTGCAGTCTTTTTTGACATTTATGTCTTTTTTCCGTTACTTTTCTTTCTTAAACTATTATTTTTGGGTCCAGCACCTGTAACTCATTTTTATAAGATGAGTCTGTCAGTTTTTTCCTTTTTTCTTAAGGAACACATAGCATTTTGACTTATACAGTAGTATCCTGCAACGCCTTGCACGCTAGTCTTAGTTAAAGATTTTTAACCGAGCCTTTAATACAATTAGATTTAAACCTTATACGTAACTTATATGCCTAGTTTACGAGTATGTACCATTAAAGAGTTAAAAGCGAGGAATTTTGTGAATTACCTTCTATTGATATGCTGATAAATTATAAAGTCACAGATGTGAGACGCTATAGCAAGAGTTCATTTACAAGGTGGAGTCAAAACTTTGTCAACTTCTTCCTTGAACAGATATCATGTTTCATCCCTATTTACTAAACTCCAACACAAATAAGGTATCTCGTTCTACCCCACTATCCCATTCCACCCCGACTTTCCTACGTTCGGGGAGAAGAAAAATACTAGCAAGTACATCAGGAAATCAGACTGGAAGCCAATTCTGGATAAAAAAGAAAATGCAGAAAGGCGGAAGGAATATGGGTGGATAGAGATACAAACGAGGAAATTTTAAGCAGAATAGGGGACTAAGACAAGGGATAGATTAATAGGCCATTTTTTGAGACATGAGGGTATTGTAAAATTAGCACTAGAGGGAAGTGTAAAAATAGAAGAATAATGTCAAGGATGGAATACGCTAATCATATTGGGCAGGATGTGTGATGTGGTAGATCTGTAGAAAAGAAAAGTCTTGCGCAAGCTAAGTTGGGATGGAGGGTTGTTTGACACCAATCTAAGGACTGAATACAACAAGAAAAAAAGGACATTGTTATTTCTGTTTATTGACAGAAATCGAACCACTTGATAATATTCGGCACGAATTTTGGTTAGTGTTTTCTAAGGTGAAAGTGTGATATTTCAATCGTTCAGGATTGAACAGCAAAAATCATTACAGTTATAAATCTATTTTTGTAAGATGCTAGCCTATAACATTATATTTATTAAAGTTTATGGTGTTGAAATAGTAAATAACTACTCTAAAAATTAGAAATGAAGAGAACAATTATTATGAAGACAAAGTCTGAGTAGAGTTTTGCATCATTATTGTACTTAAAACGGGTTTCAATTGTGTACTCCTTCATAACATTATACAATTATTATAACAGTAAAAGAAATGTACAACAAATTTAAAATCTTAATATTTTATCGACTTACGATTACAACAAAATAGTAGCTTTAAAAGAACGGCTTATGTGAAGAAATAGTATTTATTATATAAGAGTGAGAAAATAAACCGAAGATTTACAGTTATATACTATCGCGTATATTGAATTTCGCGTGATAAACGGATGGCTGTTATTGATTCAGAATCTCCATGCCAACGATTGTCCGCTACTGTACGGGAAATAGATGCTTGTTATTATTTAACTAACTAGTTGTAAAATATTAAAACTGTAATCATTGCCATGAAAATATGATGGACTGAATAATTAAGAACGATAAATAATGAAACTGTTTTATTTTTGCTGCTACGTGTGACATACAAAAGTTAGGTCAGCTACAATTCCTTGAAAAGAAATAAATATACTATCTTTCGTAGTTAAGGAACCGTCTGATAGATGTGTAGTATTAATATATCAATGGATTAAATGATTATGCGAATCACTACGCGCATTAAATGTATTGTGCTGCGGTGTCAATTGCACCCATGCTTAACGAATAATTTTAAGCAGTTGCCGACATTTTTTTTATGGCTAACAGGCTACATGAGCGTGATCCTGAAACAGGCAACTCTCCTTTAATAGCATAGGAAGGGAATTGAAAGGGGTGATGTGCAAGGTAGAACAAGGTAGCCAAGGTTTGACTAGGGCCCCCGGGCTGTATTTTAGGATACTACCCTGTGTTTCACTTAAAGAGATGCAGAGAAAAACTGCATCAGGTCGGTTGGGCTATTGGGTACTATTCTCCTGCCATTCCGAATAACGGGAGAAGAGTTTGCTGTGTCTCCACCAGTTTTAGGAGGTAGTTGGCTGACTGATTAAATGGGATCAACGGACAAACTCTTATTGTATGTCCAAGGTCTTGGACCCCAGTACATACACTTCCTATAATAGCTGAAGGTGCTTCAGCATGTGAAAACTTTGAAAAAAAAGAGAGTGAGTACGAGACATTCCCATCATAGTCAGGTGAGCCCCGCAGTACAAGTTGAGAGAAACACTGCGAGAGAAAACTCCCACAGGCATCAACAAACGTTCGCCGGAAAGGAAAATCACACTAACAAGGTTGATGTCGAACCCATGGTGTTTGGGCTGATGACCAGATACTGCACAGACCCCATAGCGTTTATGTCACACTTTGGTCGAACATAACTCTGAATAAGGCTTTTTTTGGAAAGGAGGGTGAGAAGGCATTTACGCATACCTGCGTAGAGGTTTTGTGTGACTCAGACAAAAATCTACTGCCTACTAAACTCCCACCTCCATTATTCTTCAGCGTGCCTCATTACTTGTAATATTACATGCATTATTTTTTAATTCTTCGGTTTTATTTCACAATTTGTCTAGCGTTTCTTTCATCACTTAATCAATATTTTTATTTTATGTATACATATTCTATACTCTGAATAACGTATATGAAGACATGTGGTAAGGGTCAATGAAGCCAAGAAATGTATCTCATAGTAGAGGGAAGGCGTGGAACAGGTTGAGAAATTGGATCATTCTTCCTTTAAGTGGTTGCACGATGAGACGACCAAAGTGTCAAATATGTCAGGGGTGCGAGTTATTAAATACTGCTCAGTGTAAATGTTTCTCTCTTGAGCAACTAGTTTTTTGCAACAAAGATTTAATTATTCTTCGTCTTGAATATTAAGTAAATAATTGTATTGAAGTTTGGAGAATCATAAATATTAGATTGAGCATGTAAAATAGTTTATCAACCTTATATGTATGTTGTTGTGGTATTCAGTCCTAAGACTGGTCTGATGCAACCATCCACGCTAACGTATCTTGCGCAAGCCTTTTCATTTCCTCATAACTAGCACAACCCACATCATCCCTAATCTGCTTAGCATATTCTATCCTTGGACTCCCTCTTCTGTTGAAACCCCACACAGTTCCCTCTAATGCTAATTTTACAAGACCCTCATGCCTTAAAACGTGGCTATTAATATTTCCCTTCTTTTGGTCAACGTCCTCCATATTGTTCGATTTTCCCCTATTCTATTTAGAACTTCCCAGTTTGTGATTCTATCCACCCATCTGATTTTCAGCATTCGCCTATAGCACCATATTTCAAAGGCTTCTATTCTTTTCCTTTCCGGAGCTCCTATCGTCCATGTTATCCATATAACGCCTCGCTTCATACGAACATTTATAGCAATGATTTACTAATATTCATGTAAATTCATATATGCGTATATTCATTTGTAAATATTCTACAGACAGAATTAATTCCTTTTCCTGTCCTATATTATATTGTGATTAATAAATACTTCGGTCAAAAATAATACCTAATATAAATTTTGCAATTTCTAATGTAAAATCTGGTGATCAAGCTAGTTAACACGTAACAGTTTAAAAAATGTTTATGTTTTTTCTTCTTTTCTTAGGAGTGTAAAGTGTCCTGATGTGGAAACGGTTATTAAATTCAATACGTTTTGTATTATTTTGAATACTCTCTATTACTAACAATAATGGTGAATTAATACTATTTAATACACAAAATGATGATTAACAGCGCCAATATCCAAATTTTTAAAATGTTAATGAACGTTAATGTTAATGTTCTCTAAATGTTAGATTTTTAGGGAGATGGTGTTATTTACTAAAACAAGAACATTGCAAAACAAAGATTCTGTAAAAAAATCATATATAGAAAATCTCTAGTAAACAATGCCCTAAGCCAAGTACCAAGTTTGACATGATAATTGCAAAAGTATGAATTCATAACATAATATTCTGAAAGAGATCATTAAAATAAATGAATAATAATTACAGAAAATTGGTAAGATTTAGACGTTTTCTAAGAGGTGAAAGAATCCACGTACCTAATGCAATCAGTTACAGTAAAAAATGATAGTTTATCGGCCGAACTTTTAACTGGTTTAGAGGTAGGCCTAAGAAGGCTCTCCACTCAGTTTTTAATTAATATTTAATTAACTTAACTTATGTTTCAACATTTCGACAGCTGAAAGTCCTCCTCCATTGGTAATGTAGATTCCAGCGAGGACAGAAAGATCGATCAACAAGAGGCCATTCCATCAACGTCTAGAGCGTAGGAAGCCCTTGGGAGGAATTCGGAAGTAGGTTTGTTGATTTCTGTTTTGAAGATAAATACAGAGTGAAATGGTTTCGTTGCTTTATTTACAGACCTCGTAGATTGTGCAGTAATTGAAAGTTCAGCCTAAGTGAATGAGTCGCGCAGAAAGAAATAAGACAGAGTCGACGATATTAAAACAGATCTCACGATGAAAAAGAATATTTTCAAGTTTTTAGGGATGTTTTCATAGATAAATTTTATACAATCGAGAAACTCAAAATGATGTCATAAAAATAAATCTAAATAATAGTGAATTATATGGAGGATATGCAGGCTGATAATTTAAATTATAAGTGTTTCACACTTAAAATTTTTAATTAGAAACATTATTTAATCAAACCTTATTAAAATAATTTTTTGACGTTAAAAAATTGAGGAAATATTTTATTTATATGTATTGATGTGTTTAACTTCACGAATCTCGCCTTTATTTAGAACCAATTAGATGTGAACTTGGATAAATAACGGAAGAATCCTGTTGCGAAAAATATTATATTTATACCTACGGTCACTCAAATGTGTTATTTAAAGCGTTAGAAATGTATATAATGGACACGGGCAATGGTATATGAATGTAATAATAATAAAACTCTACTAATGTTTAATGAGAAAAAATTACATAGAAAATTTTCCGGTCATTTCGACGCGGATTAACATCTCTATTTACCATATATTTGAACAAAAGGAATTACATAAAATAACTAAAGAACGAAAAATAACACGTCATATAATTTGTTACTATTTTCAGTACCATGCTTAATGTTATCAGTATTTGGATGAAATTTAATGTATAACATATCAAATATATATATATATATATATATATATATATATATATATTAATTTTATTTTAAGTAAGGTCAACTGTTTGTGTCATTGGCGACTCCAGAATAAATACATCAAATCATTTATAGTATAATTAACGTTTACTTAGATCTGATTCAACAAATTAATATCTTTCAGATACTTAAACAGATTATTTATTGTTTGACTCGAAAAAGAGATATCGCTAAGTGATTCGGCTCCGAAGTGTTTCTTCTAATGGCAGTGAGGGAAGGATACTGAAACAGGATGTGTTCCAAAGTGAATACTGCAAGCAGGTCGGATGAGGTACTATGGAAATTAAGAAATTATCGTAGACATTAGTATGTTCGTTGTAATTCTGGACAGTATCACTTAATCTCGTCTAGACATATTGTCTGGGAAGGCGAGAATCTGATTATTGTTAGTGGAAGTCTGTGGGCTGTAATTATTCTTCAGATCAATGGAAGAAGCCAGTTCTATTTTATTCTTGTAGAGATATCAGATGTGGTTTGGATAACACGGTTGTTATAATTCTTCTTGTATGCAGCTTCGCAATTAGCTTGCTGGTCAGCAATGTTGATTCCGTTGACATTCTGCCTTTTAAGATCCATATTAGTTTAATCTGTTTGCCTGATGATGATGGATAAGGCATTTCTGATTTCTATTAGTAGATTATCTCTCAATTTGGTTCTGACTGTGTCTTTAATTGCTTTGGCGGAGTTCGATGCTATAAGATAAACAGTGAGGTTTGATTGCATACAGATGGATAGTGCCATTTTGATTATTATTATTAAATTATCAGTCGGTTTGAGATTTTTTCTTTTAATATTAGATATTATTTTACTATACTGAGGTTCCATGACTTAAATAGTAACTTTATAAAAATCAAAATTGTGAATAAAATTTATTTATTGTAATTCGTTTCACAGAATTAAATTGCTATATAACATATTGTTTCAATCATATGTTATATTAACATGTATCAGTAATAGTTTTGCCTTGAACCATTTTATAAAATTGAACAATTAATTACTAGTCATCTATTCGATGGGAATTTTTTAATCTTTAAAAAATCATAAATATGTATTAAGGTTAAATTATCCCTGTTAGTTATTGGTAGTTTTAACTGTAACAATGTTTTTCTCTTATGCTGTTATTTTTTATGGGTGATAATTTATGACTTAGTACTTAAATTCAAGATACGGGTTACTGAATTGCCTACTTAAACCACTTTATTAACCATTCATCTCATAAAACTAGTCACTTTTTTTCCAAAATTATCAGTACAATATTGAAAGGAGATTTCGTCTCTTTCAGATATTTTCATATCTATTCGGGACAACAACTAATTTGTTCGGAGGATACGAAATGTCATTTTAATATTATACTCACAATTTCTGAATAAAAACTGCTTTTGTTTCGTATGGTAACTGTTTTATATTCATAATTTAAATTATTTATTTATTTACAGGTAGGTCTTTCGCTATCTTTACTGTTTACATAAATTGATTCCTCCTCATTCCACATAGCAGAATGGAATGTGTGACATCATATCAGGTTCATGTTGATATACCAAATAATCTTAGACGGGGATTGATCGGTTTCTTTGAGCCATTGAGCATTTCCATACTGTATAGGTTTCTTAATAGGCTTTTAATTTCCATGGATTAATAAGTAATTTAACCCATCAAAAGATAATTTATAATGCTTCGTTCAATTTTCTTCTTTATAAATTTATGTAGAGTACTAGTCTGCGTCCACTTAAAAATAATTGCCGGGATTAATTACATAGAAGAGTCAAAGAGCGAGCAAGCTATTACTGGGGTAAATTGGATCTGCATGGTGTCGTTATTAACTCGGCTCCTTGGTTAGTTTCGCCTACATACGAACTATTAGAGAACAGGCTATGGCTGGCCAAATGACCAAAGTTTATTAATCTAGAAGCCATGAAAGCACGTGCTGGATGCTGGACTGCTATCAATCAAATTACGTTTTAGGGACTGAGGGTGGGGATGGTGACGTTGGAGGGTTGTATCAAGCGATGGTGTGGGTTCGAAATTTGTCACAGCTGCCATTCTGTACAGTAGTACCGACTAAATTGACAGGGACCTGCCAATCCCATAGTTGCGCTCGCATTCATTACCATTAATACATGTGTGGAAACATCGGCGGAGTGAAATAGGAGGAGGGTTGTGATGGCAGGATAAGCCAGCGTGAAGCTTCCGCCATTTAGGAACCTGACACACAGAAATGCAGTAAACCTCTAATCTAAACATTTTCCCACTTAATATGAAGGCGTTCGAGTTTCTATGATAGAAATTACTTGAAAATTATAAGCCGATGGTATTAATTTAACCAGGCCTTAATTGGTCGACTATTGAGTAGTCATGAACATGAATGGAATACATGGAAAAGAGCTTCTTCATTAAACGGTACGTTAGAAGCGCAAAAATTAATATAAGAAACGAAGATCCTTAAGTACTCAGTTTTGTAAAGTTTTTGAGCTTCACGGAACTTTTAGCCCTGACATTCTGTATAAGGAAAGTTATCTTCATGGACATTATAACTAATTTCTCTGCCCCGTTTATTATTACTTCCAAAGTTACACTTTCTAGAATTTTTTGCATTCCGAAAATATCAGATCATTTGACACTTTAAATTTTTGGAACTCATTTAATTCTATGACTATTTTACAGCCCGCGAAATGTCTCTTAATAAATGTGGTCATTTTGAATGGTATATCTATCCACTTTTTGATTATAATTTTATCTTTTCCCTCCATTTTTTACTATATTTATATTTATCTTCAAAATTTTTATTAAAATTGTTTCTTTACTCGTATATTTTTAATTTTTTGTAACGTGTTTGAGGTATTATTATATTTATATATTGCAAAATGCTACGGTGTAGTTCTCCGTCACACGATAATCTGAATTTATGCTGTTTGTATCAGAGAGAGAAAGACAGGGACTGGGTTTCCGCCGTGTACGGGCAGGCACTATTTAACTGTTATCCGATCGTCGCTAGCTAACAGAGTCCGTCCTCATATTACAGAGTAATTAAGCTTTTGTGCGGGTAGCCAAACCACCCCCTCTCCTGCTTCGCTCTCTTCTCTTTTCCAACACGCCAGTGATTTTATTATCTCCTTCTCACCCTAATAGCCGAGGACGCGGGGGTAATATTAACCGCCGAAACCGCCACCACCACCGCCACTCTCTTTTCGGAACCACGACGGTAGAGTTGCAACCCTCCGTACTTCATTACGGCGGGGTTAGCGGCTGTGGTGTGGGGAGGATAGAAAGACTCTTCAAAATGGCCGCAATTATCATGAGAGATTGCGCGGGTTGTACAAAAGCCTTAGGAACAATTCCTCTGTTAAAGCCACCCTCCCACGCGCATCCATCCCTCTAGACAAATTGCGATACTTAGCGGGACCCGAACCATGGTGGGGTGGTTTGGACGGGTCTAGTGTCGCCCTGCACCCCTTATTTTTTTGTAGAAAACGAGAGAAGAGTTGAATAAACAAAAGAATGCGGGAGGAAACTACCCTCTTAATGGCGAGATGTATGGGTACACACTCACACATAAACGCTCAGTATAATTTATAGAGCGGTGAGCACATAAAGGAGGCCGAAAAATAATGGGGGTTGGGGGCACGGCGTTGAGCGAAGAAGGGGTTGTGCGACGACAGACCACAATCACCCTTACGCCTAAAATGCTAAGGGTAAGCCATTACAGTAGAATTACGAGATGTTGAACTCTTCCCCGCTTTTTAGCTAATAACATTACAAATGACATAAAAACAGCCAATTTTTATGAATAAAAAAATAAATATTTATTTCAATTAACTCATAAATTTTTTTTAGCTCTCCAGGAGGAAAAATGAGCTTCCCTGATGTTAGTATTTGCATCCCTACCATTTGTAAATAAGCGAGACATGAATAATAAAACATCAAATTGTCATAATTGTCCGTACTATAACATATTTATGATATACGGTATTTTATTTAATTTTATTTGAATATTTAGCAAGGGTTGATAATTTAGCAAGTTGCACAAGTTGTAACGTATTTCTTGCCAATTTGCCAAAATGTTAATTAATCCCTACAGTATGAGTACAGGCACAATCTAAATGTGTTTTACTTGTGCTGATCCAAGGGGTCTAGATGGCTCCAGGAATTTAAAAATTTGGGAGAAAAAGTGAATGCCTGGACCTATGACACTTGTTGATCCATGGAGAGTAACCAAAATGATTAATAAAATCGAAACCTGTCGCACAACCGTGGTAATGTGAAAAGAAGGGTTCTCCCTCGTACAGACCCCTCAATCCCCCTGCAGTAATAGAGAGAGGAACTATACTAATGACATCGAGGGTGGCTGATTTTACCCATACACCAGAGAGACGATGCTGAAAGGTGCAAGAAAGATAGTTTCTCTATTCATTATCTCACTACAATTTAATTTTACGTTAAGAGATCTAATGGAAACTTCGTACATAAAGCTTAATATTGTAAAATTAATTTAGATAAATAAAATTATATATATATATATATATATTGTAATATGCTTTTCAGGGGATAAAACATTAATTTATCAATTGAACAAATTTTAATCAATTTGAAAATTTTACATTTATCAATATATGGTGATTACATGAGCCATTATCTCAGGGGATTTCGGGTTTCTCGAGAAGTGGAGTATGCAGTTACTGAAAATAAAAAAAAATCATTTAAATAATATGCAATCAGCACAATGAGCAAGTTTCACAGCTTTTAAGAACTTACCCACAATTACTGGGCCTACAAACATCCAACTTCACGAATGTTTCCGCGTCTCTCTGGCGTCTTGCAGGATTTTTACCCCGATGAAGGTAGTATGAACCAGGTCCAACTCATCTGCTCTCTAGACTCATCTGCTTTTCATCTGACAGCATCTGACGACGTCTGACCTCTGCAAACATCTTATCACCTCTCACAGATCCGTCCTCTCCGCTACTCATCTGCCCTCTGAACTAGAGCCACTATTCTTTTTTGGGTAACAAGCTACATGAGGGTGATCATGGAGCAGGCAACTCCCCTTTAAAAGCATAGGAAGGGACTAGAAAAGGGGGGATTTGGAAGGTAGAGCATTCAGGGGTTCCCGCCATTGGTTCTTCAAAAAATTCCGGGGTTCCCCGCCCTAGGTCTTTTACAAAATTCCGGGGTCCCGCGCCATCGGTTTATTTCACAAAACAAAACCCGCCATTTTTTACACACGCCCCGAGGGAGTTTCCCGCGGGGGATCCACATCGGGGGTTCACCCGCTTTCAGCCAACTTAACATTGTTGTTGGCCTCGCTTGTTACGCACAAAACTTAAAACGTAATAACCTCTTGTTGTAGGCCGAACTGCGCCTAATAACGCCACAATATCACCGAAATCCGCGTTTTTTCATTACAATATATATACGACGAAAATTTATACGCGTCACATTACTTCATATATTTCTGTGTTTAAAACAATAGTTAGTTAATGTATTCGCAGTATCAATATACTTTAAGCCGAGTATCAAAAACTCCTAGTAATATTTTTCATCAATTAAAATCCCATTTTGTAGATATTTTCATTAATTTACTGAATTCTTAAATAAATACATTTTTTGCTTATATGTTAAACCGCACCGTGTAAGTACATTCTGACATACATACCTATATTTATTTATCTAATAGTATTACTGTTATTGATTGAAAATGAACTGAAATCCCCCAAGAAGAAACAGTTTGTATGCCTAAATTTTCTGGTGCTTTTACACATAAGGTTGCAGTTACTTCATATACTTATAAGCTATTTGGCTACCTTAACCCCCCCCCCCCAAAAAAAAACCTTGGCTACTTTGCTCTATCTTACACATCCCCCGTTTCAATTCCCTTCCTATGCTATTAAATGGGAGTTACCTATTTTAGGGACGCCCTCATGTAGCCTATTAACAAAAATAATAATATTTATATTACCGAAAGAATGCCTGTAGAAGTTTTCACTCACAGGTATTTTTCCCCAGATTGACTGCGGGGCTCACTTTTAGGGGTGCCTCGTACTCTCTCTGGTTTTTTCAAGGTTCTTACATGCAGAGGCACCTTCACCTATTTTGGGAAGTGCATGTACTGGGTTGAAGACCTTGGACATACGCTAAGAGTTGTCCGTTGATACTATTGGGTTAGTGAGCCAGCTGCTTCCTAAATGCTGCGACCCCACAGAAAACTCATCTCCCGTTATTCTGAAGGGCGAGAGAAAAGTACTCAAAAGCCTGACCTAATTGGTGTAGATTGTCTAGGGTTTTCCCTGCAACTCTTTAAGGTGAAACACCGGGTAGTATCCTTAAACTATAAACCGGGGACCCTAATCAACCCATATGTACCCTGCTCTACCTTCCACACCTTCAATTTCCTTCCTGAGCTATTAAAGAGCTATTAAAAGGGAGTTGTCTGCTTCAGGATCACCCAGTTAATAAAAAAATAGTTATATTACATCTTATTATAAAAATGGTATTCTTTTTTTAATATATTTAAATAATCAAAGTATTACACTGTTACGCGCACTTATGTCTAAAGCAGAAATGTCAAATTTATTGCTATATTTCACCATTTTTATGCCAACTTAGAGTTAAATCTCAATGTTTAAATTTGTTTTGCGTTTGATATTATAAGGCATTTTATGGATTTGGTCTGGCTTCCAAACACAGACTTTGGAACTCGATTTAAAAATATATATTGAAAACTCTATTTTTAAAACAGAGTTATTTTAAAGAGCATTCTTGTCATTACTGTCGGAATAATGACATGATAAATTAATTTTATTCATTTGCTAAGGATAACTTTGTTTTACACAGAATAAATGAGAAACAATATTAGGCACGTAAACTGAGGTTTGACTTGTAGACTGAATACAATGCAGTTTATGTGAAAATGATAGGGCAGCCCAATGGTGAGGAAATGATAGTTGCCTGCAAACGCATTCGGTCTGCAACAAAAATGGCCTCCTTCCCTTGACCAGATACAATAAAACAAAATATTAAGCAATCATTGCTGTACTACTTTGTCTGGACTGACCCTGGTTTATTCTGAAGCTTCAGTCATAAATAACGATAATGACCCTAATATTAAGAAAGTGCGTCTCCTGGTACAACGAAAGCATATTCAGACTGATATGATGTGGAGCTCAAGGCGAACGTAGTTGTACTGAAGGTGGTTTCGTGTATATTTTTCTTGTCGGAAGGCGAGTAGCAGAAGTTTGTTGGCTAACGACTGCAGATGTTAGCGATACAAGTGGTTCGTTAGGAGAAGCACCGAGAGCTTGAATACACGCGTCGTCCGCAATTAGGTTGTCGTAACAAGCGCTCTCGTTATGGCGACAAAGACTCTCTCTTGCGGTCTCTCTCTGTCCTTGGACGCTCTCCTGTCACATCTTAGTAGAATAACGTAGTGGTATCTATTGGTACTGTACTCAGAAAGAAAAGTTACTTAACCACCCACGGAATTTGTATTCTTTCGTGCTGTTGACGCAGCAAAGGGGTTGTCTCTTTGACTCCAACACTTCTAATCTTCAGATACATCATAATTTATACGTTCATTCTTCAGGAGGATATAGACTAGAAGTATCGTAGCCTCTGGCTGTGGACCCCAGATATCCAACATTGCGATCAAGTTAGAACCTTATTACTCCTAATAGTCACAGCACACCTTCCATCAGTAGTCGGGAATTTCGAAGAACCTGTAGTACAGAGAAACGCCATTTTAATTCAACTTTAAATATACAACGTTTATAAAATTAGACGAAAATATTCAGATACAGTAGGAGCGGCTGCAGGATTTCCAGGAATTGTGAGGCGCTGTGAAGTCGCCTAGGTTCCTGTCTATAAACAAAGTTTGAAACTTCCTTCTAAATTGTGGATCTGCGATCTTGGAAAATTAAATACGATTAGCGTAGACACGCCACGTCGGTTGCTGTTTCCACATAGAGGGGTGACAGAGATATTGTGTGCGAGTGGAAAGGAGACGAAAAAGTCGATTCACGACTCAAATTGAAAAGTGTAAAAAGTCAGAAAGAAAAGGAGATGAGAGAAACAAGATGCACTAATTGGAGAATTCGTTACAATACTTGGAAAAATAGACATGTCTGAGAGAGGAGAAAGAAGAAGATATGACATCGTTGTGCGAAATAAGAAAAACCGAAGAAGAGGCTTTCAGAAAATAATTGAGGTGAGCCGAATATAGGTTTACGAGAGTGGAGGAATATGGAGGTCGACATGGACTAGTTCACTTAGTAAGAGCCCCAACTTGGGTTTGATTCTCGGGACAGGTTGATATTTTCCAATCTCAGCTTCTAAATAAACAGCAAAATACAATTCCACAAGAAATTTTACGAAATTAGCTAAACATTTTCAGCTAAGATACTACCGTCTTCGTAGAGAAGAAAAACTGATTTTCCTTGATCCCGAACAAAGAAAATCGATTGTTTTCCGCCAACATGCTGAGGGGGCCGCACCCACTACCCAGAAATTGCCTAGTACCAGCTAGAGACTCCAAGTCGCCAAGTACGGAACCAAACAGGTTCGTTTTCTGGCTCAATGTAATGGCTGAAACCTCTGCTGTCCGTGTGTTCACTTTCCCCAGAGCTACGACCCTGATAAAAAATTGCGTCTCATGTTAATAAATCCCCTTATTTCAGCCATCATTATTTTTCACTTTTATTGTACAGGACCTAAGCGGGAGTGTGACACAAAAAAATTGTTAAGTTAAATAAGCAAATTTTTAACATTTTAATTACCCATGACCACTCCAGGATTCAAAGAGTTAAATATCCCATTTTTTAAATTATAAAAGAGAATTAAATAGTATGACATTTGTTTGTTAACTGGGTAATTTTTAAGGAACAGAATTCATATTCAATTTTTGGTATAGAGTAAATTGACTTATTCCATATTTATTCAATTCACAAATTTATAGCTTATGAACACAGAAAATATTTATATAGTGCCAATGTATAGTGTTAAAAAAGTAGAAAGCTCTTTCAAGTTTCTGTTTCCGAAATATTGTTAGTCCTACGTATTTCGTTGTCTTACTACAATAGAATCGACACGATTCAAGAAAATTTAATTGTTTCATAATTATCAAAAAATAATTACTGCGATGTGTCTATGATAATGGTGGTATTAGTTTTATCATCAAAAAAATTATTTTACAATGACAGTGTTCTGATGAAGATTAAATTTTAATCTGAATTTCATGTGCTTAGTAGTATCCTCCTTTAAACTGGTATACTCAAACTTTACATATATGGTAAAACGATGAAGGAATATTTTATTTTGACAAACTGAATATTCCATTGGATCAGTTGCCTCATAAAACTAGTAGAGACATGGAGAAGGGGATGCTGCGGTCCCACAGTAAACTCATATCACGTCATTCAGAAGGGCGTGAGAATAGTACCCAAAATCCAAACCTACCTGATGCAGGTTTTGTGGGGTATTCCCTGCATCTCTTTAGGTGAAACAATGGGTAGGATCCTTATACTATAGTCCAGGGGTCCTAGTCAACCATTGGCTACGTTGCTCTACCTTCCACAGTCCTCCTGTTCAATTCCCTTATTATATTATTAAAGGGGAGTTTCCCGTTACAGCATCACCCTTATGTAGCCTGTTAACCAACAAAAAGGTGTTAATAATTCTTAGGTACTTTTCTTGTTAGAAGCAGATCAATTATGTTAAAAAGGGATTTAATAAATTGTCCTAAGCACACTAACACATTAAAATATCCAATTGACATTAGAAACAAAAGAATTGACAACTCCCGTTAAAAAATTCCAATGTAATGTTATCATAAAATGACATCCACAAAGCAATTATATCAATTCGAAGATTTATTAAAAAATATACCACACGACTTTACAAGTCTTCTGCCCAAAGTTATTTAAGGTTAAGTCAAATTTAGGTGTAGTTTTGAAGTATACTTGATTATTAACGTTGTTTGGAAGTTATTGCTGATTCTCCCTTCGACTGTTTTGCCTTCGTAATTGACACGTTTGGACGAAACGAATAATTTAACAATACAGTAGCAACATCAAAAACGACGACTACTATCACAACTGTCGATGATGCTGTTGCAAAAGAAAATAACAGTAATTGCTGATTGCTGTTTAGAAATTAACAACGAGTGCTGATTACATTTTATCGCGTTTGGCAGCAATTTAACTGTCGACGCGCCCCCTGGCTGTCCGCTCCGGGGGAAAGCGAGCCAAACAGAAACGCATCGGACCCACATAATTTAGCTAAGCGATTTACGATTATGCGACGTCCGCAGCCCTCGGCTAATGCGGACGGATGAATGGCGCCCGTCATAATGAGAGCACTTTGAATTAACGGTTAGTTAGCATAAACAGGCGCCTTCAGGCGCCCCCTATCCCACTTTACAGAATTAATTGGCGTAAATAACACTAGTCTACCGACTGGAATTTAATTATAAAATCGTCTGAAATTTAATTAACTTCGTTTTTAGGGGGGAAACCGAGAGTGGAGAGAAGGACTTGTTTGCAAGTGTCATAAATCAACTGTAACTGTGGTAGTTTATGTTAAGAATCCGCTTCTTCGAAACCTTCACAAGATGAAGTATTTAAATATTTCACCTCTGAGCAGCTTGCATTTATCCAGACCTCATTCAGATTCGTATTGATTTCATTAGTGACGTGAAAACTTATTTTATTTTTTATAAAGTGGAATTAAATGATGGCTTTCTAGTTGTTTCCAATACTGAGAAATTTTTATGGAGTAATACTAAATTTTACAATTACTTGGTTCACCAATTTATAAGGCAAATTTTGTAATAGATAATCAATTTGCACGGTGTCTTACTGATATGAGTTCTGTGTTGTATACTCCGTTGTATAATGTCCCGCGATGAAAAACGACGCAACTCTCCCCAGTGCAACGCTAACAAGTAAATCTCTTATGTTTACTGAACTTTCTGACAGGTCCGTCGTTAGGTATAATTGCTCACAATATTTTCAATTTATCAACCCCAATTTCGCCTGCTAAAAAAGAATGCAATTTTCGTATAGTGCACCTTCACGCCACGTAAGATAGCTAGAAACACCTTAATTAGCGCAGTTACTGTGAACAATGTTCTGTACACTATGCCCCAAAAGGTTAAAAACTCTTGAATACGTGTGTCGACAAGGGTCAGTTCGTCTGAAAGCACAGAACTACCGTATCATCTGAAAGTATTATTTTTCTTAAACATGCAAAGCGCAACTGTCTCATTGCGATGTTAAGTTATTTAGATGTGTACTTAATTCCAGTGATTTATTTGAGGAGGGGCACGTGCATTACTGGTAGAGAGTTAAAGTTTTTTTTCATAAAATTTCAATTTATTATAAACGTAATATGAAAGGGTTTAGTGCTTTCTTCTAATTTTCTATATTTTCTTCTAAATATTTTTGAAAACAACGTAGATTACAAGGCCTTTGACAGGGTTAACACCGCTTTATAAAAGAGATCGTCCTGCCACCTTGGTGATAGGGACTAGAGACGTGGAGAGGAACTTTTAAAAAGGCAGGCGGAGACAATTTTAGGGAGATTTGTGGTGAAGATTCTACATATTGGAGATTGTTCGACAGATGGATTGTATAAAGAGATGTAGGCAGATTTTTGGAGGAGATTTCCAGAGATTGTTCGAGATTCGGAGAGGGAGACATTTGCTGGCGCGAGATATTTAGTGAGAATTTTCGCTAAAACTTCTGACTCATGGCCGCGGTTGGAATTGCGGCAAGGGAAGATTTGGAATTTTCTTTCTGAAGCTTTGATCTGGAGGAAGGACGGACCAGGAAGAAGCCGACACAGTAATTACTTCCTGTGACTCTTTCCTAATCTTCTGTTTGTGCCATGATCCGAATAGATTTTTGTGTTTAACGTTCTGCTCTATGAGAAGGCCCAGAAACGCGACCCTGAGATTAGAGTTAAAATTGTTAATTTTAATAATTAAATGTAAATTATTTTTGTAAATATATATGTATTTTTTATTGACGAAGGAAGTTCTGGCAAAAATATCGAAAGATTAAAAATTGTAATTGTTAATGTAAATATTATTTTTTTAAAAGTAAATAGTTTTATTGTTTTTATTATAATATTTTATCCTTATTTAATTATTAATTAAATATATATATATAGATTCAGCGCAAGTAATGTTAGTTGATAGTTTAGAAATCAACTTATGGCTCGAAGTTATTAGAGGAAGTAGTTATAACCGTAAACTAATACTGTAAAATCCTACTACAAATCAAACTATGAAAGAGCTTAACGGGACCAGACGCGAAAATCGTCCAAATTAACATAATTTTACGTAGAATTATTTTCTGAATAATTTACTATAAAATATACATAAATTATGTTTTTTTAACATATTTTGAAGTGTTCTTATAACAATACTGTATTTTTTAGGCTTTCTGAGTTACTTAAAATATCTAATTAGCCAATATACCAGTGTCTCTTTAATGAAAAATGAATATTGCCACATCTGAAGACCTGTAGTGATGGCAGAGCGGTAGCGAGCCGGACTGCAGATTTGCAGACTCGGGTTCGAGTCCCAGCTGACGCAACCATTTTTATTTGTTTAATTTATTTACATTGTTTGCCTTTAGTTTCTAGTATTTTCTGTTTCTAGAATGTTCTCTTTCTAGAATATTCCATGTATGTATAAATAGGACTGAATTCCAAATCGGAGTCAGTCTTAAGCAGTATGAGCTTTGTACAGCACTTCGCCGTTGATTAAACGCCTATAACCTCTATGTGTGTGTGTTATTGAACCTCACGATCCCTAAGAAACGTGACAATATTCATATGGAAATAATGTAACACTAAAAGAATATAGAATGTGAGCGATATGTTGAATAAGGACAACTTATAAAGCTAAAGCAAGACCAAAATTATATTATTGGAGTTGGTAGATTGAATACCCAATACTTAATTTATTGTATTATTATGAGAATTGGAGGGAATTAATTTTAATTTAAATAATGATAAATTTTTAAGCTAATATAAAAAATAATTTATTAAAACGGAAATACAAAATTGGGGTCTATTATTATGCCACAACTAGCTCAGAAAGAGACTCAATCTAATACAGGGCCGCAAATGTGGGGATTGTTGAGCAACAGAAAGATAAGCATTACGCATTTTTATCAATTAGTTTGTACTGGCCCTCCTGGTTTCCGTGTTTACGTGTTTGTGAGGCAGCTGCTTCCTTCGTTGGCTCTGGTTCGCTTACCTGGGCCTGCCCCCGGAGTTCGCGTCCTGGTGCCCGGCTCTTCCTTCCAAGAACTCTGGTTCTGCGATTACGTTGACGGGCGAAACCACCTTGCCACACCCTGCCGTCAGTCTTTTTCTTTTTATTACGTCAGCAAGATTACTAGTTTCCGTCTCTCTGTAACTGCGACAAGACTCACTTGTCGAGTCTCATCTCCTCTGACTTTCTCCTTATTCCAGACTGATTAATTATTGATACCTCATTTTTCCCCATCTTCCTACTTCCAAATTCCGACTGCTTATTCCTCTCTCATCCCCTCCGTATCTTCCAATAATACAAGAAGATCACTTGCACTTTCCGGTGCTACCGATCACTGAACACGGATTCCAGGACTTTGTAGCACATGTTCCTCTCTGTGAGTTGTGTGAACTGACCAAGGCCTTCCACTGTTCACCTTGTTAGGTGCAAGGAAACCTTTGTCCTTTAGACGTATTCACCATTAAACGTCTACAGCCACTATGGAAAAGTGTACAGACCTTAGAGTTTCATAATATTTAACACTTTTTCAACACGTTCTATATTGCTTCCACGTAACAGAACCATTGTTTATGAACTACCTTTAGAAACGACATAAAAATTACTTTAAAGAAGGTAAACCTTTTCCGCTCCTGTCACGTTAGTAATATGCATTAAAGCTATTTTTATATAAGTTTATGCACACTTAAGAAAACGAAGAACGTCAATATGTGTTTGGCATCAAAGTAGTATCGGTAACTAAAAGGTTATTAAAAATCCTTCTTTTCAGTACAAGACCGAAGTTTTTATGTAAAGATTGGTGTACTACGTAACCTTCGCGCTCTTTGAAGAAATATTTAATGTGCGAAACTCTTTTTGGGTAGTTAAATTAAACCCCTGCGGGAAGCATGTTTACACGACCCTGGAAAACAGAAAGTAAAACACGAAGATATTCCCTTCTTTAAAGAACGCGTCTTTTATAGAGGTATACACAATCCTTCCTCTCAATTTACTTAAAGCACTTTCGTGGCAGATAAAGATTTATCTTAGGTCTGGCAACACGAGCTAAGTTTTAGAGAAAGAAGTCCTTCGTCGTCCTAATATAAACTTGCAAGAACAGAATTGTCTCCGGGCAGACCTAATTACAAAGTGTACCTAATAATATCTCTGGTCTGGCAGACGCCTTCACACTTGAATATCTTTGCCTTCATTAGAACATCATACAACCACAAAGTAAAGAAATTAAAGTAATAGATAAAATGGTAAAGTAAAAAATAAAACCGAAACTTTGAAATATAATTACAGAGGAATAAAATAATAATTAGTTTACATTCTGATTACTTTTGTAATTTTCACGGATCATTGTTTTTGTATAATACTTAAACAGCATTTTGGGATTGTAAATAGAATTACTTGGTCACATGAATAAATTCATTGTATGAAGTGGCATTTCGTCTATTTAGACCACAAAAAGCAGGCGTAAAAGAACGTAAGTTGCTCTTTATAGAACTAATACCAATTAAGGTTCTGGAGCTAAGAGAAATACTCGTAAAAATAGTTTATGAAACAAAAAAAATGGAAAATATGTGGATGTGATTATACAGTTCCGTAAGTGGAAGTTGAGAAGGCGATGTTCAAAAGCTAATAATCTTAGAGCAAAAATAGCCTTTTTTTGGAACTATTCCAGGCGGGAACTATGTACCTCTCCAGTGGCAGTTTACAGTTTTCTTAATGCGATTGTAGAAATTAGAGTTTCGGAAGAAATTTAAGCAGTTTATATGCACCGTTGTGATCGTTTTTTCTCTATTCTAAAAGTGTCTGTTTTTTCTCACTCCTTGCCCTGTATTATTAGCAATTTATATGTAATTTATTGTTTCTTTTTGTAAATGTTTTGTAGTCTCCAAGAACGTCCACTGTTGGCGCGACTATAAATTCAATAAAAAATATATAAAATTACTTTACCTGAAAGGCTGAGATACAAAGTAATGCAATTCTGGAGAATTATATACAACTAGTAATACTCGACCATGATAATTTATTACGAACCCCCTCCACCTTTTCCATTTTCTAAGACTCCATATATTATTCATGACTTTACTTTCGTAATTTAAATAACATTAACGTTTAATTTACAAGATGTTTCAATCTAACAGATTTTGATGATCATCTACATGCAAAACCCTTGTAACAAGTAAGAGTGAAATCCAATAAATAATCGGGGATGGCTTGGCAGGTTGGAATAACTAAGATAAATCAAATCGCTTTCTTTTGGTGACCACTTTTCACACAATTATAATATAATGAGTGTATGTGGCAATCACCATTTTATTTTGTCTCTGGGTGAAGAATTCGCCATATTGGAGACATTCAGTACAAGTAAACACCAAGGTGCCAGAGAGGCGAGACATCGGAATACCGAACATGCCAAAATCAGTTTGGCGACTTAAAAATTCTTGAAATTAGCGAGAGAAACCGTGGGCCAAGCGGGATTTTGATTGGAGGCTGAGGGTCAGGTGATCCACCATGAACCTCGTGGTGGGGTGAATGAACTAGATGACCTGCGATGATGCATGGAAGAAATTTGGGCAGTTGAGTTTGAACAGGGAAAAAGTCTGGAGGGTGCGTGATGTTTGATCCACGGCACAGCAGTGAGACATGAAGAAGGAAGCAGTCGTGGAATAGAAGTTGATGTAGTCGGGAATGAAACTTGGAAGTATGAAGGTGGAGATGAGATGAGAGATAGAGTTTGGAGTTTGACGATAAACATAAAAAATTAGGAAGAATTCGCTTGAGAATGAGAGAAGTTTGCAATCTAATCTGGGGGAAACTGAAAAGAAGATAGACGGTAGCGAAAGAAAACCTGGTACCGACTGCAGAATTCACCACTGGAAGGAGTCCTCTGACGAACGTGGAAACAGCCTGAATTACAAAAAACCGCCGTTTCTCAAAGGAAGAACATTTGCGTATCTGTGCTTCTGTCCGAGATTTGTCTTCAGCAAAAATCCACAAAAAATGACCCTAATGAGATTTATTATAAGCTGAGATAATCATGGTAAATTTTTTAATTCGACCCTAAGTGTTGTAATTGTTGTTGTTTTCTTTTTTCTGGGAATAAATTAAATTTGGTTTATATTTAATCCAACCCAATCATTTATTTTGATTTAAATTAAAATCCAAACCCCCTAGTTCCTTACAATAAATATAATTTAGCCTGACAATTTCACAAAAATGATTTTTAAGCCTTGTCTGGCGTGTAATAGATTTCAAATTTGTTTTTACATACACAAAAAGTAGCCCAAATGGTTCCATTTTGTATTTTATGTCAGTTAAAACAAATTTCCGTTTTTAAGACGATACTGATTTTGCTTTTATACTTTTCGCTTAAAAATTAATTCAGTAATTACACTTGAACCTACAAAAATGTACTTGTTTCCTACCTGCCTTATTTTTTGCAACAATAATAACAAATAGTCAAATGGGAGATACGTTTTTAGTAAGTTATAAGTTGGCAAGTTAGTGAATACCAAATATCAGTTATGCTTAAGGCTGTCTTAGTAATATAACTTTTATTTGTCATGCTTATGTCATAAATTTGAGAAGTGTTATATTGTAGTTTAGGAACAATGCAAGAAGTAGCATAGTTGAAGACATTAGTCTATGCCACTCCAGTCAAGGATGTCCTGACACTACACTATCGCGTGCCTGAAGCATGCAAAAACTGAGTATATTTCACAAAGCCCGTGATTCCTTGCGCCAAAGGGTGCGAGGAATGCATTGTCATGGACAGACGGCACATTGAACATCTCCTATAAGAAGTGTCACAAATAGACGTCAGCTTGAGCCTCTCCTATGAGCAATTTGTACAGGTTGGAGAAAGTATACGTTTCCGGACCCGTGCTTATTAAACGTTTTCCTTTCAATCTGATGGTAACTACCAATACTCAAAATATATGAAATTTTTAATACTCAGCCGAGGTCTCTTAATTTATCTTTATATAAATAAATTTAATTATTTACAATAGGTTAGTTGAACATAAGTATTGAGTATTTATATGGAATTGTAATAATCATAATTATTGTTGCGTTAATAAGTGTTGTATGCGATACAGAAAAAGGAATGACGAGTATTATGTCGCTACATAGAAATTATTTTTTCTTTTTTGCCTCATTATTGTGTTCCGCTTTCAGCTGGAACCTTAATCAGTAACAAGCTACAACTCGATTAACGTCTCAGTGACAGTGGGTTAGTACTTTCGTTTAATCGTTTTCTATGCTATGACGGATACGATAAGTGATCACAGCGCTAATATTTTTAGTCAATGAATGAGACAACAGACTAATAAAAGATTTAAATTTACAAATAAATGTTGGTTCTATTCTGTATTCATAAATAGCGGAGGAAGCGGTAGCGGTGGATATCCGTTTCGTGGAATTAATTCAAACCCAAAGTTGATGAAATTGAAAATTTCGTTGGAAGCATTAATAACACAATAAAAGTTTCTCATTGTTATTTCGCGTGAATTTACTGTGTCTCCGTATGAATGTCGTCATGTGTAAAATGGTAGAACGTTAGTTTCCACGCTTTGAAAAGAGAGACGTGACGGCTATACGTGATATCGTGAATTATTTCCCTGCATAGAAGAGACGGCAGTCGCTAGACATGAAAGAGTAGAGGTCAAAGCTATGAATCCGCAAAACCTTGTTACCGGGTGCGCTGGAATTCGTAGCGGCGTAAATTAATCCGATAGGAGCACATAAATTCACCTCCCACATCTGCCCGTAGAACTGTAAATACATTCACGTCCACCATTACGACTGGTGTAAGATAAAATCTGAAACAGGAATTTTATTGAATGATCTAAATTTCCAGTAAACGGGGAAGGTTACTGCCTCTGAATTTTATCACGGAAAATGGTCAGGAAAACTACACGTACTTCAAATTGAATAAAACTATTTTTTATAATTAAGAATTTAACATTTCCTCAACACTAAGATCTGACGAGACTAAAAATATTTTTCAACTTCAGCCTGTGCTTTAATTTTTCTCTGACGATACTAAATTCGTTCATTTATCCGTTTACATATCATTTTATAGCTATGTACATTAATTATGTGAAGCGCAATAGTTGGTATTTTATTATTTCTTAATGTAAAGCTAACAAGGATTGGAAAGTTGGAATTGGCGTCAGCATATCGGGGCTTATTGTCGCCTTTAACCCCAGGGATGGAATATGATCTGCGGAATTCCCGCAAAAAGATTGCGTGGGGATCGGGGACCCACGAAGACAACGAAATGTTTAAATAGCACGTGGTTAGCTCAACCAGTGGGGTTTCGTGGAACATAGAAAATCTATTATCAAAATTCTATTTCGATTCTTCTTCACACAGCGGCGAGAATGTGCGAATTGATCGCCGAAATGATTTATAACAATGAGACAGTACTGTCGGTCGTTAAATTCTAACGATGTCTATATACAGAAGTTAAATAATTGTAGGAACAGAGTGTCGTATATTTTATGTAAATTATTTGTATTAATTTTCACATTGCATTTGTTATATAACGTTTCGCTCATTAGTCTTGGTCGTGTTAAGGGTTACATATTTTAACTACAAATATAATTGTAAGTAATTAATTTTTTTGCTGACAATTTAAGCCGTTTTCCATTATTATACTTAATGTCTGATAATTTACTTTTAGTATTTTATCAAGTTTCCTACGATTATCAATTTTCACTGTTTACCAATTTTTTTCTGATATGCATCTCATTTTCGTAAATCTGTTTTATACGTGTTGTTTCTTAAAGTGAAACCCGATATTTACCTAAAAACTAACCATACATTATTTTTTTCACATATTTTATCAATCACTTCTCTACTTAGACACCGCCGTTATTCGGGCACTTTTCGTGACGGTAAATCAGGTTTTGAATGAATTCGTTTAAGAAAGATGCCACACGTAATGAAAGCCAAGTCTGAACTTCCTGTTTCATGACATTATCATTCACATACTTCGTTAAATTGTTTAATCCGCTTCCTCCCTCACTATTACTACCTCAAACACGTCACCCAATTGTAACAGACCTAACAATCCAAGCGGGTTGTTTGATTGTTTTGAACATTTCGAAACGCTCTCACAAAACGAAGTGACGATATTTCACAGCTTATTCTAGCTTCCTACTGATCAGACGATGCGATCGCGAATGCTCGAAGTTCACAACTGCAGCGTAGCAGCGGAAAAGTATTAAAACTGAACTAACTTTAAAAACAATTCTCGTTCAATTATGTGCTTGCACATTTATTCATAGGACAAAGAAAACATGCTACGTGGTTGTTGGCTCTAGGGTTAGTTTTGATACATATATTTGTGGAATATACAGGTTAAATATAATGGTGTTGCTTTTAAGAAGTTGAAGAGGGACGATAACGATAAGCAGAATAATACTTCATAAAAGGAAGTAGATTGTTGTTGGATATTTTCTTGCTTGTGATTGCTGAGTTAAGAGAGTTATAGTTTTAATGAAACTTAGATTTGAACTAAGGAGTTCCCTATGTATATATGATTTCAACATGCAATTCACCAAACCACTCCATGTCGATAAACAAAGTTTCTATAAATTTATTTGTACGAATTGTCCTATATCTCCAAATCAGAGAATGGACCATCCGTCATGAAATTTTGTTTATTAAATGATAAAGGAAGAAACTCTATTTTGTCATGAAATACGGTAAGGAACGAGAAGTTCCTGCAGTTTCTATGCTGTTTGAGTCTGGTAATAATACTGACCTGGTCAAAATGGTTCCATTATTTTTCCGAGCTTTTTTAGGTTACTGTTTAGATTGTCCGTTTACTTGCTATTATTATTTTGTTGATTATGAAGCCACGAGGCACTGTTTTTCACAGCCTAAAATCACGTCGCGTCTTTTGTGGTTTTCACACCAGTAGCTCTGACTGACACGTGCGTCTCGGAGGACCGAGCAATTATCGGTACGCACTGTAGCTGGGGGGAGTGTTGGGGAGGAAGGGAGGGATTTTCTAATTTGGCAACACTGTTACGAGGTGTGCAGCGGGATTAGCGACGGCGACGACGGAACCACGACGCTCTGGTAACTCAGTTATGAACGCGCTGGGAGCGGCTGCCGCACTAAAGCTGATTAAAAGCGGGGCAAGACACTGATGCAATAAGTGAGCCGTGCTCCGTGTGCAGGGCGGTCACACCATCAACACAACACCTCGTTAGGGCCTTCAGGACCATTATGATTTCTGATATTTTAGCAAAACAGACTAAATGAGCTATTCAAGCCACTCAAATATTTTATTGGTTACGTGCAATCATAGATTGGAAATTATTTCATTAAATCTTCAGCTGTCTGATATAGTGCGAGGCAGCGTCATTTAAAATTATTAACTATTATTTACATCTATCAATCAAGGAATTGGAATTATTGCGTTATTCGATTGTCCACAAAAATCAACTACTAGTGAATGATAGTCCGAGTACTCCATTGATGCAGATGGTGCCTTTTTCTGCATCGTATCAAATTATTTATAATTATTAATAACTAGCGAGGTGCCCGACAATGCCCTGGAATTAATTTATATTATACTGAACACTATTCGATACCACAGCAACCTGTTTGTCAACATGTAACTAAACCATCATAGAGAGCATTAGATTTTTAAAAAATTACCATTTCATGCCCCTTACTTTTTGAAATCTGAATTTCATCACAACCACTGATATGATTTAGCACTTCATTCGAGACAATAAATATACTGATATCTTAAATAAGGACACACACAGAATAAAACACTAAATCAGTCAAATATATTTATAATCAAATTTTATTCAAATTTTTAGAATTTTGAATGATATAAAAATTTAGCTAGAACATTCTAACAGACAGGTAACAAGGGGTTTTCCCGGTGCCAGGCTGACGGTCGGAAGACATGATTCTCTGCGTATTTATAATGTTAAGCTTGCTTTTTCTGAAGGAACATTAACCCTTCAACATTTTCGAAGGAAAAATTCCCGTGCTGGACGAAGGACTTATGAGGATTGACGGAACAAAAATCACGTGGGATAGCGTTCTACCTTGGAAAAGCATATACGATTTGAGCTGGGAGGTGAGGAGCTGAAAAATCTTCAGTGTGGTGCAAGACGTTGAGAAGGCGAGGAGGTAGAGATGGAGAGTAGATCAGGACGTGGAAGGGACGAGAAAGCTACAGTCAAGCGGACTTTGAAAGGGAAGAGTAAGCTGGAGTGTGGAACAAGAGTTGAAAGTGAGATGTGAATTGTTGCTCTTTAGTGAGAAGGTATTGAGAGCAAGGAAGGCTAGAGGGAAGTGTTTCGAGTTTCATCTCACTTTCCGCCGCCAGAGGAAAAATCTACAATTCAACCCGAAGGAACCTAGTAACCTGCATCAAGACTGGAATGAATATAAAACAGGTTCGTCTTGTGAACGAAATCTCTGCTGCACGTGGTTATCCCAACGAGTAATTAACCCTTATATTAAAAATCGACCCCTTGAATTAGTTTTTTTATTTGTAATAGCGCGCAGAACCCCTTAAAATGATTGTTTTTATAAAGAAAATTATTATATCATACCCTTAAATTTATTTAAATAATTTAAATTTGCAATGCATACATCTAAATAAAATTGGGTGTTTACCTTCCTTGTCTTTATATAACGTCCTGAATCACCTGACCTATGACTTACAAAACATTTTTCATATTTATTAACTAATTAAATGTATCAGTACTTAAATAAAATGTTAGTTAAATTTAAATATTATTTAAGGTTTGTCAGACGTATTCTTTTCGACCTGGTTATCTTGAAATAATGTGTTAACCCTCACGTAGCCTGCCAAACGTGAAATAAAGCTTAAATGTAACTAACGTTTTGTTTAAGTTATTATAATTTTTAATTGTTTTGCGCGTACCTTATCGTCACCGACGCCGCAGGCAGGTTAGCAGGCAGTTGACTTAGTTAAAGAAAACTCCGTCTTGATCATCCGAGTCGCAAATCTATAAAAAAATTTCCATTAATACTAGCTAATAAAAAGTATCATTACATAAATCATATGTTAGTTAAAATAAAGCATTAATACACGGTAAAATGCAATTTATGTCTTTTGTTTGACAGGTTACGTGAGACTAACATATCTAGTTGCAAGTTCTGTATTGTCCTTTAAAATATGAAAAGATCGATAGAAACCTTCTCAGAGCAGAACCCTAACATGCACCAAAATTTCATGGTAATTAGATTAATTATTTAGGAAATCATAAAGGACAAACATTAACATTTTAGAGCATATTATTGACGTGGGACGTATTTTGACCTCAAAGGGAGAATGAACCAAACAAAATCTTCAAACGATCGACAGAAAGTTATTTTGTGTTGATTATCACTAAAAACTAAATAATTTACGGCAGGCGATTGGAGGGTATAGGAACGCTTAAGGGGAAACCTTATAACACCTCAGATTTCGCACCCTGTTTGTGAAATTGCGGGTATATAAACCTTGAATGGGTTTAGTCAACTCCTGGCTACCTTTCTCAACTTTCCGCACCCCTCCTCCTTTTCAAGTCCCTTTCTATGCTATTAAAGTAAAGTTGCCTGTTTCAGAATCACCCTCATGCAGCCTGTTAACCAATATAAAATAGACACCAATCTGGACTATTTTATTGTTATTCTTATATTTTATATCGCCTCTCCAGCTCCCTACCAGTGGGTGCATAGAAATATACATGAACCACACGTAAAATGATGTATTTAAATTTGAGGATGCAAATAGATTTAGAACATAACTTAGATTTACCGTTGCACTATATATTAATTAAATGAAAATACGTTAATCATAAAAATGAAGATGCAGAAATAGAGGAGCATTATGTTGCCATACTAAATAATCATCTAGTAACGGTTATATATTATCGATCCTTGTATGCTGCCGACTCGCCGAGGACTGTGTATCGTTTTTAAGAAAAAACTTTAACGGTAAGTTGGCGGGAGCATTTATACATGAAACGACGATTGCCAGTTTAGGCAAGACAAGAGTGACGAGATAAATTTCAATTAACTGTTTTACCTTTTTACTACTGCTCGCCACTACGAATGTTACGTTTTATAAAAAGGTGTGTAACACATAATAATTGTACTGAACAAAATTAATGACATAATTTTTTACGTCACAATTATTTTAAATCTAATTTCAAACAAGGAAATTTCAATCATAATTAATTTATAATAAAATTTATCATTTAAAATCCTTTACCGTTTATACGAATGGTGAAGAAATGTCCACGTAGCAGTTACTAATGTAATGAGTTAAGGTGGCGATTGCCCATTTTATTTCCATCTGTGGAAATATTCGACACAACATGAATATAAAAATTCCCCATTGGTACAACCAGGCGGGAATAAAAACTAAGTCCGACGGAAATAACAAGCAAGGAGACATCAAGGCGGGACATCAGCGAGCCGGCCGTGTGAAATTCGCAGTTATGGGGATTTTCAGACGCTACCTGAACCCAGGTAATTTACACCGGGAATTTCGTAGGCCCCATCTCCCTCCCACAAAGTCTGTAGAAAACCGCGCGCCAAGATGGACATTTTTATGGGGCTGGGGGTCATGTGATCTGCCATCGACCCCTATGATGAGGGCATGAGATCTTGGAAGTGGGAAGGTGGAAAGGAAATGAGAGAGAGAGTGCAGTAGGAAAAAATCTTGGAAGTAGGAGAAAGTCAGTTGAGAAATAGTTTAGGAAGAAGAAACTTTAGAGGAGAGAATGTGGTAGTTGTCCCACGACAGCTAGGAAATGGAGTCTAGACGTACGGTTGGAGAAGTCAGCCGCATCGAGGAAAGAGGACAGACGCCAGAATGCAACAAGATGACCCATCTCGTTTACGAAATCTTGGCACGAAAATTCTAGGAAAGGACCCAGGTACGAACGTGAACTCCGGGAGCAGCCTAAATTACCTGTTCTGATGGAGGAAAGAGGAAGCAACAGCCTCTCAAACGATTCAGTTGTGACAGTGCCAATTTTTAAAAAATGCGTAATGACTATTTTACTGCTGCACGAAAATCCCACCAAAATGACCCTTAAATAGTTTGAGTCTTGCTAACTTAACTTTGAGCTAGCTGGCGTAACTTTAATGGACCCTGAAATGTACAGAAAATTGTCTTAATAAATTAATTTGTTTTAATATTAACTTAAAAAAATTTACTTGATAAAAAAAATTAAATTCCTCCCCACCCAATATACTAAGAACTTATAATGTAAAGTAGCCAATAAATATCACAGTTTCAAATAATTAGAGAATTCAGGTACCCCAAAATTATTATTTGTCCTATCTACTAGGGAGAAATTTAAGTTCAGGAAATGAATTATCAATAAATAATTTCTATCGAAAGTTCTGGAAAACTTTCCATTTTACACCGAAAGGTGTGTGAATTTCAACTCGTGGAGAAAACTTTGATTAAGCACATATTGAGGTAAAATTTTCTTTTCCAGTTACGAATTACGCAGTTGATTTTGAAGTTCTAAATATAGGCAATCCAATTTAGAGCGGCGTAAGGCAAAGCAGTAAATCTAAAAGGAGGAGATGGCTTTAGCTTAACTTGACTTGGAGGCATCAGAGTGCGAGGAAGCATCTTGTTTTAGTTAGTGTCACTCTCAAAGGCTGCGTAACTCAGAAGAATTGAACGTCAAAGGCTGATGTACATTTCATACGAGACGAGCGAGTGTACGTGGTTTTGAAAGCGCAAAAAGTTATATTTCACCCGAAAGCAAAATTTATAAACTATCAAGACAAGCTAATTTTACACAGGAATCATGATTTGTTGAAACATATTGTAAAATTGACATGTAGAAATGGGATGTATTAATCTAATGAACATTGAAGAAGAAATAAATGAATTTCCGTATGTGTTATTTATGAAGTATTGGAAAGAAATTTTCTGTGTTCTGTAAAAACAGTCAAATTATAGGAAACAGATACAAAAAATATTAATTTTAAGGAAAAATTTTATAAATATTTCTCAATTGTTGACATTTGAAATAATTTTTCAGTTTGTTTGTTTAAAGATCCGGTAAAAGAGATTTAAGATACAACGATCTCGGGGAAACAAGAACAGATATGATAGATGAGCAAGAGCCGAATGATCTATTAGAGAATATATCAACCAAATTAGTCAAAAAATATTTTAAATAAAACAAATAGAATATATTAACGGCAGAAACACGACGTATTGTTCTTTCATTCATTCTTTTCAGGTACTAGTATAAAATTATTGATATAATTACTTTCATGAAACATAAACAAAGAATGAAGTGATCTGTTCTACTTAACATGTTCTGCTTTTTGTTTTATTAAAAACTATTTCTGACTAATTTTACTGTTCTATTCGTGTATTTTAAATAGTTGGAAGCCTGGCGTTATCCAGGTATTTATTTATATTAACACGACACAGTATTGAAATCGACAAGAATATTTTGGTCAACGTGTCAATATACTGGTTCACACAATAATCTCTTTATCTAAACGTGAACCATTTCTAACGGTTGAAAACCACTGTTGAAAGTTACTAAGTGTCGCTTATTCGCTGCATGCGGCGACGACGCATTATTTCATGCTTGTCGTGAGGATATAATCTATCCAGTGACAAGTTTTGTATACCGTTAAGGTGGGAACTTCTTTGACCTCAAAGTGGGAAGTCAGGAACCAAACACTTCCAAAGATAGACAGAAGCTTTCTTTGTAGTTAACACAAAAATCCTCCCACATCATGGCAGAGGGTGAATAATACAGAGGCGCATAAGGGAAAAACATTAAAATGCGAAGCGCAGTTGATCGAGATGTTCAAAACCACTTCCTTTGTTAATTTAAATAAATTATAAGAATTTTTAATAAGTAATATAAATGCTTGTTCTCATGAAATTTTTTATCTACAAGGTTTATTAAGATTTCAATTGCCATATTCATCTGTGAATAACAACATAATCATTATAAAATAACTCTTAACCAAGACATAGACGACAATTTATGACATGTGTCACACGATCAACAAGTATGTGAAATATGACGACGCCAATAAAGTGCTTTTTTGGTATAAGGGTTATTTTCTAAATATATGTCATTTTATGAGAGCTCTTGTAAATGTAATTATACGATATAAATTGTGTGATACTTTATAGTTAGTAAATCTCATGAGGACCTTATATATGGTTAAGCATTCTTGTCTTTTATTTATATAGAATGTCAGATAAACAGAATGCTCGATTATTTATACCAATACGAAAAGCGTAAATTATTTCAAATGTACATATTTTATATATATATGTATACATATTATATTTTATATAGTTTATATTACACATAAATGCTAATTTTAATGCAAAGTTTATAAAGGCTTGGAGAAATTGAACGAATGAAATGAGACTAAAGAATCCAACCCAGGTCCACAGCAGTTTCTGTACTAATAAAATCTAATCTATTGACATCAGTTTGGTAGAGAATTTTCTTTCTCCATATTTTATGCAAACCTACATTTTGAATAATGACATCTTAATTGGTCTAATTTTTAGAACAGAGTCAAGAACAAACGTAAGTGTAAATTTATTATAATTATAGAAATCTAATTGGAAAGAAATGTTCATTCAAAACTCAGCTCAATGACTTGGAGGAATTGAATTAATAAAATGAATTTGAAAATTCTTGATAAAACCGGGACTTAAATCTGAGACTACTGCTAAGAACAACGCAGATAAGATGAATAATTTTTTGAGCAATTTCAATACATTAATTCTATCAATTTATTACTGGATCATAATATTAAAATCCAAGTTTAACTTGTTTGAACTGTTCAATTTTTATTTTGGTATTTGTAAACAGCTGTCAATAAGTCACTAAAAATAAATTGATACATCTCATTTTTTGAAAGTAGGGGAACCTGGAATGGAATCCCAAAAGCAGTAGTCGTCTGTTAATATGTTAATTAAATGAAAAAGAATGGATATGGCCAACTAATAACAACATACCGCGACAAGTGATAAAAATCTGATGGTATCCCAACGTACTGTTTGTATCATCTTACGTATTTCTCAATTAAATTTGAATACTTCTTGCTTAATTCATCTTATTATTTAGCTACGATAATAAAAGTGTACTTTATTAATTTATTAATCAATAGAATTTATTTTAATAAAATACAAACCCTAATTTTGTTTAAATAAAGAATTTAATTTTTGAAGGATTTTGAAGAGCACAGGAATAAAATATGGAGGAAAAGGGCTTATGCATAATCTCTACAGAAGACAGTAGCAATTAGAACTGAAGATCAATATCGAAGTAAGACAAGGATGCAGTCAGTCAATCATGCTGTTAAACTTATATATAGAATAGGCGATGAAGAAAGATAAAACGGAATATGGAAAAGTAATCATGTTAAAAGAAGAAGAAATAAAAACCCTGCGCTTTTCGATGATATTGTAGGGGGGCGCTGAAGCAGAAGACTTGGAAAACATAAGAAAAAGCATGAACGTGGTCCTGGAGTAAGAGTTCAATATGAGGATTAATAGAAGGACAACCATGGTAATGGAGTGTAGTATGGGAAACGGAATAACAAATGTTAGATTGGGGGAGGGATATTTTGATGGAAGTTAAAAAATTATGCTACTGGGAGAGCATAATAACTAAGGAAGGTAAAAGTATAGTCGACATACAGAGTAGGATAACACAGTGTTGCTAAAATGTTCGTACGGATGTGACTTTATATGGGTGCGAAACGTGGAGGTAGGAGTTGCAGAATGGAAATGAATAGAAGATTTTGAAATGTGGTGCCATCGAAGAATGCTGAAAATCAGACGGGTGGATAGAATCACTAAGGAGGAAGTTCGAAACATAATAGGGGAATTGCGAACAATATAGAGGTCACTGACTAAGAAAAGGAATATATTAATAGGCCACGTTTTAAGACATGAGGGTCTTGTAAAATTAACATTAGAGAGAAGTGTACGGGATAAAAACAGTAGAGGGAGGTAAACGATGAATTACGCTAGGTGTAGGATTTGCTAGTTATGCGAAATGAATAGGCTTGCGCATGGAAGTTTGCAGTAGACCAGTCTTAGGACTGAAAACCACATCAATAACAAAGAATTTAATAAATAAGTATAGAATCACGATTGATAGGCAAAAAAATTAATTAAATCTAAATATTTTGCGTGTATAAATGGACCCGCGTTTTTGTGTATTTTCATAATATTCTAAATTACGATCAATACCTGAATTTTTACAGTTTGGATTCAATGGAAGTTTGAATTGTGATTAAAAACAATGATTTCGAGGCCTGTATCTGTTGGCAAATTTGCAGAATTTCAGCTATCTTCAGTCCTAGTTATAAGTAAACACTAATAGCGTCGGGTTCTGAAAACAGGTATTGCGAAAAAGTCCGCTGCTTTATTCGTTTTATGTGGGTGAAACTTTTTTTTTTAATTCACTAATTACACTAATGACCTGTTTTCTTGAGTATCTATAACAGGCCTTATTTTAATTTCTTACAATGTTTGTCTTACAGATTTATTCTATTTTATTTTATAAATAATTATTTTCTTAAACAATAATAAAACTAATAAACTAAAACTAAAAACAGAAGGGTATAGGGTGAATGGGAGTGGGAGGATTGAAGGGAAAGTGCTGTAAGATCACAGCTGGCGGAATATGGAAGGGAAGAAAGAGCGGGCGCTCTAATTTGAAGGGAGAGGAAAACTATGTTAAGTCATATCTGCTTCCATCTTCTTTTACATTACATTACATTACAGACTGAGATTTTTTAACATTTTTTTATAATATATATATATACATCCAATATGGAAGTATATTTTTTGCAGGGGGTCTGTAGAGCAGACTGTGTATTATGCAGACGCTCTCCCTGCATAAGTTCTACCAGTAAAAGATGTGTGGAGACGCAGGAGGTCAGCCATTGCTCTATTCTTGTCTCCTGGGCTTCCTTTTGGAGGCAGGAGACAGTCTTTCAATGTTCGCTTCCTCCACCCTTCCTGCATCTCCACTTCTCTAGCACAGGTTGTACTTCCAGCTCCGGAATTCCGGTTTCCCTCATTTTCCGGCGTCCAGGATATGAGGGTTTAAGCTGGCTTCTTCAAGTGTATTTTTTTTTTTCATTTCTACCGCCATATTGATACGAAGATGTCGGGAGTGTTTATATCCTTGTCTGTTCATATCTGTTTTACTCTCCGGTTCCTGGGATTACCGGTCCAGGATAGTGGTGTTGTCAGTCACAACATCTTTGAGGGACCCAAAGTAAGGTTGTTTGCAGTTATATCTTCCTAGCTCAATCCGGGATATCTGGTTTGTTATATTTTCGAGCACTGTTATTAAATACGGATCCCTGATTACAACTTTTAGATCCATGTCCTTTAAGGCATTCCGTTCATCTTGATTTATGTGGGTGAAACATAAAACCACTGCTGAAATTCGTTGGTAGTTGGTAGGTGCGTACGGGAGGACTGTAACGTCGCAGAATGGTGTAGAAAGTCTGCGGCCGGGAGAGAAAAATATCACGGACAGGATCGCAATTGTCGACCCTCCTCGACTGAAGGAGCTGATTCAGGACATCAGGTGGACCACGTTGATGCAGGTGACGGTAGAATTAGATATGTTGTTTGGAAGCATTTGTCACGTTATTCACGATATTCTGCAAAATCGGAAAGTGTGTGTTGGTACATCATCTACAACTCGGTCATCGCTCCAACCCACTTATATCTATTTCCTCACTTCAATGACAATTCGCTTCAGACGGTTAGCTGAAACATGTCTGTACAGAATTTTACCAGCGAAGGTATATTCAAACAAATTCCACGAAGCGACAAGTGCTTAAACCGACACGAAGACTATGTCAAATAATAATCAACTGAATGTGGCTGTATTTGTTGAATGAAATCCAATATAAACGTTTCGCTGCGGGCTTTATAACCTTAGTTAGTGATCATCCTTCAAAATTACAGACTTTATATATTCACACTTGCAAAATTTATAGAATTTCACATGAATGAAAGATATGCATAAATTTTTCCAAAGAATTTTAAAAAAAGAATTTATTTTCATAACCTGTAATTATTATTGTTTCAATAGAATTTGTATTTTTTATTGAAATTATAGTCGCGTCAAAAGTGGACGTTCAATTTGTATTTTACTATGCTACAATGAAATCATAGTTACATGTGATGTGTAAATTTATATCATACGCTTCGAGCGTTCGAATTGTTTTTGCACACTTAATTAATATTAAATGTCTATTGAAATATTTTATCAGATAACACTTTTCCCCAATTTTAGCAGCAACACACCTGTTTGAAGTAAACGCTTTAACCTCCTCTTAGCTACTTGGGGTCTGTCAGGTGAAACGAATGTCCGTCTCCTTCAGGATTAAGGAGTTTTGTCGGAGAGAGCTTCACTCTGCTGACGTTGGCGCCGCTAATGGCCGGGAGGCGCAAAGTCCTCAGCTCCTTCGGAAACTCCAGCAACTTCCCTACCCTTGCCCTTGGGATCGCCGTCAAATTAATTTCTGCTCGCCGGGTGGTTTCCTCCCTCACACACATAGAGCCTCTTTCAGAGATGACCAACCGCTGCGATCGAACGTGTCATATTACCCATCGACCTGTTAACGCTGGTTCTCTTAAAACATCATCGTTGCGTGTCCTTACTTCCAGTAATCAATTGAGTGTAATACTAATAAACAAATGAAAAATATAACATTAATAATAAAACTTACCGTCGTAAATACAAAGTACTAGCCTACCTTCATTTCATGATGTCATAAAGTGTTCTTGGCGATTTAATTTTCAACGTGGCTGAATTGTAACACAAGTTCTGGACTCATTGAAAGTCTTCTCAATGTAAATTTCTACGAATCTTGGATGTATTTTACCGATTGTGTTTGGTTAGCGCAGGAGCGAAAAACTTGTTTAACTTCTGGAAGTCCGAAGTTCGATAAATCCCATGTGTGGGTCAGCACAATCTGGAATCATGTAAATTCCACAAAAAATTAGAAATAATAAACATACACAAAATTATAAGTGCTGAAATTAAATTAAAAATCAGTCATTATAATTTTTAAAATTCCGTCAAGAAATTATTAGAATAATCAACAACTTTGAATATTATTTATATTTTAATATTATTCAACAGTTATGGTCTCATCTTATTTTTATTTTTTACTTAAAGAAGTCGTAAATTAGTGAGGAGACATAATAATTTATTTTATTAATCAAAGTGTTTAGAAATAAATGTTTTCTGACTGGTTGGCCATTTTGTTCATTGAACTGAAAAATTAAAGTTGTAGTTTAAGCTAAGACCCTATCGCACTTCTATGAGTCGCTCTTGGTATCGAATACCGATATATCAAGACATAGTTGCGAAACCTCGATATAGGCTGTCCTGTGCTGAGATTAAAATAGATAAACTGCGGCGCGTAGCCACCACAGCAGATTCTTATCTTGAACGATTTCCGCTTATAGAATTCTGTCTGTGCAAACCTATCAGCATAAGATGTATGAGTACCATAATTAATTGCGTCAATATTAACAGAGAATTTGCTGTTATCTTTACAATACGTCAATGAATAGGAAGAAACTGTACACTATGTATAAATTACTTTTAGAATGTGTTAAATTTCAAACATAACTGGATTTAACTCACTTAACTAGTATCTTTACGTAAAAAATATTACACTAGAGATCTTAAAATGTGATTTCTTATGTAATATACATTAGTCTCTTTGTCCTGTGTGAATTCAAAAACGATTACAAATGCAAGACAGAGTAAAATTATATGGAACTCTCCTGTTAAACAGTTTGTTGTAAACTTTAATTTTGCGTGGGGGATATTGGTGTGGTAAGATGTGAAAACACATAAATTTTAAAGTAAATATTTTGATAAACCTGAGGATGTAGTAGTGGTTAGTGTAGTTTTCAGGATATTTATATGTATTACTTAGCAGTGTTTTCCCGAAGGCAGCTATATACAATGTAGGCACAATAAAATGAAATACAATAAATTACTAATAATATTTACACCAAGGAACACTTTTGTACTGCCTAATGAAACTTTGACCTGAAAGAAAAAGAAAAGTTAGGAGCTACTCGTAATTCACTTCTCCGAAGTTAACTTCTTTTCACAATTTTAATGGCTTGTTTAGAAAATAATTTAGTACTTCATTGATATATATAACTAAACTCTCCTTTTCGTATTCGTGAGTTTTAGTTCAGACCTCTCGGGTCACCACTTTGTAAGCAACGGATAAGCTTTGAGCAAAAGCACAATACAAAAATTAACAAAGGTTTATTCATGTGATTAAAAGAAAGTTTGTAAAAGTTCATGGAAACTAGTACAAAGCCAAAATATATTTCTATGATCGCAGCAACATTTGCTTCTGAGGGCTGCAGTCGACCGTCCACGCCGACGTCTAAAGAGAGAAGGACCTGTTCTCTGCCCAGCTCACGCTACATCTGACTCCCTTACATATTTCTTCCTGTGTCACGGGGTATTTTGGGTTTACTGTCACTAGGGTGCTATCTACGCGTACAATCGTGACTACGGACTAGATGATCCTAGATTTGTAAGAAGTAATAAACGGAGAACATTGAGGGCCAGGCAGACGTGTGACGCGAGTGTAACGTCACTATCTATCTATATATAAACGCTCACTTTAGTTTTCTTAGCCTACCCCTAAACTAATTAGGGCTACACGGAACAGTCGTAAATATTTCTGCAGTAAAGGAATTCCAATCGTGTATTGATCTATTTACAAATGAAAATTTCCTTTACGTCTATGCGTTGCCCTTTTTCTTTAATTTCAAAAGTATGATCATTTTTAAAGATAAAAGTCGGTTTTGAAAAATGATTTGTTACTCTTCCAGGTCGGTTCCCCTGGTATAAGCTTTATATATTGCGCAAAGTCTCGCATGTTTCTATTACTAAGAGATCCAAAATTTTCATGAGGGTTTTTCGCGGATCAACCTCCTTTCCAACGTTGGAGTATGTTAATTTCTATATGGACCCCAACATGCAACCCTATATTCCAAAATTGGCCTGACTAGCGTTTTGTAAGCAGAAATCATGGGTTTCCTCGTGCTTTTCCTCAAGACGCTGTTTACAAAGTATAGAACCCTTCACTCTCTATCTGCAACCACGCACACTTAATTACACCTATTTAATTCTTTACAAATCGTGATATTTACAGTTCTTTGACAGCTTGAAAAATCGGCGCATCTTCCACGTTTACAATTTTCCTGTGAACCATACAATCACTGGAAAACATTTTAATCTGTGATTTTATGCCCACCGTTAAGTCATTTATGAATGCAAGGAACCCTCGTGGGCTGATTACATTTCCTTGCAGTTCCCTGAAGTGATTTTGAGAGACTGAAAATTTGTAATTCACCCGAGCTCTGAGTGAACTACTAAGAACGTATTTTTAAAGAATTAAAACCTCATAATGGTTACATTGGTTCCAAAATAACGTCTAGCATAAACATCCGCGGAACCAGTTTTAAGTGGGAGATCTAACCCTTTACCAAATAACCGAAACACACTCAGACACAACCAGAAAGAGAAGTATTAGTTTCTATTCTCAAAATGAACCCGAATAGACTAACAAATAAATATTTGACTATTTCCTAAACAAATAAAAACCTAGCTGGTTTAAGGAAACGGAGAAGGATTTAAGATGACTCAAAATCACAAGAAATATGCTCACAAATAAAGCTGCCAGAAATAACAGATGCTAAGAAAGTCATATTTCAGCCAAAGTCAATCGAACAATCCAAATCTGTGTTGAAGAAAAGAAAATAATTGATCTAACGAGCCCTAAAGTCGGTTGAAAGGAGGGAAGATGATTTACAATATTGGGGATAGTCACTTTAACAGTTGATTTCGATTTTAATATCGTCAATAAATGATTATTCAAAGTAAAAAAGTCCATTAGTGTTTCTAATTCTGTGAAATGTGACCCAACACCGGTTGGCTAGAACATCGCTGACTGTTCTCTTCAGAAATTATTTTAAACGTCTTTTATTGTTAAAGGAGCTTCTGTGAAATGCGTTTTAACACAATGTCAGGAAGACAATTTTATTGATGAATAAATTTATGCCTCCTGGAGAAGTCACGAAAGTAGAAGATCCGAGGACTGACATTTGTCCAGCGAATGAAATATATCGTATCGCTGAATTTCCAAAATACTCAATATTCAAATTTTTAGTAAATAAAATTCATTCCAAGCTGTTTGTGAAAGAGTTTAGTAATGCAATTTCCTTCTCACTTAAAATTAAGAAATCGGGTTCATTTCTTGTTGACCAAATAAGTACTAAATCAGCGTGAATCTGAACGCTGCGAAGATTCGACTTCGGCTTGGAGTCAGATGGGCATCGTAGACATGAGGAACGACGAATTTGTCCAGCCAATGTGAGTGAGTCCACGTGAGATCAGTAGTGTTCAGGACAAACCGTCTTCATCGCTTAAATTCATATGCATGTATGTCCGTAGTAATAATCTGCCAATATTACTAGTGTGTGACCCAAGGGAAATGCACTGAAATTTCTATAGGACGAAACGAATGGTTACATGCTATAGACATATAAATCCAAAAACTCATGTGTCTTAAGCTTCTTTCAAAGTCATATTTTTAAAATATGTTAAATTTTGAAATTTTTGGTGCCTCAACTGTTGGGCATTGATCATTTAAAAGCAATTCCAATTCAAATAAAACTGTGTTTCGTATTACAGACGATATTTATTGTGACAAATAAGACGTAGTTTAAAATCCAGTATTAATTGAAAAATTATTAATGTTAATCATTTTGTTGTAAAATGTAAATTCTAATCATATTTTTGATCCTATTTTCTATAAACTCTGGATTTAAAAATATTTAGCCTTTCATTTAATATTGAGTATTTTGTAACTAAATTTATCTTAACTAATCTATGGGGAAACATATAATATTTGTAGTTAAATAATTGAAAACTACAAAACATTTCAGGCTGTACTTTTATTTATTTCGTACTAGATGTTTGTATGCTCCATATTATGAATACGGTACTGTAGTTTTATAGAAACATGAACTTGAAACAAAACATATAATTATTATTATACGAAATGTTGAGTGTTTCTGTATCCATGAATGTTGTAACAGCGCAACGCTGGCAATGTTTACAAAAACCAAGCGAACCGTGAAAGCGCAGTACGTGTAAAGCGGTAAAATCATGATAATTTTCTGTTTACGATTGGTTAGATTACTATTTCATGAACTTAAAAATAACAAAGAATATATTATACGGCGATCTCGGAAGTGAATGTACCATTAGTTGGGTCATAAAATAATAATACTGATAATTTGTGCTTTAATTGGAGGACGTTACATCGCGTTTTTAATCATTTAAGATATAACAGAATATTTTGTTTACCGTGGGGACTAAACATTCATTGAATTTCCTCTTCCAAAATAATTGAAACTGAATGTGACCGCAAACTTGATTTTTTTATATTGAGACTGGCAATAGAGGGAGATGAGTGGAGGTGGGGAAATGGGCTTCATATACAGGGGAGTTAAACGAACTGAATTAATTATTAGGAAAGCCCATCCACGCCTGGTAATTGACAATAAATCCAGCTATCCACGTCACCACGTTTAACCAACTCCAATCACCCCCTGCGCCCTACATTCCCTAAACGATAACGAATTATACTTACCCCCTACCCCTGTAACCTTCAATCAAACACGCAGTAATTGGAATAATATATTATCGTTATCCCTTTCATCAAAATATATTCATATGAATACATTATTACGTAAGATAATCGAATATACATGCGTGTGTGTGTGTCTATTATATATTAAAATTATTCCAGTATTGTTTCATATTTCGAGAAACATTAAACTGGATTTGCGGTGTGATGTATTATTGATGAATTCGTTGTTGTTTATGTTTAGATAGCATTTAATCTGTTGTTTATTTTTGACGAAAACAATGTGCCATTATTTCTGATTATGTGATTTGTACTGTAACAGAATATATGTAGCGTATTAATTAGTAAATCGTAAGGTATTGATGACAATTGGGGAGTTCGAGAAGACACCCAATTTCGATCTCCAGCTAGTGTGTGCCTGTGCTGTCATGGGGTATTTTCTCAAAGATGTACGTTGAAAGACGTATGTAGTCATGCACATGCAACCTATAAGTTGCGCTTAACACACTTGTTTGATGTGAACGAGGCATTCCCGAAGGTATTCCCCGCCATCACTCAAATGACCTTAATTATTACATACATTAAGAGAGCATCATAATAACTGCTGGGAGCTTTGTTGTCCACCAAGGATATTCATTGTTAGAATGGGTAACTGTTAAGCTTTGTTGATAGTGATTGATATTGCGAAAAGAAGAATTTGCTAAGAATCACGTTTAGGATGAATTAATTCGAAAGTTGTTTTTGAGAACAGATAATATTATTTATCGCTGCGGTATAATAGAAGAATACTGTTAGATTTAGAGAAGTTCGTAGTCATTCGATTTAGAGCTAAGTTATCTGTAGTTGAAATAATGAGAGCAGTTCGGAGAGGGTAAACTTATAAGCTTGTTAAAAGTTGACACAGACATTTTATAACGTGTTCGATCTTCGAGAATAGTCTGGCCGAAACAGAGGGGAGTTTCTGTCTGAGTCAAGAATGTAGTCCAGAGACCATAAAACAGAAGTATTGAAAATCATCATGCATTGTGTGGCAGGTGAAAAATATTATTTTCAGATCTTTATACTGTACGTAATTACAGATATTTAATTACCCTGAAAGCCAGAAATGTACTCACTTAAAATTAAATTATTTAACATCTTATTCAATTCCTAGAAAGACGTTCAATTTTTCAATAAATCAATACTATTTAACAGTTACACAATCATTTAAAATAACCGTAAATGTTAAGTAAATCACGATGAAACGTTTGGCATTAACGTAGATGATTACTGGAAGTTGTATATCATATAAAATAATTACAGATCTAAATTGTAGTAATTATATCGGAGCAGTTCCAGATGCTTTAAATCTTATTGAAAATGTAGCCCTCTTCTCTTGTGTTCTTCTAACTTCTATAGCATCAAATTCTGAAGACGACGGCAGAAGATGGCCGTAGAAGCGTTGTGTTCTTTTAAATACCTGACTTGGTTAGTTAACCGTGAATATTTCATCCGAATTATTCACCGAGAAAGTCTACGTTCATTAAGAAACTTCCGGATGCATATAGATCTGCATTTTGAATGTGTTAGGCGTCATAATTTTAGTTTTGCATATTGTATTAAATATTTACGCAACAATTACAAATTATAAGGTGAATATTTCATCTATTCAGCCTTAATTATAACTTTTCTTTTGGGTCATTATTAACCCTCACATTGCCATGCGCCAATATAGTGACTAGCGCAATCCACGTGGTCTATGAGCCAACATAGTGGATCGAGGAAAACTTTACTTGTAATGCTATACGCCGGCATTGTGGCTTTTGGCTTTCTTCACCTCAACTGTTGTAAACAACTATTGTTCCTACTCCTTAGTCGCATCTTGCGGTGCGAATACGTACTAGACACTTATAAGATGCACCGGAAAGTGTTGTGGGGTTCCTACTACATTTGACTATGTGGCACACCAAATGTTCATCAAATTGAATCAAAATTAAGTTTTACAAAATTACATTTATTAACAAATTAAAAGAAAATTATTTACTAAGAAATAGTGTAAGATTAAAACATATATTACCGGTTGCTCAACATGATACTCCATACCGTATTTTAGGCAGGAAGCTCGATAAAAATTGAATTTTTATCAATAAGACAAAACTTAATAATTATCGTTGCAACACTCCCAGGAAAAAAAACTTCCAACGGCTTATCTGTAAGGATTGCTGCCCAAGGACTTGGAGCAAACCCGGTTCTTTCTATTACGTGGTCTTCTGCTTCTGTAGTCCCTCTTCCACCGGCCCTTTCTCCATCAAATCGCAGCCAAGAGTAAAATTCTTACTTAGTGAAAACAATTTCCCAGCTACTCTCCCCTATCCCTTTTTATTTCACCTAACTGGTAGAAACTGGTCTCAGCATCCTCCAGCCAAATCTATTAAATGATTTCTGGTTGGCTGAGGCAAAATGCACGGCGAAGGCGGATTCCGGGAACCTGGCTTTCTTTAAATGCAATATTCTTTCTAGAATTGTTTACTTAAACCGGACCATGCCACATATTTAGCACAGAAATTTACGCTAGATAAAAATTATAAATAATAATTCAACAACTGGAGATAGCAATGCATATTAACCTGCAAACACTCAACATTGCTACGTTATATAAAAAAATTGAATTAATTTAAAGCAAATAAAATTAGATGCACGCTATAACCGTGTAATTGACACACTATGAATGATAACAGTTGTCGTGTATTATATGTATAAATTTTATTTCTTAGTGCGCACTGGCGAGGAAACATTTGGTGATCGAGTATTTATTGTTGATTGACTTGAGAGGAATGCACTGAAATGGTACACATAAATGTTCTTCAATCTTCTTGGTTTATCTCTTTTCAATACGCATTCAGCCAATTTAATAACATCAGGAAAGAAGATTGCTCCTACAAAGTTTAAACTTCAATTAGAAAGGAAAATAATAGAAAAAATTGCATTCAGATAGAAAAAAGTAGTTGGAGGCAAAAGAAAATCCAAAGAAATACGCCTGAGATTGACGAAGACATATAAAGTGAAAGTCTCAGATACAGCGTAGTAAGCAGAAACAAAGGAAAAAGGAATCGGACTAAATACTACACTCAAACTTGCGTGGTTAATTACTTTGAAATGTACCGTACATTAAAAAAATTAATTAAATGAGTTATTTGTACAATTAACAGTAATAAATTGTCTTCTTGTTCAAAACATTATTTTAAATTCTTGCTTTTCAAGTTTCCGAAATAAAAACGCGATCGAGCCGCAGCACCCAATACGTCTGTGTAACAACACTTCACAGAGTGCTGGGCGTCTAGAGCCTGAGTCACGGAAAGTTCTCAAGTGACCAGCCATGGAAGGGTTAAGTAGTGCTCAGGTCATGGTATGAACTATATTCTTAAATTATATAATCGGATTATTGTGTGTGTATTTGTTGAAGTTGAGATTTATGGTATATATGAAATATTCAAAATGTATGCGACCTCAGTCCGTTATTGCATACATTTTTAAAACAGCATTCAGAGGTTTCTGGTTGAAGTTCTTGTCCATACTGACAAGGCATATCCTACAAATAGACTTTCTTAGAACTTGGTATTTTTTTATTGTATTTGGTTTTTAGTTTTTCTTGCACATTCGTAATGTTGATTAAGATTTATATATGAAATTTGTTACAGCCATATGTATTTCTAAACAATTTATTACTCGGAAGTTTTTGACCTACAATTGTCCCTTTCCCTTCTCAACCCCCCTCCCCCCATGGCGCTACAACCCATTTAGGGCCTGGGCTAACCGGGGCGACTGCGGACTGTCAACTTGCATGACGCATATTAATGTATAAAAATCTTGATCAGAAATTTTTTTTAATTACTTTATGTGCTAAGTTATTCGAATTTATTTGTTAGTTTGTGACCATAAAACTTTCTTGAGCGAGATAGAATAGAAGTAAGGAAGGTAGAATAGTCGCTATAATTATTGATGCTTCTAAAGCATTCGATGTCGTGCTGCATGATCTATTATTAAGTAAGTTAATAAAATGCTGATGTAGATTATCGGGTAATGAAGTAGATTCGGGAATTTTTAAAAGACTGTTCACTCAGAGATCGCATGAATAACAAATTGCCCGACTCTGTCAAATTCACGTCAGCGTTTCCGCAAGGAAGTGTGATCGGCCCACTTACGTTCCTTGCATTCATAACAATTGGTATATAATCGCAGATTAAACTGATTGTCGATGATTGTATGCTTTAGATGGAAATTGAAAACGTGGAGGATGAACAGATTCTTCGAGCTAACTTAGACAAAATTTACCACGGTTTATTAGAAATAAAATGCAAATAAATACAACGGAGAATAAGGTAATTAATTGACTTAACAAAAAAAAGAGTAAATAGTTCTTGGGCTTCCACCCGGGTCAGGTTTGTATTGTGCCACGACGTTTCGATGGTAAAGATCTCTTCCATCTTTCTTATTCAGGGTCAGCTTTGTATTTTGGCACGACGTTTCGATGGTAAAGATCTCTTCCATCTTTCTCAAGTGAATGAGAAAGATGGAAGAGAAGTCATGAGCCACTCGGAATTCTCTTCACTGTTTTAATGCTTTGTTTAGGAAATTACTTAGTAATGAACTGATTTTAAGAAAGGAATGCATATATTCTCACTTTAATTTCCTCAGCCTAGCCCTAAACTGATCAGCGCTATCCGAAAAAGTTGTCAGTATTTCTGCAGGGAAGATCTCTTCCATCTTTCTCAAGTGAATGAGAAAGATGGAAGAGATCTTTACCACCGAAACGTCGTGGCAAAATACAAACCTGACCCTGAATGAGAAAGATGGAAGAGATCTTTACCATCGAAACGTCGTGACAAAATACAAACCTGACCCGGGTGGAAGCCCAAGAACTATTTAATCAGAAGATTCACCGGGAAATCCTACGACATTCCAAAAAAAAATATTTCTCCAGTTTGTATAAAATGGAGAACGAATGTGCAACGGAGACAACAATAAATATCTTGGGATGATGATTGGTAAAGATTTATATTGGGGTAATCAAGTGAGAGAGGTCGCAGGGAAAGAGTGGAGGACGCTACATTTTGAAAACAAGACCTTGAGGAAAAGAACGAGAAAAGCCAATATTTTGACTAATAACCGCTGTTCGGGCCAATTTTAGTATATAGGGTAACATGCTGGGACTCATATAGAACTGAACACTCTAGAGTTGGAAAAATACACACCAGCTGAAAAAAATGTTTGGGGGTCGATTCGCAAATAATCCTTATGAGAATTTAGAAGTTATAAGTAATAGGAGGGCAAATGCGAGGCTTTGCGCAATATATAAAGCTTATACGGGTGAACCGGCCTGGAAAGAAATAACAAATCATCTTACGGCGCCGCCTTATATCTCTAAAATGGCTATACTTTCAAAATTAAAGAAAAACGCACAGACGTTTGAAAAATTTTATTTGTAAATAGATCAATATGCGATTGGAATTCCTTCCCTGCAGAAATACTGACAACTTTTTCGGATAGCGCTGATCAGTTTAGGGCTAGGCTGAGGAAATTAAAGTGAGAATATATGCATTCCTTTCTTAAAATCAGTTCATTGCTAAGTAATTTCCTAAACAAAGCATTAAAATAGTGAAGAGAATTCCGAGTGGCTCATGACTTTCTTTCAGCTGAAAATCTCATGCTTCCATAGTATTTCTTAGTGTAAATTGTATCAGTCATTCATTGTATTTGTATTATATTGTGTTTACTTTGTATATAGTTTCTGCCGGGCAAATGCCAAATAGCATTTATTTTTCGTTATGATTGTACGAGACTCATATGAAAAACCAGAACAGTCTCATCAATGTATTTATTGTATTTACAACATTTAATGTAGCTTTCGACCTTTTGTCATATTCATCAAGCTGAAAGAATCATAGAATATTAGTTGACTTATATACAAACATATATTCTCATATATATATGTATGGTGGTGATACACTCTGGTCTTGAGGTTAGTTGCTGTGAAGCCTATGTAAAACGTATTGTATTCCTTACACGGAATCTTACAAACTAAGTTAGTATGTTGTGAAATGTCAATAATGTTTTTCAGTTGCGTCAAAAATTTATTAATGTGATTTACCGGTTTCATGGTGAGGCGGAAGTCATTAATTTCATACTTTTGGAAAACGACTGACTATATGTTTAGATTGGATGACAGCATTCTGCACAAGAATAATATAAAAATTCAACTCACAATTTCTGAAGCAATTTATATAAATCTTAACAGAAATAACGTAGTGAACAACAGAAATGAAGGCTCGGAAATAGAAACGCAATATGTGGAAGTCATTAACGTACTTAAACATAAATTATAGATATAAGTATGATATCAATATGTGGTACATATCGATATCGTAGTATCGAGAAGGTTGTCAATGCTGCCTGGCGGCAAACAACCCTGCAGTCAAGACAGTTAGCATGGACACTGTACGAATGTATGAAGATCTGACTATGTGAATACAAATTGTTCATGACGAGGCACTGGGTTGCTGACAAATAAAATTAAGGTATACTATTCCAATTTACTGATATATATATATATATGAATATATGTTTGTATATAAGTCAACTACTATTGTATGATGCTTTCAGCTGGATGAATATGACAAAAAATCGAAAGCTACATTAAATGTTGTAAATACAATAAATACATCTATGAGACTGTTCTGATTATTCGTCTGAGTCTAGTACAATCGTAACGAAAATTGAAAAACAAAATTAATTGTGCTATGAAATTTAATGGTTATAATCCACATTTATCATTTCTTTCGAGCGTAAACATAATTATGCTATAAGTTTCTCAGAGTTGTGTTACCCTGTTTAATTGATAGCACAAAATAACTTTTTCAGGCCGTTTTCTGATTTACTTACCAGATCATTCTACCCAGAAACGAGCAATTGTTTACAATTTGGTTGAAAACTAATTCATTTCGTAAATTTGTCCGTTATTCTGGTAACCTTAACAACGTTAAAAAATTATGATAATAATTTATCCCTTATTTATATCAGTCACTTACATAAACCAAAAGTATATTTCAATTTTTTATTTCCAAACAAGAAGCTTTCGGCCATTGCCATATTCATCTACAAAATAAATTACAATATTTGAAACATTACAATATATATATATATATATATACATAAATATGGAAATTAGTTTAAAACTATGATATAAAACATTTGTTTTTCCATGATATAATGTTTAAAAATATTATACATATCTTCATTAAGTTAAATTAATTATCAGTCTTTAAACAAAAATTTAATAACTTCCTTGAAGAGGTAAAAATATTTTCTCTTCCCATTGGTTTTATATTTTAATACTCGTACATTGATTATCTAAAATTAATTCCTGTCACAACCTAAGTAATGCAATAAGAAATAATGGAAACAATAAACTCATTGTTTTCCCTTTCTGTGTTATATTATCAAATGAATTGACGTTTTTTTAAAGCTACATATCTCCCTAATTTTTAATTGAAAATCTTTTTCTTATGGTTTTACTAATGACGCGAAGGTACTACTAGCAAGTTTTATGTCTCTCATGTTGTGTACAGAATTATTTTTGGAAATATTAAAGAGAGCTTTGAACATAAGAATTGAATATCTTAAGTCTAATTTTCATCTGTCTACTTATAAACACAATCTATCGTCAAACGTTGTTTCGATTTTGACTGCCCTACTGTTTCGCACAGCGAATCACACGTTCAAAGAAGATTAATTTATTAAATTTTACATATTAAATAGCAACGTAACACTGTGAATGTTAAGCATGACCCTAATAATATTAATTAGATTTAAGATTTATTATTTTAAGTTTTTTTTCATTACTTTTTTCACTCTGAACTTCCCATGCTCAAATTACAGTCTTTATGTTACAGACAACAGAAAAATATGCTAAGCTTGCATAGAAACATCCGGCCTGTTTAAATTATTTCACTTACGTTCTATAATTGATGTGTGGATGAAGTATGGTGTAATTAGGAGTTATCCTGGGGGGACTTCTCAGTTTCCGATTCTTTAAACGTGGATATGAAATTGTTCTTCAAATATGTATTGATTTAATGTAGAGAACGGTGGCGCCTATAAATATATTTAATTTTATTGACTAATGGGTGTTCCTTAAGAGAGATTAAAATACATAGCCTATTTTAAGTTATATTTACTTGCTGGTTGAAACGTTATTTACATGGCTATAATACTGCGTTTTAAAATAAAAGCTGTTAACGTTGAATTTATTTTTGTGGATGAATCATTTATATACTTTACCGTTGGTATGAATTATTTTCTAATGAAATTGTGGTTTCCATGTTTCTGAGAACGAACTTTGTTAGCTTGTGAAATAAGGCAAACTATGGAAAAGGAAGCTACTGGTCTCGTATGAGTTCTTCTTGGAGGTTTAAAAGACAAATTACCTCGCCAGTTCTTATTGCTGATTCCAGTTGAGACGTCTTCATGCCCAATACCAGTCGGCCTTTCTTTTTTCTTTTCAGTGTATTTTGTTGCAGACTTGAAGGGAGGGATGCTGGATGGCGCATGCGCGTTGCCTAGCGACGCTGATCTGTTCTGGGACCAGATCTTTCAGTTCTCTGCCGGACGCCGAGCGTATCCGATGTCCTAATCGCTACCATGCCGGTGCTGCTGCTGCTGCACTGACGGGGAGTCCCGACAAGCATGCCGAGTGATCACAACAATGGGGAGGAGTAACGTCCACGGCATGTTCTTGTGCTTCGTAGCTCTGCTCGCAGCGGGTGAGCTCCTGCCATCAAAACTATTATTATTAATCAAATTGACCCGTAAAGTTTACTTAGCATAATCTGAATTTATTGTGGGACACTCCCATTCATTATTGTTCCACATAGAAGAATAATTTCTTGTACTAACTCTGGCCAGAGATTATGAACAAATCAGTAACGTAATAATTAACAACTTTTAAGAGATATCACCCGAAATTATTTCTTTTCTTAGAAAAAGAAAGGTATATACAGACTGCGAGGAACAAGTCAAGCTAACTTCATATTCAAATAAATCTTTTAAGTACAATAATATATCTTTAGTTGTGTATGGTGAGGTATATCTCTGCATCGTAAGCTTTGGCCAGAGATTATGTACACGCAAGTAATACAGTAATGATTATTGTGGAAATCAAATATGAATTATGTATTTGTATACAATTTAGACAACACATTTAATCATTTGAACGCGATAATTAATAATTTGTGAAATATGCATTTGGAATTGCGAATATGGAAAAGAATTAAATATAAATAGTTTGAGTGTTTGACAAAAAATACATCAAGCAGCTTTATGGTTTAAATCGATTGACGAAGATAACAGGACCAATTATTCAACCACGGTACCAATTAGTTTTTATTGGTGCAGCAGACCAGAGATTAAATGCTTCATTTTTTCGATATCGTACGTAATTAGTAAGAAATATAAAATTTAATATAATGTGTTGCAGCTGTACGTTTCCATTTCACACTAATTATTATTTCCAACAAATAAAGGTAGATGTTTTTATTCCCACATATCATTATAATGAAGTATTTCAGAGTTTAAATATATGCTCATCTAACATTTTCACTTACTTTTATCCAGAGAATACAATTTTAAAAAGAATACTAATTTGTTTAGAAATAACGAGGACTACAAATAGAAGGAAAGCTTACAGGTTCTTGAATACAATTTAAATATTCCAAAACTGATTTGTTAAGGAAATTAGTTATAATAATTTGTTTTCGTATCACTGTTCTGTGTATGACAATAATGTGTTCACTAAATAAACAGACGTGCCATTAATAATTTATTACTAAAAGTCCCGTATTATTGAAACAATCTTTTTGATATCATCTCTGCACTGAAGCAGTGCATTGAAATGATAAAAACAATATGTTAAACCTTTGAAAATTGATATTGATATGTGAAGAAATGCAGTATTATTGTCACAACTCACAAACTGTTCGTAGAGAGAAATGTAATTCTCTCTTCAGCATTCCAATAAATTAGAGCCACGGATTCCAACGTATATAAAAGAAAATCCTGTAGACTCTATTGTTCTCAAAGTTTCTGAATACACGAGTAGTCATGAATGGAACGTAAAACCTTGTTTCTTAAGTCCTTTAAAAATTTATAGCCTTACAGAAATATAAGGGAAGTTTTTTATTTTTTTGTTATAGCTTCGTATTGCTCAGTAAACGTTATAAAGGAATGTTTACATCAATTGGTTTGTTTCTCGTTAAGTCACTTGATAGCTTAAATATGTACAATGAAATTTGTTATAGAAGAATAAAGTTTGAAGACGGTTTTACCTCTGGTAACACGTCGAATCTCCTCAACTTACTTCAAACATTAAATGTCTTTAAAGTGTACTTGTGTACCTATATGCCTCATTATACTTAAAATTCCGAACTACAAACTCGGTTATAACGAGAACTCGGTTATAAGGAACTAATCTTTCGATCTGCCGAAACTACTTTTGGGATTGCCCCAACGAGACTAAAGTATGAACAACAATTAATCAGCCCTGCCACTAACTGTATACCATGACTGATTTTTTGCGAGAAATTCCGGACCGCACCTTTCAAGTTCTAAAGTGCCGAAAATCGAAAAGATATGGAAACAATGAACGTATAGCATTCATTACACACCGGGGAATGTTGCTGAATTTTACCGAGGTACAAATCACCTTGTCCTATAATGATTTAAAATGCAAAAATTCATGTGAAATTCTATGGATATGGAGTAAAGAAAACTAAATCTTAAAAATAATAAAAAGTTGAAATAATAAAAGAAATCAAGCACGACAGTACAAATGGTGCCCTGTAAAAAGAATTTCATTGTCATTCTCAACCGTATGGACGAAGTCCTTCGAAAGCAACGTAAGTGCAGAGAAAATTAGAACATGTCAACTGTGAAATTTAGACAGTGTCTTAAATGAGCGCCGGTGAATCTATTTATGCCCCTTACGTGAAAGTAAAAGACGAACATCAGATAATTATACACTGATTTTTTCACTAAAAAAAGTTATATTTCAGTTTGATTTAATTACGCAATAAATTATTTTTCCTAACAATAATATCAATTAAAATATCGTAATTTTTTTCTGAAATATATGAAAATAAAAGCCAATTTCAGATATTACGAACCCCGGTTATTACGAGCAAAATTGAGAAGTCTCGTTCGACTCGTTACAACTTTCTGGATATAAGAACAGTTATAATAAATATAATTTTTGATCAGACTGACGCCATGCTATTACGCACCATTCTTTTTCTAAACATGAGAACTATAATATAATTTTATAACTAAATTGCAAAATTAACTAATAAACAGGGAAAAGGAGAAGAGACGAACTTATGATTATTACTAAATCGACATCTCATTAAAATAATCACATTTAATTGGCATGAGGACACTAATAGATCTTGCAAGAGCATGAAAATATTAAGGAGGTAGGAATATAAACTTGTGGCCTCACTGATAATTGATTTCATATTTTAGTTCAATTATTTGTTTTTAACATTTAACTTAATTATGAGCCGATGGGAAAATAATTAATTTTCAAGCTTGCAACACAAAAGTAACTTTTAGAATTTTTGAACACTTTAGATGTTCTCCATTCCTATTCAAACGCTTTGCAATATTTCCTAGATTTGTTTAATCCTGGACGATAGAGTATATTTCTAATTACTTTGTCTATCTCTTAAGTCAGACTAGTTCCACTCTGAATCGATTAAAGACGTTCTTAATCAATTCGCTATACTTTACCTAGTTAGCATTACAATAGGGAATTTTAATAGAGTCGATTTTCTTTTTAGTTTCTTCTGGGAATGCATATTATAATAATGTTGTTGTGGTTATCAGACCAAAGACTGATCTTATGCAACCTTCTATTCTAACCTTTCCTGCGCAAGCCTTTATATTTCTACATCACATCCCACATCCTCCCTAATCTGTTTAACGTATTCCATCCCTTGCGTTCCTCCTCTGTTCTTACCATTCACTTTTCTTTAATGCTAATTTTACAAGACCCTCATGTCTCAAAACGTGACCTATTAATCTGTCACTTCTCTTGGTCCAATTCCTCCAAATTGTTCTCCCTCCCCTATTCTGCTTAGAACTACTACAATATTTCTATATTTAATAGTCTAACGAATCTATTTCCGGGATCTAAATTACACGCTATAAACGAATAATTTCTTTTATTCCGTTCTTAATATTCCAGGTGTAATGCTAATTATATCGAATGCAGTATTCATGTGTTTTCAAAATATATCTTCATCTCCGCTGAAAGTCAAAATTTTTGTCTCCGATACTTAATGAATGAACTGAATTCAGGCTCTGCGTCATTTCACTTTAAATTATTAACAAATCAAGTTTAAACTGAGATGATTAAGAAGGATAACAGATCCTACAGCATCCCAAGCAACAATTTTTACGATGTTAACTATGAAACCTATTAATAATAATACAACAATGACAGAGGAACAAATACTCTACAACAAATGACCCGACTGTAATATTTCATCTACATTAGGAAATTGGTGACCAATTTTTAAGAAACGTAATAAGTTAAAACGGAGTTGGTATAAATTAAAAACCAGAAATAAGTTTTCCTTCATACATATTTTAATGCGATTTGAAGGCCCTATATTTGCCGTTATAGATAAAATACTGAAATTTTCTCAGTTTATTTTTAACCTTATATAGTGTGTGTGTATAAGCAGAAAAATTATTTAAATTGTTAGTGATGGATAGATATCTTTAAAATTTTTCCGTAAACCATGTTCTGGATAAATAATTTATTAATTAAAATTTTAATTTTTATGAAACATTCATTTTGCTTTCACACACATACCATAAGATTAAAAAAGAAAACTGTAAAAAACCAAGTGCTCTATCTGTATCTCTTTCCAAGAGAAGGGTACATATAGTCATTATTTTAACATTGACAAGATAGGGCCTTCCAACTACCCATAAAAAAGAAACTAATTTAGGAACGAGCATATAGTGTCATTATTATTTGAATAATAGAACTGTAGTTTTCTCACCGTGACAAAAGTCGTTAAATGCCGTAATTAATTTATATTTTGGCCAAATAACCATTCATTCATTGAAATATACCTTAAAAAGCTATCATTTTTGTTTTCATAAATATTCCTGATGCGGCCACCTCCCTATGTCATAGACCCTGTGTGACATGTATCTAACATGCTGAATTATCCATCGCACCGGGAGGAATGAGTATTTTCGAGCTTTTCTGTTGGCGCATGGGTGTGAAGCGGAACACAGAAACTTTCTTATTCCTGAAATAAACCGTGTGATTATGCTTTGGTAGCACAAACGTGGCAAAGAGGGCTGCATTACTGACCCCTAGTGCACCACTAAGCGAACAGTATAAAAGAAGAAATAAGACTGTAAAGAGACAAATTATTCTTCCCAAATAAACTTCTGGGTACACTATACGCCACTGGAATCAAGGCTGCATACAAAGACGTGTTGTGACTATTTGTTTCACAACAGAGCCTGTCTAGTCTTTCTTCTCGCTCTTCACTTTATAACGAACAGTGTCCATTGGTATTCTAGTGCTTGAGTTGAGTATTTCCATAAGTCTAAAGCTGAATACAAACGATGTCTTACTTCATTACAATACAGTGTTACCTGTGTAATTGCAGTGTTTGCAGCCAATATACAAAATATTCTGGCGTGTTAAACGGAATTGTTCAATTTTCATATTTGAATTTGATTTTCAAATGCATATATTAGTTTTAATTCATAGATTATAATACTCCAGAATAGACAGATTTGAATATTTCAACGATCCTTTACACCTTTCAGCACTTAATCATTTTATGTCAGAGAAAGGCCAAAAGAAGTTGTGAAACCTGTAAGTATATATTTTTATTTCTTATTTTATATGTGTCACGAAATTAACGCAAAGGGGAGTAGTCTGTTTCAGGATCACTTTCATGTAGCCTGTTACCCCGTCTCCCCTCTCCCAAATAAAAAGATATTAATTCTCCTAAACTCGTAGTCATTGTGGTTCTTTGAAACAAACATCTGCACTATAATCCATATTATGTATGATTGGAATTAGGTCATGTCTTGCTGGATCATCTATACTAATTATATCTTACGATGCATTGCAATGATTTTTAATACTGAATACACTGAACTGGTTATATATATTATATATCAAATGTCTGCTATTACAAACCATTCAGAAGTTTTATTCTACTACCACGTTTCTTCCTCAACATTGTCAGTAAAAATATGATATAAATAAATGTCTTCACTTTTTGAATTCTGGAATTTATTTATTTATACATAAACCTCGATAAAATTATGGGTCCAAATATAATTTTGTTTTTCGTCTATTGCGGCCATTGAGCGTTACAACCGAAATGTAATTACTATCGTGCCTCAGTGTTGAAGAAACGTTTTCAACAATATTTACTCATCCGAAAAATTAGCGATACTAAATCTGTCCCGTAGAAAATAAGATCCGTGTTGAAAATAACGAAAACGAATCTCTTGCATAGGAAATATGATCCGTGTTGTGGAGTGTGTTCAGCCTTGAATTGTAATCTTGTAAAATGACAAGGATAACTCGAATGATCGACTTAGTAGCAGTGTGCGAACGGTTTAATACATGCATGTTTTTTAAACAACACCGCAAAATGTCAGATACGAAATGAAATGAACGCGGTAACGAGTTTCAAGTGAAAATTAAACTGTTGCTACAGATGAAGGCGTGAAAATGTTGGTACGGAATGGCCAAAATAAGTGGCAGTGCGTTGGGAACACCATATTCCCAAAGGCAGGCCTTGAGCCGTGAATTGTTCTAAATTCAAATTAATCCTTATCGCATTTTTCTATAACCTGGACTTTCTTATGACAACATTTCAGTTGTGGACGAATAAAAATTTTATTAAAATTAAATGACTTTGGAGAACTTTTCACGACAAGTCACGCTTGTAATTCAAATATTGTCTCTTTTATGTTTTATGTTTGCGAGCAATTATTTGTTGTAATAAAAATACTTGAAAGCGACAGCCGGTCGACGTTAAATGACGTGCGCTTTGAAAGTGCGCCAGATTTGCTGTGTTGTGTATATATACAAATACAAACCAATTGGTTGCAAAGAATAAATGCCTAACTTCTCATTTAAAATTTCAAGACTTTTTCCCCATGATAATTACTGTTTGTTGATTTTGGTATAGCATTATCATATTTATTTGTTTTTAATTAGTTACAATTTGTAACTGTTTGAAGTAAATAAATAGCACAACTGCCTACACGTCAGACGATAGGTTGCTGTACTATTTACTTCTTCGTTTCTGTTTAAAAAGTTGTCCAATTATTCATTTCGTTAATAAAGATGCCATGTATATCTTTCATCTATTACTGTTACTATTATAATATGTTTCGTTGACTCCCGTCAATTTATAATTTAATAGTACTCCCGTTTCCTAAAATGTTGCTAACCTCTGAGTTATTCTTTAATTTTGTAGAAGGACGTGAAATAATTATTAAGGAAATTGATTAAATCAATTGTTGAATTACTTTTACTCTCTCAATCTCGACGGATTCTGGGCCATTTTTTAGTGATAATTGCATCTGAAAACGGGCCTTCATGGCGTATTTGTCGACCACAGGAAAGCCGGAAGATTAATGCTCCCGTGCACTAAATTTTAGAAAACATTAACTATAAAAACATAAATATACCCATACCGAAGACACTGGGGCTGATATATGCGAACAGCACAGGACAGTATCTCATGCATGAAAAATATTGACGAAAATAGTATACAGGATGAGGAACGTCGAATAGAATGCGAGTTAGGAGAAGCTCACTTTGTTTTTATGAAGAACAAGGGAAGCAATATTGACTTTGCGTCAAATTTTAGAAGACAGAATAAGAAAAAAACAGGTCTATGTTCATGGCATTTGTGGATTTAGAAAAAGTCTTTGATAATGTGAAATATAACGCACTATTAAGGATTTTGAAAAACGCAGAAATGAAACATCATGAAAGAAGGTTTATACATAACATATACAGAAGGCAGGCAACAGTAATTTAAATTGATGATCAAGAAAGAAAGGCAGAAATCAAGAAAGGAGTAAGCCAAAGATGCAGTCTGTCGCCCATGCTGTTTACCTTAAATACAGAACAGGCAATGAAGAAAGTTAAACGGAATATGGAAAATGAATCATACTGCAAGGAGAATAAAATAAAAACCCTACGCTTTGACGATGATATTGTAGTATTAGGGGAGTCAGAAGAAGACTTAGAAACCATAATAACTGCCATGAGCGGGGTCCTGGAGAAAGAGTTCAATATCAGGATTAATACAAGGAAAACCAAGGTAATGGACTGTAGTATGGGAAACAGTAGAATAACAAAGGGTGTTAGATTGGGAAGGGATAGTTTTAAGGACGTTAAGGCATTCTTCTACTTGGGCAGCATAATAACTAAAGATGGTAGAAGTATAGTAGACATAAACAGTAGGATAACACAGGCAAGAAAGGCTTTCGCAAAAAAGAGGAATTTACTTACGCTGTGAATATTAGTAAATTATTGCTAAAAATATTCGTATGCAGTGTAGCGTTATATGGGTGAGGAACGTGGACGGTAGGAGTTGCAGAAAGGAAAAGAATAGAAGCTTTTGAAGTGTGGTGCTATAGGAGAATACTGAAAATCAAATGGGAAGTTCTAAACAGAAAAGAGGAAGCGCGGACTATATGGAGCACGTTGACCAAGAGATGTGGTGGAATAATAGACGACGTTTTAAGACATGCAGGTCTTGTAAAATTAGTATTAAAGGGAAGTGTGTGGGACAACAGAAGCGGGAGGAAAAGGATGTAATACACTAAGGATATTAGGAAGGATGTGGTTTATATGCAGAATTGAAAAGGCTTGCTCAATAGACGTTAATATGGTGGGTTGCATCAGACCAGTTTTAGAACTGAATACCAAAACAACAACAACATTGAAAGAAGTATGTTAACCAGAATTGTGGCTTAATTGATTTAGAAGATTATTATTAATACATAATTAACCCCTTAAATTTTTCCTAGACAACAAGTTAACCTCGGAAATCTTCCGGGGTAGAACATTCCCGGGTTTATCTCTTAAAGGGTTAAGTGTATTATTTCATTGAAAGATTTACCGATGTAATTAGTTAAGGATAATACTTTTATAAACTAAACTTATTAAAACTACTGTTTCATTTGTAATTTAAATACAAATATAACCATAATAGACAATAATCTTCCAATAATATACAAATTATAAGAAATTAAAAGAATCTCTTTCTTACAAAATCGCGAATAACTTTTTCCCATGTACTTTTCTTTCTATGATCAGTGGCCAACACATTCTGACCAATTGTTTTAGAGAAGGTTCTTAATTCATAATTTATTATTTATAAATTAGGAAAAGTTCTTTCACCGATAGCAACAGCTATGGGAAGTGTTAAAGTAATGCTCAATTTTTAAGGAGTAATGAATTTAAAAACGTAAACTGGATATTCTTGCTTTAATAAAGTATAGAGACTCTGCTTGTTTCATCAGTTAGTTCTAAAATTTAAAGATTGAAGGATTCACCATCTTTCCAGATTCACTTTGCACTCTTCATCTTGTAGTTTTACCGCCGTAGGCAGTCGCTCATCATGCCTACCGCCTAGGGTCGGGCTTCACTGTTCCAGATAATGTATATTTTAATTTGTGTGGCCCTCACATCGTCTCCTGATTGATCCCAGTCTGGTGATCCTTGCTGGCTAGCGGATGATCCAAGGTCCACCTGAAGTCTCCGTTACATCGACGTCTATATCGAATTTTCACCATAGAAACGACAGAAAAAATACAGTCCCCTAGTCGTCATTTTGATTGATTCGTGATTCAGAATATTACAAGAATATAACTTTTCTGGGTGAGCAAGTCGACTATCGATTCGTAATTATTCGCGTCTGACAAAATCGATTGTCTATTCCTCTTTTTCTTGAGGATCCGCTGTCTCCTTTTTAATGTAACGAAACAAGGATTGACCACTCTCCAATTATCTGCAAATAGGTTCGAGGAATAAATTTAAAATTTGAAAATCCATTGCATAATACTTTTTATCCTTTCAGAAATGTTAGATGTCATCCTGTATTTTAATCATGCCAGCTGTAAGTGGCCCAACCTCTCAGATGTAGCAGAGGTGCAAGCAACAACGGCGACGCCTCACACAAAGTGAAATAAATATCGGTTTTGAGAAGTGGAAAGGTCGCATGCTAAAGTCTGTGGATACTATGGTTTTCTACACAGCATCAGTCCCCTCAACTCATTTCTAGTCACAGTATGGATTTTCCTCGTGTAACCATCTCATTCTTACGTTTTTTACTAATACGTTAATATTCAATGATCATGTTAGGGTCATATCCATTTTTGGTATCTTTATTTTTTTTCTTGAAGAATGTCTTCATGTCGTGTGTTTCCATACTTTTATCATATTTTCCGTGCCCATCCTTCAATATAGTTTGCATCTTTAGAACCGTATTCTTTGCAAATCCATCAACTGTTATTTAGAACGTATAATGCTCAGTTATTTTACTTCTCATCCACATTATTTCCCTCACGATCAAATCAATATTGCGGCGTCTCTCTCGGATGGCCGCCAAACAGGTTGAAGTCTGATACGGGATCAACCACCCAAGTTTTTTAATCTCTTGACAGAAACATGAACTTGTGTAGACTCGCTTTGTCGTGTTACGGAAGAAATTTAACGACACCGTGAGTTACTAAACATAAATAATCTCATAATAGTTATTAACGTCTGTAACTTTGAATTAATGTTTAATTGAGGCCAAAAACAGATCCAGATCAGGACCGAAACATGTAGTTGTATTAAATTATTTTCTGTCTTGCTTTATTAATTTTTGTCTGTAGGTTAAACATTAAAAATAATGTCATGCCTTTCGAGATATACGAGTGTGTCCCGTTCCTCGTCTGCTTTGACAAATGCATGTCATTCTTGTCAAGAAGTATAATTAGTGTCTCTTCACTATATTTTATAATTATTATGGGTAATTTTCGTTAATTATGTTAACATCCTTAGCACTTTAGGGATCATCAGTTGCCAATTTATATAAATAAATACGTTATAAGACTTTTCCAAAGTTGTTTAATTTCAGAATTTTTCCACAATCTCCATCAATTCTTCCTTTGTGATAAGATTGAAATTTTGAATTCATTCCACAAGTACGGTAATTCCAGTTGGCAGAATATTCATTATATAGGTAGATATTATTGTACAAGAAACAATTAGTTAAAAAATAGAATTTTAAAAGTTAAATCTCCAATATTTAGGTAATTTGATTGGACGTAACAATATAAAAGTAGTTTTAGTTTTTTACAATGTATTTATGTATATATTCGTCTTGAGAAACAGCAACTCGTATCAGGTGAGTACTAGGAGAAAGGAAAACTTGGAGGAGAGACTGACACTTGGAGGATAGCTAGTGTAACGTAACGTTATTATCATTCCAAAAACATTCATTATATCTTATGAAAAGTATATAGAAACAAGAAAAAGTAATTGTTTTCAGAATTGATTTCATGCTACCGTGTTGGTGTAAGAAAAGTTCGTGTTAGACTGAGTTCCGACCGGTTTCCGCTACTTACTCAGGACAGTGGTTGACGACGGTACACTGTTTCTCGAGTGCATCAGCTATTTCTTTGTATTGATACTGTACGTAACTCAATTTTAAACATTTTTACATAATTTATTTCGCCATAAATTGACGTAGTGCACTACCGGAACACGTCGCTAGTAAATTTTTTATACGACTTGATGATAGAACGTACTTATGTTTTAAGGATGTCATTGCAATTATCTATTTTAATCAATTATTGATATTTTTAATGGAAATGCGCCATTTCAACGTTAATGAACAAAACCATCGAAACTGATAACTTTACTCATTATACCCAGAAGAAATATCAGTAAAAAGCCGGCTGAGAAAACTAAACACTGAATAATTCTCTGATGAATATTTTAAGGTCAAATATGTTCTGTATTCCGAATGTGTCCGAGGTCGACCCTATAGGCCCAGGCCCTAAATGGGCTGCAGAGCCAAAGAAGAAGAAATATGTTCTGCTTTTATGAATATCATAAATAAAACTATGTGACTTAACGCGTAAGTTGTGAAGCTACAACTTCACGTTGTTCCTTTTTCCAGTCGAATCTGAGGTGCACCAGAGATTATCAGGAAGAATATTTTCTTTTTGCTAGTTCTCTACATGGACCCTTACTACTGAAAAATATGAACGCAAATTTTTGTCGTCTATTACACTTGTAAAATTATTCTCTATAGTTTCTTTAGACAACTGTTTTCTTGTAAGGATTATGTATCTATATTTTTCAAACTACTAATGTAATGTAAAATGAGTTAACCAACATAATTTTGTAAGTGGAAAGAGTTTAGCATTAAAAATTGGCATATTATTGGCATATTTGTATTAGAAAGAAAAATTGATGGATACTTCGGGCTTTGGATGGTTTGTGAGGTATGACGTCCGTACTGCTTTTGCGAATTAGACTCACCTGACGAAATCAATATGGTTTGCAGAATCCATAATTGTACTTTATCCATCACTTAATTTTGTCTTTTTATTTCTTTATATCATCTCATATGGATGATTTTACAAATTTTACGTATATTGAAAAATATTTATTTTACTTTCGTTTTGTTCTATCTATGAAAAATAGATTACAATCGTGTAGTAAACTCGCTTCAGGAACACAATTTGTTTCTAGTTATATACGTTTTCAGCAAAAACTCTATCTCGACATTTTAAGGCAACATAATTCCAATTTCTTAGTTGCAACTATAGTTATAGTTCACGAGAAATACCATAGTATTTGACGTGCGCTGTAGAAGAAGGGAGAAGGTGGAGGAAATGTATGTCGACAGGGAGGAACAATGGATTTAAGGTGAATTTTAAGATCGTTTTGGCTCATAGCAGCTTTCAATTGCTATGGATGTGTTGTTTGATGTACAACTTATGAACTGAACACAATATATTTCCTTGCGTCAATGGATTGAAAATAGTTGTTACACTACAAAGTTACCGTAATTAAGCTACTTGTTGAGGTGTCGTACCCCCCTCCTACTACAAATGGATCGCGTCTAGATATTTCTATCTAGTTATACTTTACAACTTTTTCCAATCATGTTCAACAATCCTGTCCAAATTATAAGTGTTTGTCGGAAATTCCTATTTTTGAACGAAGTATTGGATATTATAATCACGTTCGGACTTAGTTTACATTATGTTAAATTAGGTTACATTTTAGAATGTACGGAAATATCTACAGATTACTGTTTTCGAATACAAAACATGTTATTATTTCACGTTTTATCTTTCTTGGATTTTATTGCAATATTTATTTTTACGCGCGTATTTAAAATGAACAATTTTATGATTACTATGCGGTTAATCCAGGAACAACAGCGCTCAGTGGTAGACGTTGTCCTACCTTGTGCTCATTTTATGTATAATTCACACCAGCCCACGGCAACATTGAAGACAACGTTCAACAATAACAATAGGTGGCGGTTTAAACACCGCCCTGTACCTGCCCTTCCCCCTCGTTTTGTCAGATAATTAATAATGTACTTGTGTGGGCTAACGACATGGAGGCAAAAATACGAGCCAGTTAATGCAAATGAACTTTTCGTTTCGCATATTGTTTCCCATGAATGAAGGTCTTCTGTATTTCGTGACAATTTGTGAAAGCTATATTATATTTTCTATCGGATAAATTCCCTGTGTGCATAACCCATTAATATTTCTCCATTATTGGATTTTTATTCTGTAATTGCTGCACTTTCAGCCATTTTACCTCACCACCGACGGCCGTTGAACTCGTTAATGAAGCAGTACGGTTTATTAATGTGAAAAATGTTAACGCCTGAGGTGAATGAATTGTGGTAATAGTTATAAGTTTTCAGTGAAATGGCGTTCGAAGCAGTTAAAAATTTAATCACAGTATTGTGATCATTGTAGACACTGAAACTGCATTAAGACTCGTGTTTGATACTTGAATGTATATTACGGGGCTAATAACTAATCTGTGATACAGGAATGAGAAATAAAACTTTAATAAAACCACGCCCGTTATTTATAAATACGTAGGGCATAAAATCTATAGTTCATTATATAAATTACATTTTATCGACGAGTTTGGTTAGTATACAGAAACTTATAGAAATAATTTCATCAATAGCTTAAAAAGTTTTCACTAAAAATTTTCTGGGTTTTGACGAGTTGTTCAAATATTGAAATCCTTGTTTAAATGTGATTATAGGGGATATGAATAATTAATTGCGTATCAATTCAAGCTCCTGTAATATAATTTCTTTCACAATTCGAGATGAATAAAATAACACATGTTAAACAAGATTTGCTTGCTTTTCAATATTCATGGAAAGATTCGTATTTTACTTTTGAGGTCAGAGAAGATAATTTTTACTTTATTGATTAACGTGAAAATTTGAACATACAAAAATGTTCTCAATTTGGAGAAAATGATAGTATTTTTCTACAGTGTATTGCATTCCTTCGTTTTAATACACTTTTTAAATTTAAATGAATTACAATAATACCCATAGGGCCTTGATATGTTTTTTTTCCTTTTTTCATTTCTGATATAGGTTCAAAACTTCCTCAAGTCTTTTGTCAACAATCACAACTCAAGCTCACCTATTTAAAATCTATATATTGTAGTATTGACAGATTGCATTGTAATCTTCTAGTTAATTGATTTTTGAATTTATGCAAGTGTTGTAATTATTATTACAAAATTCCTACACGAGACGATTTTGGTTTTCTTCCTTTCCGCTTGTAGATTCAAAGTTCCTTGGGCATTATTTAAGGGAATCTATGAAGAAATTTGATATTAATAATTCTGAGAGTTCATAACAGCGTGGACGGAATTAAAAATTCGTAAAAGTGTGTGCCGCAAGGTTGCAGTGACGGGCACAGCACGTTGAAAGATACTAAAGTCTGTGTGATCGTCGAAGACGCTAACTTTAACTAGTTAGTTTGTATCTTATACGTGGTGTATTTGTGAATGTTTATCGAAGGCGATTCAAATTTTGCTTTGCAGTCTAGTAAATTATAATATTTTACCCCTAATTATTGTTTGTAGGAAAAATTGAGACATAAAGGTATAAAATGACAATTGAATCCACAAATAATAATTCTGGCGGGTTAAGGGTAAAACGTTTTCTGGACTAAAAGAAATAATACCATCTTTATCATTAGGGAACAGTAAGATTCTATTTTTGGAAGAGTGGCAGAACGATAAATTTGTAATAACATAGGTTGCCATAAAAATACTTTAGTTGTGACAGCCATTGGTAATAACCATAAGTAATAATGATCTGTGTGATTTCTCTCGTCTAAATTTGTTTCAGAATTCTGACATTTTTATTAAGATATAATATTGTACTGAAAATACAAAATAGACAAAAGATTCCTCCTAATGTAACGACAGAACTATTTCCCGCAATTTCACCCCATTACAAGGCTACAAACTATCACCAGTCGCTATTCCGCAGTTCCGCTTCTGGCGCCTAGACGGCACCAAGAGCGTAATTCTCACTTCAGCCTTGTTACAGAAATGAATAAATTAGCAACAAAAAATATTATCAGTAACTTTATGCAATAACCCAGCACAATTAAAATTAAAAATATAAATTCTAGAACTATTAATATTTTAAAACACCACTACCCTCGGTAATGTACTACAAATTCAACTACTTAACAATTGGCATCAATTTTTTACATCACAATTAATTACAAAATGATTGTTTTGAAATTTATTCCCCACCGCTGTCTGTGGACATTATGATAAAATAGTTTCAAATTTTGAAAAACCAAACGAACTGATAACAACATTAAATACAAGTAATTATTGGTGAATTTAATTTTAACAAATTCGGTATTTCCTCTGGTTTTCAGTTAGAGCAGTAAAGAATAGGCAACTGAAATTGGACATACATTGTATAAGTTGCAATAAACAACTCTTATTGTTGTTCAAACATAAAGAGTATTACGTTTAATAAACTAAATATAATTATGGGAACAAAAACAATATTCATCAAATAGAATGAGATGTACTACTAATAATTTTTCCCTAATGTTATTGAATCATTGATCGTTCGACGTGCCTTGAGACAATAAATCATTGTAATTCATTTTCCATTTGCTTCAAGTTGAGGGAGAACTAGTCAAAACGTTTTATGGTAGCTTCTCTGTTCTTCTTAGGAACAATACGATGACATGATAAGAAGTCTTAAAATAGTTACGAGAAATGTATATGTAGGTGATTTGATATTAGTGCTTCAGTTAGAACATATATTCAGATTAAAACCAAATAAAAAACTAGATTACTTTGAGAACGTAAATCTAGCTTAGGTGAGCGTTAACGTGCCAGTCGTGATAGCCTAAATGCAGGCTGACAACTTGACAAATGCCGTGAGATGGAGCACCCATTCACAGTGGCGATCCTGCAAACAATAACCCACGCTATCGGATTCCCCAGGATTTACGGCGCAAATGATGTGAATCGATCCGCGAATATCAATCCCTCACAGCTAAAGTTACAGCGGAGTCTGCAAGCTGAAAGTGTTTGATGAAATGAAAAAATCTCTTGCGTTTTACTCACAACGAATCTGCAAGACCTACACAAATTCTCTATGGCAGTGAGTGGTAAAGTTGTGGTGTTTGTTGTGCGTCGCTCTGTACCGCTGCAAGCAAATACCGACACAAGGCTTACATTCCTGGAAAGATGCTATCATTCTTGCTTCAGAGACTTCATAAACTGTAAATAAATAATTACTCTGTTTCCGAGAATTAACGATTTGTGTCGATCACGACTTTTAAACATGACTATTTGACGTGGTAATCAGACATTATTACACAAATACACAAAATCAATATTACACAGTTTCGAAATAGACGAATTCAACAGCCAAATTGCGCAGTTCAATCTGAAGGATCGTATTGATAAAGCTTGGAAACAATAACAGACAGGAAGAAGGAAGGCGCTGCGGGAGTTTTCTCGCAGGCGCTTCACCCCAGAGTAACTGCGGGGCACACCTGATTATGTTGGGAATGCCTCGCACTCTCTCTAGGTTTTTTTATCAAAGTTTTTACATGCCGAGACACCTTCACCTATTTTAGTTGAAAACCTTTGGCATATGGTAAGAGTTGTCCGCTGATCCCATTGGATCAGTCGGCCAACTGCCTTCTAAAACTGGTGGAGACATGGAGAAGGGAATGCTGCGATCCCACAGCAAACTCGTCTCTCGCCCGACTTACCTGATGCAGGTTTTCTAGGGTTTTCTCTGCATCTCTTTAGGTGAAACACCGTGTAGGATCCTTAAACCATAGCCCTGGGGCCCTAGTCAACCCTTGGCTACCGTGCTCTACCTTGAGTGGGCGGAGTAGAAAGTCCGAAAATTAGTTGCACGAAAATTTTCAAAGTCCGAAATATTGCTCGGACGCAACTAGCAGCCAGATTTGCGTCCGTTTAAGTTGGCGACGAGTGTAGAACTAAATGAAGTCGTCTTTCCATCAGATCCCCTCCTAAATCTTCCTGTATTGGGTATCGGGAGTGGGGGCAAGATAATAAAAACTTGATACATTTATCGGTCGAGGTATCGACTTATCGAAATGAATTGTGCCTATATCTGATAGAGATTTTTATAAAAAGAAAAAGAATTACGTATTGAGGCTTGAAAAATTATTACATGTCGAATGATTACATGGGGTTTAAAATCTATTAAGTTTTTGTAAGAAATTGAGGACCAGTTGTGTCGTCGCTGCTGCTGGGCGGGCACTGGGATGATGCCATCCTAACAATGAAGTTGACGAAAACTGAAATGTCAGACGTCGACAACGACAAAGTGTCGTTCTCTTGTTGGCGATAATGTGGACAATAGAAGGATACGTAAAAGAATACGACGTGCCGAAATAATGAATTGAATTGGGAAAAACCAGGTAGACGCGGAAATATTTTATTTCAAAGGAAAACTTGAAATCGGGGCCAGGGAAGGCAATTTATTACAACAGGCAAGAATAAAATAAATATAATGTCTGGCCTTCGTTGCAATAGACTACGTAGAAACATTTAATAGAAGAAATATGTGTGACTATGTGGTACGTCACACAAAGGGTGTTAGATTGGGAAGGGATATTTAGACGGAAGTTAAGGAATACTGCTACTTGGGGAGCGTAATAACTATTTATGGTAGTTATAGTAGACATAAATAGTAGCACAGGCGAAAAATAGGAATTTCCTTACGGGTAATATAAGTGTGAACATAAGGAAATCGTTGCTAAAAATGTTCGTATGAAGTGTGGCGTTACATGGGTGTGAAACGTGGATGATAGTTCTATAAAGGAAAACAATAGAAGTTTTGAAATGTGGTGCTATAGGAGAATGCTGAAAATCAGATGGGTGGATAGAATCATTAAGGAGGAAGTTATAAACAGAATAGGGGAAGAGCGAACCATATGGTGGACGCTGACCAAGAGAAATGGTAGATTAATAGGTCACGTTTTAAGACATGACGTTCTTGTAAAATTGGTATTAGAGGGAAATGTGTGGGGTTGGAGCAGTAAAGGGAATACGCTAAAAATATTAAAGAGGATGTGGAAAGTGCTAATTATGCGGAAATGAAAAGGCTTGTGCAAGATATATTAGCATGGAGGGTTGCATCACACCAGTCTTAAGACTGAATACCACAAAAACATTCTTGCAAATTAATATATGTAATAATTTGGCGGGGGAGGGGGGAGGTTACAGGCAACTTGAGGGTAATCCACACACTGGCAACTCCTATTTAATAGCACAGGGAGGAATTTTAAAGGAAGGCTTACCAATGGTTGACTAGGACTTTAGGGCTATTGGGTACTTGTCTGACGTCCTTCCGAGTGTAGAGAAAGGAATTTTGCTGTAGGGTTGCAGCATTTCCTTCTCCGTGCCTTGACAATTCTAGGAAATGCTTAATTAAAAATTACTAGACCTACTTTTTAGTGTGAAACTGTGTCTGAATCATACATCTCTTTCCATTACGATCAAAATAAGAAGACAGAAAACAGTATCAACAATAAAGAATATCCCATAACAAAAGATGTCTATATATAATAAAGAATATTCCATAACAAAATATGTCGTTTTGTTTTGTATTCGTCAAAGATTTCTCAAAGTAAGATTTTTATAAAGCCTTTAGGTACAAATATTCAGACATTGTTTAAATAATTTCATTGTTTATTTTATTCAATTTCCATCTAATCTTTTGATCCCATAGATGCGCAATCATGTTATTTAAACTGTTATAATACATACCTCTTTGTCGTCTCCTGAACTAAGCTAACAAACGCAACCTATTAATTCTTAAGGCTGCTGATGGATGGAGGTAGCGTTTTGTCACACTATGTACAGGCAGGAAAAAAGTAGTGTTTCAAGTAAGTAATTATAGCTTAATTGTTATATGCGCAAGGGCAAAGTAAACGAGAATAAGTTAGTGGCTATTGACTTGAGTTACGCTGAGACAAAGAATACACGGGTTGGTTAAAGAAATTACGTTTGTATCGAGAGCTGCGGTTTTCAATAAATGAGTTTATCGTTCTATTTTGAGTTGTAGCGATCATAATCAATAGAAAGTATAGGACAACCTAATTATCATTGCTGAATTAATTGAATAATGCCAAACGCCTTCATATGTGTAAGAAACAAAAATTCTGTGAACTTGATGCATCACACACTGGGAGAGCAGATTTATTAAATTATTTTACTCAGCACTGATGAGTATATAAATGACATAATATGAAAAAAATTATCTCATTTTTTTGTTTCTTTATTTCATTTTGTCTGTAGCGACTTTCATCGTCCAAATGCAGTCGCGACGTCGCCATTTATTTGATACTGGGGGTGTCTAAAGTGTATATAATACTGAATTATTCTTTTACTATATATGTTATTGAAATTTTAATGCCATTAACGATAAATTTTATATAAGTAATTATAAAATTTGAAATGATTGAAAATATAAAAAATAGGTGAGGGAGCGAAACTAGAGTGAACAAGCGCAACACGTCGTAATGTAAAATGGCATATGCATTCCACAGAATGCAGAGAATAATAATATTGAAAGAATCAGGCATTATTGATGAAGCCAGAAACTCCTCTAAGCAGACGTAAGCTAAACTATGGGGATAATTATCTGTGTGTTGGGTGGTAATAATGTGAAAATTTTAACTAATGAACATAATGCTAAACAAGGGTTTTCAATAAAGGCGGGTTGATGTTGAAATTTTGAAATGCAATGAAATAAAGCTGTGTGTGAGGTATTAACAGAATTATTACTTTTATTTGAAAGGGCATACATTAACCTTTCAAATAAAAACGGAATTTTGTCAATACCTTACAAACAAATTATTTTTTTCCATATGAAAATTTCAACATCGACCCGCTCTTATTGAAAAAACTTTCATACAATTTATGTAGTTCATTCCTTATTTATATCTTTCTAATAATTTGTCTTGTGGTGCTTTATTATCAATAAATTTGAGGTAGGCGTAGAATGTTTCATTCGCTTCGTTTTGGAATCTCTATTCTAGGACTTGTGAGTCATACATGTTTCAATTCTGTTCTGCTAGATATAAACCGTGAGAAATATTGAAAGCACACGAGGCAGCGTGTTGGTGTGGAACACGGAAGTTTGCAGACACACAATGGAGCAAGTGTTTTGCAGCGGCCTTCATAACTGCGCCCCTGAGCCCGCATTACAGGAGCTGACAGGCGCCGGCGTCGGCGACGGGCTTATTGAATGGAAGGAGAAGAGTGCCTGCCTGCCTGGCTGCTTCATCTGCTACTTCCACTAGGGTGAAATGTACATACTGCTGCTTTATTGCTGACGAATATGCTGGAGATAATATCAAGTGAGGCCAAGGTGTGCAGGAAAGGCACGAAAGTCAGCGAAGCGTGCCAACGTGTAATCACATTTCATTTAATGCGAACTTTCAGTTACAGAAAAAAGGACGAATTTTGGAGCAGACATTGTCCAGATTCTACTCACCAGTATTAAATGGATATTTGTGCCATACATAATGTCAAAAATTGTAGAAAGTGCATTTACTAATAATTTAATAAACGGTAAGAGCATCAATTTTTCAAAGATAATGCGTTCCTCCACAACTAAATAAATTTCGTGAAATGTAGATGGTTATTTGCATCGCTCACAATTCGTCTCCGCCAATACGTGTTTCTGAAAAATTTCCCAAAGAGCATTTTAATATACTACACGTAACGAGACATCACGAATAACATTAAAAGGATTATAAGCCAAGCAGCGAGGTTCATTTTTTTGTGTGTGTAGGAACATACACTCCCAAAATACGTTAAGCGTAGGTATAATTGTGGACGCGCCGCTCACCGTAACCAACGCGTACGTTGTTCACTTCCTCACGCTGTCGTAGCAATATGTGCCTGCAGGTTAATGATTACTATAGTTGGAAGTTTGTGGCTGCGAGTTCTGAGAAGAGACAATTTTTCTCATATGATTTAATGTCGTTTTCAGGTGAACTCAGCGATGAGGAAAAATTTTTCTCTTTAGAGTTTGAAGGTAGTGATGAAAACGTAGAAAATCTTGTTTAGTTCTGCGGTAAAGACGAGACAAGAGGAAAGACTCTCGATTCAGTCTTCGATGAAACTTTTTTTTCATTTTATTTATAAAGGTCGCATCGACTGCCTGGTGATTAGCGACCACAGTGATAATTATTTATATATTGTATTACAATTAATTATTTTCAATAATGAATTTACAAGATAAGATACTGGTAATCTCCATTTTTCTGTTCGTTAACCACTAATTAATTATTTGTCTTCATTACATTTGATTTTTTAAATTTAGTACACAAAATACAATACATTTAAATTAGATTAAAAATCTTACTGGCCTTACAAAAACGTAATTCGAGTCCAATATGGATTTGCAATTTTTGCCCTTAAGGTATTTTAGTCTGTGTTGGTGGTATTTGGAGAATTGATTGATGACATGGCCTGTATTTAAGGCGCTAAAACATAGATCACATGCAGTGTCCAATTCTTATTCTGGTAATGGCAACCTGTTCCTTTCTTCCAAAATCGGTGTTGTTACTTAGACTATAAAAGTCTCTGACGTTTTTGTGAAGATCACTGGAATTTAAGGTTTTTCTTATATTGTACCATTTCTCATTCTTCATGTTACAGGTATGTTTCAACACATTGTTCTAGGTATAAGATATAGCAGAGTTGTGATCGTCTACAATATTCCTTTGTGTGCTGAATTTGATTGTGGGGTTTTGAGCGGTGTAATGCTACTGAAAAAATATTGTGTCACTGCCACCAGAATAAAGTAGTTACTTCGTTATTTGCGATGAAAGCAACGTGTTGTATTAATGTGAATCTTTCCATGAAGAGTTACACTGTGGAACACGCTCTAATAAATATCACTTGCTACGTCAATAATTATAGGGAGTGCCAGTTTTCCCAAACGCAACGTTGGCATGACAGCTGAAAATAATTTTTGTGTCCTTTTTCTTGCTTGTGGGTGGAATATTTGTGTAGACATCATAGTGATTGAGACCCTGCAACATAATAATCGATTATTTCCAAGGAGATAAAACTTCAGAAATAAAACCCCAAAATGTTCAGTCAATTCTTGTATAATTGATTTATTTTCCATCGTCACATAAACTGGTGTTGTGACGATGTATAATTTATTAATTATACAAGAACTTGCTGGACATTTTGGGTTTTTAATTCTGAAGTTTGAACAATTGCCCTGACATCTATTCAAATTGTATGGAGATAAAACTTTTAACCGTACGTTTGATACCTTCAGTAACCAAATCATATTTCTCTTAATGTATTACATAATAATTAGCATTTTCATAAACTCTTTACTTACAGTAATATTTTAAACCAGTTAGGTTTAAAATTTTACAATAGACAAAGGCAAAAATTAGTACTAAGGCAATTAAAATAATTAAATACTGACATTAATTATGATAATGTACAAATGTTTCATAAATAAAATAATTATTGTTGTAAAATTATAATAAATTTATAAAGATCAGAATAATAACAGTATAAAGAATTTTAGAAATAAAAATTACAAAACTTAATAATTGTTATTAAATAAATTACGAAATGATTTTAGAACATGAATTATTTCATTACTAAAATAGATATAAGAAAACCGACAGTATAACGAATTGCAGAATTATCTAATGATTATCCAGAAATTTCAAATCAAAATCCCATATTTAACTAATCAAAAATTATATTGATTTACAATGACCATTGTAGTCCATTGAATAATGTGTTGATGTACATAGGCCAATAGAGCCTAATCGTAATAATAGCTGAAGATGACCTTTGGGGTTAATTACCTTGCAACTAATAAAATTAATGATGTCATTAAATAAAATAGTCGCTTCTTATAAATATATAACCGATAAACATGTATTAAAATAAATTTAATATTTGGAGGTATGTTTTCCAATTTTTTTCATTTAAAGAAAAAGTAAAACCATTAATAAAATATATTGGGCATTAAATTAAAGTTGTCTACAGGAATATATATATATATATATTTATATATTTTTTTTCTGGACACGACAAAATATTAATTTAGAACGTTCCAAGGGCTTAGTTCCCTTGGAACATCATTCTTTTATTAATTTGCTAAAGAGGAATTAGTAATAATTTTAACTTCTGCATCCAAAGTGACAGAAGTAAAGATACCAAAGGTACGACAATTCGAATAATATACTCCGTAATCGTCTGAAGTTCGATAAGATTTTGGTTTTGCCCGCTTTATTCTCATTGCTACAACTGCTTTTGAATATTGTAAAGTTTAAATATTAAAATAGTAAAGTACATGATAAGTTCAGAAAGGAACGTTTCGTTTACGAAAACAATTTTTTTAAACGAAACTCTTTTAGATAACTTAGGTACAAATGAGGTAATTCTTAACTAGATATTTTAAAAAGCCAATATATATATTTTTGTTTATTTAAATTGTTAATTTACAATCTGCAGTGCAATAAGTAAATTTTATAAAAGTATGCTTTAAAACGTGAGTAGGGTAATCGTCCAATGACGATTCCCTAGAAGTTCAATGTTTCATTTTTGTTTGACTAGTTTCTGTCTTGCTGAATCAAATTTGTGGGCCACGATCTTCTAAGTCTTCTCTGTGTTTCAGGAGGGTAGATTATTTCGGCTATTAGCCTATTTTGGTGTCCATCCATTCGCTCAAGGTAGTGTGTCGTTAGTCTTCTGATTTCCTCAGTGATGAATGGGATCTTGAAATCGTTGTGTAATGTGGAATTGGAAACAAACCATGGTTCGTTAGTGATTTCGCGGAGTATTTTTGACTGTATCCTCTGAATTAATTTTTGATTTGATGGCTTGGTGCGTCCCTACAATTCTATGCCGTAAGTCCATATGGGTTTAATGATGTAGTTTTATAATAAAATTTTATTGTCTATAGATAATCTTGATTTTCTTCCCATTAGCCAAGACATTTCCCTTAATTTTAGATTTATTTGCTGTCGTTTTTTGGACATGTTTTATCCAGTTCATTTTTTTGGTCTAGATGTAAACCCAAATACTTAGCTTCGTTCTTTATTGGAATTTGAATGTTATTGAAGTAGACCGGAGGACACGCTATACGTCTTGTGGTGGATGTAACTTGTGTAGATTTGCTCTAGTTTATCTTTATTTTCCATTTCTTGGTCCAGATAAGTAATAGGTCCAGGTGGTTTTGCAGGTTTTGTAAGGCAATCGTCACCATAGTTTCAGCAGAAAATTTCAATTTTTCTTGGGAGTCACCGTCACAGATAGTTATATTACGGGAACCACTTGAAACTAGAGAAGAGTATAACACCGAAGTTCACAAGTGTCAAGCATGTTCTTAACCTCTAGCATTAGTCAATAGTCTGGCGTACTGTCTTAAACACCAGCTGCAAGACTATAGCTTATATATTGAAAACAGCGCTACCTCGATTAATGATTGGTTCAGATAACGACGTACTGTGTTGACGATGAGGTGGCTATAAAAAATGTCTTGCGTAGCGACTCATCAGTGAGCCACGCGGAGTTCACTATTTAGATTGTTTCATTAAGTTTAATATATATATATATATATATATATATATATAAAACACAAATAAAAAACAAATGTATGCGTGTAGTTTTACAGCAAGCCATCTTTGATAGACAGCTTCTTCTCCAAATTTCTCGCCGTAGTGAACGTAACTTCTCGTGTTTGTCATTGGTGATGTCACCGCTTCGGCTCTCCAAAAAATAGAACGATGGAGAGACTACATCGCCCGCTACAGTACAACAATTATATATTATTACCATCATTATGAGGAGAATCCGATCAAACCTGGAACTGATTTGTGTTGTTTACTAAAATACAGTTCTACACTGTAGAAACTTACTGACAACAGTAGTTCATGAAAGTATACATAGCTCTGACAAAATTCCTTAACAACTTACACTAAATAGTTTTTAATTGTTTTCTCATTTTTTAAACAAAATTTAATAATTTAGAAAAAGTCTTTTGATTTACCATGATTGAAAAATAATCTCATATAAATTTTGTAAGGACGGGGCAGATTGTTAAAATTCCATTTTTGTTTTTACAGACCCTAGTTTACTATTATATTTTAAACTAATTTAGATAATTACAAGAGCTTTTGACTTACGTCCGTATATAAAGTTAAAAGCTTAATCATTAGTTAACCATATCACAAGTATTTGTAACCAGAGGAAATTATTTTTTCGTATTTCTTTGTAATAATAAATTTGCTATTGCAACAGCACTATAGAAAGTTTGGTATAACGTAAACTTAATATTTGGTTACATATACTCGTAATATATATATATATATATATATATATATATATATAAAGGATACAAAAAAAATGACATAGCTATAGATAATATATAAAAACGCATTAAGGTTTATCCGTTGAAACAATTTAAGGGACCTCATCAGTTTTGTGTAAACAGTTCATTGTAAGTTCGTAATCCTGTACTAAAAGGTAGGTATAGCTAATAGTTTTATACATGAAGGAAGAGCATTCAAAAATTTCAGAGAAATGTTGTAGAGTCTCAAGTGTCGTAATATTGTTCCATCTAGTATCTGATTTAATGGCAAATATATACAATTATACCGCAAGAAAATTTTTACCAATAATTGCACAACTGATAACTACATTAAGATTCAGTTTTTGATTTTTCATTTATTCGAAATCATATATATTGTAACATGAAAAGTTACACTTAACAATGCAGGCCAGCTTTCGAGTTGCAATTGTTGCAATCTGGGTCAACAATGTGGTCTGGCGAGACGGGGAGTGATTGGAGAAGCAGGTTGTGTCGGCGGGACGACGAGAGAATGACCACGCCCAGAAGATATAATTTTTCTTCATGCTCTGATTGAAATTAAAACTATTAAAATCAATTTTTGGTGTTTTTTATGAAAAATACCTGGTGCCCTAAAGGAATAATAAATCCTCGAAGAAGAAGGAACGACGGATCCGCTACTATATATATATATATATATATATATATATATATATATATATATATATCATCAAATTAAGTAGGCTTGACATGCCCAAGAACATTTTAAAGGCTTGAAATCCCATTGTTTGACTGTGTAAACGCGGCCATAAATAGTACGAGATACTTGTTTATGGTTTCATCGGAGCAGAATGAAAAGAACGTAAACTGTTTAGTCTAAGGCAGAAATTCCTTATAATCTTCTTCTTTCGTCCTGCAGCCAATTTAGAATCTTTGCCTTCTTTACTAACAGTATTTTACGATAACATTAAACTGGCTCATAGATATTATTATTACTTAAATTAACTACATTTTTTATTTGTTAAACATAAAAACAGAAACAGTAGCCCATAATAATAAAACTAATATATTTCTGTACTTATAGGACTGCCAAAAAGTTAAATCCAACTTCATTGTTATTTGCCGATCGGTTGGTAGCAGAAACTTAGACCTGTACTTTTTGCGTTTTTACAGTCCTTTTCTCTATCAAGACTTCTTTTAACTGTAGTTTGGATTCCTACATTAGTTTAAAACATTTCATATTTTATTATTATCCTAATAATTTTAGAGGAACTGCAATAAAGGTTTAAAGGACGGAGAAGTAACGTAGAGGATTTGCTTCCCTTGATTACGGGATGATAGAATACATCATCGAAAAACTGAAAGGGATGACAGACCGTAAAGAGAAAACTTTATTGTAAGGAACCTATCATCCAAAACAGGTCGTTTTTGTTCAGCGAGTACTTATGAAGTGTAGGTTTCGTTGTTTGCTTTCGTAGGATTTTGGTTGTTCGAAGTGGAGTACTACTTATCAGAAAATGTATTCAATAAAATGTTATTTATATACAATCCGAGCCTTACGAACAAAAATCTTTACCCACGCATAGCTGATAATCGATGTATTTTGGAGCATATGTTGCTACACAGTAAATTATCCTTTCTGCATAGTATGTCATCCCTATTAGTTTCTCTGTGAGGTCTTGTAACACACAGAACATTGTTTTAATGGCAGTTATTGAGTACGACATGATTTCGGAAAGAAAACGATAAAGTCCTTCAGTAATATATTATCTTTATTCGTTTGTTGTTTACGACAGTAACATCGCGATTGTCTGGTGATACTCTGACGTGTATCTGAGGCGGCGGACGGAAGATGATATTTTTGGTAGTTGAAACTAAAATTATACAAGCTTAATGGCAACAATGATTTCCGGTTCTGAAATCGCCACTAGAGACACTGTTAATCAAAATGTCCCAGGAGAAAGCTTATTGTGTTTGGAACGTCATCTTTTATCGTCGTTCAAAGACCATAAGGCTGAGAAAATCTTAAATTAAAAACACAGTATCGTCACAACATTGAACGGTGGGTGAAGCTGTTTCAGGACAGTAACCCTATGGCTCGATTGGCAGCGCTAAGTCAAAAAAGCCATTGCTTTGATGGCCACAGAGATACTTAGATATAACCTTGTGATTTTTCTATATGTGTTTTATTTAAAACCTCCATTTCCTCAATTGAAGCAGCGGATAACTGAAACATTAACAAAGAATATTCTATCACGAGTGGAGCAGGAACTGGAATACATAAAATATATTTGCCGTTTCACAGGAGGGGAACCCTTCGAACGTCTAGAAACCTTGGAAATCTACAGTTTCATTGTAAATCATATTTAACAAAATTAAGTAATTACAGCATTCACATGTATACTTTCTTTTTGTCCCATTTAATATGAAACACTGTAGTTAGAAACCGACAGCGAATTATGGAACAAACATTAGCCAAACGGAACATCTACCATCCCTATTTTGAAATTCAACATGAGTTCTGGAATAAATACTGTAGCGAAGTTTAAGGATGTTACCGTTCTATCAATTCAGCTTTGCTTAAAATTAATTTTTTCTCTGTAAAGAACTTTGCTACAGCTTAACTTATCTGTAGATGAAGCATTACGTATTCAATGATAGCATGGAAATGGATAGGGATACAGAAAGGATAATAAGGAATAGTACTACCAACCCAGGTAATCTGCTTCCAGCTAGCTTCATTACTTATCCCTGTAATACGCCACTCCGATCTAAGGGAATCTTAATTCAACTACGTTAGTATAGAACCAGAGTAAGACAGACTCCTAGATACAGATTCTTTTTTTCCTCTCCTCTCAATATTATTCAAAAAAGCATAACGTGAATGTTAAGAGTAAGTTGCGAGTCGCTACATTAATTGTCCATGGATGTAAATTGAATGATCTATGTTCTTATATTTCTAATGAGCTACATCTTTCGACAAATATGTTGATTCGCTTGATTCATTCGTGTCAGCTGCATAAAAATGTTAGACAAGAGAAAGAGGGAGATCCGCTCAATTTTACGTGACGTAACCTTAAATATACTACTACAATATATTTCGTCAACGAGTTTTTTGTTAGCTAAATTTATAGAGGTTTTCGACAATGTTACGAGTGTTTTGTCCACCAGCTTCCTTTATGAATCAGCAATAGTCCGTTAATGAGTAGCAGGCTTAGTCTTCTTTGCGACTCAAAGGTTGGCCCCTTGTCAAGGCGGCATATATCTACAATAGTCACAGCTGTTCCACGCTCTTTCTCTCTTCCTCTCTCTGCCTCTTTCTTTCAGTATATAATCCTTCTCCGAGCAGATGGCCGTGTCACAGTACCTCTCTAGCCAGACGGAGAGTAAGAAATAAAACCGCCGGTATCGGATACAAGGAGTGCCTACTTCTCCTTCCTTCGCTTTTCATGCCAGACAAGCTCCTCGTTGTTGTGGTAAAACAGTTCCCGCTACCTATCGTGTTACATGGAGAGAAAGAGCCGATTAGATTCCATCGCTTTGGCGCCTATAACATTCTAACGAAGTTGTATTAATCTGAGTGGCCAGTTGAGCGACCAACATCCTCCAACGTATGTAGTTACACGAGGAAAGTTTACATAATATATTGCAAATATATGCTGTCTTAAACAGTGACGAAACGCTTTGAAGTAAAGATGAACAGAATATCATAGAAAATACGATATTCCACAAAAGTTAGTAATAATTATTAAAAATTATGTTTTAAAGTCATAACTTTGACCTTGATTACAGGCTATATTTATTTAAAATGATTTGTAATTAAAAATAAAATTTATACCTGTAGGACTCGTGTCTCATAGAAACCACCAGGCATATTAAAAGGTAACCATTTTGGATCAGAATCTAAAACCTTTATTAAGTCAGCACAAATTCTTCAAAACTACAGAATAATTTGAGTTTATTAGCCATAAATGTCTGAAATACTTGTAGAATTAATAATCAATCAATTACTTGCCTACCAGGGAATTGTATAACAATCTTTCTTAATATTTAGTTAAAAATTTATCTGAAATACGTCTTCCTCTAACGCATCATATTTTATTCGTTATCGCAATAAGCTTCTAGTGAGAATCTTTATGTGACACGCTCATTTCACAGAAACCCTTTACTTACTGCAACCGCAATTTTCTTACTCATCCCCTGGATGATTTTTTTTCGAATAATTTGTGTTGACTAACTAAAGGATATAAAACGTTGCCACATCGTCTAACTACCCTCTCAACAATCCCTTCCGAAAATTTTATTGAATGGCACCAACAAGACCTTGAATGTAAAAATCTGCTCTCATTTGAAAAGCACTATTGTTCTTCTACTCCAGACTCAAATCTGAAGTCATTTTCTCGCCGTTAATTCGAAACGACTTTTCGGACAGTAAAACAAATATACAATGTCGGAAATTAAAAGTATAACTTTACCGGGATCCTGATTTCATTGATAACCAACAGAATTGTTGAACTTCAGTATACATTGAAAATCATCATTGTTGTTTCATTGTCAGAGTTAAGGTCTGGCTTACACAGCGGAATATCTCCATTCCATGCTGACTGACAGTAAGATAGAAGAAAATTAGAATGAGGAAGGGAACTATCAATCACACATTTAAAAACGATCAACCATTCAAACTGAAGACATTAGAAGAACATTACGAGGTAAATTATTAATATTAACCAAGAACTCCGTCATTTTCGGAAAATTGTTCATTAGAGAAGTACAGAATATAGTTTAATTTAATTTCAAATTTGATACCAGCTCGTAATACGTTGCCAATAACGTCTGATTATCGGCAAGCATGTGCGGGACTTCCCCTGTCATTGTCAGCGTGGTACACAGTCAATGAGATACAGAGCCGGGGCAGAAGGGGGAAGCAATTCTGCGTCGCTCGTAATATAGGCTGGAATGGGATCTACCTATTTGAATAGTGTTCTAGTTCAGAGGATTCACGTGTACAGCTATGCTATTTTTATTTAAGACGAAACTGGCGAAAATGGTTCAATATTCCCTACTGCATATTAATATGTGTTTGCTGCCGTAGAATTCCATAGAATTCCATTCAAATACTTATTTATGCATATTATATACAACTGGAGCGCTGTCGTTAGATTTCAACCAATATCACAAGGATATTAAAATGAAAAACGATATTTATTTTAAATAGCAAGTTATTTACACAAGTTGAAGTATCTACATAATGTGCAACTGTCTTGCGTTATGTTAGACTCTTCCTCATAAACAACTCATCTATAATTTATTTTCCTGTGTTCAATTTTCCGTCGGTTTACTGTCATAAACGTTAGAGTGTAAGAAGAAAAAAATCAAACGTAGTTTAGCAGCTTAACGATTAATTACGACAATTTCAATTACAGGTTTCAATATAATACTTATATCGCGAATTATTTAATTAATATGAGAAAATTTGGGATTTACATAATACCAATATGTTAATCAGTCTATAAGAAGCGTCGCAACAATGAGAAACAGATTTATCACGGGAAATTTGTATGACGTATGAGCGGATACCTGCCCTCAAGGCAAGAAACTGGAATCACACAATTTTAAATAGTAAACGACGACGTAGTATCTTCTGGAAATCTCATCCAATCTTTAGAAAGAGCCAATAAGAATAAGTCGCCGCACGAAGTCATTCGCTCTTGAGTCACCAGTTCATTCGGTCAAGGAGAATAGAGTTTGGTACGTCAGAGGACTACGACTGACCATAACATTCCCTCGCGTTTCCGAAACTCAGTAGAACTTCGGATATTACTTCCATTCAATCGAGACCGTTGAAAAAATTGCAGATACATTTCAATACCAACTATTAAATAAAATAAAATCAAGAGCGTTATTCATTAATTAGTAGAAGTTAATTTTTAGCATGAAATTTCCTACTTCCAACGGCGACGAAGATGAGATTAATTTTCCCGTTGACACAATGTTTTACTACCAGTAATAGATGAGAGACACTTTTTTACCTGTTACGTATGACTAAGATACACATTTGAATTTCTTTACTTAAGCATTCAGTATTTCCAAAATCAACGCTTCAACCAACCAAACGTAATAAAGATAATTCATTTAAAATAGAATATAACCTCTTTTTTTAGTAAATAAAATCGATTGTTCAGAATGCCATAGGCAAGAAATCAAACCTCAGACTATAAAATATTTATAAGACAGCAGCGCCAAGTCAGGTCAAATGAAACCAAGTTTTTATTTAGGTACTGCTCAGACCTTAGTCCAATTACATAGATACCAAGCATGGGTTACAATAGAAGAATTTAGAAGTATGAACATTCGTATCATTAACTACAGTGAAAATTATATTAGATTACAACTTTTTCTTAGATTAACGAGGCATTTCAAATTGTGGTTCGTTACTAATGTAAAAATAAAATTACAAATATATTTATTGCAGCGCAGAGACTCTCCAAGCATTTATTTGGCATTATAATTATAATGAAATTATAACGAAAGCATCGAACAAGAAATTTCCTTTGTGTTGGGCAAAAGCAGACAGCTGGCGCCAGAAAACCTAAGGGACGGGACAGTGCGGCACCGATCGGCTTACGAAAATTTCCCGGATACGTAGGTCAATTGCCCTGGAATTTTCCAAAATGTTTTACCCCACCACCTGGATGATCCTAAGGGAGAGGGGTTGAAACGAAGAGGTGGATTGGGTAAAACATACCACGTGACATAGCGTTACCCCTGTGGAGGGGGAGATACAGAGGTGACCTGGGAAGGTGATATCTTCTTCCACCATGGGTGAGATCACGGAAAAAATGGAAGATGAACCTGGGATGAAAAAGGGAGTAAGCGGCGAGGAGAGGAAACGTCGAGCCCACCAAAGCATCAACGATTGGATGACATACCTGGAATAAGCAGTCAACTTCTGCCTTACGCCGTCGAGATAGGAGAATTCTGTCCAGACTACCAGAAGCGCAATCAAGGATCCATTATGCCAATAAAGCAGGTGTGTCACTTTCATGATATGTGAATCTGGCATTCCGCTCTGCACGTAACCAGCCCACAGAAATTCCATTTTAATTATATAGTTTAAAACTTAGCTAAATTTTTTTGTGAGTACAAGATTTAATAAATTGTAAAGAGCCCCTAAATTTTAAATAAATTAAACTATGATTATTTTCAATTCACTTATATGAAATTAATTAAACCCATTAATAAGCCCTGAAATAACCATACGTTACATTATATGCATATGAGACAATTATCAATAGTAAAATAAAGAATTTTAATTAATATATTTGAAAATAAATTAAATGTGATTATTGAGAAAAGATATTTCTAATATGAATAATAGTTTGTGTGTCAATAAAAGACAATTTTCTACGGTTTTAGAGAAGAATCACTGTAAAAGTTATTATTTTTAGATTAGAATAAACTTCACTTCACAAATAGCACTGGATTTGGCGAGTACACTGAACTGCACTGCATAAATAACACTGCACTGTGAGCGATACAAGATGGTATTCAAAATCAAAATGCTGTCTCCGGAAGGAGTTCCGTGGCAGCTCTTCTTAGCGGCTAGAAACCACATGAACTAAACAATTGTGAAGTATCAGTTGGACATATAAACAGAAGAGATATTTAAGTATTATTAGTTGAAAGATTTTATTGGATAATAAGTAATATCTATGGGATTAAATTAAATAAATCTAACTGAGGTGGTAACTGATTGCATAGGGCAGTCATTTGGTGCAACGGAGATTTTGAAGCAGTATATATTTGTGTTATATAGTAAGGGCTGGTGTCTGTTAGTAGACGATGATTTGTCAGTCCCTGAGAATTTTTGACTCCAGCTGGCGTTGGAGCGGTTTGTTGATCAGAATACCCGCTAGATAGCGGTAATAGCCTTCTTACATATATTTATACTCATATCTTCCGAACTATTGAAGATATCGAAATGGAACACGAAATTTTAAGTTAAAATTTCCGTTTTAACCCCTAAAATTTTAATGGAATTCAGTTGAACTATTTCGGAACCCCTTCGAGACAGACAGAAATTTTAATAAGTCATTTATGACTAGGCATTGTATAAATAGCATTTATTTTCAAATAACAGACTGAGATTACAATTTTATTTATTGATATAGACTATGAGATTTAAAATAAAACCTAGATGTATCTACAAATATTTAACTTTTATTGAAATTATATTTTCATATTCTACTTTTTTGCCATGTATCAAAACCATATAGTATTTCTAATTCTGTCAAAATACTGTATAAATTGATCAGTCTCTTTTATACTTGGTTGACCTTAAATAATTCTTTAATGTAAAATCGTAATTAGTCTAAAATACTTATTATTAGATTAAATAATAGTATTTATAATATAATAGGAATGAGGCTACACATATAATAGATTTTTAATAAAATATGCATATAAATTTACAATTGTATAGCATGCACACAGGAACTACATTCATATCTTTTAGAACATTAATACCTGGATTAAATAACAGAAATTTCAAAACAAGCAAGCAGTTCAGTTTTTACTTATTTATTGAATGACAGGAATAGAAGCAGCTGCGGTCGACATAAGATCTCAATAATGAACATATAACATATATGAATATTACGTTAACCAAAATAATGTTTTCTATTCTGCGAAGGCGTGATCTCTTCCTCCGGTATTAGAGTATAAAATTGCGAGACGTCTTTGTACCGTAGTCTCGTCGGTGTTGTCATGGCAACGACAAGAAGCCTTATGGAAGCGTAATGTCATTTAGTCGGTGGGGGTAGTTGAGCGCCTGTGTGTTGCAGTAGAAAGAAAATGGAATTTTGAACAAGGAACAGGGTTGACGTCTTGCTTCAAGACTGAAATACGAAGAAGTAATATAACAAGGAACCAATTGAATGCCGAGCGGCTAATTTTGTTCTCTCGCTCCTCTTTCATTCTGAAAAAGTCCCTCCACGAAGAATCGTTTATGAAGCGACTCACTCAAGGTGACTGCCAAGTGTTCCGTCCCACGTAGGGAACTATTTCAAGTGACAATAAATCTGCTCTTGCTCTTGTAACAACACCGAGACGGAATAAGACCATTAGTTAAGTGCCGAACTGCCGCCCATCCACCCTAGCTTTCAGTGTCTTGACATTTTAGTCTCTAAACTCGACTCAGACTGATTTATGCTCAAACCAGGTGTCACATGGAAATTAACGGGGCTTCAGTGCGTTCTGGTACCTATATGATTACGACGAGTGGCGTTCATGGAACCATTTTCAATTTAGACCATTCGATTTAAAAATTTATTTATTAATAAATTGATCAAAACCTTACAAATCCTATGAATGAAATAATGTAAGGATCGTATTAATCATTAAGGATTTTGATAAAACACTATGCACCGATGTTGAAATAATTATACATCAATCATATTAAATATTTGACATGTGTCAAAACCTTAGCGATCAAAAGATTTAAAGCAATGCTACGTACGTAAAATGGCTAAATCGTCGATTCTGTTTATGTGAACATATATATTCTTTGTTGTAGCGGTCTTAAGACTGGTCTGATGGAACCCTCCATGTTAACCTACCTTGCGCAAAAATTTTCATTTCCGCATAACTACCATTCCATCCTTGGCCCTCTTTCGTTCTTACCCGACACACTTTCCTCTAGTGCTAATTTTACAAGACCCTGATGTCTTACAACGTACTCTATTAATATATCGCTTCTTTTCGTAAACGTCCATATAGTTCGCTCTTCCCCTATTCTGTTCAGAACTTCCTCGCTAGTGATTCTATACATCCTATAGCACAAAATTTAAAATATTTCTGCAACTCCTACCGTCCACGTTTCGCATTCATATAACGCCACACTCCATACGAACATTTTTAGCAATGATTTCCTAATATTCACGCTTATATTACTAGTAAGTAAATTTCTCTATTTGGAGAATTCCTTCCTTGCTATCCTACTCTTAACGTCTACTATACTTCTACTATACCTAGTTATGATGCTTCCTAGGTAGCAGCAATTCTTAACTTCCTTCAAACTATCCTTCTCAAATCTAAAACCCTTTGTTATTCCACTGTTTCCCATCTCTCTTATTGTTTTGTTCTCTCTTATTGTTTTGTACTCATATTCTTGATATGTTGTATTCATATTTTGTTTGCTCTGCTTTGTGTTATTTATTTATCATTGTATACATAATTTTCTTTACTCATATGTTGTATCCATATTTTGTTTCTTATATTCGTATTCTTAGTGTGATATGTAACATATTCTTTGACTTGTCCTATTTCCTCAATAGAGGACTAATGGATCCAATAAATCTTATCTTATCTTATCTTATCTTACCACACTCCGTAGCATATAAACCGACATAAAACCGGGACTGACTTAATAATATATGACCGGGTGCAGGAATATGTTTACATTTTCTAACATATATTCTTAACTGAGGTATTAAATTAGGGTATAAATAATTTAGTCTAAGTTGGATTTTATTAATTCATAATTAATAGCTTTATATATCTTACTTCATTAATGGCGTGAACTAGTTCGGCAAAATTTTAGAATGGAATATCGTACAGTGCAAAATCGGGCTTGTTCAACAGTTTTCAGCGTACGTCTTTTGTCGTCTGCAGAGTGTAATCGGGAATATCAGCATCCTCACTCACCCTACTCTGCACAAAACATTCTTATCAACTGCCTATTCTCGTAGCTACATCATTTCTAACTTCATGACTGTCCAGTCTCAATTTTCGGTTCCATTTTTTTTAAAGGAAATTCGTTTCCGTGTGTCAATTTGGTGATACAACTAGGAGTGCAACCACCTCAAGGAAAATGAAATACTCTCAAGTCGATTCCCTCTACCTTTCCTCCTACGTCACGGAACATCTCTGCTCTCTGCCATTATGGCGATTTCTCGTGCAATACAATAATGACAGAAAAATATTCAGAGATTTGTAGGCAGGAATAAAACGGCGGGTAATGAGGGCCAGGCGGACGCGTGTGTATCGTCACTATATACAGAAAAAGAAGCCAATAAAAACGAAAAAAATAGTAACTAAAGGACAAATGTTTTTTGAGCGTTACAAGCCTTGCATTCACACTTACACCATCTCATTAATTACCTAAGTAATGAAAATATTTAAAATGTTGACTACAGGACATAAGTATTTTGCGGAAATGAAAACGTTTGTGTAAACGTAGTTTTAACAGTTTTATCCTGAAAGGTAAATGTAAAAGGAAAAAGATATAATCCATTTAATTTGCTAGTGAATTAGTTGAACAGCAGAATTGAGTTGTTTGCTACAGATATCAGCAGCAAATAATTAGAATGCCAGTATACAATCTCTTATCGTGGCTTTTGTAGAGGGACGTTCACAGACTAAAGGACAATTCACGGGTGTCTCAAGCATGACTGAGTTTAATTCAGTAATGTATTGGTTTAAATTTCGCTCTCTCGGCACAAAGCTCAAAGTGTACTCACCTAACACATGCCAGCGTTTTCAATTAGTTCCGTGTACGAGTACAATAACATCATGTAGGTCATATGTGGTCGTTGGAATTTACACTGTTATCTCAGCAAACATGCCTTTGGCCTTGTAGTAAAAGCAAAGAACAATTCTAATTTCAGATTATACTTTCACGTATTTAAGTATTTTATATAAAGTTAGTGCTACTTTAAGGAACCTTTTGAATAAAGGGAGGTTTGCGACCAAATTCAGAATGAAAGTTGACATTTTGACTTACTTCCCGGTTTATTGTATACATTTTACTTATTGAAGAAATACCATATTTTCTGTTGCTAATATATGAACTGTAGATTCCATAATACTAAATACATAGAATTTCAGAAATCATTTAGATTCCTACGTTTTTAATTAAATATTCAATGAGTGTATTAAGCTACAGTATATTATTCAACAAATAAATATAACCTCAGAATAACATCCAGAAATCTTGTACTGATTTAATTAAGTCAATGGTTTCTTACATCTAGTTTCAATATAGAAGTGTACGCCAAACTAAGTTTTCTAATATCTCCTCAGAAACAAACGAAACCTTGACGATGTGTTTTTCAATATATTTGATTCATCGTTCCACAACCTTTGCGACAGTCTGAACGAACAAGCCACGTTGAGTTGAGAATATTATTTATTATGTCAGGTTTAAATGTGTACTATTACTTTAAACTATTTGAGTTCAAGATATTGACGTGGTAAACGTTGTCATCAGTAGTGGGAGTGTCTGGACAAACCGTTATCCTCGTCCGTTTAGCTTGTTCTACAATCCTGCTTATATTTCAGATTCCAGTTCACTTCAAACTACAAATTAAAAAACATAATTACGGAAATTTTGCCTCCTGTTAAGCAAACTGACAATGGTGCAGCCATTTAATTTGCAATATCACGGAACGAACTGAATCTATAACGCAGTACTTGGCCACAAACAAAGATGAATCGGCTTGACGGTGAAGAAGCTCAAAAATATGATTAGCAAAATATCGCAATTACCTTTTTCCTTACTCTTGTATATATTCTAAATTAGACTCTCTATTTTATACTAAAGCTATTGTTTTAAGAATTGCTGACTGGTTTCTATTGACTTACGAATAACGAAGACCAGGTAATCACGTCGCAGTTGTGTTTAAAACATTTATCGGATTTAAACCATTTAAGAGACAGTGAGACACATATTCACTTTCACTTATACCATATCACACCCCTCATTACACTAAAGCTACACGATTTACAAGGTCGGAGACCTGATTTGCTTCAGTTACCGTTTCAAAAGAAGACCAACTGCAAATGAGTCGTAGGAGACACGAACTAATTACACGCTGAAAGGCTCAAATAGCGCGTTTTGTACAAGTAACAGTTGGGTTTGTTGCAGAATGAAATATCGGGTCTCGGCATTATCATTACTGACAAAAACGAAAATATTCCAACAAACGTTTCCAATAGTACAATCACTAATATACAACAATAATTTAATAAATTCTATTATACCCCACAATATATATTCCTATTGTAATATTAATTTTGGTTAGTTTTCATCCTCGTTCTAAGAAGGTGGATCAAAGAAAAAAGGTCTGGATTGTAATGAGCAATAATTGACCAGAAACGTGATTTTTTATTACTATAATAAAGTAATTTTATTAGATATATGCAGTAAATAATTATTGTAGCCAAGTAACATTTTTAATGCTTATTCCACATGACGGATGGTTTCATCCTCTTCCAATGCATCTTATCCTGTTATATAGTATTAATAATCAGGTCTTACATCATGTTTAGTTACTATTGGAATGTTTTCAAAATAATGCATTCTATCTAAATTTACTCAAAATGTTGGCAAAGCCAAAAGCTCAGTATACTGTATGAAGAAACTCTTCTTGTAAATTTTCATATATTTATATGTTTTATGCAATAATCTTGCTTTAGTGCAATAAATTGTACTAATAATATTGAGTGTTAAGTATTTACTTAATGCCATTTATGGGGAATTTAAAGAAGAATTATATGAGAAATTATTTTATGAAATTAAATGTTTCTATGTTTCTCATCTAATGATCTTAATAAGGCTTAAAGGAGAGTTTCACGTCCCCACTTTTCAATTCCCTTCCTATGTAATTAAAGCGGAGTTGCCTGATTCAGGATCACCCTCATGTAGCCTGTTATAACCCTCTCCCTCCCATTCGTCCTGGAAAAAAAATAAAGTAAGCCAACTGCCTCCTAAACTGGTCGAGGAATGCACTGCTACAAACTCCTCTCCTGTCATCAATGGCGTGGGATGAGTACAGAGAGCCCGACAAACCTATGCAGGTTTTCTAGTGTCTTCCTTAATCACTTTTATACCCCCGAGACCCAAGTTACTATTTGTCTGCCTTAGTCTATTTGTGGTCTAGACCACTGCAAAAATTTACTCCACTTACAAAAAATAGTAAAATTATTAATATGTCAGTAATTATTTCGGATGTTTATTTTATTCTCGTGCTCAATAGAATAGCTGAAGAAATTCAATCGTGTGATGCTAAATTTCGTACCAGTTTAAAATTCGTCATTGTAGTTTTCAAGTCGAGCGCTTTATGTTTTAGATTGGAGGCATCAGAGAAAATATTAAAATACCTAAAATTCACAGAGAAGCTTTCAAATTTTATATGAACCAGTTACGTAGGAAAATAAATAGGTAAACATACACAAAATACGAATGATACTTCTTACTACATATTATATCTAAGTTGTAAAAATGATTAATTAAACCCCAGTATGTTTTACAGCTCGAAAGAAGATTTTCAAATGTAAGTGAATGGCCTTTTCATATTCTTGGTTTATAATATGTTTATTATCTAAGACAGGACCCTTTTATCCAGAGGTCACTCAGATCGTACCAGATATTTCCATAGTATTTGCAATCTGGCTATCCTCTCGCCCGCCATTAATTCCGTCTGCAGATAATTGTAATATTTCTCGTCGCTTGTGAATTCCCGTGTGTTGCTCCGTGTGAGCTCCAATAAACCTCCAGTTTGATTTTGTTAGTAGGGATCAGGTGGCGTACGCCACTGACCTACGTCAATATGCAGTGCACTGCGGAGAGCTGGCCTGCAGTGCAGTGTTGATTTAGTAAGAGAATTTGCAGTGCAGCTGTAGTTCCAAATTGGCCAAGTGCAGTATTCGGGAATGTCTGAAGTCGGAAAACTCAATGAAATCTCTAATTCGTAATAATACAGGCTGTCTAACCGAAATGTCAAAGTTATAAATGTCAATAGAAACGAATGTAAATGTTGTACTCTGTTATTTCAATATCAAAATTGAAGAGTAAATCAAAAGCTTTTAGATAAGCACATACGCGTGTGACAAAAGCATAATTTCTTGTTCATCGCACCGTGGACTTTTGGAGAGGGTGAGACAACTTGGTCAATGAGGCCTACATTCAGGTCATTAATATCAAGAATCGTTTCCCAAAATTACTCTTAGCACTATCGTTTTTCCTTTGCGGCATTATAAAAGATCGATTTTTTGTTTCGCCACAGCATAGTGGTATGCCTGGGTTTAGACACACAATTTAAGAGGCTACAGCTCTCATTACTACGGACTTGTTAACCGTGGTATGTGAAGAATCTGTTTTTAGGTTCGATGTAAGAAAACAATTTTGTGTACAATTTGTTGGAAACTATAAAAAAATATCATGAACTCTTGGATATTCTTTTATGGGCACCCTGTACAAATGAGAAATATTACCCTTGACATATCAGTCAGACTAATATATTAATGATACACTCATATCTGCATATCATCATCCACATAAGTAAAGAAAATGTGTGATGATATCGAATGAATAACACAATATGCAAGACACATTTGATTCTTCATGAAGTCTTAAAAGTTAAATTATACTTGGTGTTCCATCTCTCTGCCTCATTTCTAAATTTTTCCCTGTGTTTGGAGAAAAATTTGGGGCACTGTTTTCTAAAACTAATTTAATCTTGGAGAGTATACGTTTTTATGGTCTTCATGGTCCTTTCAGAGCGGATCAGACAATCTCGAACTCATATATTATCACCGACTATATATAAATCCAGTGTCTAATTTTGACTCTTTCTGACAGAGTTGATATTCAGTAATATTGCTCATAAAATGTTTTCCGGAATAATACTGTTCCTCCTCGTGACAAGAATTTGATGACGATTTAGGAGAAAGTAGAAGAGCATGTTTTTAACGTGGATAGCAGTGAAGGTGAATGCATGAACACCTGTTTAGTACTGCAGAACAACTCATATTAATTCAGAGATTGTCATCACCATATCGGCTGTCTCCATCTATATTTTTTGACATGACATTGGAAAAATAAAAATCCCCTGTGGTGTAAAGGTCAATGACGCTGCCTCGCATCAAGAAGGCCCCGGGTTCGAATCCTGGCATGGTCATGGATTTTTGTGTGCGTTTCCAATCAGTGAAACCAGACTATAGCGAGTTAGAATGAGTATAGCAGGTATAGTAGTCGCTAATGACTACAGCTGTTGATGCAGCTTTATATAAAAAGAAAAAAAAGAAAAGACAGTTGACTTTTACGAGACCCTGCTACTGAATGGAAACTATTTTGTTTGACGGATGGAGATGGGACCGAAAACAAACAGTTTTATCGGGCTCCATCTTCTTCCGTCAACATTGAAACGATTCGTATGGCTTCAATATAAGCTTGACCGATATTCACAGATGTTGGGATTTTGATCCGACAAATGCGGTCGTATCGGGCCGTGACGGATCCAATATAGGATCAACACAAGCGTTCCTTGTAATGGATGACGTTATAGTTATATCAGAGTCGACGTTTTTAACAGTAGACTGTGTTCTGGTATGACTGAAGGGATACAATCTGTGACTGTTACATTTTCATAATCCTTTTTCTCCCTCAATTTAATGCCACATATTTTTTGTTTGTAGATCATGTTTTACCATAATTTATCTTGATTCAATATCCGCTTTAATTAATTAGGTAATGGCACTTATTATCAATTTAGCTCGCTTTCCTACAATTACCATTAACTTCAGTACAAAATCTCGATTCCCCATCTCTTTTTACGACTCAGATATCAATTAACAGCCTCTTCTGATCCTATCAAAATTTCAGTGCGCGCGGTCACAATCCAAATCCAATAGCTAATCACTTTATCGAGTTCCCTCTCCCACACAATAAAAAATCGTCGTCCCATTTTAATTTGTCGTAGGGATCAGCTAGTAAAAGGGATTTTCCCTATTACGAACCAATTATTAGTACACGACTTCCTTTATTGTTTACTGGCAATGTAATGTGCCTCAATCCTGATTCTACAGCGCCTTCAAAGCGACAGGTGAATAAATCTACTATTTGTTTAATTGAAATGATTACCTCCTTTTTAAAGTATTGTTTCTAATCGTAATAATTAAATTATATACTTCTCACAATTTTAACGTGAAAATTTATTTTCTGCGCAAATATCAGCTCAGTGACATTTTATTAAACAGTTAAGAAAAAGTATCTACTGGAAACGGCAGAAACTAAAGTGTAGGTAAAGAAAATGAAACATACCAATTGTTATAGTGGTTGCAGCCACCTCCTCCGCTTTTTTAGATATTTGGTTCATATGCAGTGGTTAACTTGTTGTGAAATTTATATAATTCGTTATTCGTATTTTACTATCCATAAATTTATTTTATACTGTCACATATGAGTTATAATAATATATAATTTATTAAAAAAGCGGAAATAAACAACCTAATACAGAGGTGATTATTGATGTGCAGTGTATACTATTTTAGAAATTGACAGAAGTCTGCCTTCTGTCACAGTGGTTTGATTAGTTAAAGGAATCGCCTGACTGCAATGAAGATTACGCCAAGAATCCCCTGTAAGAATTAAGATATTCTTTGGGACATGAGACAAATTTTGAAGCAGACTAACGCGTCTCATGAATGAAAGAACACGATGAAAACTGGAGTTCTCATGCTGAAGCGACAGTAGCATGAAAGGCGAAAGGAAAAGAACTGCATGGGCAGTCCGAATATTATCCTCGTCATTCTGAATAGAAGAATTAAATATAAGATATAAATAACGGAATTGGTATATTCATTAAATAATATATGCTTTCATCCATATAATGTAGATATAGGAGTCTCATTGCCAAATATTCAGCAGCAATATTAATTATTCTCATTTATGCCTTTAGAAAATAGTTGAAGGCCTTGTTTTAACAGTGGAACAACTTCACTATTCATCATTTTTAGTGATCAAAATTTTATGTTTGCGCCCGGAAATATTGATATACATACAGAAAATAGACGTATAGTATTGTTTTATAAAAATGGAACTGACTAGTATTGACATGAAACTGTGGTTAACTACTTTTTAAAAGTTTAGCTGTACTAGAATTAAAATAAGACTTTCAAATAATCCTGTAAATATGCGCGAATTACTATCCTATAGTTCATATATATAACCAAAGGAATGGAAAGAAAGGTGGTAGCTTATCTGATTTACCCGTGAGGAAGAAGGCTTACGCCTTCGAAAATTAGAAAAAATACTTTCGACTTGAATGGCGACTCCAATCTTTGGATTCATATAAACCACCACTTTTCTTCATTTATTTGCAAAACCATTTATTATGACAATATCATACATCCTTAACCGCTTGTATATATATAATTAAAAACCCAATATTGGCTGAAATCATTTAAATAAGCTAGTCCAGATTGGTTTTATGAATTTACATCGCTAAAACACGCACATATAGTGCAATGAGAAGTAGGTTCTTAGTTCTTTATCGACCAGGTTCTAAACTTCAGCGTGGATTGAAGTCTACGTAACCACGTACTTGGTCGTAATAAAGTACAGTTGCAATACAAATAGTTCCACATCTTAGAAAAATGTAAATACTAAGCACAAGCATTGAAATAGCAAGACAATACACTCACAAGAGATTGAATTATACATCTCAACGTTGTAATTATTGTCTTTTTATCTAAATGAAGAAAATTAAGGTAAGTCTTAGCCTGATATTGAACTCAATCATAAGATTCCCTTTGGTCAGTATTTTATTTGGGTGGCTAATATTAAAATTATTAGTCAACCAATTTTTTGATCGGATGGAGTTTCTAATATGAACATTAAAAAGTATTAATCAAATTGAAATTGTCTTACAGTTTTTCCACGAATTCCTCTAGTTGGAACTGCACATGCTTGATGCGCCGTTTCTGCTCGTCGAAATACCACCAAGTCGCGATTCAGGTCTACGTAATTTACCGTACTCAGATAGTGACTGTTCGGCTCGGGTTCGAGTCCTGGCGAAGTGGCGATGGAACCCGGTCGTCCCTTCGTCATTACTGACTCCATACTGTCCCAAGAAAAATTAGCTAAGGCGAAATATGTTCTTTCGGTCGTGTGAACAACGAAACGTTCTCGCAGCTATCGTGCACTCAGAAAAATAAATTATAGAACTAATTTCCAATACCAAACTTTGGTGTACCTCATCAGGATATTCCCTTGTACAATTGTTCACTTCGGACATTGGATGAAAAGTAGTCTTCCTCCGATCTTTCACTTGTGATTAGTTCCTAGAACTGCAGTAGTAGCAAATCAGATTAGGTCAAATTGATTTGAGCGGTTTGTTAACGGCCAATCAAATTTATCATGTCACTACCCGCTCTCGTAAGGATCTCTCTAGCTGTAATAACTTTGTTGACGCTTGCAATGTTATCAATAATGCATTTATTAGCATAATTACATTAACAATCTTATTTACATTTCACAATATTAATTCATGTTGCAAACAAAGTCAAACACGCAATAAAATTGAGGAAAAAATTCCATTACTCATAAATCTTTGAAATTGTGAAAAACTAGTATACATGCTAACGACTTTCCTATTATAAATTTTATTTTATGAGGGTGATCTTGAAGCAGGAGACTGCCCTTAAATAGCATTGGAAGGGTTGACTAGGACCCGACCGAGTTTTAGGACCTTATCCTGTGTTTCACCTAAAATAGATGCATGGAAAACTCTACAAAACCTGCGTGAGGTAGGTTGGGAGATGAGTTTGCTGTGGAGTTGCAGCAGTCTCTTCTCAATGTCTGCACAGTTTTAGGAGGCATCTGGCCGAGTGATCCAATGGGATCAGCGGACAACTATTACCGTATGCCCAAGGTCTGCGAACCCAGTTCATACACCTCATAAAGGAGATGTAGGTGCCTCGGCATGTGAGAACCTTGAAAAAACTGGAAAGATTACTAGGCAATCCCAAACGTGGGCGTTCGCAGTCAATCTGGGAAGAAATACCACCGAGAGGAAACTCCCGCAGGCATGTTTTCTTGTTCGATTTTCCTATTCCCATCTCTTTATTTTTTCTGGACGTCACAATTGCGAGATCAATCACTTGGGTCTATTCCATCGACCCTCTTCATCGATATAATATTATCATGTAAGAAGAAAATTATATTAGGAAGACTAAAATTTGTGTTTTAACTTTTTCTAATGTTACTAGCTTTTTAAAAATAGTCAAAGTCGTTTCTCCGTAAGGCAAACAAAATTCCTGTTCAGAATTTAAATCAGATTTCGCCAATTTGCCATTAGGTGGGGATTGGAAATTATACATGTAAAAAACTTCTCACTAAGAGAAACATGGTTTATCGAAACGGTGTAAAGACATTTCCGAATGTATGAAACGTATACGTGAACAAAATTTACTCGATTTTATGTTCATGAACAGGAATAACTGTATATATAATGTGTGTGTGAGTTATTTCAGATAAACGGAAACAGGGACTTATCACGGATATAATATTTGATGCGTTACTGCGACATGTGCACACCAAGGGGGTTAAACGACGAAAACGAGTGTTGACTGTATTTAAACAATTGTCATGATTCCATTGATTATCTGCAATCACTTTACATATGTTAGTACCACTGCAGTGTAATATATTAAAGCTTTGTGCGCGTATACAGTTGCTCATAGAGAGCAATTTACTTATATTCGTGTTCTATCTGTTTTCACAGCTGGATGATAAAATATTTAGCTTCATAGTGTAATACGTCCATTGAATTTATAATCACCGTAGTTAATAGTACCATTTCTTTGAGCACGAAAACTTATGTAAAGATTTCAAATCTCAGAAGATTGAACATTTAATTTATGCATAATTAGTTTTATAATCGTTTGTATTGACTTAGGAAACAAACGTCGAAGTGAGCAACTTGTAGTGACGGTCATCTCTGTTGGAAGGTGAACTAAAGGAACAAGAAAAGAAAACAGTTAGCTTGTAAGGATTCTGTGTGGGAACGGACAAAAGATTCGCAATTAATAATTGAAGAGGCAAAGAAGCTGCCTGGCTTCCGGACGAGAAAATCTTCTTAGCCCTTTCCCGGAACCAAGCCCACGGTTAGATGTAGATTTATAAAGATCAGTGTACTCCTTTCTGAAAGGGAAAAGTTCCCGAACATGATAAATATTACGTGCATAGTAACATGATGACGATCATTTTCAGGAAACAACCTTATTCAATATTTGTTAAAATCAAAACAATTCCTGTTTTTCTATTTGGAAAGATAAACCTCTCAATAATCACGTAATATAATAAAATGTACGTTTACAACCTATATGACTAACGCACCATGGAAAAATATAAATCTCGTTATTAAATTTGATATATAAACGCATAAAGATATTTTTTAAATTCTGTTTCTTATATATGCTTTTGAAATGACAGCTGAAAAATACTTCCTTAGCATCTCGTAAATTTCTTAACTAATCTAGATATATGTTTGAAAGTATAAATTTATACTGATGGGCAAGAACCAATGGCTCGTTCTCTATCTGTATTTTTTCTTTCAAAGTTCTCATGCCGAGACACCACCTATTTTGGGAGATTTATGTACTGGGGTCGAAGACCTTCGGCATAAGGCAAGAGTTGTCCGCTGATCCCATTGTATCAGTCGGCCAACTGCCACAGCAAACTCGTCTCCCGTCATTCGGAAGGGCATAAGAATAGTGCCCAATGCCCGACGTACCTGATTCAAGTTTTTTAGGGTTTCATGCAATCTCTTTAGGTGAATCATCGGGTAGGATCCTTAAAGTATAGCACCGGGCGCACTAATCAACTCTTGGCTACCTTGCGCTACCTTACGCATCCCCCCTTTTCAAGTCCTTTCCGATGCTATTAAAGGGGAGTTGCCTGTTTCAGGATCATCCTCATGTAGCTTGTTAACGCCCCCCCCACACACACACACACAAAAACAATAACCATTCAACTACATGATAAAAAAGGAAAATTTTACTGTGAAAGTACCGTAAGTGAAAATTATTCTCATATCTTACGTTTATTTTCAGTTGTAATCCTAATATATTGAATGTCAACAAATTTGACAACATCCATTTAGTTTTTTGTATCATTCCATTATTTATCTCATTTTTCGGTGTTGAAATATAACGGTCTACCATATGAACATATTGTTAAAAATATTTTGGCCGTAACCGTCTCTGGGCACAATATCTTCTAGTTATGTATGTATATCAACTCAAAATGTAAATCTATATTATTTATTAAATTATTTCAAATTCTATACGTTATATAATTTAAGAAAATTTGGTCAATTCAAACTTATAATTGTTTGTTTACAATGTTCACTCGTAGTTAACTTCTGTTGTAAATGAATATATTTATGTATTGAAGAATTCTTAAACCTTGGTAAAAATCATAGCAAACCTAAATTAATGGTGTTAGGGATTTATATGTTAATGTTATGATTTTTAGATGTTCCAGTTATTAAATTTCCTTTACATTGAAGCTAAGTATCTCACTACTTTATTAGAGGCTCTACATTTCTAATGAACTGTTCACTACGTTTTGAAATTATAATAAATAAAATAAAATTGCATATAAGGAACAAGAATATAAAGGATTTTAATTTTATAAAACTTAAAACCTATCGTTGAATATAATATTATTAAGATTGTCACTCTACAAGGAAGAGAAAGATATCACGACAGATGTTTACATCCACTTTACACCACGGAAATGTAAAAGTGTCTGTTTATATGAGGACAATTCCTGCTGGCTTGTTTAATGGCAGACAGCTGCTATAAAACTGAAAATTAGTTTGGCCGTATGCAAAATAGACTGGTGATAAGCGAACCAACACAACAGCATGTAAGAACAGATAGCTGACATTTTTGTTAAGTAATGTTTTGAGTAGCCTCGAGAGAACTTAAAAATATTGTTAATATTTGTGTAATAATTATTAAATAATACTCTTCTGGATATTGTTAACATGTGGTAACAAGTAAAAGTTGTATAGCATTAGTTTTATACTATTAAGGTTCTATTGACATTTGGAAAATTGTTTTATGATTAGCACTTCACCTGAAGTATGTTCAAATAGGTACCAAAGCGTTGTTTTATTGATTTTATTAATTACATGTTGTGAGGCTGGTCAATATGTTTTTCATTTTTCGCATAAATCAGACGTAAAATTTATCTTTTAAACGAAAACTGCAATTACAATCTCGTTAGCAACAACTCGGTAAATCTAGTAAAAATACTTTCAGTTAAAACATATTTGGGTTTGCCTTACGAACGACAAATTCATTAATTAAAGCACACATACAACTCCATCTGATAAACCTTCATTGGTCTCCAATGACAATCCATTAAAACATATACTACTTCAGTGAAATCATGTTGCTTTGTTGTTCTTCGTTGCTATTAATTTAATTCTCCTGTGGCGTGGAAAGGCAAAGATAAATACGCTTTGTTACGCGTCGTCTATAGATGTTAATTAATCAATTGGTGTATGTAGAGCAACGAAGAATCGTCGTTTGATCAAAAAGTTATCTTAACTGAATAAATATAAAATTTATACGATAAATTTATTTATTTATACTAAATTTCTCCAATGCTAAGATAAACAGATATAACTCAACAGAGAGCAAATAAACATTACGGTAGACTACAAATCCATACAAACTCCTTGATCCAATCTCTGCTGCTACTCGGAAACAAGAGAAGTCTGCAACGATCCTGGACAATTGACCTGTAAGTACAGGTAACTCGAGAGGACCTTCTCAGGACAATAATTAATTCATTTAACTAGAACATAGACTATGTAATTGTAAGTGATGTTTAAATTCATAATAATAATAATAAAGTCTCTGTAGGCAACTTCTCATCCAAACTGCATCCAATACAAGTATTTAAATGAGGGCCTCAGGAAAATATTATTTTCTCTGGGAATTACAATTGTTTAAGTGTATCTACCAAAGCACTTATCTTCGTTGCCCTTAATTTGACTATTGATCAATAACATGTGTAGACGACTCAAGACAAATTATGTTTCTTCGTTGCTCTCCAAACAGCAATTAATTTTATGTGGACGAACTAAAGCAAATATTGCCGGTGTTGCCCTTTGATAGCGTGTTGTCTCTTGTCTCGTCTATAACTGCTTGTCTGAAGTCTCTTCTACCACTTCCCTTCCATAATTACATTTCTTCATCTTTTCTATCTCGAGACCTCAATAACTTTGGCCAATGACCAGCCATTTCTTACCACGCCAGGCAACACGTCTTCTTTCTGAAACCTGAAACCTCAGGTTCAAGAATATTCCCACTACCTGCGGAATGAACCCGTACGTACCAATATTGCGGCACCCGAGATTTTACCCTTGAATAATTTATGACCCTTGGTCAACGGCGGCATTTTAATCCGTCACAGGCCGCAGAAAAATGGGGATTTGTTTGGCCTCACTCGATGTATGGAGGGCAATAACCACCAAAAGTTCCGGAGCTCAGAAAATTTCATTTCACAAAATTATTTATATTAAAATAAAATGAAGTAGCCTTCTACTAATTTTTAGGCGTTTGTACACTAGGGATCCGTCCTGTACGATATGAGCTATTACAAAAAGTGGGAAACATTCGTGTAAATTAAGAATATCGGATCCACTCATTCCTTAGCGGCACATTGGACTGTGTGGTTTATTCAAAAGTTAAACAGAATTCATTGATATTAAAAACATTTTGGTATGTCAATAACAAGTCACGTGGTGCGAAGAATATTTTTCCTAACGATTGTTGCTACAGTGACCTGTTATCCAGATGAAAAGAATATTGTAAGTGCTTAGAAAATCTCCCGTCAAATAATCAGTACCATTATTTCCTGAACTGATGCTTTGTTTAAGAATCGCAATCTATATTTTGTAATATTACTCCGTTGAGTCTGTCAGTCATTAACAGTTTAATTAATTTGAATTCAATAAAAAGAAAGTTTGAGAAGAAGTAATTTACTTGTTGATAATCTAATTTCAATTCGACTTCTGTTATTACAGCATAAAACATACTGAAGTAAAAAGCATATTGTTTTTCGGTTTGCTAAAAGTAAAGCCAAATGATGTTCAGTGATAATGGAAACTCAAAAGCCCTCGCTAACGTCGATGTTTGTTAGACCAGAGATAATACGCTTTGCATGTGAAACGCTCCTCCTGGCGTTTACCTTTTTTTTTCAAAGAGGAAATACAACTCACGTTTACATACCCTCGAAAAAAATAAACATTACCGCGGCGCTGCTAACAGAATGAAATGGTTAAAGCCAGGAGGTTGGGTCTTGGCTTCACCTTTAATATGGAGGCACATACGAGGGGATGAAATTACAGCAGGGCGTTAATGAACGCTACTGCACTCCTGAGAGACGTCGGTCAAACTGCATGCTTTATCACCTGCAACACGCCTAATCAACCTTTATTTTTTTATTGCGCGCCAAATACGACCAGTAGGAACTGTAACCAACACGTCCAACGTTGCAATTACCAGCAAAATTCCGCGTTGGCCCAGGGTAATTAAAATGCTAATTTTAGTGCGGTCGTTTGTAGCCACACCGTGTTATTACATATACACCCCTTCCATGACGACGTCATCTGTCCAACCCTTAACTACTGAGTAGGTAACAGCCCCGCCGAGGAAATAAATCACTTGGCTTTTTAGGGAAAAAAGTCCCACCACCAAAGTCACGGCGTTACATTCAGAGGATTTTGTTCCGAAGACACGTCATTAGAATTTTTGAATCGTGGTTTATTTAAGCAGAATCTTAAAATTTTCACGCAATACCCTGAATGTGCCACGTATTTTTGGCAGACGAAACAAAGACCTCTGAAGAGTACGAAAATGAAAAGTAAACGCTTTAAAGGAGCACTGTAAACTATATTTTTTGGTGAAAGCAGTTTACATTAATCCACGTGGATGCCATTGTATTCGAATCCCATACAAAGGTAATTTTAAGGAGTGTTATAAAAACTTCTTATAGTTCTTTTATACGATGTGACAATATAATAATGTTGGTAAATACTATTAAAGAATTTCTCATTTATATTTTGGTAAGGTCGCAATCTAGATTAGGTTTTCCAGGTGTCCAGGTGTAGTACGATTAGAATGAAAAAAAAATTATTATCCTAAACTACAGACAAATTGTAAAATAATAATAAGAAAAGAAAAAACGAAAATAGAGCAACGTATATTGAGAGACTTAGTTCAACTCACAGTCATCAAGAATACTTTTGAGTAGTGGGTTTCTCATGCTCGCTGAACCCCGGAAGTGAGATTTATTAAAAAATATGAAAATATTTCCAACTATCTGGAGACCCGACGTTGCCCCGGTACATTATTTAATTATTGGTCAACACATGAATAAACCGTCATCGGAAACGTCACAATACGAGCCTCAAATTCACTCTCCCTGTACTTCGACAGTCACAAAACTCGCGGTACAATAACAGGACTAAAAAATATTTTCGGTACTTCCCCACTTAAGGGATGAATTCTTACTTAAAATTCATAATGTAACACAGCGTCCGTCTTTACACAGGTTTCCCGAAATATGATAATTTCCTTGTTATTTTCAGGTGACTCATTTCCACCCCCACCCGTCACATGCTCCAAGGGGAAATTGTAGACAAATATGGTAGGGGGAAACACTATACAAGAAATTGACCTCAATAATTCTGTTTCGCCTCAAATATGAGCCTTTATTACACATAAAAGCTATATGCCAAACGTTCATAGGTAATTGTTACGTTTACCGACTGTTTTGTGGCCTCTCACCTGAACCCGACGGTAAAGGGTCTTCCGGAACCGTTGTGTTTGTCTCCAAACGCTGCTTACGATCTTCTTCAGTTTCATTGTCTCGAAGATTATGGAACTCGACTTGCCTTACTCGTACGCCAAACGAAATTTTAACGTCCCACTGGTGACATTTTCTTGTCAAAAACAATAAATAAGACGATTATAAACCTCTAAACACACGAAACGCACCAAGTTTTTCTGTTGCGAAAGACTCGGTAATTGAATACGAATGAATGTTAATCTATCAATACTGTATGAACATTCCAGCGGTTGAGCTTATGATCGCTTCACGGAAAAAACCTTATAAGTCGCAGTTGATATTGAATAGGTCCCGCTTTCTCATGTTTACGACAATAGAGGAGTTATATTGCTCGCCTTCACTCACTTTCTCTTCCATTCTGCCAAAATTACGGTTATAAAAGCACAGAAGCGGTTCTTCTGACTCGCAGTTGATTTTTACGCCGCCTTTTGCCGGGAAATTTAATGGATTTATAAATATTTACATTAATATTTTCTGCACTCTGCAAGATATAGAAATAAAACATACACGAAAATTTCAGTTTCAATCCCTGAAATTTACATTAAAATCCGGAACGTTTCAGATCAGAAACAGATCAAGAGTATAAACACCCTGCATTCACTTGGAGATTCAAACGCGCGGTTGTAAAGTAACCTTTTCGTAGTTAGGTTTTCTAAAATTTTCTTAATTTTTCTTTCCGTAAGAACTTTGTACGAGGTATTAGAAAACATAAAAAAAATGAATGAAATCGAAAAATCGTTCTCAAGTTATGGCGTGACCAAGGGAAATAGGGATTCATATATATAAAACAATTAATAGTGAAAGGACAGAGAGATAGAAAGAAGGTGACTTACCTGAGGTTCATAGATAGTTAGGAAGACATTTCCAGTGATCAGCTAGCCGACTTCCTAACTTTCTGATGAAGGGGGCGGTGCCTCCGAAAATTCAAGTACTCTAAACCTCACAAGGTGTCTACCATCTATGAACCTCAGGTAAGTCACCTACTTTCTATCTCTCTGTCCTTTCCCTATTAATTGTTTTAATTAACATGACAATGTCATTTCCTGACTCATATATATATATATATATATATATATACATTATGGTTTTATTAACTTGCCAACTGCCTTCTAAAACTGGTAGAGACACGGAGAAAGGAATGCTGCTACCCCACAGAAAACTCCTGATACGTTATTCTGAAGGGTGTGGGAATAGTGCGCAATAGCCCGTTCTTCCTGATGCGGGTTTTCTTCGTACGTTGCGTCGCTTTTAGGTGAATAACCGAGTAGGACCCTTAAAGCATAGCCCGCGGGCTCTAGTCAACCCTTCGCTACCTTGCTCTACCTTCCACATCCCTCTTTTTCAATTCCCTTCCTATGCTATTAAACGGAAGTTGCCTGGTTCAGGACCACCCGCATGTAACCTGTTACTTCTCCCCCACCCCCCAAAAAATAGAATTCCAGAGAAAGATCAGATATAAATTTCGACCCACCACTTGTTCGTTGGCTCTACAATAACTCACACAAACAGCAATTAACCTAAATAGTATTGGGATGTGCAACGAGCACAAAATCGTCATAAATACTATCTCAGTTTGTTGTTACAAGGAACGGTTTCTTATAAAGTAATCTAATTCGAAAGTTCATTTTGCTGGCAATATTCCTGGAAATTGTAAAATTGTAACGTCTCCTTGTTTATTGTGTGTTCAAAAAAGGTTTTCCTACATTTTATAGCTTTATTACTTTAGCAGCTATACTTGTTCCCATGATGATATAAGATCAGATCTTTTAACTATAGATTATAAAAATTGTTAAATCATTATTTTTCATTCAGGAAGTTAAAAATATTTCCTCCGTTTGTGCGAGTTTGCTGCTGTATTTTGAAAGTTTGACGGAGTCCTCGATAACACAACACATTTCAACAAACCTTTTCCCCACCCCCCGATCAGGAACTGTACATCACAAACACACGTAACCGGCACAGCTATGCAAACGGCAATTACTCTTCTTCGGTTGCAGATGTCGTGATAGCAGCAGATTACAATATGTCCGAGTGTAATACATGTGTTCGTGTTTTCCCACTATTTATGGATTTTTCCCTTCTCCCTTTCCATTTCAACTTCCTACCTCAAGCGTATAACCTCTCATTCATCCTTCCGCGTTTTACCCTCCACCCTTTTTGCCAATTGTGATATAAAAAAAGTTCACCATCACCCCTCATCTAAATATCGATTTTTCTCGCTAGATGCCTCTGTTGACTTCCTCCGGAAATCCGTCCGTATTGTTTGTGTCGGGTTCGCACTGTCGGTTCACTTCGACCTTTAGAGATCGGGTTGACGTGCGGTGGTGAGTTTCTGTGACAACCAATATTGTACCCCGCATAAGGAGATAAAAAAAGCATTCCATAGATGTTTCAGATCTTTTTTTTTATTTCCGGAACGGTAACGCTTTCAGCTTTAGATGTAAAATTACTTTTCGGTCCCGTAAGTCATTTATCTCTGTTGCTATGGAAACTGGTGCTTTACTTCGAGACCGAATACTGATAACTTTTCATCGGATATTACTCAACCCTCCTTTTGGGTCTTTGTTAAATGCTTAATTTATAAATAGAAAAAATGTGTTTATAAAATAAATAGAGCATCTTGTTATATTTTAATATAATTATGACGACGCAAAGATAATATCACTTATGCAAAGCTATTTAAGAAATACTTTTGAAAGTACTGATGTTTTAAAGAGCGAAGCTAAATATCATATTGATCCGTATGGATCGCTATTAAACAAAATAAATAGTAAGCCTACAGAATACGTACGCCGAAATTATAACGTCGGACGGTACATGTGGCACTATCATTTAAGATATTAATACTACTTAAATTCTCTGGTCATTAACATTCGTTTCTCTGACGCTTGTCGCCTTTTAACCACAATTTGTCTGTCTTTAGTATTATATGTTTCTCGTTTCCTTCCGCGGTGAAATTAAAAAGACTCGAACCGCTTTCCCCAAGTAATTGAAATTCAACATCTTTATAAATACCTACTAGTCTTTCCGGTAATCTGTTTCATGAATTTCTAATATCATTGCCTTGAATTGTCTATTCAGAGAACTTCGAACTAGTTTCAAACCCATAAAGAATCCTTATTAACCTGTCTTAATGTTTTAAACGACGCACTTTTAAAAATACTACCAATAGGAAGAGTGTCACAACTTTAAACGACTACGTTGGAAACTAACTTGGAAGGTTTGTTATTTGAATGACGTTATTCTCTCAATTTAAACGTCAAAGTTTGAATTTTAATGCAATCTAAAGATTTTGTTTTCAGTCATACTCATCATGCTGCTTTTTAAATTTCATCAAAAAGTACAATTATTGATAGATCTTTTTTCATCTCTATTAGAAATTAGAGCAAAAAATATATATTATACATTTGTGTCCAGGGGTTCGTATGTAGTAAGAATTGTCAATGTAAAATTATAGACTTGCTGTAACAGATTCTTATTTCTTCCGCTAGCTTTTACAAACCTTTTTATCTTCTGTGAAAGTACGACTATTGCATTTGTAAATACATTCTATCAGTCCATTATAAATGTGTTAAAAGTTTTCATTCATTCTTTATTTCTTTATATAGTTCCTTCTATTTTCCTCTATAGATATGGATTTAAATTATACGCTTTCTATATGATGGTGCTTTAACTCCATAAAACTATGTATATCTGTCAGCGAGGCTTTTATAGATATGATGCTTAGTAATTGAAAACCCCAATAGGAACTAACTAAATCTTTTGAAATATTATACTACAGAGTCGTACTGATGATGAAATGCAATGAAAAATAAGCAACGAGAAATCTTTGTGTAGTATTAAATAACAGGCTTTCCTTTAATGTTCACATTATAGAACGCAAAAGAACTCATGTAGACGAATCTCTGTGATGTTCGTTGAAAAATTTCTTGTTGTTCACATTGCAACCAATAAATTCGTTCTTAATCATTATTTTCACGTTGTGTTTATATTATGCTATATACTTGAGTACTAGGAAACATTTCGTAAAATCACATGTTTTAGAAAATCAGAATGGAAAATTTCGACAGGACTTGGACTGGGTTCGACTCGCGGTCCTGTCGATATTTTTCCATTATAATTTTTTTAATTTAGTTTCATGGCCTAGGACTGAACTTCACTTTGAATAGATTTCTCAGTGTTTCGAATAAAAACGTTCGTTTCATCCCAGTGCAGCGAGAAAAAAATATTAAATTGTAATCACGTTGTCACATACATTTCAGGTACAAATTACTATTCAGATTCGTTGGCCACTACATATTGCAACTGAAATATTTCATTTAAAAAATCTATTTATTAATTGTTTAAATAAAATTTATATTTTTTCAATACTTACTAACTTCGATTGTTAATAAGTAAATATTTGATATGTTGAATATGATGCAATAAAGAGTCAAGGTTTAGCGTCAGAGGGTTTGTTGAATTTTTAAACTTAATAAAGATATATTTTTCAACTATTAACATATCTGACTATGTTAAAGGAATAGTTCCTGAATTACTAAAAATGTAAAATAAATTAAAACATACTTTATTGACAAAACAATCCTTTTATTTACTTGACGGTGTTGTAACATGTTAGCCTGATGATTTACACCTCCGGGAAACCCTTGACAAGAAATGAAGGGATCCTCTGCAGCTCCTCGAAGTTGTAGAATCTGACTTATTCGTGACACCGATGCTGGTTTGGAACGTGGCAAAGAGAATTATCTCGAAGGGTTGTAAAGAGACAGGAAAGGGCAAGAAATTTTGGTATTGTTGGGATTGGTTCGCTTGAGGTAATCAGGGAATAATCGAATGGTTGTAGATTTTATCAGTTAAGACACATTCATAATGATAGACTATGTCTAATTTTTAGTACGTATTATACACACAGAAAGGAAGGGAAGGCAATTAGGAGAAATCAAACAGGAAAGATGACATAACCTACGGCAAGACTAAACGTCGGTCTTCGTCGTACTCATGGTTTGGGAGGGTTTTGAAGATTAAGTTGAACAAGCTGACGAGATTGCCCTTCTGTTAGCGTTAAGTCGTAAGGCAGCTTGTTTGTCAGATTATTAATTCTGTTGTTAGCACACTTTCATAATGAGTCCATCCATCAAGGCAATGGCCTAAGAATGAGTTGTAGCGAAAGAAATGAGAATTCGTTACATTTTGCAAGAAAGAAAAGCTATATTTAGCTCTACACAGAAGGTTCTGTGAGTTAAAAGCGTTCAGCTGTGGTTATATAATTAATTATGCATATATTGAATTTCAGACTTGAACGTGAACTAAATAACTGAAAAAAGTAAATAAGACATTTTTTAACCATTATGAATTGGGTCCCACAAACACTACTAACGTCTATATAACTTAATTAATTTTAAACTATAAAACAACACCACTCCATTGACACTAAAAGTTCGCACTCACCAAGCCGAGAACTTGCGGAATTGAATTTCTCTTTTGTTTACCGCGTTCAGAGGGAACCTAGAGTGAGCAAACGCAATTTTTGGAAGCGTTCGTTAGTCATTGTTTGTACATACACACTGACCGAACGCTCTTATGCATGCACGATGTGAACCTAACTTAAAAGAGATGACCGGTTAGTGTGGCAAATACTAACTATACTACTCATATAGACGCCTCCAGGTTACTGACGAAATGGGGTCAACTACCCTTACTAAGCATCTCCCGTCTATTCTTACACACTTTGTGATGTATTCTGTTTGTTTATATAACCGGCTTTGAATTTCACAGATTTAAAATTTATAATGAATTACGTATGAAATAGCAGCGGTTTATGGGTTTTTATTAACTGGGATTCATTATTTAGGCCTCCGACCTATATAAATATTGAGAATATTTTTGATTCACTTCGCTCTTGTGATCCCAGAGCTACTATATTTGAACCACTCCATCATGAATCAGATCGCGCGGCCCGTGATCAAAGAGCTAACTGCTGTTTGAATAAGTTACGGAGTGAATCATAATCACTTACTCTCTGGATATACGATCGTGGGATGATTCTTTTGGGAAAAAATTAAATTTAGTCACATATGCACAAAATATTGCACCTGAACTTTGATATGATTTTCTCTTATCTGAATGTCCAGTATAAAATCGTACCCATCTCTTATGTATTTTACTGGATTAAATTTCTTACTCTTTTCTTTGTGTAAAATAAAATTATATTTATATGTAAATACCTTTAATTCACAATTTTCCAAAGTGATAGCAAATAATTACTATGAGTAGGTAATAGGAACTGTCAAAGAATTATTTATGAACTAAGGAATCTCAAATGAAAAAATTTTATGACAAATTTTTAGCCGAATTTCTTTTTTTTGTAATTTTTTTAGTGGAAAATACTTTTGTTTATTTACTTGGCCTGCTGTAGACTCATATAATAATTTTTACTCAGTGAAATAACAATTACAATATAAGCGTATGTTTGACTAGTGCCAGTAATTTTGTTCCGCGTTTAAAGAAAATATAAATCCATCCGAAACCATCCAAATACTTCAACTATAAAAATAAAGTTGCCAAAGTCATTTATTTTATTTTTATAAGTATTTATTTGTTTGTTAATAAATACAAAAATGAGCATAATTTTTATTAAAATATTATTGCCAATTATTCACTGAATAAAGGTAAGATTCATTTAGGTGAATCGGGTGGGGTGAGTAGAATATGTAATCAGAAGAGATGGAATCTCTTTATACTGAACGAGTGGTCCAATTCTATCACTAAGAATAACGGTTTTGCGCATATCTAGTAATGATAAGACGGTTGAAGTGATTTTCTTTGTATCATTTAAAAGTCAATAGTATATAACGAATATATTTGAAGAAGTGTTCGTTAATTATACATAAATAATTTAAATGAGGATGTTTCTTGTTGTTCGTTGTCTGATATGAAGCGGGTAGAACAGTATGGAAAGTGGCGTCCAATTCATTAGCAATTATTGTCACAAAACATTTTTACTTGATACACTATGAGGCACAGAAAAGTGTTTACCAATAAGATAGCGTCTGAACTTTAAACGACGATCACGTTGTCAATTTTCCTTGTTGTTGTGATGTTGTAGACTGTATTTCCAATTAATTCAATTGAAATGAAACCATAATAAATAGTCATACCCCGGTGAAATTTACGAATTTGCTGCTGGACAAGTCAGTGAGCGTATTTTAAAGAACCGAGAAAATTCTTTATTAGTTTCTCTAGCCAGATGTGTGCTCCTTGTGACCTCCAGTATCAACGTGCCGCTTTGTCGCGAAAGCTGTATTTTGGTTCGTACCAGTAGCATCCCTAATTGATCCCCAAGGGCCAGCTGTTAGCAAGCCGAGCCCAAGGGACAAGTTAGTATGCTGTCCCGATATTGTCCAACCTTCTACCCAGAATATAACAAGGCAAACATTTAGTATTGTACGCAACGTTACAAACAAAACCGACTAACACTGAAAATAAAACTAAACTCGTGAATTGTTTACGTGAAAATTACAGATATTTGGCTAACTAGTGGAACTCGAATTATGTGTGTTTTGATAGGTACAATATTCAGTTCATTTTCCGAACATTAATTAATTGAATAGAATTTAATCAAATGATGTTTGTGTTTAGTTGTTATAGATTTGAAAATAGGTCTCTCATTCACAAGCAAAATGGGCGTTGAGTTTATCACATGAAATTAATTTTCATCAAAAGCATTTAAACAATTGTGGGAAGTAAAATATACGTGCTAAAAATTATTTGCATTGTTAGGAATTTTATTTACACTTTGTATAACATGATATTCTCTCAATTAAAAAAATCATTTTCTGTGGTACTACTTAGTATGCGTTAGGTTCAGACCGATTCATGAATTAAGAAGCAGAATAATACACGCCATTATTGTGAATGTTTTTGCATTTATTCACCAATATGTTTATCTATTTTTAAGCTCAGAGGCAGACAAATATTTTTATTGTTTCATAAAATGAGATACAATGTTTGTATATCCTCAGGATCGTATGTTTTCTAGTATTAAATTCATGAACGTCTTTGATTATAATAAATAAACATTATTTACGTAAATCATATTTTTGTAGAATATAATATTGAAACTCCAAATGTTCTGAAAAGTGGCTTGCAGCTTTCTTTGCAATTTCTTACACAATAATATCGTTTCTGTAGTTTAAAAGTTTCCGATCAGCCAAAATATGGCATAGAACATATTTGAGTGGAATTATGCATAACATACAGTTATTGCACTTGCCGCAATAATAACGTAATAATGTAAGGATGTATTTGAATTTGGAAAGAAATTGCTGCCTCTACTATGCGCGGTGTGGTTATGCCAGTACTTTTATATACTTCAATGTATAGATTAAATCGTACTATGGTACTATGGTTTCTGAATGCAAGTTTTCTCTAGTTATTACATTGAACAGCCTATCTAATGAATAAATAAACCAATTAAATCAGTCTGTAAAGTATATTAATAAAATAATAAATTATAATGCATTATTCTAATGAGAAAGTTTTGGCACGTCGTATTGTTTATAATTGAAAGAAGTCGGATGGATCAATATGAATACTAACCTACCTTATGATATACATTTTGTTTATAACCTTGATTAGTTTATTAATGAATTATAAGTGAAAAATAGCATTAATAATGAAGTATTATATTTAGAATAAAGACAAGAATGGAAAATTTTCGACCGGTCCCATGACTCGAACCCCAGACCACTCGCTTTTCGGACGTCCTGGGTTCGAGTCCTTGAGTGTTATTTGAACTTTCTACAAGGATGGAAGACGAAACAACTACTCGTGCAACACTTATTTCACAGATGATTGAATAACCTCCTGGGACCATTTCTCTTTAATTTCAATCCAATGAAGTAGAGATTAATGGAAATTTTAAACCACATATAATCATAGTTACTGGACATGGTTTATTAATAAACACTAAATCAATCTGTAAGTCAGAACAAATGGAATATGAGCTTTATTAACATTAGTTCTTAATCGACGTTTCGATCCTAAAATTTGGAAACTCATAAGGTGAATTTTAAAGAATCAATGAATTTAGGAAGATGAAAAATTAATCATGTAAATCGTGCACACGAAGAGTATTTTGGCCTAAATTACGTTAATAATCCTCTAGAAATATTGTTCGAATTTCTTCCTCTAATTTGAGCAATATTAGGAAAGTTTGCAGCTGTACATCAACTCAGTTATAACATGAATACACAAAGCATAGAGATTATTAAAGTTTCTATTTTTTTTCTGATTCACTACTTGTTTATCGCAAACAGTATGATAATGTAACTAATTAATATTGTTTATTACTGAATATCAACTAGAGCAGAATATGTATTATTAAATCTTTAATTATTATTTGTCCCACCAACAGCTAATGGTCATTAGCGACCGTCTATATTGTTAGAGTTAATTTCTATATAGGGCTATCACAATATGGAAACTCAAACACAGGATTTGAGCCCAGGTCCTCCGTGGTGCATGCCAGGGACCCTTACCAACCCCACCACAGGAGGTCAGCCTTAAATTATTTGACATTATGAATTATACAGAATAAAGTGAAAATGAGTTTCAACAGCATACCATAAATTTTTCAACGAAATATTCATGATGCAGTAAATGATTGTCTTTCACTAAATTATATTAGGAGAAGAGCTGCTATGAAAATACTAACCAGAAATGAAAATACAAGAGAACCGTGAAGATAAATAAACACAAGATATCAGTATAATAATTCATATTAATATTCGCGGTGATTATGTTCAGTAGTAAACGTCTCATATTACAAAACTGCATTTATTTTCTACAACAATTTCTCTCTCTAAGTATTAAATGTACCTCATATTTTGAATTACTGTTGAAATTATGTCGTTTTACTTATCAGAAATTATATATATACAATATATTTTTCTTCAGGACTTTTGGATGTTTGTTCAACTGTGAGGTCAGATATAGTCGATGTGTATCTGGACCACAGGTGTGTAGTGAATTTATCTTACAACATTTTCTGTTAGAAAAAAATGTTCCTTGCTTGCAAAATATTCACTCAGAAAATAATATATCAAATTTGATAAATATTAAAAATAGACCAATTGTCCGAAAACCCTTCTTTTAACAACTAAGTTAAAGTTTATAAGTTCTTATCAATTATATTCGAATAATTTTATGGCGACTTATCTTTAAGGCTAAATCGACTTTCATTTCAAAATTTAATTAAAATAATTATTTATAATGTTGCCACAATTATTGTAAATTAAGCATAATTCCTACAGCTTTTGAAATAATCATCTCCGGGCACAAGGACCATGTTATCCGGGAATTCTACCATCCGTATTTTTATTCCACTTGTAAACTTTGCCAATATTAACGGCTTCTATAATTAAACGACGCCAGAAGCTAAAGTTGTTCTGTAACTGAGAGTGAAATTCATTAAAGGATTTATTACTTCATGGATAATGACGACGTTGGAAAGTTATTTAAACAAACGAGGCGTGCACGTTCGTAACAAGCTGTAGCCTCAATGTTTCGTCAGAAAACACCATTCAAAAATAAACAAGTCTCCGAGCAACAAACGGAAATAATAAATAATCAGTTGGCAGCATAAACTACCCGCGAGGCGTTTAAGAAACTATTACACGCCGCGGGGAAATTAGTTTTTAAAGAGCTCCACCCAAGCGTCAAGCAGTAGTTTTTTATTTCAAATAACGAAGAGTCAAAGCTTCGTAAGGAAAGAGTAATTGCTCGACAGGCAAAGAGGTTAGGACTATTAATTATTCAAATACAAAAATAACGACCTGGCGTTTGTATTTTTGAGACTTCGCCTCGCTCAAACAGAATAATTGCCTGATAGGATTTGCGACAACCCAAAACTTTTATTTTTCTGTGTTCATTAGCGGGATACGTCGTAAATAGCAATAGGTGTGTAATTTATAATCTTTGAATTTATAACCAAAGATCTTACGGAGCATTCTCCATTATTTCTGTTTGTTTGTACAATGCTCGGAGAGTTTGCAACAGTACATCACCACAGACTTACAACATAAATAAAATTAAAGCGGATAAACCAGTAAACCAGCCTAAAGGAAAATTCATAGTTATTTGTAATAAATCCTTATTTTAAATGAAACGTTTGGTTTCAGTTTATATTTCCTTCATTTGCAGGATTATATTATTGTTTTCTCTTTATTGACTCTAACTGTATCTAATCCTTACTGATTAATTTTTTTAAGTTTGTTCACGTGGTTCTATATTACACTATATTACCATCTAGTGTGCGTGTAGTGTTTTTAATGACTTTAGACTATTTTTTTTATTTTAACTATTTATTGGAAGATTATTTGTAATTAATTGTGTACTTTTGTTCTTAAATTAATTTGTATTTTTGTAATATATGACGTATCCTATATCCTCAACGGAAGACTAATGGAAAAAACAACAAATCTAAATCTATCCATCATTATATCTTTACGTGAATAATCCTCTATAAACATTGTTCGGATTTCTTACATTAACTGTTCCTAATAATATTTACAGAAATGGTAAGATTTTAAGATTATTCTATTACACCGAACTGTAACTACGAAAACATCGTAATTATTTTCTCATTAACGTTGAGGTAGTATTCATAATAATTGCCATATCATCGTGAAAAAATAATTCCTTGAAATATTAGTAGAATTTACATTTATTTGAAAATTATTTAATGGAAGTAATGATTTTATGCGGCATCATGACGTGTGTAGTGTGCAGCAGCAGAACAGGGGAAGGCAGATAGGAATATTGTCGCCAGCGAGGAACAGCCGTTGGAAAGTGGCTACTACAATTTTTAAAAAATATTCCTTCTATTCTTACTAACAGGTCATGGCCGGCGTCTACCATTACTCATATTTTGAGTATATGTTTATATTGCTCATATTTTATAAAATATTTATATTAATTCTTCCATTTACGTTTGACCAAATATTTCCTCCAATTTTTATCCTTTATATAACCGATTATTGTTCTGTTTGTCTGCTATCATTATTCTATGCAGCTCTGTCTTTCATACACTCAAATAATCGTACATTATTTTCCTCAATCGTTTTTGTTATCATAATTTATTTATTAATCAGAATAATATACAATTCTATTAGCTGAAATGCTGATGTCTGCAAATTGTATTAGTATCTAATAACATTATCATGGAAATACCCAATGATATCGCATGTATAATTTAAATAAACAATGACACGTTTCACAATGTCACCCCGTATTGTGTCTTTTATTGATCACTGGTTCTAATAGTATCGTAACTAAACATTTCCTTCTCCAGAAGACTCTTGTCGAAACAGTTTCTTAAAAGTATAATTGCTGCGGAAACTGGTGAAGACTAATTTGCTTCCACAGTAACTTACATGTTCTTATTTACTACGGAACACTACATTTTCTAATATATTGATTCTTTCCCCTTGGTTCTGCAGCCCATCCAGAACCTTGGCCTACAGGGACGGCTTCAAACTGTCGTCGTCATTGACACATTCCAAAATTGGAGTTCTACGTGGTCAGAGTGTCGATTTTCCTTCAGTCTCTATCACAGTTTTCGTGACTATGAGGAACACAACTGTCCAATGTGAGGTGGTGAGGCTCTCCACCACACAACTACCATTTATAATACATATGAATTAATTATAGTTCATCGATACATCACACAATTTAATACGGAACCGTTGAAGACCATGTTCCTTTAGATCAAATCAACAAAAAGGCTTCTGACATCTAAAAGACATCTAGTGACATTTGTGACAACCGAGGAAGCTGAATTGGTGACTATTTTCGGAAAGTTGGCATGAAACAAACACCGTCGTAACGGAAATAATTCCCCGTGCACAGAATCCTTGCTTAATAAAGCAGCTCCCACTCAAAATCGTCACGCTGAATTTTATTAGCGTCAGGGCTAATTGAATTTGTCATATTTCCTGAGCCCGCAAATTACGGCGAGACGCGAGACGACAGATGTGGAAGTACAAATGAACCCTTTTAATTATTTTTAGCCACCGCTGTGACAGATGCAACAATCGTCCAATATAGCCATGTGGATTTATTTTTGTAGCATCGGAAAGAAAATTGATAGTTGAAAAACAACTCAAAGAAGAGGCAATTAGTGCGGCGTGTCACAAAGTTTCGTTAAATGGCTTCGAGGGAAAAACTAATGATGAGAGATGAATATCATAAGAAGGACGCGAGAGAATAAACGAAAATAATTGCGAGTATTACGTTAATTCACCTTCCGTAATTGTGTCAGAAGAAAACCCAGTCATTACTAAAACATACATAAAGTGAATATCAAAACTGGCTTCTCAATTTTGAAAACTCACATTTATTTATTATTTTAACTTAGAAACATGCTTTTAGTGTCATTTTACAGAAAAATATATCAAGTTTTGACTCACGTAGTACGATAGTACAAAAACACACTATGTCTGTAAGTTAAAAGTATAAATTAATATAATTTTTCAAAAGTTGTAAAGTCCTTTTTGACACACGCTGTACTCTTAAAAGTAGTCTGAAAATACGATTCATAACGTTTCAGATAATATTGTGAGAAATATGTTGTATTCTATTTGATCTGTAACAAAAATTCTCGTTTGAGGATAAGTTGACTGTCTAAAAATATTTTAATGTTAAATGGAAGGATATACTTGTATTCAATTCCAGGCTGTTAAGTGTTTCAGGTGAAACGTGATCTAAGCACCTTTAACATTGTTTGGGATAAACCGTAAACTCTCATGTTTCATAGACACACTGAAAGTATCGGGAATCAATTTACACTATGCTACTTAGCGAAAACTATTAGTAATTTTATCTCTCCCAATATTTTATCGTACAAGTAATGTATGGTCTACCTTATGCAGCCAATGATAGGACAGAGTAGTACCGCATTATTGAAGAAGGTCAAATTCTTAATAGATGGATGGAATATTTTAAGGAGGCATTGAATATAGATCGGGAAGGAGAACAATACAGAGTAAATATAGAAAAGGGGGAAGTTGGAGGAATGGAACAGGAACCAACATTAGAAGACGTGGAAGGTTTGTGAAAAAGATGAGTAATAAAGCTCCAGGTGAGGATGATATAACTTATTAATGATGGAGGATATGCTATTATTGTAACAATACATAGATTGATGGTAAAGATATGGAAAACTGAAACTGCCTCAAAATTGGAGGGCGGGAATAATATGTCCAATATACAAGAAGGGTGATAAATTTAAGAATGAAAACTATAGGGGCCTTACGCTTCTTAACGTAGCATATCAGATTTTATCTGGTGTGATTAGTAAGAGGATAAATGTTATGCAGAAGAAACACTTGGAGAGTATGAATGTCGATTCCGGCCTGGCAGAGGCACTGAAGATCAGATTTTTACTATTAGACAGATCATGGAAAAAAATTATGAATATGACTCAGATTTGCATTTTGTGTTTATTGACTTCAAACAGGCTTTTTACAGTGTTAACCGGAAGGCAGTTGAAGAGATACTTAGGGAGTATAATATTCCTTCAAAAATAATAAGGATGATAAGTATGACCATGTGTGAAACCAATGTCAGGGTGAAAGTGGGTAACAAATTCAGCGAAAAATTCGAATACAATGCAGGAGTAAAACAGGGAGATTGACTCTCAGCAGCTACATTTAATCTAGCCCTACATAAGGTGGTAAATCTAATTGATGGAAAAGGAACAATATTTGTGAAGTCCAGTCAAATTTGTGCACATGCAGATGATGTGGCGATCATCAGTAGGACATAAAATGTATATGCAATTCGAGAGAGAAGCATAAAAAATAGGTCTGGTTAATGAAGAAAGAACTAAATACATGAGAATGTCCAGATCAGAGGGTAGAAGAAGACCTCAGGACATAGAGGTCGGAAATAAGAAATTTGAAGGAGTTTTTGGATTCAAATACCTGGGGGTTATATTGTACAGTGACAACTCTATTAGCAAAGAGATCAGGGAAAGAATACAGTCAAATAAGAATATATAATACATTGGTGCGACCGGTGGTGCTTTATGGAGCAGAGACCTGGACCCTGAAAGATACTGATGTGAAAATCCTCAGAGTATTTGAAAGACGGATTTTAAGGAATATATTTGGACCTGTAATGACAGACGAAGGCTGGAGAGCAAGATATAATGTGGAGCTGGATGAATTGATGGAAGGTAAAGACGTGGTTAGATTTAAGGCACGGAGGATTGATTGGACGGGCCATGTAGAGACAATGGCAACAGAAAGAATGCTAAAAAGAATCCTGAAAGAAAGGATCCACCATTCAAGAGGAAAGGGAAGACCAAGGCATGGATGGACGATGTCGTTGCAGATCTGACAACGATGGGAGTAATAGGATGGACGAAAAGAGCACAGGACCGACGATAATGGAGGCTGATTGTGGAGGAGGCCAAGGCCCGCCGAGGGCTGTAGAGACAAAAATATATAGATAGATAGTACCGCATTATAATAATAATAGGCAAAGTGATAAAATATAAAGATTTAAGTACGGAAAACTGACAGAAGTATTTGTTGAGTTTGAAAATATTGTTTCAATGAGTGCAAAATAATAGGATTAATATCAGTTAAGTTACCGTGTCATCCGTCTTCGAAGACTAGTTTGGAATACGAAAAATTTTAAGGTAACTTTAGAAGAATAAACATAATTCCATCTTAAAATGTTGTTCTACTTGATCTTTATCTCTACCTATTCCGTCAAGCCTTTCTTTCATTTCTCTTCTCCAACCATATCTGTAACACCGAGGCTCTCCTCACTATCACTTAAGGTAATGGGACATGGATCTTAGATTTGGTAACTGAAATTAATAACTACAATTTGAAGTGGGGAATGGAATTTTTTGTAGTTTTAATTATTTTGCTTACGCACGTGCCTCGCTTAATATTCAAGTGTGTTTTATTAAAAATAGTATAGGTTGCCAAATATTTTATAAAGAGAAGACAGGAGATATAATGCGACCATTGGCTACCGTCCATTTCACAAAAATAAAGATTTCACCTAGCGTAATCTTAACGGCTGTGGTGGGGATTTGGGTTGGCGATCACAGCTGCAAGCTCGACTCATCACCATGGAATTCTTCTTCTTCAACAGTGTTTTATTTTGGTCTCTTTATTCGTACGCGCTTGCCTGTCCTAAGAATAGCGAAGCGTTCTCATTCACATCCCGCCAGAGGTCACCCTCTTATTTTTCCCGCCGCCCACTCGTAACTCCTCTCCCCATTCTAGTGACAGAGTCAGCTCTTCCTCTCTCTTCCCGCGTCTCCAGCTTCCTTTTCTTTCATCTGTCGCTGTTGGCACGGGTCGTCTCCCACCTTGCATTTCATTTTTTGTTGGAATTTAATTTTAACCGCGTGAAGGAAGATCCTTGTTATTGTCCAACATTTGCTATTATATTTACTCTATCAGTTATTATATTTCTAACTAATTTTTCACTTCTACAATTTATCTACTTATCCTAATTGTATTCATAAAATGAAATTCACAGTTAAATACCTCACCGAAACGCGTCAACGTCTAACATTTTCCCTGTATCAGTTTGACCTAACTCTCTCAATTTCGTAAAACTTCCCACAACCACACTTAAACAATATCTTATCACTTGAGATTTCAACGGTTGTAACTTGTCTCAATTTAAACAGTATTGAAAACCATGATTGAATATAATAGGTTACTGTTTTTAAATCTTTTGAAATTTAATTTTTGTTTGCTTTATATTTTAATAATTTTACAATTCCTTAAGAAATTGTTTTCCACTGTTTGCATACGTTACAATTTTTTCAATCACATCAGTCAAACATAATTTAAGTAAAGTCCAACTTTTCCTAACGGACACTTATAATAACCCGACTTCTCTCATACCTGAACAATTTTATATTCCCCGGTATTATTCCATATACTTGATAGTAAAATTGCTTCTAATAACCGGACACTAATAAACGGATATGGACACTATTTTTACAGAATAATGTCTCTAAAAATCGGACAGCAAGATGAGAATTCAGGATTCCAGGAATGACAGATGGATGTACCTCTACTTGTTTCTTCTGATGCAGATGAGCCACGGTGTCCGAGCTCTTGCTTTAAGATTCAAAATCGGGAATACCCAAATCGATGAAACTTTAAAAATAAAGAAAATCATTTATAAAAAAGTGGATATGAAACAGGAACGACGTATAGAATAAATCTTTTTTAAGAACATTCGGCCTTGCTATTGACAAATCTATATACGAGTGGATTTGCATAACCACTTCCGGTTATTAATAAAGGAGATGACTTTGGAAATTGCGAAAGAATTAGGCAATGCAGACTTGAATGTGAGTGTCGGTTGGTTGGACAAATTTAAAGTGATACACGGCACTACATGTAAGTCGTAAGTGGTGAATCAGTAGCTTTGGACACTAAAGTTGTGCCAGAGTGGACAGCGAAATTGGCGGACCTTTATGAAGGCTATTCAAGAACTGAAATTTGTAATTGCGACGATGCTGCACTATTTTTAGAGCTCAGATAAACAAAACGATACCACTAATAGGCGAAACAAGCAAAGAAGGGAAAAAATTGAAAGGAAGGTTGACAATTATGTTATGTGCAAACATGGAAGGCGATTTTGATCTCCGCTATTAATAGGGAAAGCCCAAGGGTATCAATTTGAACAATTTCTGAATAGAAGTCGGGCAAATAAAAAAGCGTGGATGACGAGAGATATCATGGCTGACTGACTCAAGACTTTTAATAGTCAAATTTTGTGACAAAGTAGAAAAGTTCTTTTATTAATGGAGAACGCTGCCTGTCACCTCAAAAATTAAATTTTCTAACGTTAAAACCATTTTTCTACGTGAGAATTGTGTCAACCTCTAGACCAGGGCATAATCAAAAACTGTAAAGTGTATTTTGCAACATTTTTCTCCCAGATCGACACTTGCACCTCTTCAAACGAACGTTCAAACACAATTAACGTTTTATACGCAATTCATTAAATTACTTTTATCACAAACAATATAAATAATGAAACTGTATTGAATTGTTTTTGTAAATATAATTTTCCTTTAGGAGCAACCTCGGCTTACAGTGATGAAAACGCCGAAAATGAACCTAACGAACCTATGAAAGTATTTATTGTTATGCATGCGAATGATGCAGCCATCTAATAACCGGACACTTCTAACAGGCGAAGAAACATCCGTTCCCCAATAGTGTCTGATCACGGGATATCGACTGAACGTCGTGTCTCAGTGACATGTCTTGAATTTGCTGTGGGAAATCGTCCTTCAAATTTCTCAGCTCCAGCCAACTTCAGGAGCCAATTCCAGTACGACAAGTTGATCAGTCTCACTTTTCCCACTATCGTCATGAAGACATAACTGCTATCGGTGGCCATCAAGACTGACAACTGAATTGCTTGTTTAAGGTGAAACCGTGAAAACTGTTTCAACCGTATACAAACGGTCCGGATGGATCCATTGGTATACTTTCGTCAAAAAGGAATACTTAATATGCCTGGTGAAATTAATGTTTCATGTCAGTGGTTTATAGCCTCAAGAAATATTTTGGGAAATCCCGTTACAGTGGAGTAAAGATTCCTTTCCATATTTGAATTTCAATCTCTTAGATAGACTTACTCATCAAAATACTAGCAATTTTAGAAAGTTCTAATATATACAAGACTATACGAATTACAGCCTACAACAGAATATTATCAATGACAAAAAGACAGCACCTACAGACTTTATTTTCACATGTCGGATTAAATGATATGTTTCTGTTATTTTGCTAATTCTAAATATTTAACTACTTTTATTACTGTGTTTATGGTGCATCACGTGAACAACGTGAGTGTTTTCCGAATGTCATAGACAGTAACAAAAGAGAATTCGAAGGAAAAGGGAAAAAAACACAAATCGATATATTTTCACTTTTCAAAGTTTTCTGTTTGTATTCATTAGATGTGCTCACGTTTAACGCCTATAATTGGAAGTCTTAATTCGGTACTCCATTGTCTGAGGATTAAGAAATTATAGGGCAGAATAAAATTTATCAATACATAATTAATAAGAAAAAGAAGAGTGCGTTGAGGAAGAAAGACAGTAACTAGAGAAATAAATTCTTAATTATAACGAAATATTAAACAATCTAGGTCATACGTAAACGTATTGAATAAACATATAAAATCCTACTACGTTTCGAACAAGAAGAAGAACTGTTGATTTTTAGGGAAAGAGGCAGATTCACATGTAGTGTACTAGAGTCTTTAGCCGTAGACTTTCTTGTCAGTTACGGTGTTAGGGTAATGTTTACACTTTCAATAATTTCAATTTTGTTATAAATTGTATAGGTTGCGTAAATAATTTTGACAAACGCAATGTTGTGCATAAAATTGAGTGTTCGAACTGCAAAGATTGTTATATTGGCCAGACCAAGCGCAAGTTTCAACCAAAAATTAAAGAACATTTCGCAAACTTAAAACAACATTTAGAAAGACAATCTGTGTTAACTAAATATGTATGTTAATAAAAGGATTGACTGCAATAATGTAAAATTTTAGGTGTAGGAAGTAATTATTTTTCTAGATTGATGAGCGAAATGCTTCATATAAGATAAAATGTTAATTCTTTAAATGTAAAATCAGATACGGAAAAGTTAAAGTCAATACATGACTCATTATTGTTGTGATTTACTTGTGCATTCTGGAATCTTTTAATGAGAATTTTGTGGTTTAAAAATATTCGGTTACAACATTGTGAGCTTTGCGATCTGTTCCTTTGTGCTACCAATTCACTCATCAAGGCTCCTGACGATGCAGCACCAACGTGAAATTTTGTAATATTTTAATTGTAATTACATGCAAGATACCAAGTTTTATTTATTTATATACAATTATGTAAATTTATTTGCACACCATTTTTTGTGGAATGAATTGTGGAGGTTCCGAAAGTTAGAGTGCGGAAACTTTTTTAAATTAAATTATTCGATTTATTACTTTGGACCATTTTTTGTATTTTATTTATAAAATTGAGTGACTTAATTTAATTACTTTAGCTAAAAATTTATAATTGTCATTCTATTAACGTTCTGCAAATTTGGATTTTGCGATTATTTTTCATCTGCGAGCAATGATTCTGGTAGAAACAACAATTTTTCTTTTGACTATGAAAGTATTCTTACAATTATAAAGAGTTAAATAAATTAACGGGTTCTATCAATTTCTTCTGTGGAATGTTTCCCATGTGTCTAAATTTCCTGCGGTGTGTTGTGGTTGGATAATATTGGCCTAACGTGGGAAATTCTGTGGATATTTTCAATTAATTTAGGAATGTATGGCATAAATATGGTGGGAAGAACGGAGTCCTCACCAAATGTATTGGTCCTCTGGGAATTAGTGCCCTGAATCGCCTTTTCTCTTGCTTTGCCTATAGTGTTTGGGGCTGTTATTAAGGTTTAAATCTGATAAATTGCTGTTAATTTCATTTTGTAATGGAAGTTACTTAGAGCTCTGTGGTTAAAATGAATAGTATTGTAGAAATTCTATGAAAGAATAACGTATATTGCTGAATGCGTTGTTAAATCAAAATATCTTTCAGATAATGTATTCGCTTGAGTTTGTAGGACTGAGATAATTTCTGTTGCTATGTGTTGACGGACGCTAATATGACGGAGTGGGAGACGCGAGTCCGGTGGATGTTAAAACTCTTATCCCGTTGCATGTCACCGCTTGAATAATGTATTGAAAAGGATTTCGACATTGAAAGTAGCATCAAGTGCAGGTGTTAAATTTAGCTTTTTTAAAAAAAAGAATCGAGTGGGTAATACTGGAAGGGTAAAAAAATAGAGTTCCCTCTTTTTGTCTGATTCCCATACAACTCGCCTCAAAGCGATCAATCGCCGTGAAGCAGTCAAGAGGACGCGGCGTTACCGGAGAATTGGAGGCAGCTGAGTGTCTGTCCATCCGTTTGTCCATATACGAACCTACGAACGTTCCTATCGTCAGATTTGAGAGAGACCCCAATAGCGAGTCTGTTTGTGACAGAAGCGTAAGCACACAGAGACAAAGAGCAATTGACATTAGCTGAAGTCCATCATCAGCCTTTACCGAGGCGATGTGCTCTACATAGGTTTACAGGGGAAATGCATGAATGTTACGGATTCCAGAGAGTAAAAAAACAAGCCCTCTATCAGTATATGTTTAATTGCATAAAAGCAACGGAATGAAATGCAGAAAGTAACAAGGCTCTGCAGAACGAAACTGACACACTCAAAGTGAAGTACGCTTAAATACAATATGGAGAATGGGACTGTAGGATGGTGGTACGTAACAGACATCATCACGGATTACGTTACAGTAGCTTTTTTATTTAGTTCCTAATGTACCAATAAGTAAATTGTATGAAAGGTTGTAAGCCTAATCTCGGCTTGTTCAGGAACAACACTGCAACTACGGATTATCTTTAAAGAAGTAGAAGGAAGATGTTGGGGATAGTACAGTTCAAACCATATTTTGGAAGGACAAAGAAACTTGGGGAGAATAAGACACTTTCAATAATATATTGAAAGTAAACACAAATCCGCACAAGAACATCTGAAACCTCAGTCAAACCTTTGCTGAGATATAAATATCTTCGCCCAGACTGATTTTCTTCAACGCTTGACGGTGCAAAATCCACTGTTTTCGGCCTGCTGAGATCACACCCATTTGTGAGGAAGGGATCATTACAGCTTGCTGAGTTACAAATCCACGAGCAATTCCTTTAAGTCATCCATGATTCTTGCACGAGAAGGCTCTGAGACACAGAACGAAGAACAAAACACAGGTTCGTTTCCGGCTAAAGCGTAAATAAGTAAAATCTCTGCTGCATGTTTTTTGTCCACAGGTACGGCCTCGTTAGTTTCATTCCTATGTAAATTAATGCCCTCAGCTTTAATCCGCCTTTAATAAATAAATTAATCCTAAAGTTTTCTATGTTTCAGTCATCCAAGTATAAATTGTAGTAATTAAATAATAAAATGTAAAGGACTTAATTGAAAATTATTAATTCATTATCACCTCTACTATTTCATTGATAGAAGTCTTCTATGCGTTAGAATTAGAGTTGAGAGTGTCTCTTCATTTCCTCGACAATGAATAGTGTGCATTGTAAAGTGGGACGCAATACATTATGCGTAACTGTTGGTGCGTAGTATTTTAGACTGAACTCTTTGTATAATTTTGTGATTAGTAGGCTTTGTCCTTCCCCGAAAGTCTACCTGGGCTTACATTTGTATTACATCACTTTATTATATTGTGCTTTTTATTTTCCTTTAATTACCATTGTCATTTCTCTTAATTTTAGATTGTTTTCTGGTATTTCATTGTTACATGTTAGTTCTGGGTAACGTTCTGATTGAGATATAGTCTTAGGTACTTTACTTCATAGAATGCTGGGGCTTTAATATTATTTAATAGAGGCGCAAAAAATACTTGTGAATGTAACTTGTACTTATTTTGTTTCATTTATCCAATTTAGTAACTGGTTCAAGTGGATTTACAGATTTTGCTATGCAACTACTGGGTCATTACGTATTGACAGCAAGGCAGTATCACCCGTGAACGCTCCAATAGTTGTTAGTATATCACAGAGGGAGGTAGATTGAGGCACCCATTATTGTACTGATATGAGAATGTGAAATTAACTATACTGTAAAATATCGTCGAGGTAAATCACTTCTCGACAATGTTCTGAAGCAGCGGAATCTAAACAACCTGAAAATCCGATCATGCTTTGTATAGTGGAAGTTTCAAAATACGTCACTCACTTGACATAAAGAGAGTTAGAAATAATTAGGGTGATCAAACATCAAGGATTTGGTTGTATAAGCCTTTTTTACGTTAACGACACGTCTGGTTACGTCTTTAAAGACTGTCAGTACCAATATGGTACCTTTCAATAAATTGAATCCTAACAAATTCGTCACACGAAAATATCAACATAATGAAAAGTAGATGAGGCCCAATAAGAACAATTGATAGTCGCCTAGGACGAGAAACGGACTGAAGTTTCAAAGAGGAAATGCATTAGAACACCAGAACGATAAAATTTCAAATGAGCGGCTGTTTGCGAATGAGATTGCAAAATAATGTTAGAGATGAGGATCACTAAATAACACAGGAGTTCTTTCCTACTCTTTACGTGAATTTAACAATATATAATGTCCTCCAAATTCTGAATCATTTCTTTCAACTTTCACAGTTTGTTCACAATCAGACTAATAATTACAGTTTCCGATCTAAACTACATTTTAATCCAGTAACGAGTGCGTAAAAAAATCGTTCCATTTAATAGCAGTTTTATGTATCTTGTTTTCTGAGTTTCGAAGAATTTTATATGATAATGATGAGCATCATAAATCTGATGCAAACACGTGTCTGGAGAGAAATTCAGAAGAATGTGCTCCACAACTTCTGATGTTAAATCAGACCAGACGATGTAAGGTCTTCCATCAGTTGAATAGGAAATGTAGCTATATATTTAATATAAAAATACACTAAATTGAACAAAAAGTACTGATTATAATTTTTTAAAGGTTGATTTTAAGAAGTCTTTATCTAAATGGCTGGCCCGTTTATAAAAAGGTGCTTAGTGTCTCATGTTTCAGTAAATCTGTAAATGCAGTGTTAGTGACACGTAGTTTTGTCTAGACAGAGTATACGGTTCAGAGGTTCCGAGGAGAGGTAGAGGGTGTAAGAGGGTAAATTGAGGGGTTGTTGGCCCTGGGACGAGAAACAGCAGTTGCTCCCCGAGCGGTGCAGTGACTTCCGCCGTATTTCCTGGCAATTTCCCAGAAGAGAAGGTCTCGCTATTGCCTGCTCGGTAAAGAGGAGAGGTGGAGGGTTTCTGAAATATCGGACCTGCCTGTGACACCCAGTAGCGCCCTCTATATCCCACCACAGCATTCGCCAGACAGAGGTGTAAATGTCAAATCGGTGACAAGAGCTAGCGGTTAGTAGGCTCGTTCCGGGGTTGACGCCACGTTAAAAACAGAAGGGGGTTGCAGGTACGCTATTTATCAGCCTTGCCGAGCGCATAATTTATCCTACGTGGCTTAATTTGGGTCACAGGAGGTTCCACTTGGAATTTGCGCCTTTAGAAAAACTTACAGAAATACATAGTAACAATATGTGTGAAGAGATCAAGGACAAAATATAAATTAATACTGGATGAGAAGAAAACATTTCCTCTGATAGAAAAATGTATATCTAATGCACGAAAACAGCAGCTGATGACCGAAAAGTAGAAATTTTACAACCGTTTGTATTAAGAGAAATTTTCACAGTTAAATATTTGTTGGAGAGAAGTGAATAAGAAATATTAGATAGTTGTTTACAGAATATATTAATGGAGCCTGAAAGATGATCGAGATTATACGTCAGGGTGAGAATTCTTAGTGAGAGACGGTTGTCAGAATAAGTGTATTTGTATTCAGAATATAGTTAAGCAGAAATACAATTCACAGATAGTTTATCCACAGTTTGCGTAGGGAAGAAACCAAATGATAAGCCAGATAGATAACTTTCAGTAGTGGGAGAAAAATGTTAGAGCAACTAACTTGCAAGTGATTGGTTATTATGTATTTTTTGGAGGCGAAGGGAATAACAGGCTGAATGAGGATGATTCAGAAACTGATAAATCCTCATTTAATAGCATAGGAAGGGAATTGAAAAGTGGAGATGTGGAAGGTAAAGCAAGGTGCCCAAATGTTGACTAAGTTTTTTTTTGCGGGGGGGGGGGGGGTAACAGGTTACATGAGGGTGATCCTGAAACAGGCAACTCCCCTTTAATAGCATACGAAGGGAATTGAAAAAGAGGGGGATGCGGAAGATAGAGCAAGGTAGCCCAGGGTTAACTAGGGCCCCCGAGCTATGGTTTAAGGATCCTACCCGGTGTTTCACCTAAAGAGATGCAGGGAAAACCCTAGAAAACCTGCATCAGGTAGGTCGGGCATTGGGTACTATTCTCACGCCCTTCCGAATGACGGGAGACGAGTTTGCTGTGGGGACGCAGCATTCCCTTCTCCGTGTCTCCACCAATTTCAGGAGGCAATTGGCCGACTGATCCAATGGGATTAGCAGACAACTCTTGCCATATGCCCAAGGTCTTTGACCCCAGTACATATGCCTCCTAAAATAGGTGAAGGTGTCTCGGCATATGAGAACTTTGATAAAAAAAAACACCCAGAGAGAGATGCGAGGCATTCCCGACATGATCAGGTGAGCCCCGCAGTCCCTCTGGGCTCCTACCTGTGTTGACTAGGCGTGAGGGCAGTAAATTCATAGAATCAACGTGACAACCCAGTTGCGAGAACGTAATCAACAAAATAACAGATACGAAAATGAACCATTCTTGTCTAATTTGGACACCTTTGAACGTGGCGCCACTTTAAACATAAGGTCTGTCTGTCTTTATCGTCATCGACAGCCCAAAATTTTGTGAAATACCTACAGTTTACCAACTAAAGCAGATATTGCATTGAGATGGAATCCATTATACCTTCGCTATATTTCTGTCTCTATCATAATCTGATTTTAGAAAGTACAGGCCCCCATATCCATTTTCGTGAAGCACGCTGAACGAAGTCATCGAAAACTTTCTCAATTCTCTAAGATATTTCACGCATCTGATGCTAAAACATATTTAATTCAACTAGAGACAGGTCCTCACACGTAACCCTCTCAACCCTCAGCGGAAATCAATAACAAACGTTGTATTGTTCCGTGCAGTTAACATGACCCAAAATTGTAACTAGATACGTCTTTCTTCAAATATACATATATATATATATATATACATTGCTTTAAATACATAATTTTATAAATGTGGAACTTGTGTTTTACCAGAATATTCCAAAAGTTACGTTGCAACACAAATTAATAAAAACGTTATAATTATTTAGTGTCTTACTACTAGCGCGAGCGCTATTGTCAAGTGTAACAGCTTGTAAGTAGAGAAAAATTATTTGTCTGTGATAAACAAGTGATATGGGAGAAACGTATATGAATTTGAATTTTTTATTAATCAACCCGCCTTTTTTTGAGAAGTAAGAAATTTTAATATGAACAGAATGTAATTAATTACGGTAAATTAATTCAAAATTTCTCAGTACTTGTACCCACTGAATATTTATATTTAACTGGAATGCAAATGAACTGAAACGTAATCTGAAGTTGTGTAATGAATTTTATTTGATCGGTGACGATAGACTGGCTGAGAAAATCCCTACTGGTGACTAGCTCCAAGTTGGCGACTAGGAGAGACCCGAGGCGTGTGAAATCCGGGGTTCCGTGAATTAAGGAACATTTACGTGGCCAAGTGCATTGACACCCGAAATTTCGAAGGCCGCACAAAATATTAAGTAAACCATAGGAAAAACTTGGCATTTGATTTGGGCTGGGGGTTATGCGATCCACCATTCACCCCCATCGTGGGGGATGAGCAGAGACATCTAGAGACGAGAAGTGACAGAAGTTGGGCAGTCGGGAAATAGGAGGAAGAGAGTCGGGAAAGAATATTTGAAAGAGAAAGCAGTAGTCAGGAATGAACTTTGAAGTAGGAAGGTGGAGAGGCGTAAGAAAGGTTTGCTTTGAATATCGAGACAAACTGAGAGGAATTTGCTCTAGTCCACGAAGAAAACCGATTCCTATAAGCCAGCCTCAGATAACTAAGCCGAATTCAACAGTGGAAACAGCCACCCCAAAACACGGGGATCCGGAAACCAGGTGTGTCAGTGCAAATTTATCTCCGGCGCGATTGTCTGATTTCCTCCTGCCCGAAAAGCCCACAAAAATGACCCTTAAACAGATTCAGTCTGACTAAATAAAATTTGAACTAGCTGTGGAAATTTAATGGACTCTAAATTTTGTATTTATTTTAATTTATATCAATAAATTTCATTTGTTTAAATATAACTTAGTAAATTGGTCATATAAAGTAAAATTAATTCCCCTACACAAAAATTGTACAAACGGGAATGCATATTAGGTCATAACAATTTGCAATTGTTCTTCAGTTATAAGTATCTCAATTTTGTTTTGCTGTGTTATTTCTATTATTTTTATGAATAAATATGATTGATAGTGGTCAATTTGTATTTATTTACTAGTTTTTAAGAGGAATTTTGTGATACTACCTATACACAACTCGAAAACGTTTTAATTATTTATTGAAATATATTATAAGATAATATTATGATATAAACTTTCAATTAGGCAAATTTTAGCATATCTATAACATTTATTACATAAATGTTATATTTTAACCAGTATGTATAACTGATTGGTGCATGGTTATGGTGTCGTCTATCTTATTGTTCTCTTTCACATCTAAAGCTGAACGGCATGAGATACATGCTCGTGATAAAACATGCAATTTGACAGGATTGATTTAATGTTTCCATCTGGACTAATGACGCGTCCGCAAACAGAGGAATTACTTTGCGCTCGTTTACGACACCGGCGCGTAGAGATTACAGCGGATTACCATGGCAACCTCGAGACTTTGCTCCTGGCTGTTGGTTTCCCAGGAACTTGCCAGCCAGCAAACGCACCTAGGTACACATATGGGAATTGCTCCATCTGATGACATTATGAATAAGTAGGACTCCGTGGTTTGCACTTTCAGTTATAACATTTGAATGGGTTAGTATTCATGAGAAAAGGGATAGATATGTCGGTGTGGTTGCAAGCAATTCCAAGGGCGCCGTTGTAGCAGGGCTCGGATGACAGCTTCAGAACCTCAGTATCCCAAAGAGTCAAACGTGAGTGATTAGAAACTCTATCTGTAGACTTTATATCCGTCGTCGTCTAAAGCAATTAGGAACATTTTCATATAATTCACTACAATATATTTTATATGGTATCGATACTTGCTATAAAATAAAATTGTTAATTAATCACATTTTAATATTGTAGCGCAGTAGGACCTCTCACTTATGTTTTAGATTTTAAACGATCGAAATTCAGCAGGAATTTTAAAACTCAGAGACAGATAGTCTAGCCATGAAAATTTCAGGCACCAGGGTGTCGGGTGGAAAGCGCGCCTGCCTGCAACTACAAGAGATTAGGGTTGTTTTGCTGAAAGGACGTTCATTATGCAATATTTCCCAATGACACTATTCTCTTCGTCAGCGAAAAATTCTCGCGCTGAACGAAGTATTACTAAACATCTTCACGTGGGGTGGTCATTATTTTGGAGAAGGGGAAAAGAAGAATTTAGCTGGGAGGTGAGAAGAAGAAAAATAGTCAGAGTTGATCAATACGTTGAAAAGGCAGCAGGAAACCAATCATTGTGGCTCCGAAGTTGAAGTGAATAGGAAGAAAAGGAAGTAGGAGAGTAGAGGAAATGAATAATTAATAGGTCAGTATTGATCGAGAGTTGAAAGGGAGCCGTACAGAGGAGGTGAGCATTATTACTCTTAAGTCAAAATGAAGAGCGAGCAAGAAAGTTCACAACTAATGACTAGCTTGTAATTGGAAGGAAAGTCGAAGTAACTGTGTGTTGGAGTTTGGATTGAAGAAAGAAGAAAACTGGGTTTTCCTCAATCGCCGGGCAGTACCAGGTCCAGAGCCTTTTTCCGTCAACAGAGGGCAAATACCCAAACCGACCTGGAAGGCGAAGGAAGAGTGAGAGTGAAAGAAGGAAAATTTACTAGCTAGAAGTTCCGGAATTACTGAGAAGATGGAACAGGTTCTTCACGCATGTAAAATCTGTGCTACATGTTGTTACCCTGAGAACCCCCTTGGTATTTAAATAGTAATTCTCCTTAGTATGTATACTTGTAATAGAACGCTACACCGTATAAAGAATTTTTTTAAATATAAATAAAATGACATATTATATTTAAAAGCACAAATAATTTTGAAAAATAACCCCCCGCCTCCCAATAATTACATCATTACAATATAGTGTGGAAGAAACATTAATTAGTTACTCATCATTCTCATTCATAATATAATAATTATAGTCTTGTCATGTTACATTAATAATTAGATGTACAGTGAAAATTCCTTCCTAGAAACATTAAAGTAAAATAATTATTTTTTAATATGAAACCTCTTTAAATTGGGTCATAAAAATAGTGTTCATCATGTCTATAATCATCATTTATTTTGTTTACGTAGCTTGAACTGTACCATGTAAATTTCGAAAAGGTCTAAGCCTTCTCAACTCTACACATGATGACTGCAACGGATTTTGTAGAACCGTTTGTGGTATTTCATGTCTGTTACTGGCTACAATTTTATTCTATTCTATATAGTTTGTATTATTGAATAACATTATAAAACAACGAGTTTAGGGCTGTTAATAATAAAATCAGTAGAAATCAACTCCGTTAGCTATGTACATGTTTCGGGACAGCCGGAGAAAATGACTACACCACGAAAATGATGGTAAAAATATATGATATAGTATTACACAATTTCTGTGTCGAATCGTTCTAATTCGTTGAAGCCTCAAGTAAATTTCAAATTAAACCTTATGAAACAATTGAATTTGGTAATATCAATACAATTTTTGTATTATTCATAGTTTTTCCATAAATTTTACTCGCCTTCTAAATTCGAATTCTTTCACCAAAAAAAATAACTCCAACATGAGAGCCGCGTATGGTCACAGTCGGAAATAAGAACTACTTTGTGGTTGATTTGGTGATCCTTTATCGCAATTCTTACGATTTTTTCCGTCCACAAATATCGTTAATGAAACATTCGCAATTATACTAAAACGAGTCTATATCAGGCCATTTGATTTTGCACTAAATAAAGTATGGAGTTTGCAAATGAAATTAACCGAAATCGTACGAAAGTATGTTACAATATGGCATTATATTTTAATATCTATATAAATTATAATTACATATGATTATACCTTTTGAAAAGATCAATCGTAGATATTTAACGAATTTATTTTACAATTTTAATGGTTCATTGTACGTATGAAAAAGAATGTATACGTCAGTATTTTTTTTTCGTCGATTGGACTGAGAACTTTTTGTTCCTTGTGTAGCTGACCCAGGGGCGAGAAAGAGAGACCGCAGGCGGGAAAAGAGTTCCGATACAGGAAATTCCAATAAATTAATCAGGAAACTTTGATCGAACGAGGGAATTCACACGCTAACAGCCTCCTGCAGAGCAGGAAATGCGTTTGACACGGCTTACATCCCACGAGGAATTTCCCAACACTTAAGCCGTACTTCTCTCAAAAATCTCGGTTATCCATAGAATAATTTTGTCAGTATATGATATTGCGTCATTAAATTCGTCCAAACGTTGGATAACTAAATATTTATTTTTAAAAAATGTTTTGCTATAACTTATAACCACATAGAATGGATTGTTATTCGTTGCTTACTAACTACCAAATTATTCGTTACGTTAAAAAATATATTTATTGAATAAATTTATACTACAGAATCACCTAATAATGTCAATGATTTTTTTACTATAATTATTAGATGCATGGTACACCAATTAACGTCACTTCTTCACAATAATTAATTCGAATAAATTTGCCACGAGATACAGACAAAGTATTTATTTAGTTGAACCAACGTTTTGTCACCATATTTGGGTAATACTAAATTTAGAATATTTGGTATATGAAAATCGAACTAGATTACTTACGAGGGAAGTTTCAACCGAAATGTTAAATAAAAAAATTAGCATTACCAGAGGAAATCCGAAACATTGTGACTGAACGTTAGTTGAACTAAATAAAACTTTGTATTATATCTGGTCGTAAACTTATGTGATTTGATAGAAAAATGCTTAGAACAATTTAATATGAGACTGAAGCTTTACTTTTCTTTAGTAAATTATTTTATTGTAGGTATTATGGTTTGGAATTAAGTGAAATGATGTATTGACAATTTTTAATAACAAATATCCAAAATGGTCGTAATTATATTGATGAAAAAAATAAATAAAATATTGTAAACTCACTTATTGATTCAATTCGATAAATCAAACCGATACGTCGGTATTGGTATCTTTGTTGTTGTTGTTTTAAGTAGGACAACACAGGTGAACGAAAACCTTGATCAATGTGTTTAGATGAGGGATGTCAAACTGGCGGCCCGCGAAGAGATCTTTTTTGCCCCTGATTAACTATATCAATTCATAAGATTGAAGTGTTTCCCTGTATGATATTAATATAAAATATTTATAAATCCATTGAATTGTCGCGCGAAGGAATGAAAACAAACTGCAAGTTATAAGTCCTATTAGGCGTTCCTATCCCATTCATCCAACTTACTGTGTTATTATAACGTGATTATAAATGAAAATCACTGCTGAATTATCGAAAATTATCCTTCTTTTTTTCTTTTTATTTATAAAGGTCGCATCGACTGTCTGGTCATTAGCGACCACAGTGAGAATTATTTACATATTATGTCACAATTATTAATTTACATGTTATTTACAGTTTGAATTTACAAGATAAGATACTGGTAATGTCCATTTTTCTGTTCGTTAACCACTAATTAATTATTTGTCTTCATTACATTGGAATATCCCTCTTTATGGAACAACATAAGGTGAAAATATATTTGTTGCTGTATGGAATATTGCAGAAAATTATAATCTTTTTCTTGATAGGCTTGTTTCTGTAACAAATGACGGTGATAAATCGATGACCGGTGAAAGTAAAGGATTTGCGTCAAGACTGATAGAAAAATTACTTGATATATATCAAAAGAAACCGAAAATAAAGACTTTCCATTGCCTAATTCACCATTAACAAAGACAGTTATCTTTCGAGAACTCTCAACCAACGGCAATTTACTTTGACTTCTAGATTCAGAATCCGAATTCTAAGACCTTCGTAATTTAACAGCAGTTCGTTGGTTGTCCTGTCACAAAGTTCTGATGAATTTCTATCAACTTATGGGAGAAATAAATTTATTTATTGAGATAAAAGAAGATAAAAGATGAAAAAAGCGAAAATATATTGATTATAAAAAATACTTTGTTCGTAAAAGATCAGTAATTTTTTATTGATACTGCAGGTTATCTGCAAAATTTTTATATTACATTGTAAGGCAAAGAGCAATTAATGACAAATATGTACGATGCAATAGCAAGTTTTGTACAAAAATTGATTTTGTTTAAAATCATCTATAAACAAAGACGTTTTGACGCATTTTCCTACGTCCGAGAAGTTAAAAAGCACAAAATTCAAGTAGCTTATTTTCACAATATAACTGGTAAATTTGAAGAAATCAAAAATGAATTCGAAAAACATTATAATTATTTAAAAAGAATTCACTTTTACTGGGACATTTTTCCTTTAAAGTTGAAAATGTTCCCACTTCAAGAAAACTGGAGTTAACTCATTTTCAGAACTATTTGATTTTAAGAGACGAGTATAGAGAAGTAGGAATACCCTAAATATATTTCTATTTACGTGAAACAAGCACAGAAATTCTGTGCTATTTTCATTCATTAAATTATTTGAATCCAGATATTGAAAAACTACGAGGAAAGCGCTGGCAAGATTCCGGTAAAATAATTCCCTTTATAAAATTTAAATAAAAGCTATTAATAGATACATATCAATATTATAAATTATTAACATTAAATTTATTTAATTACTTAAGGTGTAAACTTTCTAATTGCATGAAATGACCCATTTATTAATTGAGTTTGACACAGCTACTTTAGACAATTAATAGAATTATTATATAACATAAGTAGAACGTATCTCAATATGAGTTGAGAAAGAGAAATTGAAATATATGAAATTATATCTTAGTAATGTTTTAATTAAATTTAAAAAATTATGTTTAAAAAATTGTTTATAATGGAATAAAGATAAATATAACATAATGACAGACCAATTAATATGACATGACACAGAGAAATCGCTCTGGTTCGAAGGATAGGAATAAATTATTGTGTTGCTGAAAATAAAGGTTTTTTGTATTGGAAATGTTTTTATTTTTGTTGTCCCTAAATAACACAACATAAAAATGAAATTACATTTTCAACAATTAAATTAATGCAAGAATAATTTACTTTAATAAAAATAAACGAATCTGAATAATTAATTAATGTTTGCTTCATAAAGGGTCATAGTTCATTAAATTTTAATGTTACTCTTCTACTCAATTAGTATTCATTAAGCTTTACTACTAATAATGTACATATATTTCTAAACGTTAATTAAAATGTACTATATTAAAATTGAATTATCATTCGCCATTGTCAATATATATCGATTAAATGTCATGAAAATCTGTACCCGAAACGAGCATGTTAAATTTAGCACGGAAAATTATAATGAACTGTTTCGGGCACTATTTCGAGCTCTATTTAGAGACTAAAAAATAGAAATGCGTCAAAACTACACGTAGAGCACCATAAGAAACAAATAACACGTGTATGTGTGTTCCTGCTCATGCAGGACAATTTGTAAACTGTTATACATATTCGCGAATGGTTGTAATTTTGTGTTTCTGAACACATGGTTGCATTTAACAAGCTTAAGTACGAATTTGAGGAGGAATTACGTTAGTTACAAGTATTTATTTTGATTTAGATAAGTATTTGAATTTGAAATATTATTATATGACAGTTAATTGACTTTTATGTACCTTTCAATGTTGTTTGCATTCCTACTTAGCAATTTTTAAATATAATTGCACGAGCGTAAGTATAGATAAATTATTTTGTAAATTCCCCAGCTAACTTCCATTTCATTTATATTACCACTTTTCTTAGGTCTTCAAATCATGTGACCACTTTCATAGACAATTCAGAAGTTTTATTCAACTACTATGTTTCGTCATCGAATTTGGACCTCATTAAGTACGAAATAATTTATGAATTCCTTTTTGTGCATATTCAAAAACAGGCCAAAATGTAAAAATTTATAAATTCGATACGTAACATTTATAGTAGACTTGAGAAAATTTTGATGAGTATTTTAAAATAAATAATTATTATAATGTGAAAAATACATTTACTCAACATTTATCAATTTAAAATATACATTTATTGAATAAATTTTACTTCAAGACGCCGGTCTTTTTTAACAATAAAAACAATATGAATTTACAATAATTACACACATTAAATATCTGGTAAACTAGGAACATACAATTCATTCTAGGGGTCGTCTTAACAGGCCTTCTCATTGAGCAGAATACATGCACAAATCGTATGTGAAATTGGAAGTACTAGGAAATAGGGACAAGGTTGCAAACAGTGTAATTATTCTTTTTTCAGCTTAGCCTGGAACTTCCCGCTGGAGTCAGATTACTTTCGGTCCCGCCACTCGGCCGAATCGATTTTTGTAGTTGAACAAAATGCATCTTGCTCATTTAATTTTATTCTTTATTGCCACGGAACAGAGAAAGCCTTCCGCACGTTATTCAAATGCCCATGACCAGTAAAATCTCTCATCTCTTACTGCTCTAATGACCACTGCTTAATGCTTAATATCCTAAACTCCAAATAATTAGCGTACTAATGCTTAATCTCCCCAATCCTTAGACCAAATATAACTTTTTCCTTGGATTTTTAATACTTTGTCCCCACTTCATTATTCCATTTCCGTCGGTGGCGGGGTCCGATCCTCACCAATAAAATTTATTTATCTGCCGTCTCTGATGCGAGACATTCACCCAACTCCACCGATGTTTTGGAGAAAACACTATCTCAAATCAATTGTGACCATATTTTCAAAGACCAGAAATCACCAGAGGTTTTATTACCCTGTCCGTAACCATCTTGAACTTTCCTCAAGTTCCCTGCCTTTGAAGTTGTGGCACCAAATTCAGTATGTAGTTGTGTTTAAACATTAAAAAGTGTTATTTGAAATATTAAATATATTTTAAAGAAATATTAAATTGATTTAATTTTATATTCCTTTATTTATTTTAATTCCGAAAAAATTACATTGTCATGTTTAACTGTCGATTAAACAATTATTGCTCTGTATTCTTAAATCATATTTCCGCTGTAACTGTCAATAAATTCAGTCCATGACGAAAACATTTACAATTGTTAAAAATATTGTCTGTATTTAAAATTGTGAAACCAATTATTGCTATTCCCTAACAAAATTTCCTAATTTGATGAATAAAACAATTTAATTGTTTTTAAAAGCGCTCAGGTGATATATCTTTACATAAATTTTTAAAATAACGTAAGTTAAGTAAAATACTGTTGATCTATATTTGATTTTAATTAAATGTATTGAATTTCTAAGGATATTTAGACAGTAGTTTTACTGGAGTTTCACGTAAAATGTATGGAGCTACATTTATTTTATTTCACTTATGAGAGTTATTCAGTGCTGCTCCGTTCTGTAGGTTTATTCTAAAATAACTGACGTATTTACACTGTTTATGGGCAGAGTTTAGTTATGGTGCACTCAATTATTCTTATTTATTAAGCCTGACCTAAACCAAGCATGCGTTTTATTTTATCATATTCGTAATACATAGTGCAGTGTTATGTTTCATTATATTACTTATGAATGATAAAAGTGAATATTTAGAAATACAAATCCCAAATAAACAGTTTATATTTAATAACTGGGGTGTTTCTACCACAAGTTTAATTACGTGGAATCCTACCTTAATATAACCATAAAAAAATACATCAAAGAAATGAGAAGGACGCGTAATATTTCAGTACCAGGAAAATTACAAAAATTATCTCCAGCGTTGGGGGACTTGTTCTAATTGGGAATCGCCTCGAGGCTCGTGGATAATGTTACAACTTCACAGAAGTAAACACTAAAGCGATACCTCGGATCCCAACTCAAACAGACATCGCTCATTTCAACAGTATTACTTGCTTTTATTGACCACCAGCCCATTATGCGGAGGGAGCAATATTCCCATTTCCATTACGCAACTAAGCTAACTTTTTCTTGTCAGATAAAAACTCGAATGCGTGTTTGGACAGTAAATATGTATCTACGATTGATTATATTATAGAATAATGTTGATATACTAAGTAAAACATTGAAAATAAATAGATAGCAGATTGGAATAAATTCATTGTAATGTTACTTATACCACCAAACATAGGAAAATGTAAGCGATAGGCTAGACGTTGCAAGTTTGGTGAGTGCTATTTTTACCATTTTGTTCCCAAATAAGGAGACCGAATTGTAAGTAAAAATGAAGCATCATTTCTTTCCCAATATATGAAAAACCTTTACACACAATTTTTATAGTTTATAAAAATTGTAGTTATATTAAATTAGTATTTCTCATATAAAGTGAAAAGACAAATTTATTTTTACACAATATTTATAACATAAAATAGCATGGAGTCAAATATGAGACTAAAAATTACTTATTAGCCGTATAACAGAGTACGCCTATTTCATTTAACATTGACGGTTTCCCGACATTATTTAATTTGATACTTATCTCTTGGTGGTCAAAATTTCAATTTATCGGCATCGATGGAGTCATATTTTAAAACTTTTATCTTTTCTACCAATCCAGACGGAATATTTTTTTCTTCATAAGTGGTATGATGACTTTAATCGAGTCTAGAAATCTCCGAGTAGATTGAATAAGAAAACTAAATACAGAGAAACCTTAGATATTCCGGTATCCATGAGAAAAGAAAGCAGAAATCAAGAATGAAGTTAGACAAGGATTCAGTCTGTCACCTGTGCTCTTTAACTTGAATATAGAACAGGCGATGAAGAAAGTTAAAAAGGAATATGGAAAAGGAATTATACTGCAAGGAGAATAAATACAAACCCTACGCTTTTTTAATGATATTGTAGTATTAGGAGGTTGAGAAGAAAACATGAAAACCATAATAAATGACAACCGTAATCTTGAGAAAGTGTTAAATATGAGGATTAATAGAGGGAAAACAAATGTGATGGAGTGTATTATGGGAAACAGTGGAATAACAAAGGGTGTTAGATTGGGAACGGATATTTTGAGGGAAGCTAAGGAATTCTGCTACTTGGGAAGCTTAAAAACTAGGGACGGTAGAAGTATTTTAGACATAAAGACAGGCAAGGAAGGATTTCACAAAAAGAGGAGTTTACTTACGGGTAATATAAGTGTGAATATTATAAAACATTGCTAAATATGTTCGTATGGAGTGTGGTGTAATACGGGTGCGAAACGTAGACGTTTGGAGTTGCAGAAAGGAAAATAATAGAAGCATTTTAAATGTGATTCTGTAGGAGAATGCTGAAAATCAGATGGGTGGATAGAGTAACTAACCATGAAGTTCTAAGGAGAATAAGGGAAGAGGGAACAATTTGGAAAACTTTGACCAACAGACATGTGGGTCTTATAAAATTAGAATTTGATGGAAGTGTTCGGGGTAAGAATAGAATAGGGAGGCGAAGGATGGATTACGCTAAGAAGATTAGGGAGGATGTGGGAAGTAAAATTATGGGGAAATAAAAAGGCTTTCACAAGATGGGATTAGATCAGACCGGTGTTACAACTGAATATTACAACTAGAAGCATTGAGAGTGTGAAAATATCCCAAGTATCTTATTAGGTTTAAATTGTTCTCCAAACACTAAGGCAGTCGGGAATACATGCCTTGAAAAATACATACCTCAAGTACGTAAAACATTAGCCCCTTAAATTAACGGTGACATTCTTTTAAATAATTATGCCGTTATTTATTTAATTCATTCAATATTGCCACGGCAATCACAAAATATAGCACTACGTCAATTTATCTAAAACTTGATACGTAACATGAACTTATAAATCGCTTTTTTTGGGGGGTTAACAGGCTACATGAGGGTGATCCTGAAACGGGCAACTCCCCTTTAATAGCATAGGAAGGGAATTGAAAAGGGGGGATGCGGAAGGTAGAGCAAGAGTTAACTAGGGTCCCCGGGCTATGGTTTAAGGATCCTACCCGGTATTTCACCTAAAGAGATGCAGGGAAAACCCTAGAAAACCTGCATCAGGTAGGTCGGGCATTGGGTACTATTCTCACGCCCTTCCGAATGACAGGAGACGAGTTTGCTGTGGGGTCGCAGCATTCCCTTCTCCGTGTCTCCACCAGTTTCAGGAGGCAGTTGGCCGACTGATCCAATGGGATCAGTGGACAACTCTTGCCATATGCCCAAGGTCTTCGACCCCAGTACATATACCTCCTAAAATAGGTGAAGGTGTCTCGGCATGTGAGAACAATGATAAAAAAACCAGAGAGAGTGCGAGGAATTCCCGACATAATCAGGCAAGCCTCGCAGTCACTCGGCTAAGCGTCTCGAGAACTCCGCAGCGCTCCTCCTTGGATCACCGGTGTACACTTTAAAATCTGTGCAGTACGACTCATCTGCGCGCAGAAAACATGTTTCATTGCATAAAACAAATGTAAGAAAAATAAATCTTCAATGGAGAAAACAAGAATTATGTAAAATGTCGTTAATTCTTTGGAATTTTTAACTTGAATTTATGTTTGCCAGCATTTAAATATATTTAGTCAATTCTATTACATTATAATGATTAAACGTTTGGTATTTAACTGTTACTAAATACACGTAAGAATTATACAAACTTAAGAATTTAATAAAGCCCTTCGTTTTTTTTGACATCAATCTGTGTGTTTCTGGTGTTCTATTGTAGGGCATAATCAAATGTGAGAGTAGCAGAAATTGTACATATAGCTACCATATAAATATGGCGTAATTCCCAGCATTAAGTATAATTTCTTCCACTACTGACCACCAGAGACTCGAAAGCAGTTTTGCTATTTATTTAACGTTAGAAGGCAGCTCTCTAGCTAGAAGTCCTCATTTTTCTTCGTGTTGGGTGACTGGCAATAGTTAATGGGATTGTAACGGTCAAAAATATCCATACGCATACCGTGGTTTGAACCCGGGATCTCTGTGATGTGAGGCGATGTTGATGACCACTACACCACGTCAGGTGGGCCAAAAGCTCATTTAGTTGACGCCTAGCCTCAACTTTTCACTTCTAAATGAAACTACGCTCTGAATATACCTTTTGCGGAGATTGTGGTAAATTGTAATTAGTTTTTCCATTTGTATTAATATTCATATTCGTTGCAATTTGATAATGGGTTTTATGGATGAAGAGAAATATGTATTGTTATAAAATGAGACTACTGCTAAACATAATCCGCGCGTATATTTATTCGTTTCAGCGATTTGCTAGTTCTCTTTTACCTGATACAAATAAAGTCTTTGTCTTGTATTTTGGCATTGTTGATGAACTTCGTTTCGACTCTAGTACTAGCTTAAGAAATATGTCAACTCTTATTGTAAAAAATTTAGCTGTATCGTCAATAATAATAGACATGAACAATGTCGGGATTCAAACAAAGGAGTTGACACCTGGTCATGCCGACCACGAACTTTAGCGTCTAATTTTTCTACACAGTTATAGAAAAATTCGTGATCTATTTAACTTTCACCATACTGTATAATCATTCGGGAAAAAGGTTTCAGCCTGATTTTCATCTTTAGAAAGCGAACTGAACGTTTTTCAACGAATGTGCAAACTTTATATTTTAACAACATATTATTACAAACAAAACAGTTTATATCCTTCAAGTGTTCTCAGCTCATTCCAGTGTTGTTAACCTAAAATCAGAAATGTACCGAACAGCTATAAAAAATATTTTTCTATATCAATTGGTCGCTTTAATTTTTGAATGCCAATGGCGTCAATGCAACAAATATTATGTTCCATTTAAATATACAGTTTATTATTATTCTCAGTGTTAACCGCAAGGATTATAAAAAATCTTTGTCACTTTCTAAAGGTGGGAATTATTCAGTAAACTGTCTACCAGATGTTAAACGTCAGTGAATATATATTTAAACTGAACATTGTATTTGCTGTATTGACGCCATACACGATTGGCATTCAATAATTAAAGGAACCATTTGATGTTGAAAAAAGTTTTACGCGACACAAATTTGTGATATCAAAAAGTAGTCGTTCGAGGAAAATTTTACCACAACTTTATTTTTGATTTTTTGTAATATTGCTTGTTTTTAAAATCATACTTAACACTTAGAAATACTGGACGTTACAGCTTAAGATTAATAGCAGATAACTGTTGTTATAAATTCATGCTTCTAAATAAAGATAAAATTAGCAATTACAAATTAAATTAAAGTTGAAAAACAGAAATATTTTATTACATGTATCTTAGCGATTCACGCATTGAAATTAGTTTTTTGGTCATAATGAGCTGAAATGGTTCCCTATTTCACAGGATGGACTAAGCATTGGAGGCATGATCTATGGTGGTGAGACTTGGAGGGTTTGTAGAAGGAGAAACATGTGCACACATGCGTGTAAGTGCTGGTAGGAGGTGTCATCCCTTAGATTTGCGTCGAGGGACCCGCGCGTGCTCTGAATGCTTGTTGAGGATTTCCTCTCTTAAACCACCACCCTCAAAAAACTCCTAAACGTCAGAGAAATTGTATGCTAATGTGGAGGGTGTTCATGACTACAATGAGTAGTCTAACCAGAAAGGAAAAGAAAGTAAATTACGTTTAACCGAAAGCAGAATTTTTCTGATGTAATATTTTTCCTATTCAATACTTGTGATAAAATTCTAGCAGAGTTGATAAGATCATCAGTCGAAGAAGAAATATCATGAGTATTCAGAATAGTTTGCGAAATCTACAAAAAAGGGAGAATGCCACAAGATTTTAGTAAAAACAAAATTACCCATTAAGAAGAAGACTGGAGCTGATAGATGCGAACAGTTTAGTATTGTATTGTTTTTATTGTTAGTCTACAGCCGCAAGCCCGGGGGCAGATACAAAATGAAGTTTTTTATACATAAATACTCCTAATCTAAAGAAAAATAATCGCAGTCCTTTAAAATTTCTATAGTCCTGAAATAAAAAAGAGAAACACTATAAGAATAATATTATCTTAAAACTTCACTTTAACTTTTAAATTCGAATATACATTTATATTATTCAAAATATCCACTTCACTTCACACGTTTTTTGAGATTATTCCTGAAGAGGATTTCCTCCAAACACTCCCACAGGTAAAGTATTCCAGCCGTTGTTGGTCCTATTTAGGAATGAGAATTTGCCAACATCTGTTTCTTGCTTTCTACATTTTACTTTGAACTGTTGATCCCATCTACCTATATAACTGGGCTTTTGCATTTTGGAGCTAATTCCAATCCATGGGTTTTTGCCCCGTATAAGCTTTGAATAGCAAATGCAGCCTTTCTTTCACCATCCTTTCTGGCAATATCTTCCAGCCTAGCTGTTCTACTTTTTCATTCCTATGACCCGGCCCTCATCGCACAAAATTAACAGCCCTTTTATGAACTTTCTCTAATGATTCTATTTGATTTTTTCTGTAGGGATCCCAACAAGCCACCCCGTATTCCAAAATTTGTGTAACTAAGGTTAAATATGCCGCCTCCTTTGATTTTGAACTTCCCTTTATTAAGTTCCTCATAATGAAATGTAAGGAATTCCACGCTTTTCGGGCCGTGAAATTCACCTGTTCCCTCCCCCAAGTCTGTTGTCCAAATATATCCCCAGTTATTTGCAGCTCGTTACCGTCATGTATCTCATGTATGTAAAATTTTGTTGTTGTTTTGGGGTTAACAGGCTACTAACAAAAATAGTATAAGGGACGATGGAACGTTTAATAGAATGGAATAGATGATTTTCGTTTTAGGAAGAATGTTATGACAAGAGAAGCAATTTTAACTTTTACGTTCAATTTTAAAGGATAGGATAAGAAAAAAACCGGTCTACGTTCATGGCATTTGGAGATTTAGAAAAATCGTTTATAATGTGAGCTGAGCACTGGATTTTAAAAACACAGGAATAACATATTGAGACAGAAGAACCTCTATGGAAGGTAGTCAGCAGTAATTGGAATTGAAGATCAAGAAAATAAAGCAAAATTCAAGAAAGGAGTTAGGCAAGGATGCAATCTGCTGCTGTTTAAGTTATATATATACAACAGGAGATGATTAATGGTAAAACGTAATACGTAAAATACTGCAAGGAAAATAAATAAAAACCCTACGCTTTGCCGACGATATTATATTATTAAAAGACTTGGAACCCACAATTAATTGTATGAACGTGGAGAAAGAGTTCAATATGAGGATTAATAGAGGAAAAACGAAGGTGATGGAGTGTAGAATGGGAAACTATCTAATAAAAAAGGGTGTTGTATGGGGAAGGGATATGTTGACGGAAGTTTAGGAATTCTGCTACTTGGTAAGCGTAAAACTAGGGATGGTGGAAATATAGTAGACATAAAGAGTAGGCTAGTACAGGGAAGGAAGGCTTTCATGAAAAAGAGAAATTAACTTACGGTAATATGTGTGTGAATATTAGGAAATTTTTGCTAAAAATATTCGTATGGAGCGGGGCGTTATATGAGCGCGAAACGTGGACGATAGGAGTTGCAGAAAGGAAAAGAATAGAAGCCCTTGAAATCTGGAGCTATTGGAGAATACTGAAAAACAGATGGTTGGATAGAATCACAAACGAGGAAGTTCTAAACAAAATAGTGGAAGTGTGAACAATATGGAGGACGTCAACTAAGAGAAGGGATAAATTAATAGGCCATGTTTTAAGTCATGAGGGTCTTATAAAATTAGTATTAGAGGGAAATGTGTGTGTGGCAAGAACAGAAGACGAAGACAAAGGATTGAATACGCTAAGCAGATTAGGGAGTATGTGGGATGTGCTAGTTATGGGGCAACGAAAAAGGCTAGTGCACGATAGGTTAGCATGGAGAAATTAATCAGAGCAGTCTTATGACTGAATATCACAACAAAAATATTATTACAACCTTTCTCTCAAATATATTTTAGATGGGCAAAGATATTAACTTTATTTTTCCTAATAATCACTGTGGAAGCTTTGGCTGTGAGAGTATCTCGCCTCCTAACACGGGTGTAGACATGGAGAAGGGAATGCTGCGACCCCACAGCATACCCGTCTCCCGTCATTCGGAAGGGCTTGAGAACAGTACCCGATGTCCGACCTACCAGATGCAGGTTTTCTAGGGTTTTCCCTGCATCTCTTTAGGTGAAACGCCGGTTAGGATCCTTAAATCACAGCTCGGGGGCCCTAGACAACCCTTGGCTACCTTGCTCTACCTACCGCATCCCCACTTTTCAATTCCCTTCCCACCCTTCCTATGCTATTAAAGGGGAATTGCCTGTTTCAGAATCACCCTCATGTAGCCTGTTAACCCCCACCCCCCCCAAAAAAAAATAACTGTATAATTGAATTACTCTTCAGTAATTTGCTTGAGACTATTGTCTGACTAGGAGGAGTGTTTAGAACACAAGTTTTATAAACTTTCAAGAAATACACAGTACGGATAATGTTGTTGTAAGTTATATATATTTAAATATAATATGTTGAATATGGCAGTTTAAAAGCCGAAAACTACCATAATTTTCGTCACTAATCCTGAGAATTTTTAATCCAACTTTTTTAGTATTTTATAATTTTAAGTCCTGAATAATTAAAAAAGTCTGCATAAATATTGTAAAAGAAGTAAGTAGTGTTTTCCAGATGTATTGTCTTAATTGTTTATTTTTAGTCTCTACTTATTCCGTTTATTTGTTGATAACTCTAAACATTTTCATACTTTGGGTATTGAATATCTATTTAACTGCAGGTTCACTGACATAAAATATTTTCCCAATATTGTACAAAGCCATTGAATACAATAATTTTGCCAAATTTCAATACCAAATCCAGAAGCAAAACAATAAATCAACATTCTGAGTAGACCAGAAGTAAGGACTCGAGTAAGTAATGAATCAGGTCATGTAAAAAGTACTTGACCTCGATGAACACGAGTAGGAAGTTGGAAAACATTACCCACTGGTAAGTAATGAACTTTCCAATATAACGATCGATATACTTATTTTATTATCATTATTAAGTGCCCATATTTTATCCAATAACAGTTTGTTCCAGACATTGACCTGTTATTTGGCATAGTGCTTGTTTCCAATGGAAATGGTTTTGTGGGTGGAAGGCATGCGGGTGATAAAACGAAGTCTAGTCGTGTCGTAATAGTTTCCGTGTAGCCCCTTACGTTAAACTTCGCAGCGCTTGGAGTGATGGATTGATCCTTGGGGTACCCTCCGCTCCGTGATTCCTTCCTTCGCTTACCACACCACTCCGCGGGAGCAATCAAATACGACAACCACGTCGAGCTATTATTCCAGAATCCGCACCGAAATCAGAATTCTGAAGCGAATTTAGACTGGAGGGAAGAAGGGAGGATGACGCATAGTTTTCAAATAATGTATAGAATTCTTTTTCATAAACCTACAATTAAGCTTCTGTGGATATAAAATACGAAAACATAATTCAACCAAAATGTGACATGCTTTATTAATTATTATGAAACGCACTTTAAAGTTATTTAACCTGCTTCATTGGAATTTGTAAAATATTATTTAAAAGCAATGTGAGGCCATGTTATATATATGTATATATATGTTGCTGTTGTTCTTATGGTATTCAATCCTAAGTATGGTCTGCTGCAACCCTTCATGCTAACCTATCTTGCGCAAGCCTTTTCATTTCCTTATAAATAGCACAACCCACATCCTCCCAAACTGCTTAGTGCATTCCATCCTTCGCCTCACTCTTCTGTTCTTAACACATACACTTCCCTCTAATGCTAATTTAACAATACCCTCGTGTCTTAAAAAGTGGCCTATTAATCTATCTCATCTCTTAGTCAACGCCCTCGAAATTGTTCGCTTTTCCCCTATTCAGTTAAGAACTTCCTCGTTTGTGATTCTATCCACCCATGTGGTTTTCAGTATTCGCCTATAGCACCACATTTCAAAGGTTTCTAATCTTTTCCTTTCTCCCAACTCCTATCGGCCGCGTTTCGCACCCATATAACGCCACGAACATTTTTAGCTAAGATTCCTAATATACACATTTATATTACCCGTAAGTAAATTCCTATTTTCGCGAAAGCCTTCCCTGCCTGTGCTATCCTGCTCTTTGTGTCTACTATTCTTGTACCATCCCTAATTATTACACTTCCCAGGTAGCAGAATTCCTTAACTTCCGTCAAAATATCCCTTCCCAATCCAACACCCTTTGTTTTTCCACTGTTTCCCATACTGCACATCATTACCTTGGTTTTCCCTCTATTAATCCTCATATTAAACTTTTACTCCAGGAACACGTTTATGCAATATATATATATATATATAAAGAGAGGGAGTGCGACTTTGCCCGAGTATTGTTGAGCAGTCACCAACCTGAACTGTTTGGAGGTTAGTTACAAATTGACCCCCAATAAGAAGAGACGGTACAATTTTTGCAAGAAATCCATATTTACCATTCCCATACTGTTCCAAAAGAGCACTGCATTCTGTTTCTTACAATTTTTGATGACCTTCTATCAACATCCTTGGAAACCTTAGTTATTCTAATCTTGTATCTCCCTTTCCAACTTGAAGGTTCAATTCTTTCACTGTCACCATGCCGTTAACTGTTTGCACATTGTGAGGAGTGAGGTCAGTGTGGGGTCTGCCGCTACGAAGAGTATCCAGGATATTGACATGCCCCCTTTCACCACGCAATCTGCAGTACTAAAGTACTGCGATCATTAGTTGCATCTACATTCATCTTATGGATGTTTCTCACCATAGCATTTACACAGCATAGGAATTCTTTGAGCGGATGTTGCAGACATCTTTAAAATATGCTGTTACGGAGCCATTCACGGGAACGGGTTGAAATAAATTTGAACACTAGCGAAAATGATGTATTTAAGAACTTCGTAAATTGCAATGATTTAGAATGACAACTATATTAAAATTAAAATATTGTGCGTTTCGTGTGGAATGACCTTTGTTTCACACAGACATATGTTTTATTCATACATAAATTATTACATACATAAATCCTGTAGTTACCTTTTGTAAATTACTTTGCTTTTAATTAAGAATTTAACTTTTGTGGCTTTCATTACTTCTTTATATTTGTTTTATTCCGCGTTCATTATTTGTTTCTCTAATATTTCATCATTGTTTCTTTATTTGAATGAAATTTTCAATGTTGAAGTATATTATAAAGATTTAATATATTTTTCTGTTTGGAAATAATTAGTAAATCCATGTCATCAATTTATTTAAACGAATGGCTGGGATATAAACACTAGGTTTACTTTGAGGAGGGTGATTAATATCATTTTCACTCTAAATAAGATAATAGTATAAAGAAGTGATGGTTCATTGAACCATGTCATCACAGGTTGCGCTCAATCAAACACTCTTTCTGGAATTGGCAGCACTGCTTTCGTAAACGGAATTTTTCTCTCCTCGTTTTCTCTGTCTCTCGGAGATTAAGAGCGGAAGAGATTTTTTCCCTTCCGTCTTCTTTAGGCAGCAGATTGCACGTTCGAGTGGGGCGAGGGCTAAAGCTGTTCACGTCACTCAGTCAGCCTGGAAGGAGGTGGGTGCGTTCCCCTTGACATCATCTCCTCCCACGAAATGCCCCTTGTCCGCCGCCAATTTCTTACCTCCCGGTCTCCCCTCCCGGAGCTTCAATGGGATTTCTCGCCCAGGTTCCTCTCCGAGCCAATTTCGCTAAATGGCAAAGAATGACGTAATTTAATTCGCTGTACAAACTAAGGAGCAGCAATTTCTTTCTTGTGAAGAGGCGATGTGGGTGCAGGTAGGGGTCCTTTCTCCACCCCCTTTCTTTTCATACCATTCACCTTCTCTCTCGGACTCCCTCTCTCTTCGTTCTTTCTCTCCTCTACCTACACCACGACTTGCTTTGCTTTCATCTTAATTGAAAGTACTATTAAGCATCCGAACGAGTTCTTTTGTAGACAACCAACTTGTCTTCGTTTTGTCGACCGCGTTGGACGAATTAGAGTTTCTTTTGCTGCTTCTCGAAAGAATAAGACTGAAGACGAAGATGCGGAAGAAGATGAAAAAGAGCAGCAGCGGCTGAAGCTATTGCCTTTTGATTTGGTGCTGAATGCCGTTCATTTTTCTACCTCACGTTCATTCTCTCTCATTTAATTAATACCTGAAGGCATGTTGAGCTCGACGTTCTATTTTGTTACTTTCCGGCTTTCTAATAAACAGCAATCTCTCTGCTCCTTTATTGAGTGATAATACTAAATACTTGCCGTAAATATTTCCCCATATCACTTTCAAGAAGAACGCGTTTAACACTAGGTAAATCTAAAACAATCAACTTTAATTGAACTATTATCTCAAATTGTTAAGGTATCTACTTTAAACTGGCTTACTTCCAATTACGTGCGTCAGCCAGAAACCCGGTTCCAAGCTCACGGAATGACAGAAGTGTTCCTTCCCAATAAGTATAAATATTCGTCAATAAAATAAAATAGAAACATTTCATTTTCCATAGATCTTAATGGCAGAAAAGCTCCGAAGATGTGGAAAGGGTCGAACAATTTACATTGTTTCACATGTATCTAATTATTTACTGCATCAATTTACAAAAGAATCAAGTGTTATAGCACATAAAGTCTTTATATTAATTTTTAAATATATTAAATGACAAAAATTTCATAAATATGTTATAAAATCAGATTAATTTCAATTATTCAAGAATAAAGTGATATAATAACATAGAACCTTTATATTATTTTTTAAACATATCAAATGATAAAAATTACATATATATATGTTTTAAAATCAGTATAATTGTTTCCACACTAAAATATTTCAGAAATAGAAGACTATAAATAATTTATGCTACTTTCTCTAGTTTATTAAAAATTAAATTATTTTCTAATAAAATCATTTAGAAAGTACTAATTTACACTTATCACCTTTAAATGCAACAGGAATTATCCATAATTATTTCACGTTATCAGGAAGTTTCTTAAAAATTGATAATCTGGTATCTTTATCCACTTTTTGTGCAACCGACAGAGACTTAAAACCCGTTTATTTTTGTTTTAAACGAATGAAAATTTGAGTCTGTACTAATGTTTATCGTAATGACAAGCACCATCTATGAGGAAATGAATTCCCTAGAGAACTAATTTCTTGAATAGAGTTCTACATGGAATTCTTTAATTTATAATGCACATTGCCTTAATTTTGACTCAAAAATATATAAATATATAAGACATTGACTAGAGGAAATACGCCATATATACTTTGATAAACTGCACAGTGAGGGAACATTGCTCATATATACTAAAATATTCCGAACAGTGAAGCGATTTTGTTGTTCCTCGATACCTAAAATAGTTGCTTTTGACCATAATTCTCAAATTAAGAACAAGTTTTTTCTAATATAATGGCGTTTCACAAATAAGTTCTATGCAATTGTAACATCTGCCATTAATATCCTCCAAAAATAGATAAATGAATTTTGAGAAACTTTCAAACCAATGTTAGCGCATATAATTTCCCAATTAAGGACGAACCGTCCTGACGAGACCGAAAGCGAAAAAAAATATGCACTTCTAATTTTAAATTCAGTCATTACGTGAAAGCTGTTACGTTTTCTCTTCAACAGAGTTTCATATTTGTCATAATAAAAGTTCTTAGTTCAATAATTAATTAGTAAAACTAGAACTTTTATATAATTTCTGTAGATATGAAATTATTATATATTAATTTAATCAAGATGCGAAAGTGCGTCCACATTCACTAACGCGACTTAGGAAAATACATAAACAAGAGTTTGGAATATAAATGATTCAATTTTCTTTTAAATTTATACGTTTTTATCAAACAATGTATTACGAAATTTAAATGAAAATTGGATAAAATATAGACTATTAACGTAAACCATATTCATCAAGGGTTATGAATAGTTCTCTTATATGTGCCTTAGGGATAAAATGTAAGTTAGGCGTTGGACTACGTGTAATATATCTAATCTAAACACTTTCCAGTGAAACATTATTTTTGGGGTACCGTTCTGCTAAATTTTACGAGCAAAGTTTTCAGATTAGAGCAGGAATGTGTTTGAGTGTGAGATTGAGTGAGGGAGAAAGTCATGAGCTTAAAGCCGCAGAAAAATGAATGCTTGCATAAATTTTTTGAAGGGGCGTGATTTTCCCTTAACTCGCCATATCTGTCATCTGGCTTGGAGTAACGTTTTTTAATCAGACATTCTTTTCAGAGGCGCAGAAAGACGTTACTTACACTTTATTATTTTATTTATTCAAACCTGTACTAATTTAACTTAGTTAAGAATGGTGTTAGTTTTATTTGCGTTACAAGTATCGGGATTAAATGGTAAAAATTGTGAAACGAACTGTAAAACCATGAGTGAAAAAATGAGTAAGTTACCTATTACGAAATTATTGGTGGTACAAACAACTAGAAGTAAATAATAATTTCAGAAAATAAAAAAATGAAAGAAAGGGTTTATTTATTCTCATGAAACATGTTTACGAAATTAATTTCACTCCGTTTATTTAAGTCAAAGCAGAATGTACAACAGAAAGTTAATTAGTCATTTATGTATGAGGTAATTACTACGTAATAATATTATTTGATATACTTTTTTCTGTTTCTTTGGTAATTATTGCATTATATTCACTCATACATAAATCAACTTTTATATATTAAATATAGCCAATTTATGAAGATCAGATGTTTCTATTCGATGCAATAAACCTTATTCTCCCAATGAAATTCAAGGTGTCTGTAAAAACTTCATTATTTAAAAATGCAAAGTGTAGGCTAATGAAACAGACTGTTTATTTTCTTAAGACATCTTTAATTTATAGGAATATATACTTAAAAGTATATTTCAATTACATTATATAATTTACGCTGTGAAACGCGTGAGGAATATCAAATTTGGTTTAAATAACATTAAAACTTTGGGCAAACCCATAGCAAGACACCTGATGCATTCTAAACATTTTGTACAATTGCTGCGGTTTTAGTTATCTCTAAAACGTTTTATTCCATTATTACCTCTATTTGACTTAAATTATGTTTTACAGTTATCTGCAGTAGAGTTTTAGGCATTTGTAAAGTACAATTTTCTATTTTGAATGAATAATTACGTTTTTAATTAATTTAACAGAGTTAAATTACGTGATAATATATAATATAATAAATTTTCAATATTAGCATGTTTAGATAACTACGTAGATGCATGAGTATTACTTCCTTGTTTTAAATAATCCCACTACTTGAATTTTGTCTCTAGACCTCAACAATCATGTATTACACGTATAAGAACCTTTTCATACGTCTTTGTAAATTAGTTTTTATTACTTATCCAGCTATATGATTTCTATCTAGGTTCCTCCATTTTGCTTCAAATTCATCTCGTTATTGGTGACATAAAAGTTGTTATCCTACTGTTCCACAAACTAAGAAGTGCTACAGTTTCATACTAGATCTCATTGATACCACGTGAAACGTTTCTTTTTCATGTTTCCGTCAACGTGTTTTTAAGCTTTAATTTGATTTCTCCTTGATGACATTACGTGTAAAGAGTTGGAGGACAAAATTTTAAGGTCGGAGTTTGACAGTACGATGACAGATCTGAGCAATCATAAAATGCCAGGAATAGATAACATTCCAGCGGTGTTGATAAGATCATCAGGCGAATAAGCAATATCATGGCTGTTGTGGATAGTTTGCGAAATCTACGAAACAGGAAGAATAAGAGACGATTTTAGGAACAAATTAATTATCCATATACTGAAGAAGGCTGGGACTGATAGATGCAAGCAGCACAGGATAATTTGTTTAGTATCTCGTGCATGCAAAATATTAACGAAAACAGTATATAGGGGGATGGAATGACAAATAGAATGCGAGTTAGGAGTCGATCAGTTTGGTTATAGGAATAATGTGGGGACAAGAAAAGCAATACTAACATTTCGTCTAATTTTATAAGACAGGATAAGAAAAATTCGACCTACGTTCATCGAATTTGTTTTTAGTAAAACCCAAATCCGTAACATATTGGTGACCCACGGCTTGTGTTTAGTGTATTAATTACAAGGATTACGTTGGATTAAAATGGACCACTTGAAAATATCGCCAGTTCCCACGCCCAAAAACTGAACTGAAATGGTGAGTGTTAAAATTCCTCCATTTTGGATAGAAAAGCCGGATATTTGGTTTTATCAAGTGGAAGAGCAATTCACCTAAACTAATATTGGCCGCGAGGAGACTTAATTTAATTACTTGATCGCAAGGGCGGAACCAAAATATATTGAGAATATATGGGGCATAATTCAGTCGGAAAGACGGGAATCTGAAGGTGTCTGTGGGAGTTTTCTCTCGCAGACAATCCCCCCTCCCCACAGAGTTACTGCGGGAATCGCCTGACTATGTCGGGAATGCATCGCACTCCCTCTGGTTTTTTTTCAAAGTTCTCACATGCCGAGACACCTTTCATCAACTTTGGGAGGTTTGTGTAGTGGGGTAGAAGACCTTAGGCATAAGGCAAGAGTTGTCCGCTGATCCCATTGGATCAGTCGGCAACTGCATGCTAAAACTGGTGTAGACGCGGAGAAGGGAATGCTGCGACCCCACAGCAAACTCGTCTCCCATCATTCGGAAGGGCGTGATGCAGGTTTTCTAGGGTTTTCCCAGCATCTCTTTAGGTGAAACACCGGGTAGGATCCTTAAACCACAGCCTGGGGGCCCTAGTTAACCCTTGGCTACCTTGCTCTACCTCCGCATCCCCCCTTTTCAATTCCCTTCCTATGCTATTAAAGAGGTGTTGCCTGTTTCAGGATGACCCTCATGTAGGGAAAACGGGGACGGGAAATAGAAAACCTACAAGTTTCCAGAATAAAGACATTGCGAAAGGACAAAAATAGGTGTAACGTTTTACTGGAAGGAGAGTGATGTAGATGTGTTTATGTAACAATGTATGTATGAATGTGGAAATGTATGAACGTGAATATTTAAGTAAAATTACAGAATATGTAAATTTAATTAAGTTGGCACCGCTGTACATGGCTTTAATATTAAGCTTGTAGTAAGGCAACATGAGATTGTTGACGGGGAGATTCAGCTAAGTAGCCGGTGAGTGCGGACGTGTAAATGTTATAGCGTGGAAAATAAACAACAACAAAAATAAAATATTTTAAGACTAATTAATTATTAAGCCAAACCCGTAATTTGAAATGCGGTGTTATATAGAAGAATGTTGATGGTCAGGTGGTTGGATAGAGTAACTAACTAGGAAGTTCAAAGTAAAGTAAGAGAAGAGAGAACTATATGGAGGACGTTGACCTAGAGAAGGGATAGATTAATTAGACCATGTTTTGAGACATGAGGGTTTTGTAAAACTAGAAGTGTGTGGGGTATGAATAGAAGAGGGATGCCAATGATACAATACTCTAAGCAGATTAGGAAGTATGTGGTAGTTATGCGAATATGAAAAGTCTTGCGCGAGTTGGTTAACATGGAGGATTGCATCAGACCAGTTTTAGGACTGAATACCACGAAAACATACAACAGGCAATACGTCGCATTTTGAATCGAAACGCCGTTTACTTGTTTTGTAAGATCTCTCTCCATGAACTTGACAATGTATTCATGGGACAACATCCTATTCGTGGGTAGGGGAACATTACCCACTAGGGACCGACTGTATGTGGAAGCCCAGATTTGACGAGTCACGTTTGTCGATCGCTTGGGACTAGGTTAATGACAATTCGCAGGCATATGCTATGCAGGCAGGAACACTTAACTAGATTACCTGCATCCAACAACGTCACTCTCCAGCGCATTAGAGATTAGCGGTTCTGCTCACATTATTGACGCATGTAAACAAAACATTCTATGTAAAACCTCGGTAAAACTTTACAAGTCGAATCGATGCTTCATTGTGCATGATTCTTTGTAGGTTTCAGGAGCTGGTTCTTTCTGTAGTAGCGGAAGATTAATCCTCAAATAGGTTTCTGAAAATCACTAAGCCTTAATTACGTACTGGATGATTATTTTGATATTATTACCGTATCAATATCATAAAGCTCATTTCAGATATAAAACCATCATAGTAGTTTATGATGTATATGCACCGTCTCTAATCCACACTGTAATTTTACGAAAATATGAGTTTCTGATAACACTTTTCCAGAACTGAAAGTTTTTTCTTCATCTGTTGAAACTTGAAAAATTATAACGATGAGTTCAGTAAGAGTGTTTATTCACCGTATGTTACACAACACTGTTATTTTATCACGGTACTTACTTTATTTCCTGATTGACGGGATAGAATTTATTAATAATTTAAAGTCAATTATACTAAATGTATGTAAAAATCAATAACCACAGGTAATAGTAATTTTAGTAGAAAGATTGGAATGGAAAAATGTCGACCGGACCAGGGACTCGAACCCAGGACCTCCCGATTTCTAGCCGGGGACTCGGATTAGCTCAGTTGGTAGAGTTCCCGGGAGGTCCTGGGTTCGAGTTCCTGGTCCGGTCGACATTTTTCCATTCCTATCTTTCTACTAAAATTGCTATATGCTTTACTGAGCTTCATTTGAAGTATTTCCACTTCCTTACAGGTAATAGTTTTTAGCATAAATGAACATTGGATTCAAGCCTTCTTAACGGCTTGCTTTATTTTTTGCGTAGGAGGTAACCATTGATCTGTCTGTTGCAGTTTTCTTCGAAAGCCATAAATCCATACAAATCCTGATTTAGTGGAGTGACTATATGTATCTCATATATTTGACTTGAGGAATGTTTTAACTGACTTCGTAAAATAGAAGCGGGTAAAATTAAATATTAATTCCGATAAATTTTTTTATAGTTTATGAACGACAAGATAAAAGGTCTTACCTAACTACTCTAATAAAGAAACTAAAATGACCATGAGTTGTAACATGGCAAAGCAATGTATATATTTTTCTTAAGGAATGATGGGCTCATATAATTTGGTCATAATAATTAAAAACAAGAATTGTTGGCGAAGATTACTGTAGCATTATTATTGTTGGTACTTTTCCGTCCGCACTCAGGAACTATTGAAGAGATTGTCGCTGGCCAGGTAGCGCTAGTTGACACTGAATTGGACACTAAGCTTCTTCCAATGTTGGCTGAATAGATTGAGGTGTCCTTTGAAGTTAGTGTATTCTGGAACTCGCAACTCTTCTCTGAGAAAGTCTCCTTCCCAGTTTGATATGCAACTGTATCATCTTACGTATCAGTACTGTCTCAAGTCCTCTACATAATTAAGTACTCTTAGCTTTCTTTTCATCAATCGTCGTCTGGTAAGCATTGTTATGCTCTCAAATTTAAAAATTTTCGACGTCTTTGGCCACTGACAAGACATTTCCTACCCCTACAGTGTTGAATACGGGTCAAAGCGATCTAGAATATTCGCACTTCTTGTAGACTATACTAGTTCGTGCAAATATTGTGGCAGCAGAGATTTGTCCCTTGAAGATATTTATAACGCTATGGCTTGGTCAGCGGTGACATTAATTCCTCTTAGGGCGGCGATGAATGGAGATTTGTTCGTCTTGACCTCCGGATATTTGACGAGTAATGACGCCAATGATCCAGGCGATTATTTTACATTAATTGTTTAATATTTGAGGTATTTATTACTAAATGAATATATACGTTCTAACTATAGTTTTATGCAAAATAAAGTATTTTTTATAGTATTAAAAATGAATACTAATAAGTTGAAAGAACCCAATGTTGATAAACATCACTTTCCTTGCTATATGTGCTCATATTTCTTTAATAGTTCCGTAAACAGTCACTTATTATAAGTATATTTATCTGAAAACCATAGGTCCAAACTTGTGCTTGATAGTCGAAAATTATTACATGTTCGGATAGGAAAACAAATTAAAAGTCTCATTTGTATGGAGTTGTCAAAATAGTATTCTTACTTTCGTTAGCTTTTACCTATCTACAAAGGGGTACGAAAAAAATATAAAATGTAATCTGTAAGCTGCTTTTTCGGTGCGACGGTAAAAATTTACGACCAAACTTTTTTTAGCTCTGACCGAGATTGGTAGGGGAGGGAGCGGATGGAGAAATTCAATAATGAACACTCATATAATTTTAAGAGGACAGGGTAATCCTTCCCTTCTCCTCCTCTACCTATGGCAGTCTGTAGAGGGTTGCGGGGAGAAGAGGGGCCATTTATGCAGGGAAGGAAAAAACTGGTGCGCAGAATTTCTGTCCCAGTTTTTTTTTAATATAAGTACTGCGGCATGTTTTACTACGGCCGACAACATAATCCATCTTTGGGGGTTTGGATGTCCTAACTGCCCCCACCATCATCCCTTTTTCGCAACAGAGCCAAGCCCTCCCATCTTTCTCCCTTCTCCCTCCCGCAGATTGCAGCCGCTGTAAAGCTGAAAAGTTATGACTATCACAGATTCCGTCCCCTTTGCTGGTTGAAACGTATAAAGCAGGAGTCGACGTCGCCTCTGGCTTAATTTAGTGTTGCTCAGGAAGTCAAACACGCCGTGGCGAACCGGAAGACGCATGCATACAATGGCTGGCGCTCAGCTACACGACTCTACTCGTAAAAATTAATAAGCGCCAGAGAGCGAAGCAAAAATAAAACCCTGACTGAGGAAGGGTTGTTGTTAATTGTTGTCTTTGGGGGTGTAATAACTATCAGTAACAGCTGAGTTCTGAGATCTCCTGATATTTTCCAACTCAGACAAATTAGGTTCATCTAGGAACTTTAAAATTGCTAGGGACATGTGTTAAAATCATGCCAGAAAATCTCATTTCATATTGTACTGAAGTAATAAATGAGTCCGCAAAGCGGGTGAAGTAAAGGAAAGACACGAAATCTAAAACTCATTGACAACATTTTCTTTATTAAATGTTTTCGTTCGGATTCTAATTTTCTAGATATCTATAGGCCACAGAACATGTAGTTACAAGCTTCCATCAGCATCATTCTTGCATTAAAGTCTTACCTTCCAATTATAATCCTGCATCTTGTAGAAAATTGACGTTTCCGAAGATGATGATACATTTAATATTCCACAATTAAATATGTCAAGTTTAAAAAAATTATACTAATATCAACATTGAATATACAAATACTTTAACACTAATTTTAAGCCAGAATAATTTAGTTAAACCATGTCCCTTATTCTGTTCCTAAATAATTTTAAACTCTTGGGAAAAGACGCTAGTAGACTTGCAGGCAAATCATTCCAGTCTTTAACGGTCCTATTTATGAAAGGATTAGTTACCCACTTCTGTTCGTTGTCTTCTCTGATTAATTTTGAATGAATGATCATTTCCCGTTAAATAACTATTGCTTCACTATTCCAGAAGAACTAGAGTTGATGGAAACCACCATTAGAAGGTGTAATCATTTTCTGTTTTGAAGACAATATTTTTAAATCAGATTGTAATCAAGTCTTTCTATTTGTCATACCTAAGTGTACATAAAGTTATAAACGCCCCGTTGTTCGAAACAATATGACTGAAGAAAAACAGTGGATTCGGTATCCCACATTAATCTTAAAACCTAATAACTAGCTGCTACCTTTCCCTACTCGGACAACAAGCCTTTCATTTGATCACTTTTACACTACTGATACGCATAAGACAGTCGTCAATTTTTTATTTGCCAATAAATACATTACACATAATTCATAATTCTATTTTATAAAGTTCTACCATGCCGCATTACTTGGTAATCAATGAGAAATTAGTTGTTATAATTAAATAAACAGACAACCAAATTACAGTTATAATTTAGTTCTTCACTTAGATTGTGCGACGTGCGAAAATTACCTGACGAGCAACAAGGTTTGCAAAAACCTGGTGTTATATTTACTTTTGTTTGTAATTTTTCCACTTCTTCGTATTCACGTAATTAATATGCTTTTACGAAAGACATTTCATATTTAAAAATTTTCAAAGTTTACAGTTATTGTTTAAATTTTTCGGACTTGCCAATTACTGAATAAACAATTCTTGGGTGGAGAACCATTGTTTATTCAGAATATACACCGGGAAAACCTTCGATCTTTAATATTCCCAATTACTGTTTCACTACCTAGAACTCCAAACACCAGAATTGTTTTTCCTTTCAGATAAAGCAGAACTATTTTGCGAAGTACAATATTAGTTTTGCCTTCAAAAACTGTTCCCTTAAGACTTTTCTCAATTTGACTGAAATAATATTTCTGACATTATTCCGATATAAATAAATTTATTTGGAATGGACATGTTGTTGCGACATCATGGAAGCTTTAACGGATGTTACCATTTTGCGTGGGTGCGAAAGTGGACGATAGAAGTTGCGGAAAGGAGAAGAATAGAAGCCTTTGAAATGTGGCGCTATAGGGGAATGCTGAAAATCAGAAGAGTGGACAGAATCACGAACAAGGAAGTTATTAACAGATTAGGGGAAGAGCGAACAATATGGAGGACGTTGACTAAGAGAAAGGAAAGATTAATAGAGCACGTTTTAAGACATGAGGGTCTTGTAAATTTATCATTAGAGGGAAGGTATGGTGTACGAACAGAGGAGGGAGGTGAAGGATGAAGTACGCTAAGAAGTTTAGGGAAGATGTGGGATGTGGTATTTATGTGGTAGTGCAAAAGGCTTGCGCATGATAGGTTAGCATGGAGGGTTGCATCAGATCAGTCTTAGGACTGAATACCACAACAACCATTTTCCATTGAATATATCGGTTTTAAATAATGGAGGTTAATAATAGAGTGACAGATAAGATTTTTCATCTTTTCTATTCTCTCGTTTCATAATTCTTATTGTTACATCTTCCAAGGCTTGTTTCATCCATCTTATAAGTAATGCCGCATGGAAACGTTGTACTATCTACATTTCTTTCATTGGCTCATTCTGTTTTAAGGTTTTTCTGTTAATTAAGGTCGTATTTCTTGTCATGGTATACCACAGACGTTAAATTTTCATCTGATTGCGGTAGTTAAAAATGTAATAAATTAATCATACAGTATAACCTAAAATTTTTGTTGCAGGAGTTTCGGGCCTGAGGGACGTGAAATTGGTTGTGGAGCCCCCAGTGGTTCAGCGAGGTCGTCACGTTACATTGCACTGTCTCTACGATCTGGAAGATGCTCCACTGTACTCTGTTAAGTGGTATAGGGGGCAGCTGGAGTTCTACCGCTACTCACCCAGCGAGACTCCTGTCATCAAGATTTTCCCCTTCCCGGGATTCAGCGTCGATGTGAGTACAACACATTCTATTGTGTTATTTGTTCCCCTCCTGTGACGCTAATTTTTTATAGTTACGCAAGAGGAGAATTGTGTCCCTGAAAGTGGTCGCTGTGAAGAAATAAAGAATAAGTATGGTTTGTAATTCCTAACCTCATGTAACATAACTCTAATAGTATAGAGTTAAACAAAAGTTGTCACATTTCAACTGGGAAGGACTTTGTATTAATTAAAATGAAAAAGTGGATGTGATGTTAAGTATCTGCTTTGTTTTACTTGTGACGAAGGGAGACGTGAGTCTCTTGCAGGCGGCGTCTGGGTTATTTCTCGCCAGAGATGTTGGGATAGGATAGCGATTGCATTTGCACGAGTAAACATTAGGAATGAGGACAGCTTCGCTGCCTCCGTATTTATTCCTCCCTTCCGCCTCCGATGCCGCCGCCACTCCGAATGAATTGCTAAGTCGTGCTTCGAATCCAGCGGTCGCTTTTCAACTCATTTGCTGAGAGTAGCATCTTGATGCCTCTGTGTACACTCTTGTCCCGAAACGAGTTGAGAAGATTGCTGAATAAATTGCAATTAAGAAAACATTCAAGTAAGAAAATTTAATATCTATACAATAATTACGTACTAAAAATTTTGGTAAATAGTGAAACAGTGTTTATATCAAAATAATTTTAATAAAATCCCAATATATTATGGTTTTATAATCTAGTCCATAAGACAACCACCGCTATTATAAATATAATCTGCACAAAATTGTAAATGTTCTTCTCCTTAGTGTTAAATTTACAAATATATCAAAATTCTTTTCACTAAGATAAATGGTGAAATTAATAATTTACCAGTTAAATTACCCATTACAGTGCGAATGGCATAGGACAAAAATATTTTTTTGTTAACAGGCTACATGAGGCTGACCCTGAAACAGGCAACTCTCCTTTAGTAGCATAAGAAGTGAATTGAAAATAGAGGGGCTATAGTTTAATGACCCCACTCGGGGTTTCACCGAAAAGAGATGCAGGGAAATCACTAGAAAACCTGCATAAGTTAGGTCGGGCTATTGGTACTATTCTTACGCCCTTCCGAATAACAGAGAGGAGTTTTCTATGGGATCGCAGCACTCTCTTTCCAAGTTTTAGGAGGTAGTAGGCCGTGATCCAGCGGAATCAGGTGAGAATCTTGAAGAAAAAAACAGAGAGAATACGAGACATTCCCAACGTAGTTAGGTGAGTCCCGCAGTCAATCTGGGAAGAAATACCAACCAGACAAGTCTCCCACAGGCATCTCTCCTGTGTGATGTCAAACTCCTGCAAGAGGAGCAAAATATTAACGAAAGTAGTATATAGGAGGATGGAACTACAAATAAAATGTGAGTTAGGAGATAAGATTGGTTTTAGGAAGAATGTGGGGACAAAAGAAGCAACATTAACTTTGCGTCTAATTTTAGAAGACAGAATAAGAAAAAACATGTCATTTGTAGATTTAAAAAAGCCTTTGATAATATAAACTGAAACAAGAGATAAAGGAATAAAATGTTAATAATGAAGAGTAATCCATAACCTCTACAGAAGACAATAATTAGAATTGAAGCTCAAGAAAATAAAGTATAAATCAAGAAGACGTAAGGCAAGGATGACGTCTGTGGCCCATGATCTACAACTAATACATAGAACATGCGATGAAAAAAGTTAAAAAGGAATTATACTGCATGGAGAAGAAATAAAACCCTATGGTTTGCCGATGATACTGTAGTATTGGCGAGTCAGAAGAAGCCTTGGACGTGGTCCTTAAAGAACGGATGACATGAGGGTTAATAGTGGAAAAAGAAGGTGATGGAGTGTAGTATGCGAAATAGAGGAAAAAGAAAGGGTGTTAGATTGGGAAATTATATTTTGAAGGAAGTTAAGTAATTCTACTACTTGGGTGAAGTAATAATTGGGGATGGTAGGAGTGTGGTTGAGATATAGAGTAGGGTAGCCCAGGCAAGAAAGGTCTTCGCAAAAAGAGAAGTATTTACTTACGGGTAATATATCATTATTATAAGTGTTCGTATTGAGTGCGGTGTTATATGGGTGCGAACCGTGGACGATAGGAGATGCAGAAAGGAAACTAATACAGGCTTTTGAAATATGGTTCTATAGAAGAATGCTGAAAATCAGATGGGTAGATAGAGAAATTATCCAGGAATACGAGAAGAGAGAACTATATGAAGGACGTCCACCAAGAAAGGATAGATTAAAGGCCTCGTTTTGAGAAAAGAGGGTCTTGTAAAATTAGCATTAGAGGGAAGTGCGTGGGGTAAGAACAGAGTAGCGAGGGGAAGGATGGAATACGCTAAGCAGATTATGTAGGAGTTGGTAGTTAGGTGGAAGTGAACATACTTGCGCAGTATGCACAGTGATGTCTCAACCACAATCCCGTAACCCCCAATAAAACTCTTGCTGCAACAATAGATGGAGTGAGAATATTTGACCCTCTCTTTTCTCTCTCTCATGCTGCCAAAACTAAGCTTATAATAGAGATTTCTATACACGGGCGATCCATCCGGCCTTCCTCTCCAAAAACTGCCTAGGAGCGAGCGGTGGCCTTGTCGAGGCATGGTTGTATTTCCAGTCGAGTCATAGGTCTAAAATGGATTGGCGTCCTGGAAAGAGCGTAGGAAGCTCAGTATGCTCTCGGACTTTGAAGACGAAGAGAGGGCGTGAGGGGCGGGCTCGGCGGTTGTTGAGGGCAAATATGACAGGTACGAGTGGCGCTACAGACTGACTGGAAGGCGACTTTGTATGCCATAAAAAAATTAAGAAAAGTTCAGGTTAAAAGGATGCATATGCTCTTTGTTATTTGCATAAATACCATATTTTTAATTACTCTATAAATACAATTATTTGTGGTTGGACTTAATGATCAGTTAGTCAACATTTATTAGACGTCATTTTATTTTCATATCTTTTCATAAAGTAAAGAATCAATTTCAATGACTTTATTTTGAACGGAAACGTTTTGTATTTCTACACTCATTGGGTCGTAAGTCTCGGGAGTATTTACAATTTATTTATTAAAAATGTAACAAAATGTGTAATTAACACATTTGAATTAAGAAATAGGAAATAAATGTTAGAAATCATCACTTTTAATTTAACGACCACAGCATTAAATTAAAAAGATCTATCCTTCACCTTTCCACGGGATGCTAAAAGCTCTGGGAATAGAAAAGTACGGTAAAAATTATCATGTTATATTGCAACGATTTAAATAAAATTAAGGATCTAACACCAAATCGAGTGTGCAGAAATTTAGCAATCAGTCCCTCGAGAGGAGTGATGACGGGTCCTTTCTCTGGATTAATCGGGTTACAATTCTTGAACGTCGTTATATGGGTTACAATTTGTAGCAACTTTTTTGCACGTCGTCTCATCCATTCGTAGATAAGCAATGATATCGGCAGACTCGAGCGAGTTTCGAAACGAAATTTAAATGACATGTTTTGTATCTTCAAGCAATCGTTTCTGCCATTTATTTTTAGTTTTTTGTGTAAATTCAGACTGCTAATGCAGTTAAATTAATTTTTCATGCGTTAAATATTAACGATAAACGAAACAATGCAATAATACTACAATTGACAAGACCGAAGGTCGTGATAGGGGCTCTATATTGTTGAACTTTCAAACAAAGGACCCGACAATAAATCAGAAACAGTACAGAAAACCTGCAGACGATGTCAACGGAGAAATGGGTTCTATTGTATTGTAAACGTATATTTTTTTCGCTGGTTCGAAGTCCCTTATAAAATCATTTTTCACGGGTTATCGGTGTAGTTCACAAGGCCTTATTTGTATCATAACTTTTCCGCATCTATTAAACGCATATGTAATGCGGCTACGTTATGTATAAATTTAATAATAAAACTTATTACATTTTTTGACAAAGACATGGCGTATAATTCCTTTCCTTTGAAGCTCTTCATGTTTAAATATGAGCCATTATAAATATTAAGAAACCAAGAAAAAAAGATTTCACTAAAATAATATTTATATGAATTATATGAAATTTATGAAGTTTATTTCATTAAATAATTCTGCTCACTGCACAAACATACAAACGGTAAGCGTAACGAGGCTAAAAGTGAATAACGGAAAACTTTCGTACACTTAATGACTGTAAAATAATTAGCAATAACAACGATCATCAACTTCATTTGAATGATTAGTATCAATAAATAGTAAATAGCCTTAACATCTTAAAAATAAATATAAACTTTATTGACAGAACTTTGTACTCGACGTTCCGTTCCTAAATTTGGAACCTCATACGGTGAGAATCAAAGTAAAAATACAAAATAAATATTCACAATATGAAATGTATAATACTTTTATTTTGTATACTTGTTATTAAAATTCACCAGATGTGATTTATGAACGAAATAGAGTGTTAAAGCTAATGTACATGAAGTCTATATTAAATATTCTGACTTATGAGTGCATATAGTGTTTCTTTTATATTCATTAATAATAGTTTATAAATGTAAATGTACGGTTATATCACTTATTTCGGCTGGAATTTTTATTCAATGAGAACGGTTTTTCGGTTATATTTTATGAAATTGTAAGTACTGTTTCAGAAGTTTTCATTTAATTGTTTCATAAATGTCATATTTTTAAAATCTGATTTTGTTATTATTTATACAAGGATATTTTGACGGAAGTTAAGGAATTCTGCTACTTGGGAAGCTTAATAACTACATAAAGAGTAGGATAGCACAGGCAACGAAGGTTTTCGCGAAAAAGAAGGATTTACTTACGGGTGATATAAGTGTGAATATTAGGAAATTGTTGCTCATAATATTCATATGGGTGCGAAACGTGGATGATAGGAGTTGGCGAAAGGAAAAGAATAGAAACCTTTTGAAATGTGGTGCTATAGACGATTACTGAAAATCAGATGGGTGGATAGAATCACAAACGAGGAAGTTCTAAACAGAATACGGGAAAAGCGAACAATATGGAGGACGTTGACCACGAGAAGGGATAGATTAACAGGCCACGTTTTAAGACACGATGATCCTGTAAAATTAACATTACAGGGAAGTGTGACGTAAGAACAGAAGAGGGAGGCGAAGGATGGAATACGCTTAGCAGTGTTCCATTTATTTTATATTTGACAATATAATATTTTATTGTCAGAGTGACCATTTTATTATTTAATTCTCATAATTTAGTATTCTTATCCAATATAACTGATTCAACCACCGGTTGAGAAATGAGTAACAATGTAATATTTTAAAGCACAAAAGCATTCAAAATATTTCAAAATCACATCATTGGATTGTGGACATAAATTCAGTCAAGTTCAATATTATTGTACATGAACAACATTATTCTATGCTAAATTAGTGGGAATGCTCAATTTCATATAGTTAATTTTAGAAGATAGACAAGAATGGAAAAATGTCAACCGGACCAGGGAATCGAACCCAGGACGGATATCGCAAGGTCCTGGGTTCGATTCCCTGGTCCGGTTGACATTTTTCCATTCTTGTCTATCTTCTAGAACAACATTATTTTAAATCATTAAAATCAGGCGTAAAATCAAAACAATAGCTATAATTTGTTATATTAAAATTTTTCTATATTCAGTTTTAAGTTATTTGAAATAATTGTTTCTAGAATTTATGCGGAAATGTGTAGAGAGTTGTTAACTAAAATAAAATATACAATGCGATTTAAGACGCAAACATTTTGAAACACAGTTGTATTTAAGCCACGAATAATTTCAACAAGTAGAAGGTACGAAGCAAACATCGCTAGTACGTGGTTGTACATAGTCTCTTCCTACGACCTCTAATAAATTAACCATGGAGGCACGTGACGTTTGCGGCAAACGCTTTCAAGCCGTTTGTTTGCAGCAGCGTGCCACGACTTTGTGTAACCGAACTGGAGTGTTCACTCAGGCTCCTGTAGAGATTCAACAAACAAGGGAACAGGTCAGGACAGTGAACTGGACTGAATACCTGTCACCTTTGAAGTCACTGTCCTTGACTCTCAACGCCGGATTTCTTTCTTTACCAACATGACTCGTATACTTTTTGGTTATTTCTTCTTTAGCGTCTTTATATATATCTCCACACTGGATTTATTCAGTAAGCAATACTTGCCAGACGTTTCTGCATTATCCATACAAGTGTAGTCTAATAAATTAACGATGGAGGCACATGGCATATTCTGCAAACGCTTTTAATCCTAACAAAATTGTAACAAATAAGGAAAAATATATTTATTTCTCAACGTAGTCTCTTTTCAAAAGATGTTCTTTCCACGGTGTGAGAGCCAACAAACTCCTCAAATTAGCCACCAACCCGAGGCACCAGTTTTTCATTATTGACAAATCTTTATCCACCGAATTACTTTTCCAAATATGTGTGAGCTAAATATGGCCAACACGTTGAGTGAGGCAGCAATTAAAATTTTTACATAGCTGATTTTAGGCAATTGTAGAATGAATATTTCGACAGGTCTTGATGAACAACACTTTATTTTTCGACAAATACGGCCATTTTTTTCCTGATTCCATCACTCAAACGCTGAAATAACTCACCGTTGGTTGTCGTTTCTTTATGAAGGTAAGCAATGAGACCTATATCACACATATTCCAAAAAAACTGACGGCATCACCATGTCAGCGGATATAAGTGTCATTGCCGTTTTTGTACTCGATTCTACACTTTCAACTGTTCTTTCGTCTTACATGACGCAAAACCCGAATTTATTCCTGTGAAACATAGCTAAACACGGATCTGAAATATCCTCACAATGCTTATTTTATTTCATTACTAGCTATGCCCCCGACTTCGTTCACGCGGAAATAGTTCTTTTTATTTTACCCTAAAAATTTTGACAAAGTTGTATGAATTGAATATGTTAAAAGTACGGTATCAATAATTTTTGTTAGCTTCAGGATAACTGTCAGTTGTTTTTGAACAAGTCCCTCTGTCACGCGTTTTTGGAGCCAATAAAAATGAGCAATTACTAAATATTAAAATTTACCTGACGCGACGAATAAAACCAATATACGTATACATCTAATCGGTGATCCACAGAAGTCTATTATTTCTCAGGGAGTTACCTCTCTGCCAAAAATAGGTTAATTATGGCGCGAATCCTACTGCAACAATATATGGAGAGAAAATACTTGCCCCCCGCTCTCTCTCTTGCTGCCAAAATTACGGGATGAACGGCATAGAAACGCGTAACAGAACTTGTAACATGCAGTTGGATTTTATGCCACCTTTCGTGTGGCAATTCAATCTATTTAACTCTGCAAGATATCTAAAAGAACATACAGGAAAATATAAGTTAAAATTTCTGATTCTATCCCTGAAATTTTCATTGAAATTCGTTGTCGTTTCGGAGGATAAATAGGTAAAGGCAACCCACGTTCATTTTTTGGATTCTTGAATGCACGAATACGAATAAATCTTCCCGTAAAATTAATATATATATACCAATTTCTTCTGCAATATATCGAATGATATAATAATACTTAAGTGAAATTTCCTATTTTTAAACCCTCAATTTTTCATTGAAATCCGTTGATCATTTAGGAGACTATTCGAGAAAACATACAGACAGGCAAAGAGAGAGACAGATGAGTTAATTTTATTTATTGGTATAGATATAGATTAGAAGATGTGTCACTCACATTTGTAGGCAATTTGCAATATACATTCCACTGCGATGGGAAGCTGGAACGGTTTGGTTTAATCTCTGTCACCCAATATTTTAATGTTATGAGCGAATAATCTGATTCCCAAGCTCGACGTTGATATTGGTCGGACTGAGACGATCAAATGTAGGTATTCTATCACTTAATGAAGGCCAATTTCATCGATGTTCAGTATAGTTAGTTGCCAAACAAACAATATAGCATTTACAAACTTACGATTTATAAGTTTGGAACTTCAACACCGGTTTTTTTATGGCACAACCCGTCATGTCAATGTTTCAAACTTCTCAATAATCATTGGTATAGTTTTTGATTCCTTTTCAGTATCTATGATTAAAATCATATAATGAGCGTCTATTATTTGCTGAGGATAGCGTAAGGAAGAGGAAAGTTTTAACCAAATTCATGACACTATTCGTCTTGTAGGGTACTAAATTGTAGTTACTATTTGTGGCAAAAATATATCTCCAGAGTACATAATTTACACCTCTGACATATATCTAAAAGTAATATCTGCATGAGGTATACGTTCATTTGGAATAATATTGGCTCCTTCTAGAGAGGAAGTGATCTGGTGTTAAATTTTTTTTAATTGACTTAGACTCGTATCTTTCCCTTTATTTTTCTTATATTGATATGCGAGTTTTCAGAAACTTATTCGTGCAACTTATAGCTTACAGTGACGGTAGGTTTTGCTTCATTCTCTGTAAAAAGATTAATATGTTCAATTCTCTATGCAATTATTATAATTTTACACATGAACTAGGACAAAACAATTATATTATTATTTTTTCACATAACATTATACGTACTACTGTATTTGATAATAACTCTAATTTTTCTGGAATAGTTTTTACCGTCTGCCTGACCATCCTATTATTATACAAAAAACGTATTACGCATATACCAGTAGATAAATCTATATTGTCATAAATAAATTATTAATAACAAGATGATTTTTTCGTTAGCTTTATTTTAACTATCTTTAGCGACGTCTGTTCTCACCACTAAACTTATTTTCATCCTATTAAAAGTAACTCCATTTTAAACATAAAAATGAATCAGATAAAAATTTTAATTTGGGTTGGTTAAAAATTTGAATTCAAAATATTGAATCAAAACGTGTGAGGCTCAAAAATTAGTTAGAAACGAGAAAAATAGGCGTCTCTGTCCTTCAGGTGCAGAGAAATGTAACAATTCTGTACCTCGTCTCGGAAATACAATATCATAATATTATGTAAACTTACAATACAATTTTAAAATGTCTAGAAACAAACGATTAAGAGTGGCTTATAATGTGATATCAATGACGAGGACACGCAGAATCGGTGATCTCACCATTGTGTCGTGTAACCTTGTTAGCTCCCACTTCCCGATTGCCTAGAGCTCCATGAAAGCGAGTGATCGTAGCTGTTAGTGGTATTCTATTTACAGAGTTGGAATACTGGCTGTAGTAGAAATTTGATTGGCATTTATACAATTAGAATACCACACGCCCCTAACGATCCCACATTACAATACTCATTTTGTGGTCTTCTCCTTATCACCTTATCTTAAATTATTTAAAGCCTAAGAAGGTATACTAAACTTACTGTTAATATACATAAAAAAAATTCTCATTTGTGAATACACAAGAAAAATGCAAAAGTTATGACGCATATAAATGATCATCATATATATATTATATACACATATACCATACGATCATTAGCATTTTGTTCGGGATTTTGTCAAAGAAATTCTGGAATGTTTAATGGCAGCATTTGGAGAGTACTCCAAATAGAGTCATAAAACTTGGGGTCCGGAAAGATTTTGGGACGCAGCAAAAAACCCAGGTCAGCCAAGGTCAGTAAATCTGTTGACTTGAAATATGGCTAGGGGTGGCTCCTTCCAAAATTTAATTTTTAAGAAGAAAGGTAGGGATGCCAACGCTATTGGAGTACCTGTCGGAGAACAGACATGTGGAAAACTAAGTAAGATAGTACAGCTCGAAGGTGTGACCGAAAACTGAGTCCAGTTTCCAGCTCTCAGAGTGAAACAATCTGGATCGAGTTCCCACGAGAAGGCACAGTTGAGAGGCGTTCCAGCACAGAATAGGAGTTTCACCTTCCCCAAGGCTCAACCCGGGAAGCTGGCTTTACATCTCCTAAAAAAATGTAGGGAAACAGGAAGGTCAAAGGCATAGAAACCTGAATTCATTAATCTCTCCACCTTCACTCTGACAAAGTTAAACTCGTAATACTGTCCTGAGCGTTGTGGATTTACCGACGTCTCTGGTGATGTTTTATTTAGTTTATTACTAAGAGATAAGCTAAGCAAAAAAGTTCTTCTTGTTTGTTATTTATTAAATTTCTTTAATAATGAATCAAAAATTATTTAAATGTTAAATTTAAGTTAAACTGGCTCCCTTATGCAAAAATTCGGTAATATGCCTGCAAGTTAAACTCATGCTACATTAAAACTATAAGTAAAAATATTTACAATTAGCGACAGAAATGAAATGAGACAATTTAACAACTACTTAAAATGTACTGTCTATAAAATATCACCTTTTGTAAGAGTCGTTATAAATTCGAATGAAAAAGAACAGAGGTATTTTATCCTGTACTAGCAGGAAGCTCGGCGTTAACTGGGTATTTATTTGTATTCGCCCGGTACTTATTGAATTAGGAATAATCTCCTGGTTAAAATGTTAACGGCTATCAAAAGAGTTACTTTTTAACTATCACGATTTTACACCCTCTACCTTGTTTCAGCTGACTTAAGGTTAATTTCGTCACAACCGGCGTGATGACTGAATTCAGCATAATAACTTGACATTAATCAAGAAATGGGTACAATTAGTTTTCTGGTGCGTTAAAAGTGGCAAAAATACTTCTGTTTCCTTAAAGGTAAACCATACTCCCGGCTTTTCGTCATGAACATGTGGATAAAGTTTGGTGGAAACTGTTCGAATTGTAAGTAGAACATTTCCTAACTCCATTCCTGCCTAGCTCACCCATCGTAAGGTTGAAGTACTACTTGAGTTGTATGTTGAAAATCAGAATTGAAAACAATGAATTTCATAACCCCGTGATAGACACCAATCTCAGTTGATATCGCGTTATATTTATGTAACCTCTCTCCTTCTCCACCTCCACGTCCTTTCCTAATGGGATTAAAATTATACACTAGAATCACCGGGGACAATAGTATCAATTTTATTGTCCTTGCACTACATTTATTTGAATCAAATATTGACTATTTTTGAACTCTTTAAAATATCCATTACTTATACTCACTCCCTTAGGGATACAAGTTGTGTATTCATTTTTGGGATTTAAGAAACAAGTGTACATATTTTGGCAGAAATTACTCCACGCCTTTAGATTTATATGCGGAACATTCATCCACACATACATAGAAAATTTGTGCCTTCTTAAACTGTGAATTTTATATATTAGAAGATGACGTATGAATGATTTCTTTGATCTGTTTGTATTAATTTGTCAATTTATTGCTCGGTTTACGTAAGCATTACAAGTAGTTAATAAATATAGCTTGCATTATAATCAAACTGTTGACAGTTTTATTTATTAGATAAATTAGAATAAACGGGATTCTTTTTTTTCTTCATTTTATCTATAGTCGCATCAACAAAGTAGTCTTAACGACTTGTACAGAATTACAGTTACCAATACATTTTGATCTTTAAATTAAATTTTTTATACAATTTAGCTTGATATTTATGTTTCAATGTAAAAATTTAAATATACATATTGATATATAGCATTAGTTTCAAATTTGTGTTACAATTCAGTTTTTTTAGAACTATATTAAATTTTCTTGTGCATATTTTCCTTCCACAAACTCCTTGAAATCATTTTCTATTAAAGTTTCTTTCCTCTCATTGTGAAATTTCGGACAGTTCTTTAACAGGTGTTCAACTGAAATCTGGATATTGAACTGATCAAAATCGGTTGGCGGTCTTCTGTTGTAGTGTAAAGATCAGTAATTCTTTTATGTCCAGTTCTTATTTTCGATAATTTTGTTTGGTTTCGTCCCTTGACTTTTTTGTTATGTTTTATCGCGTAGAAGTCGTTTGTTTCGTAATGAATTTTTCTGACTTTAAAGGACTTTGATATTTTATTCCATGACTGTTTGCTTTGCAAGTGCTTTAATCCATAATTCTTTAAATGTATTTGTGATTTTTGTGAGTTGGGTTTTGGGGAAAATTTTCCGCGGAAGGTCATTGCTGTTTTATAGTAGTTTAATATCTGGCAGGGCATACTATAGTTGGTCATATATTTTGCTGAATCTTGTACAGAAAGGGACGTATCTCGTTGAATACTTGGTGCGTGATTGATACCTTTGGAGGATTACATTTCTAATTAATGGTTTGGGGGAGAGTAATGCTATCAATGCGTATTTGACACATAGGGTGTCCCTTCTGTGACCAAAGGCGGGTTCTTAAGCTTCCATGGGAATGCTACCTATAGGACTCGTATGGAAGCAGCCTGTAGTGCTGTATTATGTACTGTGCCTAGTTTTCTTAAAATTTCTTTATTTGCTGTTGCGTAGAGTATATATGCATAGCCTATTTTTGACTTAATCAGATTTCTATTGGTGATAAGTAAAATAAATCTGTCTGCTTCCCAATTTTTACCAGCAAGTACTTTTAAGATGTTTAGACGGGTTTTGCATTCTTTGATGACTGAAGTGACATGCTTACCGTAAGTGAGTTTCGTGTCGAAGGTAATTCCCAATACTTTTATGTTTTGGACAGAGTTTATTGCCTCGTTTCCGAGTTTTAGATCGATAGGGGCTGGATTAAGTTTCTTGGAGAACATCATTTAATTGCACTTTAGTTTGGAGAACTTTAGCTATTACGTACTAGTAATAACAGCGAAAACAAAATTATTCAACAACTATTTCATTTAATAAAATCAATTTAATTACTGCCATCAAAATGTTGGAGTGACTTAAATTATTTGTAATTTGAAATTATAAATAATAATAACAGTATTTTTAAACACTCGTGTTATTTGCGAAAACGAAAACAAAATATAGGAAAGTGTTCCGTGCAGTCGTTCAAGAAGTTCTCTGGGGGTTTCACTGGAGTACAACAGTTAATTAAACCGCAACGTTTTTACTACTCTCTGCATTATCGCCATCTTTCAGACGATGAATGATGACGGTTGTGCAGTGGGTCGTCGAAACAATTAGTTTAATTTCCGTTGAAATACAGATCATATCTTCAAAATAAATATTTTCTTTCGTATATATTATTGAAAAATAATTAAATAAATGAACGAGACCATTTTTTGACACATTTTCTCTTAATAAAACCCGGTTAATAACAAATTTAAAAAAGTGGGATTTATATCAAAACAAGTAGCACTTTTATTACATATATTGGACATATATCTCAGCATTTATTTTTTGTAACTTATGATCTAAGATTCTTTCACCGGGGGTAGGTACATTCTTACATTAAACTAATTTTTGTGAAAAATAAATTATTAATTACATCATTGTCTCAAAGATAACGTTTTACGCCAAGTTACTGGACGATACTTTATCAGAACTAATACCTTTAGGTTCTGTTTTCCCCATGAATGTCTTCTTACAATGTACATATGTGATAATAATGATTTTGGCATTCATCTGTGTTGTTATAACTCCCTTTGTGAGGTCTTTGAAGTATGTCACTACGCTTTACTCTTTAGGTACCGAAACAACAGCACTCAGGATGAATGGCATCCGCCTACAAGAGTGTTAATATAAGAGTTCGAAAACCCGGATCTATCGGCTACCAAACCCACCACCCAAGGCCTCCGCTAGCACGGCGTAAAATAGAGGATTTGTTGACCATCTCTGCCACGACGAGTCCGAAACCACTCGTGAGTTGAGCTGAGATTTTCCCCACCTTCACCCAGCTAAGCTTGGGTTGTGATCGACTCATCCCGTCTCCTAGTCTTTCCCAAGTAACGGCACTGGTTGACAGAACTCTATTTTTAGGGGTGCTATGTTGTTTACTAGTAAAAAAATAGTTGCTTACACAACTGTGGATTTATCCCGCGCTTGATCACAATTTTGAAACGACTATTGTGATTAATAATAGAAAAACTAGTCCAGGCAGTTAAATATCGTATATTTTTTTGCTCTCCAGGCACACACTTCAGTTTTCCTGCATCTGTACAGCTACGAACAATATACTTTTCCTTTGTTTAACAATCTCATACTTGATAGGGTGCGGTTAATCTACTTCCATGGAAATATTATCAGATTGGTTTAAATTCATTATTTTAACACTTGATAAATAAATAATATACTACATTTATTTAAAATATATGAATAAAATTTACAATCAAAACAAAATTTACACTAATTAATTCCTTAATAACTAACACGTAGAACAGAGAAACATTAGCCCAAGCGTCATATTAGTTAAGGGCCTTCTCATAGAAACAAATTTAAAAAGAATTAAATTTTTTACACAGAATCGACATGAGAAATTTGGAAGAATGTTACAAGAATAATATTTCATAGCCGGTTTCTGTGCTGTTTGAATATCGCTGCTGGTCATCAGGCTCCGCTTCCTCAGCGTAGTCTCCCGCTCAGGTATAAGTCTTTGAAAGGTTTCTCTGCACATTCTCGTAAGAAATGAGTACTTTTATAATGTAGATCTTCTCAAAAGACACCGAGACTAAGAGTATCCCTGGATCATCCAAATCAGGAACACTGGGAATTTATTTTTAATAGTCTCTTATTCCTCTTCTCTCTCTCTCTCTCTCTCTCTCTCTCTCTCTCTCTCTCTCTCTCTCTCCCTCTATCTACTCTTTTCCTGTCCCTTTCATAAATGTCTAAAATATCCATCAACGTGCCTATTTGAAAACTGCTCCTCACTCAAGTATATTATTTCCATTGGGGAGGTGATAAGTTCCTCCTCATTGAATATTATCCACGTCGTGAATCTGGACGGACGTTCACCTTACATGTTACCAATATTTGGGAAAGTACTCAAAATTCTACGCTGTAAAGAAGTTTCACAGTTTGAGAAATTCAGGGTAAGCGTCAAAATGTCTGGGTTTTGTGTTCCTGTCCGTATAGTCGCTAAAACCTTCAAACTAAAAGAACACTATCGGAAATGTTTTCATCATTGACTGTATTAATGACGATTCATTCTAAGAAACTTCACCTAGTTTTAAGATTCCTATAAAGGTCTATATCGATCCCTAGTGGTCGAATCAGAAATGTAAGGGGTCCATCTCAGCAACAACAAAAAAGGGGGGTCTATGAAAATTTATTCCATTTAAACAGGCTGTAACCAAAATTTTGGCTTTCTGTAAATGTAATAATTAACACAACATATGTACTTATTTACTATTCTTACAATATACATACACATAACATATGAAATAGAATTTTTAAAACATAAATGTTTATGAAACATGATCAAAATTCGGAGTTATATTTGGCAATTTTATGACTCACTGATTTAATGAAGAAAAAATTCGTGATAGATGATTGAAAATTAGTGAAAATTTAAATTTATTCTTATTATTGTCCCGTGGGTTTAATAAATTAATTTTGTTTTCCCATGTAAACCATTTTTATACATTCGGTCTTGAAATTTGAGTTATTATTTTCAATTCAAAGATTGAAGAATAGCTTCAAATGATGGTCTGCCTAAGGCTGTTGAGTCCGGTGAAGATATTTCTATTATGATCTTCCGAAGATATCTTATTCTTGTAAATAATTCTGTTTAAAAATTACCATAAATTTAACAGTATGCAATTATTTCATTTATTGCACTCAATTACATATTAAGTAAAAAATAAACAGATTAGTAATCACCGATCGAGGAAATGTCTGTTAAAAACCAACTCAATTGAAGACAAATATAGAAAATTTGCTATAAATGTACCAGGTTCATCCCTCCTATTAAAAACATTTATTTTTTGTGTTGGTGTCTTATTTTATAATTTTCCTAGATTTGAATTTTGACGTTCTTATTATAAAATGCATAAATATTAGCATATGTTTTTTTAAAAAATCTTTTCAGTCTACAGTTAAACTTACGAAGTTTATTAATTTGAAAAAATTAAATATTAAAAAAAATAGGAATGTGGTAGAAACTTTTGTGGACCTCTAGTTTTGTCTCTTACGTTAATTTACACCGTTAACGCTCCCAGGTATCTGTGGTTTAAAAGTGGGGTATTTAATAATGTTATAGTACCATGTTGAATCGAATTTAATATATAGGTAGAATTTCATGTAAATTAATGTGTGGGAGCAGGGTGAACAAAGGGAATTTTCTAGCAGTCTTCCCTCCTTAGGGAGAAATTGGCACGGGTTAAGCAACAAATTGCATCTAGTTATCCTTCTTGCATGCCAAGCTGCCCTTGTTTTTTATTTGCTACAACCGCCCCCCACGGACCGTGGGAGCGTTATATATTCTCACCGCCCCCATAGATACTCCCATCCTTTCCTCCCCCAGTTTTGCAGACATATTAGGGGCGTTAATCTGTCGGAGGGGTCGTAAGTTCCGGTGACGGGACGCCTTCTAATGCAGCTACGATTGTCTGCGCGATTTAACATTTGGCAGCGGCCTCCGCCACTTTTGAGCCTTCCGCCTGCTCCAGAGGGTGGCTTAGGTTCTTCAAACTTGGCAATCTCCCGCACCGCCTGCATATAATCCCACCCCACACCACGTACACTACACATTGACGTTACATCACCATGCGGAAAAAAGAACATCCACTTTCGAATGCTACAATAAATATGAAAGAAGTGTAGTTACGCATTTCTACACTGCGACGCCAAAAGTAGGAGGCGAAAAGCGAGAGGTGTAAAATGTTTTACTGTGTCATGTCGAACTGGTTTTATAGCTTCCGGTGCAACAAATATTTTCTGGCGTTTCAGGCTCCAGCCATTTAAGAAGACAAGGAGGAAGACTTCTCGTGTATTTTTAACCGTAAAGTGATTGATGATCAATTTAAAACAGCTCGTTGGGTAACAGTAACACGGACAAAATTATTTTAATATTGGCTCAATGAATGAGAAATTAATATGAAATAAAGTTATTACTAGTTTGCTTAAGTCACTGGGTCAAACTATAATTTTTATTTCGTTACAGTATTCTCTTTATTCTGTACGTAGCGTATTGTTTGTTTCTTAACTGACCTAAGTGTTTTTATTATTAGACAAAAACCGACTTGGTTTATGTTAAAAGTGTAGGTACCAATGTAATATGCTTCTACTGTTCCAGGGTCAATTCCAATTTTGAGTTGTCATATATGATAATGAATTCTCGTAGTTGTGTCCGTGTTAATCCATTCTCTTATCTTAGTGTGTTATATTGTGAACGGTTGCCAAATTGAACCGTATTGAAATTACAACAACTAGAAACTGTTATAAGACATACTGTTTAGATTTGAGTATAATGTTTTATACTAATTTTTATCTTTATCTAGCAGTATGTTTCACTTCTTAATTATTACTTAGTATTAACTAGGTGAATTAGCAAGTTAATTTAAATAAAGTACTAATTTACCTCCATCGGTATGCGAGGTTGAAATTTTCACATATTCAGTTTTCGTCTAACAGAAATTTTCATCTGTCACCCACATTATCCATTTTCATTTCCTTTGTAAATATTACTTCTTTTATACTTTATAGACGCACCGACAATTCGAATTTACGTTTTTTTTATCAACTTAAATTACCTAGTATCTGTGTTTTCTTGAAATGATATATTGTAATCAACAAATTTGTACCAGAGAACGTGGGCTTTCCCGGTGTATATTATTCATGAACAATTCTCGGGTTTTCAACCGGGTAAGTATAAAATTTGTACACAACGTTTCCATGGCTTGCTCTGCCATCTTCTTCAGGTGAACTGATGGCACCATCAGTTCACCTGAAGAAGATGGCAGAGCAAGCCATGGAAACGTTGTGTACAAATTTTATACTTACCCGGTTGAAAACCCGAGAATTGTTCATAAATTTGTACCACTGTGCCATTCTTTGAAATCTAGTGATTTTTCTTCAACTTTATTGCATAAAGGGATTTGAATTTTACTTCATAAGTCCCTGCCTGCAGTAGCCCTGTCCCTTTGCGTTTCACAAGTGAATATATTGATTGCTTTCAATTGAACGTTATTTTATAAGAACAGTTTAGCAATCTGCCTTCCGCCAACTTGAGACAAAATTGTGACCGATTTAAAACCAATTTTAACTGATTCAACAACGTTTTTTGTTCGATTTACGAAGAGAGATTGAACAGATGTTCTCCGAAAATTGTAAAAAAATTTAGACTACGTTAAATGATCACTCATTATTTGTACAAGTTGAAACTAAAAAGTCAGTCTGCCCAATTTACTTACATTCTTTCGTCGCATGTTAATTTGAAACCAAAACAATTATTAGTTTAATATTGATAATAATGAATAAATAAATACAATGGCCAAATATCATGATGATCAAAGATATAATTATGTAAATGGGGTTTTGTATTGTATTGTAATTGAACCTAGGTAAAATAATTTAAACAGCTGGGAAGCCTAAGTTTTATTCTAGCTTTGCACGCTGCAGGAAAAAAAGGATCAGGGTGTCCGTTTAAGCATGAAAACCTAAGCAAATCCCTGAACACTATCCTGCACCAATGAAATGTTATACTTAGACGCCCCGCGAAGAGCAGGAAGCGTCATGTGCTTCCGGTGTAGCCTTGTCCAGGAAGTGTGTTACAACAACAAGCAGGGCTACTTTTGAGGTACTCAAATTAGGAGAACAATCGAGATTTTGAGCTTATGTTAGGTAGGAGAGAGTTGAAATCTTTGAATTATCGAGGATGGCGGTTAAGGGACATGAGAGAAGCTACCGTCATAGACGCTGCGGAGCTTATCAGCTTGAAACTACGTGAGCTATTGAACAGTCGTTAAGAAAGGTATTGGTTCTTAAGACAGGTTTAGTCTCCAGATCCAAGCATCGAGATTTTTCGATGCTACCCACTCGGACATCGCTGTTCCGGTGGACCATACACTGCGTTAGAATTGTTCGTATGTTCCCAATTTACCATTCTGTTATTGCCATGTCTACAAACCCATGTAGAGGAACAGGGACTCGGGTTTTAAAAATCCGGAGCGTGCTATGAATTAAATCTTCAATTTACTTGAACACTTCTTTGATAATAAATTCAATATTGTATTTGTTTTATATATATTTTTAATATTACTATCATATCAGACATTGTTAGTGTTTCAATTTCGTTCTTCCACATCACGCTCCAGCGTAGTTTTTGGCTGTATAAAATAATAGGACTTTAGTTTCATTACACAAAGTTTAGTCCAAATTTTGTAATTTCAACATGATTACAATGAAAAGAATATGAAACTTAATTAATCATAAAATCTGGTACTTCTTTAAATCTTTTGAGCATTCTTATAGCTTTTATTGTATACTTTTCAAATATTTCTAATAGTTAGGTTACAAAATTATTTAAAGACAATAAATAAATTTTAAAAACTTTGATATTTACCGAATAAAAAATATTTAAAATTTTTTACAAATACTAATTTCTTTTTGGAACGTAACGAATGGAAATGTAAGAACGTATACAAATAAATTTACCAGAATATTCGAGACTTGTAAAGTATTGCTAAATTATAATCTTAATTAAGTTCTCCTCTTTTTTTCTCTTTAAACTGATATTATTATAATTGCTTGATTACACTACTATTTGTATACTACAAGTTTTTACTAGGGAAGAGAATCTTATAAACATAGACACAAAATAGCAAAAAAAATATCTTGGAGTTTCCTACGAAAAGGATATTCAGGTTACAAATAATATCAGCATAAATTAACAGTATCATTAAGAGCCGTGAACAATGTTTACTCCCTGTATAAAAACGCGTAACCAGCTACCACAGGCACGCAGAATGAACAGAAAACAAATTATGTAATTTGTAAAACTAAAATGATACTGTATTTTACATATAAAGTTGTCTTCAGATTCCATGATTTTAAAATTGTAGAAATATTGTTGCTGATTTTAACATGAAAGTTTTTTTATAGTTTTTTATTCCTTTATAAACTATATATAATTTTTAGGCCTACAACGTGAGAAGCACTTAAATTTTTACTTCTTATTTTGGATTTTCGACTACTGTATATACAGACAAACGTAAAGTACGTTTCTCAGCTGTAGAATTACGCGTAACTCAATACTTAAAAATTAACAATACCCAAGCTATAATGGAAAAGTTTGAAACTATGAGCGATTTTGGGTATATTGTAGCTTAATGTTTTAATAGGCCGAAAACGGATAAAAAATTAGTAAAACACAACAAACTACAATGTAAAAACAACTACATGTTTCGGTCCTGATCTGGACCGTCTTCGGTGTTCAACCTGAAGAGAGTCCAGAACAAGAACGAAACATGTAGTTGCTTTTAAATTATAGTTGGTTGTGTTTTACTAATTTTTTTATGTTTTTGGCCTGATTTACACATTAATTTAAACTTATAGACATTAATAATTATTATAATGTAGCTTAGATATTATTTTGTTATTAGTTTCTTAAGGTTTCTGGGGTGTATTATAATATTCATATTTGTTACCAATAAGAAAATAATAGTAAAATGCATATCTACTTTTAGTTGTAAATTGTTTCCTTGATCACGTCTTTTCTTACAAGATTGTTTTAGCAAAAGAAGGAAAAACTTCCCGTATCTATCGAGCGAAAAAATTTACTGGTACAATTCAATTTACCTTACGCTCGGAACTGAGACTCGATATATTATTCGGATTACAGGTTAGTCGAAAAGTTTTGATGTGTGCGGTTTGCTAGAAGTTACTCCTGAGAAGAGATTTTATGGTTCGATTCGGCAACTACTGCAAGACTTGATATTTGAATCAGTTGTGCCTTCAGTGACCCGAAAACGAGTGTGTCATTAGACTTCAAGTAGTTTCTTCAGTTGTAACGTTGATATAAAACTTTAGCTTGTCTTTCTAGAAACAAGTTCAGATTTTACAACAAATCCTGACGTAATACATCTCGTAACGGAATAAAATTTCATGATTTATAATTTTACGTTAATAATAAACATGTTTGAGTGTAAATTAACTTACAAGACTAAGTTTAATTACTGTAGACACATGTTGTTTCATAACTGCAAAAACATTCCGTTTAAAATTGATTGAGCAGAACATTATACTATGTAAATAATCTCTGGTTGTTTTCTTTCATATATGATGCCAAATTATACAATTTTGAAAATTGTTTAACGTTTCAACAATCACTATCTGATCATTTTCAACGAACATAATTTTCGATCTTTCGTGTTTCTTTCAGTCTATTTACCTAATTGGTTAGTTTGAGCTCTCTCAACATATCTTGTATCAACAGTTTTATTTATTTATTTATACGTCAAGGATTATTTTCCGTGCAATATTAAAAATATAGCCACACTAAATTGTATATTTTAATGCAAATTCACTTTTATAGAGCCATATACCACAACAATGTGATATTAATAGCAATATTAAAGTAAAATTTTTACATCTCGTTATCATCTGGATGCATGGCTGCCATAAAATAAGTTTACAGGGAATACTTGGTTTAGGAAGATTGTCTATTTACAGAATGAAAAACTATTTAACAGATATATTTATAAATTCTAAAACTGCATTACAAAATATTGCAGAATATAGAAATTATTTTCTTTAAGTCATAAATAAACTATGTCAACCAAGATTAATCGCACCACAAAAAAATCACAATTGTGAGCCGATATAACACTTTCAAATAGCTTCAATTTTGATTTCAGGCGGATGAAGTAATCATCAGGGCTTGGTGGTGTGGTTTTGAGAATCAAAATCAGAGCGTATGTTAGCAGTTTCGTTTTTAGGAGATGAATATACTTTACATGTGAAACGAATCTCAAGGCTCCAGAATTTAGAAAAAACATCTCAGAAATCATTTATTTTATTTATCACTTTAGCACCGAGCACTAATAGCAAAAGTTGAAGTACCATTGTTTGCACACATGATTTTACAGCGGCGCTCACACATCGATATCTAGCGGATATTTGTTCTTGGAGATTCTCTTTGCTCGGAAGCTCCTATAAATTGGTCTTTGATCCAATCAACTATCACCGTTCGCCAAATACATCGACTACTTCTCCAATGTCTCAGTCTGCTATTACGGTGAAATTTATTTGAAACGCAGTCCAAAAATAGAAATTGATAAATTGACATAAAAATGGCGTCTGCTAGGTCTACAATACTTCAAAATCGTTACGGTTGGAACAATAATCAAAATTTTATTAAACATTTTTAAAAAAGATGAAAAAATAAAGATTAACTTAAAAAATAATAAAATTCTTGCCCTTTACGATACATTTAAATATTTTTATATAATCATTTTTAACCGGATTATTATCTGTAAGCAGAAAGTTTTAACGCAAAAACTTTTAATTGTATAAAATATATGCAATTAATAATTAATAGATACATTTATAGTTTATATTATTGGACATGACAATGCCAACAATGAAGTAATTTATATGAGAGATAATCGTCAATTAGGTTCAACTTAAAAGACCATATTATCAAAGAATCAAAGACTGTTGCAGTATTCCGTAAAAATTTTAAAAATATAATTACTTTTAGGTCAAATGTGGATTTCAGAGATTTATTGGTGTTATGATTGAACTATTACATGCGTAGTTGGTTTTTTATAGTTAATATGTTTAACATATCAGATGGAGGAGTTTAATTTTTATGAACTCAAGGCTCTTACCCGAAATGTTTATTTTGTAAGGGTTAAGGCCTCATGTTACCGTTCGTAAAACAATTCATATATAATATCAGGAATTTAAATACTGGTTCTACCGTAATCACTGTGTATAAGAAGATAGATTAATTTTGAATTATGTAAGAAGTAAACTAGACATAATTTGATTTATGATAATGCTTTTAATGTACTAATGTATTATTTCCTGCACTTTACAAATGTAAAGAAAATTCAGTTTTGGGAATACTGTGTACGGCCAGAATTTAAGTTGACACAATTTTTATCTAACTATTGTTTCTTTAAAACGTTATTACAATAGACATTGAAGGTGTAATAATGTCATAAATCAGTGTATATACAGATAAATACTATAGATTATTAATATTTATAAGTTGAATATTTCTGTAATTTGTAAAGTACAAAATCATGTAAAAACGTTTGTATAAATAAATGTTCCGGGCTGCATTAATTATGGTACATATAAGCCCCTTTATAATACAGTCTTTCAAAATAACTTGTTAATGTCGTGGTTAGATCCTATTTGCTTTTTTGTAGGTCTTTAAGAGACACGGAAGAGAACCTGCGCCAAAGACGTAATCCCCAGTGAATAGGCTTTACAGTCGTGGCTTTTGGGAGGTATACTGCAGAGGGGCACTTAACGTCTGCATATAGTTAACACATGGCGGCTGTTAACACTAACCTCGATTCAACCCCGTGCTTCTTATCTTGCAGTTCGTACGTGAATGAGCAAATCGGGACAACGGGAACAAAGGAGGGTGATTATTTGCCCTCCCTCCCACGACAGCCTTATCATCACGTATTACAGCGTTGAGGTTATGAGGATGATAGCCGAGGCGGCGAGTGAGTGTGAGAGAAAAAAAGGGTGCTTAGAGGTCTTTGCTATTGGATACGGGAGAAGGGTTATGGAAGCCCATATGCAAAACGAATAGGGGTGGGATGTAGGTGAATAAAGGGGGTGGAGTGTCCTTGAATTTGGTTGAGAGGAATATCTACTGCGAAGCTCTTCATCTCCTATCAGATAGGAGGGGGTGAGGGTTAGAAATTTATGAGATTCTCCCTCTTTCCGAGGTCGTTCTGCTTTTGAGCCGTAATGTGATGGGCCGCTGGATTGGATACTGCTTATAAGTCAGTGTGGAAGGTAGGGAGAGTGGTGGAGAGGGGAGGTTTTCCTTCCTACGGCGCAAAGTGGTTGGGCTTTATACTTTTCCTCCCGACAGCGATCGGAAAACGCCATCTCTACCTGCTGCAAGCACTCTGTGTGCTTTCCAGGTTTATGGCCGTTGCTTTCCGTTACCTAGGGAAGACAACAGAGAAGAATTTGTATCTACTCGAAAGAGCTAGAAAAAATGGTGCCGATCCAATTTTAGCGCTTTACGGGAAGACGAAAATGACAAAGAAAACATTTGCACAAAGCACCTGTACTTTGTTCTTCTCCCAAGGTACCGGGGGGAAGGAGCGGTGTTATGGGATGACCGTCATTAGCTTCTTGGAGGAACTTTCCCCGCACTAGAAACGAAATCGCCATCCGACATGTCCTCTTTGCCGTCCATTCCGATCCAATCCACTCTGCAATTTGGCTTCGACAAGCGCAGGTTAAATCGCTCTGACCTTTCAAATCGAAGGCGATTTCAGTCCAAATAACACTTCATGTACAACTGCTGCACTAGTTATATTCGATTAAATACGTGAGGAAAAAACCCACCAGTAAGTAATTCATGAATATCATTCGTCATATACAACTCATTGAAACGGGTAACATTCAATAATTAAATAGACAAATTGATCCAGAGGAGAAAAATGTCTATTTTTATAAAACAAGACTTTTAATATTTCTTAAAATAGTTCCCACAAACATTAATACACTTGTCCCAACGATGAACTAGTCTTTTATACCTGTTTCAATGAAGTTTTTGTCTTGTTTTTTGCCCCAATTATCCACAAACTTCTCTACTTTGTTGATGAACTTCTTTCTAATTAATGCCTCCTTGAGTTGACCAAACAAATATTTCGTACATGAAAATAGAAGGGAACCAATTAAGGATTCATGCAGATCATTGAATGTTACTTCACTGAAGAAAGAAAATCACAAATCTAGGAACAAAGAACATTAGCTCATGGAAATAATAATAAATAGGTGATTGCTTCAAAACAATTTTACTTTCAAGTTTAAATACGGTGAAGTGCAGGGAGCCGATATTTGTCGGAAGCGTACTATAATGAACTTTGACCCAAAGTTTTAGTTGTTATGAGTCGAAACGTCAAAACGAATTATTTTCTATTAGATAAAATTTTGATTTTTTAAATTATGTCCCTACTAACGTTTTATCTATCAGATTAATCTCTCTTTTGGAGTTATTCATTTGGTGCCACATTTGGCGCGCCAAATTTACCAAAGTCTATCGTCTGCAAAGCTGTAAATCATCTGACTTGTAGAAACTTATGTAGACATGCAAAGTAGAAAATATGAAAGGCGTTCCTATTTATTTATCTCAGTACAATTCCGTGAATATCTGAAAAGAAAATAGGTTGAATCTTTGTGAAACTATGCAGACCCATGCTGGCCACAAATAAAATTTGTACAAATTTTGTTCATTAATATAAACTAAGAATTAGTTTTACCTCAGAATCGAATTTTCAGCGTCGATGCTCTAACTGCTGCTCAAAATTAGCAGTTTTTGGACGTTTTCGATTGTACGGATTGACAAAAAATGAAACGAAAATGTTAGTATCTCAGTGCTAAGGAATTTAACTAAAAATTTTACTATAAAAATTACTGTTAAATTACTTATAATATTATGGTGTAAATTACACTGCGGTTCTCTACTAACTGAAAGATGTAATATTAGGATGATTTTTATTTACCTAAGTTGAGCTAAAGCTTAGGACATTAATTTATATGGAACTGAAACTAATGGGGTAGTATCTGTAGGCGGTGCAGCAGAAATCTCGTTTATTTACATTAGAGCCGGATGCGAACTTGTTCTTCGCTCTGCGTCTAAGACAACTTCCAGGAATATCTCGTGGATTACTATGACGGCAAGCATTAACTTGTGACGATCCTTTCCTTGTCACGAACAGGTGTGATCTTGGCAGACAGAAATCAGTGGAATTTGCACCGTCAAATATTTAGGAAAACCAGTCTCGGCAAAGATGTTTATATATCTGCCATATGTTTTATCTGAGATATTAAAATTTTCGTGTGGATTTGTGTTTGCTATGAATAAATTATTGAAAGCGGTTTCTTCTCTTCTTCCCGAATCTCCTTCTTCTTCCAAAACATGAACTGAAATGTGTTAATATCTCAAGAACTTCCTTCTCCTTTCTTCTCTTCTCCCAAAACCTCCTTCTTCCAAGTCATGAACAGGATATACTATCTGCATCTTTCGAGCTTGACTTTCTATTCCCCCTCTACGGGATAGAGAACTATCTCTCGTTACGTGTCTACGCTTATCATGTCCAATCTTAAAAATTCGCATGCTGCAGTCTCCCACTGGAAGGGTATGACCTAAATTGAATTTTTCGCTGATTATCAACATCTGCTGACTGGCCTCCCTTAATCCCTAAGGCTTTCTCTCCGGCAATGCAGTTAGGATTTTGGGTCCGCCAGCCTGGCGTCGATTAAAGACTGTAAATTACAGGATTTCGTAGCCTGAAGCATTTGGGGAGTCACAGTACATGCTGTAAAACGTTAGTCTAAATCGTAAATGGTCACGCGTGGTCCCATAGGCCACTTGGCATAGAATGACTCCTATATAATACTCCCTAGACCAGTGATGGGCAAACTTCGGTCCGTGGGCCAGACGCAGCACTCTGAAATGTTCTACCCGGCCTGCGAGACATTATTCGTAATCTGACGAATAAAAGAAGAACACTAGCTTCAAGAAAAATAAATATTATCGTCTTTTTACTCACTTTTGTTTTGCACCAGTGACGAAATACAAATTTAATGATTTATCCTAGATATTGGAATGTTATGTTGAGGGTGAGAGGCACTGGTTGTTGGCAACTTTGTAGCTAAGAGTAAAATTGACAACTCAGCTTCCTCGAAGTAGTTAGGCTCTCCACTGTGGCTAATCACCGAAAAACGTTTCTTGATTCAGACCTCTCATAGCATTGTTGGTTATCTAGTTTTACTCTGCATATTGTAAAAAACGTTAGTCGTAAGATGTTATTTAAAAAACGTAAATTTTATTCTGTGTGCCTTATTTTCAAAGATGAATGGAGTTGGAAGTACATTTTCATAGTTTTTAGGGATAAACCCGTGTAGCGCGACTTATGGTTGTATTGAATAATGGTAAGATTAATAAATTTGGCAGATAGGAATGTGAAGCAGCTAAACACGTGCGCCTGGCTCATGGACTTACTCGGTTTAAAAATAAACAATATACAATGGTTCGTCTCAATTACCAAAGAATGCTCCCCTCCTCCTTCGCTTAGCGGTAGAAAGGTTCTTGGAAAACAGCCCCCGCTTGCCCTACGCTGACGTGACTTGAAATGATAAGGCTTTACTGATTGGTTCTCCCATAAAAGCGCGGGATAAGTAGGAACTAATCAGAGCCTTTTGACGATCAATGATCCAGGGAGAAATTGGGTGATCAGATATTCTGCGGATGATGATGAAGAAAGAAGAAGTCTGGTGCTGTAGCAGCCTGAGTGCACGAGTGGACCACGCGGTAGCGGTAAAACTGTTTTGTGACGATAAATTTGAGCATAATTCGTTGATGGCCTATTCACCCCACGATAAACCTTGAGTGTAGAAAACTTTTTCATATTTAGTTAGCCGGGAAATATTTTTTTTTCAATTTATCGTAAATTAATTATTATTTTTTATAAAAAACAGATATTTGTTAGTGAAAAACCTTAAATAATTCTTAAATCCCAATGGATATACAGGTACGTTACACCACTATGTCTTAACTGCAACGAAACTGTAGCATTCTGTTTCACGACACTAATTCTAAATTATATTGGCCGGCCTAAAGTTATTTTCTGCTTTCCTTTTGCCCCCTCTTTAAAAAATTTGCCCATCACTGCCCTAAACAATAAGACCTTTTTAAATTTATAAATAATTATCGTATAATTTGCTTTTTTATGACAAAATTGAACAATGATATTAACATATATTTCAATAGGTATGTTCTAATTTCTGTTTCTGTAAAAGGAGTCTCGGATAGATAATTCCAATTTCTGCCTCTTAGTGTTAACAAGGTTGGCGAGAGCTATTCTAAACGAGTTCGGGCTCTTTAACCCCTCTGAGTCGAAGATCAACGTAAAAGTCGCGAAACGCCGTCACAGGTAAAACGCTGTTGAGGAGTTTGCTTTAGAAGGGAATCTAAATACGCAGCGCAATCAATTAGCACCTCCCCCTAAGGGCGCTGCGCTCTGCTGCTAACTTAATTATCACCGCGCTAACTGCACGGGATAGAACGCCACGCCTCGTTGCCGTCGCCGCTCTATCCAGGAGGGAAAACCGTGCAACAGGTTTTCCTCACACATCCTCCCTGAAAAATCGTTCTGTCACCTGCCAGATGCCACGGTGAATGTATCAGTGACAGTCGGAAACATATTCACCGTCGGTCCTAGTACTGGACCAACAATGCCATCCATAGAAATAACGAACAGTGTGAGTCCATCGCAAAATTATTGGGAAATTAACCGAATTTAGATTATATACGTTTATCATCTATTCTACAATCTCTTAAAATAACCGATTTTTTGTTGTCTTCCTACTTGGAAACAGTTCAAAATGCGGAAAACAGCAACAGCCGCCCTTTAGTATGAGCAAGAGTTATGCATTACGAGTGAACTACTTCAATTTATTGCATTTAACATTTTATCTAAAAACGTATAGTTAATATCAATTCTACGCGCCATTACAAGAAATATCATAGCAAATATTCTATTACTTACTGAATTTGAGCGTAATACCCACTATGATTCATGAAGAGTTGCCATGTGTTGTAAATTAATTGAGTAATATTTTAAAAACAAATCAGTATACACAACCCTGAGTTACGATCTTCGTGATGGTTCGGTAACTACATAATGCTCGGCTTTAGCTACGTCAATGAAACCACACTGCATGGAGTGTACTTCAAATGAGTTTTCCGTGGTAATAATTACATTATATTAATTAGTTTAAGGAGATTGAAGTACTTCGAAGTAGTTACTTAATACTTTTCTTGCATTTGGTAAGTTATAAATTTCCATAAATTATAATAATATACATATTATAATTTATTTTTTTGTTCAATGTGGTTGAAAGTTGGTATTAATCTTCTATAATCAAAGCATATTAAAGAAACGCATGTATATTATAGTACTTTTTGGGCAATCGAACTAATGATCAACTGTTTACTCAAATAAACATAGAAGTTTTAATTCAAAAGATTCTAAACCTACTTCTCTGCAACAGGCAAATCCCTTTTAATAGCATACGAGGGGAATTGAAAAAAGGGGGATGTGGAATGTAGAGTAAGATACCAAAGAGCCCCCCGGTTATAGTTAAAGAATCGCCTAAAAGAAATACAGGGAAAACCCTAGAAAACCTGAATCAGGTAGTTCAGACTTTTGGGTACTATTCTCACGCCTGTCCGAATGATATAAGATAGGTTTGCTGTGGGGTCGCTGCATTCCCTCCTCCATGTCTCCACCAGTTTTAGGAAGCAATTGGCGACTGATCAAAAGGATCAGAGAACCTCTCTTACCTTCTACCAAAGACTTCGACCTCCTAAAATAGATGAAGGTGCCTCGTCTTTTGATAACCTTCCAGGGTTAAGGCAATCGTTTTCTGAGTTACATATACGGAATATCAAGAAATTACTGTAGGAAGAAATAATTTAGGGGGATAATGTAAATGAATTCCCGGGCAACTGACTTGTTTCAGATATTAAACCAAACGTATATTTTTGTCTATATTATTAAAGTAAATTTTAGAATGCATTTTTAATATGTTTATGTTATGGGCGCACGCCATAGTTGATAACACTTCGATTGGAAACAAAATGATGGGTTTAAGTGGATCTTAAAATAAGCTCTATACAATTAAATATTGATTTGTGATTGTAGTGGGTCTAATGACAAAACATATACGTTTATTTAATACGATTAAAACGAATAAACCATTGTCCGCAAAAACTTTTCACTATCATAATCCACCTCATATACTGCTGCAAATGTAGATATTTTCTTATCCAGCTCCCTAATCCTTTCTCCTCACTTCATATAAATTCTGTTCCATATTTTAAACTTTGTATACAGCTACCAATATCTTCAGACGTGGTCCTTTAACTTCCTTGAACCACATTATTTTTTCTGTGGCGTCTACCATAGAAGTTCCATCCAATCTGTTATCAAAATCACAACTCTACAAATTAATAAAAAATTTCAAACTTTTCTTTTTCATCTTCGGATTACTTACACGATAAATGAGAATCAACTATCTAATGATATTTTAAATGGCTAAAGTAGAAAATTGTAATGAATGATAAACAAAATTTCACGTAATGTATTGTAACATAATTTAGTTACAAAATTCAATTATATTTGTTTAATAACATATAGAATATCTGCATTTAATATTTTTTTCAAGTAATATATCAAAAAAGTTAACTCGACAACAACAACGTCCAACACGTAAAACTTAGAGCTACATAAATAATATAACGGAATTGCGGATATGTTGAATAGACGAGTAAAGCTTTATCACGTGGTAAAAAAGTCACAGAGTGTTTCCTAGTGAGCCACATTGATAGAAATTGCACAGCTCAATGAAAAGTTATTATTTCCTGTTATCTGTGATTTCGTTTAGTTTCTAATATATGATCAATAATAATATTGCTGCACTATGTATATTTAAATAATAAACAATAATAGTGGATCAAAAAATAAATTCCGAGTTTTATTATAGCCATACCAATTGACATGCAAATAAGTTTTTAGGAATATTTCCATAATTAATATTTCTTTTTCTATATTACAAAAAGAATCAATTCCAATCAAACCTATAAATTTTATTTTCCTATAAAGATTGTTTTAGAAAATTGAGAAACACACACTGATAGATAATTACTATCCGTCAGCCTTCATATTTGTGGGAGGGGGGTTAATTAATTAAAAGTGATTAAAATATATTGGTAAATTTATTTACATGGGGGAATCAAACAAGGAATACATTAGTGAGGGAAATATATACAAGGAAATTAAGGATTCGGTGCAGCAGTTTGACCTCTTTAAGTCAGGTTTCATACCGTGGGCGATCCCCCTAAACGACCTGGATTGGAAAGCAGGCAGTGTACCTTTTTACAGCTTCTGTCTTCTTCAGCATCTGCAAAGTCCAGCACAAGTCATCAGTTCCGACCGTCTTCTCTTAATGTCTAGAACCGAATGAATATGCACAGCCTCACTGTTGTGTCCTCCACCTCGATAAATCGATCTTTTTCACTCGATTTATCTATCCACGAAACCCCATTGGTCGAGGCAACTACGTGGTAATTTTAAAATATTGTTTGTTTCGTTGATGTTTGGTATTTCTGAGAATAGCGCAGCCATTTCTTTACGTGACCTGACAGCATCCCATAGGATTACATCCTCATATTCCTGCCGACCTCGATGCGTCGCTCAACCTTCCACTGCCGACTTCGAGGAACCACTCAACCTCCCAATCCTTTGCTAATTTTTACACTACAGCTTAATAAAATAAATATAGCGCTACATATTGGGAAACAGAATTCCTCACAGATTTTTACATACGTAATTGGAGTAATAAAAAAGTAGCGGAATAGATTAAAATACAACATGAACTACCATAAAATTATCTACATTCTATTACGAAAATGTTTAACATTCTGTAATAAATTTCTGCCATAAGATAGAAAAATGGATACCAAGCAAATTCAATGTACAAACTTCGTTTGTCGCATCATTATCTACTGACACCATCCTGCATCTCTTTCAAATTAAAGTTGTCTGAAATGCAAGAAATAATACAGTACATAACCTCTACAGATGACAGTCAATAGTAATTAGAATTGAAGGGCAAAAAAGGAAATCAGAAATCAAGAAAGTAGTAAGACAAGGAGGCAGTCGGTTGCACATGCTCTTTGACTTATATAAAAACTGGCCATGAAGGAAGTTAAAACTGAATACGAAAAGGGAATCAAACTGCAAGGAGAAGAAATAAAAACCCTAAGGGTTGCTGATGATATTGTAGTATTAGGAGAGTCAGAAGAAGACTTGGAAAACATAATAAATGGCATGAGCGTAATCCTGTACGCATGAGTATTAAGAGAGGGAAAACAAGGTAATGAAATGTAGTTTGCGAGACAGTGGAAGACCAAAGGCTGTTAGTTGGTAATAGATAGTTTGAAGGAAGTTAAGGTATTCTGCTACTTGGGCAGCATAATATTGTAGAAATGAACATGACTACGTAAATTTAAGTTGTTTTTATGTGGAAGTTTGTATTATTTCATAAAAAATTAGAACGTATGATATATTTTAATCATTAATGGTCTTAGATAGTTTTTTTCTTTTCTTCTATTTCCACGTCATGCGCGAGTTTTGGATCTTAACCTCTATGGTGCAAAGAGCCAACATCCAGTGCATTATCGGCAGCAGAGTTTGGGCGGAACTATCTTTAACTAGGCTAATGGAGGTGCCATCAACTGCGATGGTGAAAATAAGCACAGTGGAGTGTGAAAGCAGCCAGGAGAAGAGGGTGGAAGTAGAGAGGGTTTCCAGCCGCCGATAAACGAGCTCGAAATGCTGAAGATTACGTCAAAGTCCGAAAGCGGATGAAATATGGCTTTCTTAAGGTAATCCTCATTAACAACCCAAGAGACGGGGACTAACGCCTCACTCGCAACGTACTTGTATCATCTTAAAGAGAGTGTAACTTGATGCTATTAAAGACCAAAAAATTTATGTCGAGTAAAATGGTTTTAGTCTTGCAGCATTAATAGTGTGCATAGAAACAGAAACCAAACTCTCTATGCCTGAAGCAGTTCATTAAAACACTTGAATAATTTTTGTTCAATAAAATGATATTTTTCATGAATAATTACGAACGCCAGTAGAATGATACGTTATTATGTAACGTGCAAATATTTTTATAGTGTAATGCATTCTAGTACATTCGTTTTCTACACAAATTATTGACACAGCAAAATGCATAATTTTTCCAAGTTTACCGCTTCAATTTAAGCTATAATTCAGTTTATCGCCTTACTGTATTGTTGCTGTTGTTGTGGTATTCAGTCCTAAGATTGGCCTGATGAAAATCTCCATGCTAACCTATCCTGTACATCCTTACCATTTCTACAATACTACCATGTCACCCATTTTTCCTCATCTTCTTAGTATATTCCATCCATATTCTGTTCTTATCCCCCCTCTTCCCTTTAATACTAATTTTACAAAACCCTCATGTTTTAAAACGAGCTTTTTAATCTATCCCTTCTATTGGTCAACGTCCTCCATATTGTTCGCTGTTCTTTTATACTGCTTAGAACATCCTCGTTAGTGATTCTATCCACCCATCTCATTTTCGGCATTCTCCTATAGCTCGACACTTCAAAGACTTCTATTCTCTTCTTTTCTGCAACTCCTACCGTCCACGTTTGGCACCCATATAACGCTACATCCCATATGTATATTTTAGCAATGATTTCCTAATATTCACACATATTACTCGTAAGTAAATATCTCTCTTTTCTACTATACGTCTACCATCCCTCTTTATTGTGCTACCCAAGTAGAAGAATTCCTTAACTTTCGTCAAAATATCCCTTCCCAATCTAACACCCTTTCTTCTTCCTCTATTTCGCATACTACATTCTATCACCTTGGCTTTCTCTCTATTAATACACATGTTGAACTGTTCCTCCAATACACGTTCATGCCAATTTTCTCTAAATTAATCCTTAAAATAAACTCTTTCTGCAGGACCGCGTTAATGCCATTTATTATGGTGTCCCAGTCTTCTTCTGACTCCCTCAATACTACAATATCATCGTCAAACGGCAGGATTCTTATTTCTTTATCTTTAAATGTGATTCCTTTTCCTTAGTACTTTTTAACTTTCTTCATCGCCTGTTCTATATATGAGTTGAAGAGCATGGGCGACACTGCATCCTTGGCTTACTCCATTCTTGATTTCTGCTTTATTTTCTTGATTTTAATTCTAATTACTGCTAGCTGCCTTCTCTAGAGGTTATAGATAAATCTACTTTCTTTATATATTTTATTCCTGTCCTATTAAAAATCCTTAATAATGTGTTCAAGTTCACATTACCAAAGGATTTTTTTAGATATACAAATGCCATGAACGTAGGCCTGTCCTCTAAAATTAGGCGCAGAGTTAATGTTGCTTCTCTTGTCCTTTCATTCGTCGTAAAACCAAGTTGATATTCACATAATTCGAATTCTATTTGTCATTCCATCCTCCTATATGCTATTTTCGTTTATATTTTTCATGCACTAATTGCCCTGTGCTGTTCGCATCTATCAGTCCTAGTCTTCTTCTGTAGGGGGATAACTATATTTTTACTAAAATCTTCTGGTATTCTTCCTCTTTCGTAGATTTCGCAAACTATCCTGAAAAGCCATGTTATTTCTTCTAAAACTCAGACAAATGTACTTAAATAATGTATAATAGTTCTGACACTACGAAACATTTATGTAGGTATCTAACAAAATTTAGTTTCTGATTATATTATTTTAATTAACATATTCATGCTTAATATAAACGTAAAACAGTATTGTATAATGTAAAATAGTACCATTAGCTCCATTAAATAATTGTTGAATAAAAACAAAATAAATCAAATTCCCCTGAAATACGTTTTAACTTTAATAGATGATCCATTCATGTAAAAGAACAATGCAATTTCCTCATAATTAAAATAGCACAAATGACAAATGAAATTACCAATTCTTTTTATTTTTATCAAGGGAAATAGCGTGAGTGCGTCGTAGAAATCCATGTAATGTCAACTATTTTCGTATTAAAGAAACTTCTTCTTTACTTTGAAAATTGGTTACTTAATAAGTAATTGAAAGTGAATTAAAGGAACAACAATATGGTCATATTCTGAGTATTGCTGTAGGATGCTTTTAAAGCAGAGTTACGGAAGTAAATCCAAGAGTGTCAATCCCATAACACTCCATTAAATGAAAATACGAGTTCGTACAGTTTTCACGGATAATTTTGTCAACATGTTACAACACTAAACTGAAAAATTGAGTTAATTAAGCATTCGATTTAGCAGATTTTTACGCTGAGCAAATTTACTATTCATTTTAAATCCCTAGAAATATGTATCCTACGATTTTAAAACAAATAGAAACAGGTGGAATTTATATTGTGCATAGTTGTATATAATTATGGCTCTGTTTGATAATGATTTCAGTTACTTAATAATTTATAAAAATCAATGCTTTAAAACAAATATTGAAGTAACACTCTGAATACACATTCGGTGCCATTGTTGTTGTAATGTGATAATGATTATATTGTGAAATAAAACTCTTTAGTAAACATATTAAGAAAATGGATACTTAAGCATTTCAAATAAAACTTTTCGAGTATGTAATGCCGCTTATTTTAAATAGCAATAAACGCGCTATAGTTATGTAGATGAATGTTCACTTTTAATCATAAAACGTCAAATAAGTTACTTATCTGTAGAGACATGCAGTTTATGAAATTGTAATTATACTGTTTTTAATATAAAAACAATAATAAAATCTTTGTTTATTGCTTAGATGGATAAAGAACTGGTCGTTATTATGTTAAATTTTAATATAATTCTAAGTGTGTTTCATAACAGAGCATATCACTACTATTGCTTTCATAATTATCATTGAAGTATACTCGTAACATTACCTTATCAATCAATGGCTTGATTAAATATAGATGTTTGTATTCCTTGATGCATTATTTTGAAACTCCGTATCACCATTAAATGAAAAAAGTATTTACTTTTACACGAAGACAATATCTTTGTTGCATGACGAAATAAATTTCCTAGGTTCCTTTGTTTCTTCTCACAGCGTTGAAAATTTAGTTGTACTTAACCGTGCGCATTTAATTTTCCTAAATGGAAACACTGTTGGGTGGGGTTTGGTAGTAGGGCTTCAAATTTGCAGATTACGACGACTCCTTCCACTTAGAAAAACCAACTGCTCTTCCCCTTGCTAGCAATTGCTCTTTCTCTCTCTTCCCTCTTCAATAAAGCCAGAGAACTCGTCGCTACGTGGATGTGTTATATTAGCAAATTAACCGGGTACACGCCTACGGAGTGCTGAAAAAAAATTACATCCACAGCCTCTTTGCTATATTTTTTTATTTCTAGTTCTTGGTTGTTCTCAATTTAATGATGACCCTCGACGCGCTACGAAATGTGCATCTTGTCGACGTCGTCCTTGTTAATTTTTTTTGTCTTTATTGCTTTAATTTTTCTGCCTTCCTCTCCATATTCTCATTTTCTCTCTACGTATTGCTGTGCATTTCCACCACAGGTAAATAAATTAGAGTATCGAGGTACTGGTGTTCTAGCGCCGACGTTTTATTAAAGTCTTTAAATATGAAAAGACACGTCTTTCGTCACCCTCTTTCCGCCTACTAAACCCCATCCTTTTCCAACATCCATTGCGTCCCATCCCACCCTCTCTCTCTACTTGTTTAAATTGTAACCGGCTGAAATTTAATTCGACGGTGAAGAGAAACTCTATGGTACTGTAATTACATTATACCGCAGAGCACAGAGAAAAAACACGCACGTAAAACTAAACGTATATTGCGCACCCCATTTATATTTTTCCTCCCCTGGCGCTGTAAGTCATATGTGACGCAGATAAGGCTTGCATAACAAATGGAGCTCCATACAAATGGTGTCCTATATTTTTTCATTTTGTGCCTAAATTAGTTCCCGCCCAGGATTAAGAAACTGTGGATTATTGAATTTCTTTTAAGTTAACCGCAAAAATCAACACACTTTGTATTATGTTTTTGCGGTCTCAACCATTGTAAAAGCAGGAAATTACTTATAGTTGTCAGGTTTTAGCGAGAAGGTTCTCCTTGTTAAGGCGTTTAAGATTTAACCGATTTGAAATTATCCATTTGAGTGTTAATTTAAATAATAAAGTATAATATAGAAAAACTAAATGTTTTTCTTACTTAATTCAAGAAGAAAGAAAGATGCTGCTAGACTTTGGAAATATCCTTAACAAAAATTAAAAATTTAGTATGCATTGTAGATATTTATTTCATCACATGTGCGGTTAAGGAATAGGTGCCTTGCGGTCAAAGAGTAACCTAGTGGACCACATCATATGTTCCTGAAACACGATAATGCACGGCCCTACACAGCTAAATTGACGACAGGAGTTGACGAGGGGCTCCACTTGAGGGCGATTCCACCTCTTCTTTAACATATCCCGTTATTACACTTTTCTATTACCCAAATGACGAAAATGTTTCACTAATGTAGCTTAAGGACTTTATCAGCTTCAAAACTGCTTGATTTTTACTGACTCGTAAATGGGAACTACAAAAGCTATGAAAAATATTGTTAGAAAATGTTGGTAAATATATTTATCTAATTAATATTTACCACTATTTTATCCCAAATAAAAGTCTAATAATAGCGATAAGCGTTGTAGAAATATTGTTCAACTTCTACTCCTTCCTTATCAAACGAAACTCTTATTTATTTTTTCATTTTCTTTACTTCCCAGAATATGAGCCCCAATCTGCGATCTGACTGTCTGGAAAGCTCTGTACTAAGCATTGCGTCGATCACACTACCATTACTTTACTATTATCTATCACATTTAGTCTTTCACTCTTAACTCCACATAAACCAAATCAGTCAGTTTGGAATTCGTTGATCGAGCATCACTGGAAGAAGTAACGTTATATTTCTGTATTCGGTCACACAATGCATATTTCATGATTTCCAGATACTGGCCTTTTGTTTTGAAGTAATACTGACAAAATTGCTTTAAAATATAAGGGTGATGACGGTAACTGTTTACAGCTGTACGTAGTTCTTAGAGGTAGATTTGCAACTTAGTACGTATTGCATGGAAAGTGTGTGTTGCTTTATTTATTATTGCGCACTTAATGTAAATTGTACATTTGTGCCATTAATTAATTTAAGAAGTAAAAGATGTAAGAGATGAAGAACTGGAGATTAGAAGAACTAATCTATATAAATAAATACAAATGCTAGCATTCGCTGATGATGTAGTGCTAATAGGAAGACAGGAGAAATCAATAAGGAATGCGTATGTAAACCTAGAGTCTGCAGCATCTAAATTAGGATTAAAAATTAACTACAAGAAAACAAAATTCATGTAAATTATAGAAATATTTCCATGAATCATATTAACATAGAAAAAGTTAATAATTCCAAGTACTTAGAAGAAAAACACACTAGTGACAACAACAAATCCATAGAAATTAACACAGATAAGTCAAGGATACAAAAGTTACTACAACCTAAAAAAGTTAATGATATCAAAAAGGGTGAAAAGACAAAAAATTTAAAATTCATACAACTTTAATAAGGCCTGTAGTCTTAAATGGATGTGAGACTTGGACACTCACAAAAAATAAACAACAATTAAAAATATTCGAAGGACGATCCTGAGAAAGATCTATGGCCCAAGCTGTGTTAATCGAATTATGGAGAATAAAATACAATCATGAGCTATACAACCTATACAAAAAACTTAGTATAGTCCATACCTTGAAAATATGTGGACTTAAATGGCTAAGGCATGTGAGAAGGATGGAGGATATCAACCCATGCAACATATTAACCTTCACTCAGCCAGACGGAAGTAGAAGAAAAGGAAGGCCCAAGTTAAGATCGATTGATGGGGTTTTGAAGGACAGACAAACCTTGAAAGTTAAAGCATGGTGGATGGAAGCACAAGATAGAAATAGATGGGAGACTATCATTAAGGAGGCTCAGGCTCACGAAGAAGAAGTTGACGATGTAATTGTTACCGGTACTGTAATTCCTTGTTTAAAATTATTTACAATATTCCCGAGAGTTTCTTGATGAAGAACAATAATAGAAATTTATTAATAAAAATACAAACTAAACAATCTGCACGTCGTTGTTAACTACTTTATTTTTCAAGAAAAACAACGAAGCTTTAAAGTAATGTAATAAAGAGAAATACAAACGTAAAACTTAACAAAAAATTACGAACTTGGGCTTGAACTTTCGACCACTTACACGAAACGTTTTGTCGCATGCACAAAGCCAAACACATCTCATTACATATTACACAAGAGCAAGTAGTGTTTCTTTTAAAAATTTGTATTGTATAATGTGTGTGTTCTTTATTCCTCTTGCTGATTTTTCCATAACAGTATCGTAGACCTAAGTGCATCAGTACAGTATCACTACCATGCTTTATTAATTTTACCCCAAATTTCTTTCTGTCTGAAATAGTTCATAAAATGTACTTATTCACATTCATAAATATCTGATACTATTTAAAGACACAATTAGAGACGTTTCTGTCTCTAAAGTCAGCTGCTCCAGTTTACACAAACTAAATTGGATGAAACGTCCCTGTAATGGGGAATAGTTTATTTATTTACGTCCATTGATCGTCTTAAATGACCATGCATTTCCCCCTTTAGCAGTTACACGCACACCGTTGCAATCGGCAGCCACAGAGCATTCACGCCGCATTCCAAGGGGATGCGTAGCGTTACCCACAGGAATCCGGGAGACGCACACCCTCTCCAACCCCCTCTCCCATGCTCCATCCTCTAGTGACGGAAACAGTTACGTATACAACTCCAATTACATACAACTATTTACTACCTACAAAAACGATGCAAAGAGCATAAACATGCTTCATTTAGACTCCTTGAAAACTTTATTCGTTAATAACTGGAAGCTTTTCAGGCTACACTTTGTATATGAATGCCATTTTTGAAAATATTAGAAATATGAACCGATTTCTTATACATAGAAACATTTTTAAATTAAATGCAAATCAAAGTACGGTTAAAGAATGGTGCGAGTAATAGAAATATTTCTTACACGATTACAAGATCACTGTCTGAAAATCTCGGATTTAGATTGTAACACGCCACTAGACTTCAATAACTTATATGACATGTTTAGTTTTTTATTGCAGCCGGAAAAAGCGGTGTATTAGTATTTTTTACGCAAATAGTCTGCTACATCATAATGTCATAAATCTATTTTTGAAATATCAATGTTAAAATGAAATTAATTGGACCTTGCATTAGCTGATAGTTTCTTAAAAATTTCATATAAGGAATTATGATTGGGCCTAAAATACTGCTAGTTTCGGTGGTTTATGAACTGTTGAATTAAAGAATGAATTTTCAATATGCTGAATCAACGCTGTTTCGACATTTCAAAAATCTTGAGGGACGTAAATGAAATTACGTGAAATACGAAAATTTCAAGTATAGATAACATGTTATGGGTTCAGGTTCATGAATTCTCAAAAAAGAAAACATTTAATTTTTTTATAAAGCAATTATTAATTCTGTTTCAAATGTTGGGGAATTTCACTGTTTTTAACTAGGTACGGCAAGGAAAATTTCCCGTTTAGAAACAGCAACTTTCATAGCCTTTTCTTGTCTGGATCAAGCCTTCATTATTCCTAACGGGAATCGTTCACGTCACCTGACATCAGCACACAAACTCTCAAGTGACTAATTTCCAAGCCGCAAATGAAACACGTTCTTCTTCCCAGTTAAAATTGTTTTCCGTTTTGTATTTTTAATGCCTCCCATATCATCCGACCCTGACAGAAATGATGACATGCCTAGTTTATTAACGTCTTTATTAATTAAACAAAAGTTTGTCTTTTGTTCTCCGTTCTTCAACACCGATAAATTACATACTCGTACGTATGTGTGGCTGCCGTAAATAACATCACTGAAATTGGGAAAAAGATGACTGTTGGAGTTTTCTCTCTTAGGCATTTCTCCCCAAATTTATTGTGGGGCTCACCGGACTATGTCAGGAATGTCTTGTGCACTCCTTTTATTTTCTAAATTCTTACATGCCGAGAAACTGTCACCTATTTTAGAAGGTGGGGTCGAAGACCTTGGGTATACAGTAAGAGTTGTCCGCTGATCTCATTGGATCAGTCAATCAATTGCCTCCGAAAACTGGTGGGCACACGGAGAAGGTAATGATGGCAAACTCCCTTCCCCTTACTCGTAATGGTGTGAGAATTGTTCTAAATAACCCAACCGACCTGATGCAGGTTTTCTAGGGATATCCCTGCATTATGTGAATTTCTTGGTAGGATTCTTAAAGCATAGCCCGGGGACGCTAGTCAACCCTTCGCTACTTTTCTCTACCTTCCACACTACCCATTTTCAATTCTCTTCCACTTTCTGGATCACCTTAATTTATTCTGTTACGGAAAGAAAGAACTGAATTGTTTTTGCTTCTCCAGACGGTTACAAATTATCAATTCATGAACGAAGTTTCCGATACACTTAATTTGTTCTTCCTTCAATTTTGTACGTCTCTCAGTAACTTTAATTATATGTTTTGGGTTATTCATCAATGTCGTGACCTGGTCAAATTACATAAAAGCAATAAATTTCCTCATAAATACCAATCATTACACAATAGTAAAAACTCTTTGATGATGAACTTGGAAACCCATTGTGAAAAATTAAAAACTAGGGGCATAATTTTCACCATATTTTTAGTAGCAACACTTTTTAATCATACGTTAATTTCGATAAGAAGAGAAAAATTTTCAACCACATTTGCGGCTTTATTTGCCAATTTCGTTTTCTCATATAACCTTTTGATATCACATTGATATCCATCCAGTTTATCAATTTATAATACCTTTTTTTATCCCATCCAATGCTGAATATACTAATTAGTTCCGTTTACAATAACATGTAACGCTAATAAGTACTCATTACGCTCACGACATAACATGTTATTCTTCTTTACAGCTGTTTGCTTTGTGTAAAACAAGCATGTCATGCGGGTAGACGGGATGTAAAAAAAGGTGCAACAGTTCATTGGAAACCAATGAACGATTCGTTTCGAGGACCTAATTAAACCGAATCCCGTTAAAGTCCTGTTTAACCACCCTTGCAGTAAACAAGATTCTGTGAAATCATTTAAGTACATTCAATACAAGTTAGTCAGTGAATTAACGACATTTCAGTCAATGGTTTCAACTAGCTTGTTTTTGCATACTTTTTTCTCAGAAGTGAGACACATAGTGTTCACTTAACCATTATAATCAGTTTTTTTTACATTTTTATTTTCTACGCCACTAGATTCACGATTTTGAATGAGACCGGTTTTGTATAGCACGCCTGTAAGCATTCATAAACGCCGAGAAGAGCTCTTTTGTAGTTATTCAATGAATAAAAATTGACATTTCTCTTGGAGTGTAATGATACTAAATGCACAATTGATTAGTTTTGATTACCTACGCTTTGATATCATATTAGCAAATTTTTAAATGTGACGACTAAATTTTACTACTATCTACAAGGTCCGTTATTGGATTCCGCATATTTGAATTCATAGTTGAAGGTGTTCATTACTCCGTTACTAATATCACTAAGTCTCAAATTTATTTTAGAAAAGAATATTAATTTTAATTTGTAATTCTCCGCCCCAGGAAGTCTAATGCTGGGTTATTGAAAGAATTTACTTTCTTGTCGTCCTGGCATTTACCTTATCAAATATTTATGCATTTTCATCACTAAGTAATAAAATAGCTCCAAAATAAAAATGAAGCGTATAAAGTAACCACCAAGCTATTACTCTGAATTACACAACTGACGTAATACCTTTCTATTGTAGCGCAGTAGGACAACTCCCCAATTTTATTCGAATTTTGGATTTTTAAGGATATGAAAAGAACATCCTAACTGGCGACAGGCATGTAAAAGGGATGTTTGCGGAACCAGGCAGGCGGTCGGGAGATATGACTGTCTGTGTATTTACAATATTTAACTTGCTTTTGCTGAAGGAGTATTCACCCTTCAAAAACTCCGAAAGACACTATTCCCCGCGCTTTACGAAGGACTCATAAGGATTGGAACAAACACCACGTTGAATAGTGTTTTCCCTTTGAGAAGGGAATTACAAATTGAGCTGAGGAGGTGAGAAGCCGAAAAATGGCGCACTAAGTTGAGAAAGTGGGGAGGCAGAGAGGAGAATGGGTCTAGACGTCGAGAGGGCAAGTAGGTGTGATGGAGAGTTTATCAGGACGTGGAAGGGAAGAGAAAGCTAGAAAGTTGAACGGACTTTGAAAGTGAGGAGTAATCTGGAGTGTGCAACAAGAGTAGAAAGTGAGTTGTGAAATTTTTCTATTTAGTGAGAAGGTATTGAGAACAAGGAAAGCCAGAGGGAATAATGAGGAAAAACTGAGTTTTCCTCAATCACCAGCATTACGAGTTTAATCCCACTTTCCGCCGCCAAAGGAAAAATCTACAATCCAACCGGTGACCTAGTAAACTGCATCAAGACTAGAATGAAGATAAAACAGGTTCGTCAAGTGAACGAAGTCTCTGCTTCACGTGGCTACCCCAAAGAGTAATTAACCCTGATATTAAAAAAATCATCCCCTTGAATTAATTTATTTATTTGTAATAGCGCACAGTACCCCTTTTTAAGTGATTGTTTTTTATAAATAAAATTATTATATCATACCCTTAAAGTGATTTAATTAATTAAATAATTTAAATAAAATCCCATAATTATTGACACTGTTAATTTTAAATATTTTTAGAGTATGAATTAAATTTTTAAGGTGATTTTAATAAATTACGTAAGTTTCAAGGTAATATAAATGCTAATTTAATTAATTTTTTAAAAAGATTTTGTTATTAGCAGTAGGTGGCAGGTTACAGCACATAGATACATACACAATTTAATATTTACATTCAGCCATGAGTTCTTAATCTCGGGGTACCCGTGGATATGGTGGCTATTTGAAGTAGTGGCACAAAAGTGCTATCACCAGTTCTTATGGAAGAAAAAATGAAATTACTTATCGGAGCTTTCTCTGGTGCTGGTGGCTCTCAATCTTGATGTCTTTTATTCTTCGTCTTCTCAAAGGATCCCATCCACCACGTTCCACACTCCTCAAAACAATCACGGCTCTCGTTACTTACCACCCTCTCTCTAGCAAGCTTTGGTCTTTTCCTAAATTTCTTTGTGCCTCAAGTAGACGGCTGACGAACTTCGCACAACCACGCATATCCGCCATCTAGCTTGACCAGACTCGAAATATTTCAAGATACATACGCTTTTCAAAGCTCCTACAAATTTTATTTCTGTACCTGAAGAACGAAGGTAAGGTTGAAGAAAAGAGGTGTGTAATTTATTTCTCAAATAACCGTGGTCTCTTTTGCCTATTTTATTACGTTTTGTTTGCTTAATACATTTTCAAAATTCATGCTAAGCCCTACTATTATGGGCGTTTTATATTACTTTTGTTTATATTTACAATAATTTTTAAAATTACTACTTTTCAAAAATCTACGTGATTCAATTTTTTTAAATCATTCAGAATATGTTAATAAACTTTCTTAAGTTTGCATCTCTTTATTTCTACAGTTCGCTTTTAAATTTTTGTACCAAAATTTACTTTACGCTAGAGGAAAGCGGTAACTACTGTGGAAAAGTAATGTGATATTTACTAAATGAAACCTAATCTTGATTCACAACTATACTTTAAAGTTTGTTCACTGTCGTTGGGGACCAATTTAAACCTCCAGGTTTCGTTGCCGGTGGTTGGAAACCTCAAAGTAAAGCCACAAAGATGATGAAACTTATATTATTTAAATGATATAATTTAATAACAACTAATTCATGGTCCAGTATAGAAGCCAAGTTTCAGCTGAAACTTTCAACTTAAATTATGATATATTTTCAAACGATATATTTTAGCAGCTCTATAATAATTAATAACTTAGATGAATTTAAATTAACAGTTTAAGGGTGTACTCGTAAATTAAATGGAAAAATTGTGTCACGGTAAAAATAAACTCCCAAATAAAGTAATTAATCTGACTTAGTACTATAATTAAAATAAAAGAATGGCCAAGAGTTAGAAATAGAATAATTTTTCGTCCCCAAACTTTCGGGATGTCTTCAGACGTTGCAGCAGCAACATGAAATGTAATATTTTAAGTAATTAAATGAATATGTCCAATAGCTGGAGACGAAACGCATTTAAATTAAATTATTCTATTTATGCCTTTGGCCATGCTTTGTGTTTACATCGTAAACTCTATAATAATAATAATAATAATAATAATAATAATAATAATAATAATGGAGACAATAGACCTGCATAACTTACTTTCACCGCAATACTCTTTATCAAGTTCTATTTTAATTTATATCACGATAATTATTCTTCGAAATGAGGATGATAATGAAGCGATTCGCTAAAATTGTTGATATTACACGTTTTAACTTTCATTCATTATTTCTGCTTAATGAAATGCAGAAGTTTATTTAAATACACTGTTAGAATTAAAGCTATTATTTTCTACGTTGTTGTCGGTGCTGTTACTTTTAATTGTAATGGTAGGTTCTATCATCTTTGACTTGTATGCACACCATTAAAATTACTCATTTTTATGTTAGCTCTGAAGATAAGATGCATAATTAAAACGTTTTAGTTTGAAATTCAATTCTGATAAAATTATGTAATCCGCAAAAACAAATGTTAATGAGAGAGCAGAGGAACTCTACAGTGAATGCGCTTTTATGTTATGCGGTTGAAAAATTTCCCAAGTTTCATATTTGAAACTAAGTTGCGTAAGTCTATATTTATTTTGAGTAACGTATACTGGAAATTATGTATTTGATGATTGCGGAATAAAATGAGTTAGGGGACAACCGCTCGTAAATTTTCGTTCTTAGACTTTTTTTTGTTTTCAGTTTCTGGATCATTCCGCGATCTAGAATAAACAAAGTATGAATAATATGCATTTGTTTTTAAACATAAGTTTGTGTGTTTAATACTAATTTGTGTTGTATCTTTGTGGAGCGAAGATAGTAATATATACATTTTTCACATAATGATGATCGTGTGCAGAGGGTTATGCAACACGGAGCAACCCTCGTTAAGGGCAGCGTCGGGGCGTGACTCCGAATACGGTGTGAGGGTGTGAGGACCCGCTAACGAACTGCACACTTGGCCGGACAGTCCATACACTATGGACTCAACTCACGATCACAGACAGCCCTGCTGTGTACTACGTAATATAACTGGATGCATGACGTCGTATGAAATGTATGGGAAACATGCTGCCACACGTACTATGTATGACATATAACGTCAACTCTCATTAAACTAGAATATCTCAACGATAAATATGTAAATATTTTTTATATAATAAGATTGGCCTTAACAACAGAGTGCTATTCCGATTATCATAGTAAATTGACTATAGTTAAGTTACGATCATTAAATCTAAAATAATGCAATATTATAATTAACGTATTTTTAGTATTATTACTTGAAGAGATTTAATTTGTTATAAGTATCCGTCACTAGCCTTAGGTATAGCTCCGCTGCAAAATTCTTGCCATATTGCATATTGAAAAAGTAATTTACTCCATAGGCCAATATTAAACCTTTCAATTTAAACACCCTCTAACAATGAAAATAGCAGAAGTTAATGAAAATAACAGATGTTAATGAAAATAACAGATGTTAATGAAAACAATCAAATGTGCTTCGTGAATTCTATTTATATTTCTGCACATACTCTATTAGCTTTCCAAGCGTCTTAAATTTTTAATTGATTAAAAAAGTTAAATACACGCTGCCCATAAAATAATTTCTGCGTTATAAAAGTTAATATTATCAACTGTAAGCGTTGTGGAGTGTTGCTTCAATATCACTCAGACAGTTTTTTTTATAATCACATGCGCGAGCACTGAGGAGAACTATTAATATCTTTGTACTTGTGTATACATCTTTGGTCTTAAGTAGATCATCTTTGGCTTTGTACATGACGAGTGAAGGTTTTGCTAAATAAAGTGTATGAGGCAGTTGGCCGACTGATCAGCGGACAACTCTTACCCAAGGTCTTTGAGCCCAGTACATTAACTCTCAAAATATGTAAAGGTGTCAATATTTCAACGCAAATAAATTGAAATAAATAATGACACGGTGTAGGCAACATCCATCTGCGAGGATAATTCCTTATTACATCAAGGTTTATGGTGCAAAAATGTTCACATGCACAAAACATATATTACCATCTCCTTTCTTGATTGTATATTCGTAACAATTTTTGACTATATATTCTGAATACAATTGTAATAATTTATTATGAATTACTGCCGCTGTGAGCGGTTATTTAAACAAAACTTTAAGTACACAACTATAACGATGGGCAGCTATCTATGTGTCTAAAGAAACTACTAAGCAAACCAAAGAGCAAGATCCAATGAGTTTCATTAAATTAAATACACATTTTAGGGAAATTACGTAATGGATAAAAATAACCGTAACGTAACGTCACACTATGATCAAAACGATATGGCTCACTTTTGATGGCTCCACGTTCACCTGGCATCACGCAATGCAACTTTTTTATATAATTGTTTCCATAACTATCAAATTATTATACAGAATTAAAGCTGCTACTGCTCTCATTACTCCGGACTAGTTAAGCAAAGTGTGGGAAAAATTGGATTTTATATTGGATGTGTACCGTATAACTAAAGGTGAACATTTTTAATATTAGTAAAAAAATTGGTGTGCTTATGGTATCATTGACGCACGACTGCCATAACCTCTTTGATCATTAGCTCCTCAGTTAGGTCCTTTGATCTAGTGAGGAAGCACGAGCTGTCACACCCGGTTGCATAACTCGCAGGGGCCAAAACTGCAGTCATTAAAATAAAAACTAGTAGTAAACGAAGTATCGGACTTAAAACTAATTAAATAGATAAATTATATTAGCTATATAATCGTACAAAATTTAGTTTAAGAAATTATGATAAGTTGTTTCAAGGAAGAATTCATCGCACAATTAATTTCAGTATATAACTTAACGACGAATACGGACGAAATTGTCTGGTTTTAATAATCTCGTTCATCTTGTAACGTCGAGTATTCCAAAGCACTTCATCATTCATAACATCCATGTTAACATCAAAAATAAACAGATGGAAACATAAAAAAGTTATTACCATCTTCCAGGTTAGATATGTAATTTATTACTTTTTTCAAGATCTTTAGAGCTTATTCTCTTCAAAAAAGTCACAAAAATTCACTCCGTATACAGTTATTGTTCTTTATATTGATCGTCTACAGAACAACAGTTTATAATGTTTCAAAAACTTTCAGTTTGATCTTTAACAGTGCGCCTCATGTGTCTAATAAATATTCGATTGATGTTATTAAAAAATTAAATACTTACATTTTTCATAAGATTGTATTCTTCTATCTCTGGAAATGGTCTCCTTGTTCTCTAGTAGTCCTTCAATTTAGTTACACAAATTTCAGAAATCGTACGGGCCTTTTATGGAGAATTCACGCACGTTTATTTGGTTTGAAATGGAAATCATAGTTAATTTAATTCTCAATTCAAATATTTTTCACATTTAACAATGTTTCTCACATAAAAATTTGTGACTTCTTATAGGTTTTCTAAATTTGATCTCAACCTTTTGGAAAGTAATGTATTCATCAATTTTAAATGAAGCAATTATTGATGTCGCAAACATAATTTGCAGTTATATGATTGCTGCAAACTTGATTAGCTGAAAAATTACCCTTTTAGTTATATCGGCCAACTAAGCGGACTTTGATGTCAAGACTTAAGGAAAGTAAACTTTATTAAAGTTTGTTGTTTATATAAACATTTGCATCACCAAAATTTGATTTTTTTATTATTTATATAAAAAATGATTATCAAAAATTTGTTTTTAATTCGATTATAAGCTTAATGTTGATAACTTATCAATCGTACACAATGAAACTAAAGATTTACTTGTGAAATGATCAATAAATTTAATGGAAAACACGAATTTAATGTCTCAAAACTATCTCTTTGCGACGAAAGTACTCTTATTTATTTATTGTTATTTCAATTTTGTTCTCTAAATTATTATCAAATGTTCCACTGCTTATCGACGACCTACTTGGAAGTCTGAACGTCACCAAAATGCCAGTGGCTTCCTATCGTTCACCCGGCTACTTTTAAAAATAATTAGAAATTTTCCTCATCACATAACTGGGATTCAGTATAAATACTTAAAATTTCCACAAACACGACCAAATGACTATATATACCGAATATACTGTATAGTTACGTATAATGCCAGTGTCTGACGCAGCCTTTTTCTAAAAACTTGGTCAGCGTAAAATTGTAAGTTTTGGATTGAACATAAAATAGTACAAACGTTTTCCGAATAGGTTAAAAAAGGATGTAGATAGGTAACTTCGGTTCAGAGATTTGCACAGGCAAACGCATTTGACCTGTTTTCACTGGCTTAGGGATTCTAGTTTCTACAGTCTGTGTTGAAAATTGAATAACAGAATGCAATGGGAGAGAGGGACGGGGGAGGGTTCAAACGTCGCAATAGTTTAACCGGATCTCATTTATTTGTCTTTTCATAATTTCTCTTGGTGCTGGAATTAGTAAATCTCAAGTGCTAATTACCCGTTTCGTAATAAATTTCTTCTGAAGTAGTTGGTAGCATCATATCTATTGTACAGACAAACAAGCCACCCTTTGTCAACGATCCATAGCGAGGACTCCACGAGCACGCTAATTGCCAAGTAGTCGCGCGATCGTGCGCATGTGTGTTTTGGAGTGGATATAATAACAGTATCCATCCGCAGAGCCGAGCACTTTGCCGGCCGGCGTAGTTCCTGTTACATCCATTAGCAAGGCTCCTAAGAGCCACCTCATTGCCTAATTACAACGGGTCCTCCGCGGTAATTACCGATGATCGACTGCAAGGGCCGCACTCCTGTGGTCGACCATTGTCCATGGCCACACAGAACATCCGCCCCTCGTAACCGCAAACAATGCGCCATCCAGATCACACAAGGTCACAACACATAATAGCGCTATAACTACGAATAACAATCGGTAAAAAATCCACTGGGTCTACATAAACAAACGGCTGTAAACATACTTGCTTTAAAGACTTTTATTAACATTATTAATTATTTATCCAAGGTTTCTACTACCCATTCGCATATTACAATACTTTTTACCATATTCATTTAGTAAACCAAGTGGAATACTTACCTCTTATAAAATACTGTCGGCTGATCAATCAAGAGCATTTTATTCTGGTATTTTTAACTACTTGTTTTACAATAATTTTTATTAGGTCTTACAAAAAAATTATTCTTATAGCGATTCTGCTTGATTTCTGATCGTATGTTTTCGTTCAGTTAATTTTCAACAGGTCTTATTCACGCGGCTTCCGCATCGACTTAGACTTCTGCACCCGCATTTATTTCCACAGTAATTAATGCCCATGTTCATGTATGCAGATGTAGCGCAGGTCGCCACAAGAAAGAAAATTTACTTCTTTGTTGGAAGAGAAAAATATGTCATCGCCAGCTGTTTAAACACTCCCTATAAGATCAAGTTTCTTACTCCAGTGACAGACGAAAAGATTAAATCAGATATTATGGAGACGAGAAACACTGGGGATGACGTTTTAGGTTTTCTTAATTAAATTTCATTGGTTACCATTATACAAAATGGGGTTAATACAGTAGTCTACAAACTCCCGGGAATTTTTTTTTTCGGACGGTTAAAATTTAGCGTGCTCCTCTTTGCTAGATACGCTTCCGGGACCCTTGGTTCTGGTATTCCTCGGAAGCTGGTAGGTAATATTCCTCAAAATTCCGGCACGCGCCCTTTTGAACAACGGTCTGTTGTGTAATTGAATATTTCCCTTTAAGGGACGTTGGACCACCCCGTTTGTAGTCTACCCGAACTATCAACAAGAGAACTTCGTAGTTTTCAAAATAATCTCCGCCAGTAATGTTATATTCACTACTATCTGGGTGCCTGGCGATGGCAGAGAATTAATTTATATTAGCCCACAACCGTATTTCATTCGACAGTAATCTCTTTGTCAACACTTGAATGAACCACCAACGAGAGGGTCAAAATTTGAAAATTTACCTTTTCACGTCTCCTACTTCATGAGGTCTGAATTTCATCGTAACCGCAGTTATCATTAAGTGTGTTAATGGAGCCAAGAAATCTACTGGTACCTGCAATAAGCACAGTAACTTAAAAGTTAAAAAAAAAGTACGATACCGATGGAGACACTATTAATCTCACTAACTGTGAAAAATATTTATTCACATTCCCATACGTTTCAAATTTGCTTTCTCTCCGTCCCAACGCCCTGAGATTGTAGTAGTTTCTTATCTCCACAGTCATTCCTTGCTTTCGGGTCGGAAGGAGAACAAGCAAAAAATATTGTTAATATTGTTCCACACGTTTAAATTTGTATGCGTCAAACGCGTACGCAAAAATACTCTGTAACCATGCATTATGTTTATAACGAGATCATTCTTGTAGTTTCTCGTCATTCTGATTACTGTGAAATAATGTGTATACCTACATATCATTGGAAAATAAAATTGAGTGTCTGCGGCCCGGATCTTTTATAATCAATCTCCACTGGGGCTTAGAAAACATTTTGAATTATTATTAACCAATTAAAAAGTATAATTACTTAAATAAAATGTTAGCTACACTGAAAACATTATTTCACGCTTAACAGAAATTTAATTATCTCGGTTGACAGACTACGTTAAGTAATAGTCTACCCTGTTTTAAGTTCTATATATCTTTATACCTAAATCGGCAGAAAACTTCTCTGGGATGATCAGTGCTAAACGCAAAAATTTCATGGCAATGCAATGAATGATATAGGGACATTTAATAGCAAACCTTATAAATAACAGTTGGTATTGAAAAGGTCCGGCAATTATCTTATGAACCCTGTAATATATCTAAATGAAACATACGAAAAATTTTAAATTAAAATTCCTGTTTTTAAAAAAAACACAGAAATTCGTTGAACCCTTTCGGAGCCAATTCGAAACAAACTTTCAGATAGTCACTTCAATTTTATTAATTGATATATATGTTTAGTACTTAGGAGCATACTACTCTCAACAGACTTCAGCCTAATGATGAAAAAGATGCTTTGAATTTTTTCTCATAGCGGTGTTAAATTTGAGCAAGTGTTAGTTGTTTGGAAGTCTTATAGTCTTATATTTATTAATACTGGATTTAGAGTACTTAACCTTTTATTTTTATGTGATTTAGAAGTGCCTCAAAAATTCTACTCGTGTGTTAGTAAGGCCAATTTTAATGATGACAGAAAATGTTACAGGGCTTGTTGAGATAAGATGATATATTAATCAATATAAGTCGTATTAAATGGAGTAGGAAAATGCTGAAAAAGAGATGGGTGGATAGAATCACTGACGAGGAAGTTCTAAGCAGAGAAGGGGAAGAGCGAACAATGTGGAGGACGTTGACAACGAGAAGTGATATATACGAGTGTGTGGGGGTAAGACCAGAAGAGGGAGGCAAAGGAAGGAATTTTCTAAGCAGATTAGGGAGAATGTGGTAGTTATGCGGAAATGAAAAGGCTTGCACAAGATAGGTTGGCATGGAGGGTTACATCATATCAGTCGTAGGACTGAATACCACAACAACAACAATAACTTGTGATCTTAAATGATAACCGGGAGTCGAACTCGGGCTCTTCCGCTTTCCGGCGGGTCGTCTTAGCACGCAGACACCACAGTTTACGAATCTGTTATTCTTTAATAACCAGGCGTCGTATGTAGTATTATTCAAATTTATTGTAAATTCGGTTATTAACGCTTCATCATCAAACATCAAGCTGTTATATTTTTGAAATTAAGGATGTTAAAAAGTACATCCACGAAGAACCTGTACATATCACAGCCTTCCTTGCTTGTTTGATGATCGAGCGTTAATAACGTCTAATAAAATAATAAATTTATTGCTGATCAATTTAATTACGGAATAATGGAATAAGACAATATTACCCCATCTCTTTTCGTACTAACATTTATATGATAAATGAATATTTTATACATGGATCATTAAGGAAAACAATTATCAACTGGATTTTTAGTTACAATTTCCAGTTTCACTACTAACTGGTCATGCATCGAATTCATCTCGATTTTATGCCTACGATACAGTCGAAATTTATACAGCTCTGCCAGCATGTAAATGATCCGAGAAATCGTCGTACTATATTGGAAAAATATGAGGCTGCTCTGTTTTTGTCGTCTATACTCGTCAAAAGCATAGAGCATATCTGACACAAGGCAAAACCGAATATTTTAAAGAGTCGCCTTTCGGTCTCTTTTTATCCTCTTCTCTTCTTTTATCTCCACAGACAGTCTCTCCCTCTCTCTCTCCCCCCGGAAAAACGAGGATATCTCGTAAAGGCACACGACTATGTCATCAAGTTTTAAGACCGGCTTTCAGGAATCTTCATTTCCACTACAAACACAGGCGCCGACGGGGTACAAGAAGCGAATTCAAGTAGAGACAATAGATTTGCATTGTGCTGTAAGAGGTAAACAGTCATTGAATATTATATGTGCTCGTCGGACAACAGACAGCTGCAGTTGTAAGAAAGACTAAAAGACTAGTTGTAAAATCAATTACCCAATTAAGTAAGAACATTAGCGAATGTGGGCAACTGACAAACTATCCAAGCTTCATTGGCCGGTCATTTCTTTTAACTAATAATATCACACCCATTAAGATTTTATTAATGTGCTTGTTAATTATGTATATATTTTTCAGTTGTCCTATCTCTTTAATATAGAATTAATGAAACCAATAAGTAAATATGAATCCTATATATGATTAATTGGAGTTTCAATACGAATTTACGATTTTCTCTATTTAGTTTTTCAATTTTATTTATAGCCGCACAAACAACGAGGTCATTAGTGACTCAGGCTACTTGAAAACACAAACACCCAGGCCCTTGCCATGAATTGAACACGGGACCTCTGTGATGCAAGACTTTAGACCACAAAGGTGGCCAGTTGCCTTTTGTTTTAAATAGTATATGTACAATTCATAAGTAGCCGCTTGTATTGTTAGGAATTTATCTCAAAAAATTAATTGTTTGTTAATTACATATAATTTTCTCCTAATCTTAAAAATAAAATTCTCAGAAGACAGATATCAGAAAATAGACATAGGGGAGTATGCTAATAGTAGTAATATTAATTAAATATTCCAGGGAAATGCATCTAATTGATAAAAGACTCTCAGTGTATTCGGAAATATAATTTGCATTGGTTCAGCTAACTATAGTCGGTTACATATATATATATATATATATATATATATATACTCAAAAAATGTAATATGGGAAGCTGGTGTTAACAAAAATTTAATTTTTAATTCTTTAATTGGTTTCGTCAGAGATGGAACAAGATGATAATGCTCCCAATGATTATGAATAGTAGAATCTTAGCTTTAAGACAATTGATACAAAATATTTGTCCTTTGTTGAAAAATATGCTAAGGCTTGTTGGGTGTATGTTGGCACTCGTGTAAAAAATCAACTCATTCACTCGTCAAGTTATCGAACGCAAAAACATATATTGAACGCACAATCTGTATGAGAAGACTACACGAAATAAGTAGATTACAGTAAAATTACAAAATACAAGTAACACAGTTTAATGAATCAAAACGAATTACAGAAGTGGAAACTAAGCAGTAAAATAATCACGAGTACGGTAGACATACAGTCAGCACGTAGACACACTGTAAAGAGGTGACCGTTGTGAAATCATGGCTGGTGGACTTCAGATTTTTTATACGACGTTTCTTGTTATACCAAATTTCGTCTATTGGAACCAATGTTATTGAATTTTTTCCACTTTTGTCGTCCAGAACTTATCCTTGTCAATGACTGTGGTATTCCAAAGGTATTGCCAGGATATGTGTGTGACAAAAATGAATTGTCCCATGCTGAACGCATCGTGTTATTCATCATTTTCTTCCAGTATCTCATCATCAACCGCTCTTCTTTGGTGTGTTAGTTTTTAATGGAAAAATAAGCAATTCACCTTCAAGTTCGTGAACTGGCTTGCTGAAAGTTTTAGGCTCTTAACCACCTTCACTTTCTGTGAAACTGATACATTCTAATCCATCGTCCTTCAGTTGAGACCTTAGCTCTTCCTTTCTTTGAGCGTACTGTACTATAGAAAAATGCAAGGACCTCCTTTCAGGTTTAATTACCGTGAGGAGAAATAATGTAAATATATAATTTTATGTCATAGTATTGACCAATTTATGTGATAGAAAGTTAATATCATTTATAACTATCTCTGAATGTCAAGAATGTTGCCGTTGAGATTTATCTGTACAGCTGGCATATTATGTGCTCTAAAGGTCACTTCATTTTCCCAAACAAATCCCTGGAAGACTACTCTACTTTAAACACAAGAAAACTCACTTCACTTTCTTCTGACCACATCAAAGCAACTACATCAGAAAGAACTTGCTCTTTCTCATGCTTCTTCTCCAAGGAGCTACGCAAACAAATTTTAGATTTTATTTAAAAATTTGGCCCCACCTTTCCATGTAACTACACGCGTCTGCCACGCACCTGTTTAGAAAAGATAATAATTCTCACTGAGTACATTGTGGTCACTCAGCCCGTTTAAAGGTCGTAGGAATGTGTAACCGAGAATAATTTTATGAAAGTTCTATTTTTTTTCTTTCCGAATTTCATTCATGAATATACATGCAACACAAAACCAAAGTGAGGTTTCCTATCACAATGATAATATTGAGTTGCAATAATTCGAAATCATATGTTATTTATTACCAAATCATATTTATTTATTATAAACAATATCATTGACTCACCATTTGTAAATTAACATAAACCTTAAAAATCAAATATGCGTGTTTAATTTATTCATAAAGAGGCTGAGGAAACGATTAACATTTAATAACAGATATTTCAGTTGAATCACAGCCTGAATAGAATACAAATAAGTAATGCAACGTAGCTTTGACAATAAAACAGATTTTGTTTGAAAAAAGGATCTCGTAATAGGATGATAAATCTATCTAATTATAATTAAAAACAGGCCCTTAAATAAAATATTATACTTATTCTTTAGAATTGTCCGTTACCGTTAAAACACGCTTGCATTTTAAGACAACATTAAATTGTTTAGATATAATTAATTTCAAATTTATGTAAGGATGCAGTTAACGTAACAACGGGCCTGTTAAACATTAAATTGTTAACACTTTATTCAGTATCCGGTTAGAGTCTAGCGAATATATGTTTTGTGACAGAGAAGTTCATACTGGTATTTATGATGCTAACTTTGTAACAAGAACCATGGGATGCGATGGAATATTCTACTTTAGAACAACGTGAAAAGAATACCTGTAGTCTGAGATTCTGTTTTACGTAACAGCCCATAACAGTAGTATAAAATCCATAAAGACTTTGTTTTGAGTATCTGTTAAAGGAGAAATGCTCACATTTTGTGGAACGTAAAGTACTTTGTCTGCTGAGCGATAACACGCCCGTTGAAGACACCATTAGCGACAAGCCTAAAAACGAAAATAAAATAGCACCAAAATTAATCGCCATTCGTTCAACACAAAGGTTATTTTCATTATTTCGCGCGGTCGCACTTCTCTCAGGTGTACTGTAGATTATAGAAAGGAAGAATGTAGTGGTCAAATGTTTATTGGTTTTCTTACGGTTAACAGGGTGAATGAGGGTTATCCAGAAACTGGCAACTCCCCTTAATCTAATAGGAAAGGAATTTGAAAGAGGGGGTGACTAAGGGATAGGAAGAAAGTCAAGGCTTGTTTAAGGCCTCCGGGCTATAGTTTAAAATTTCTACCTCGTATTCACCTGAAAGACAAGCGGGATAAACGCCAAAAATCTTACATCAGGTAGAGCTATTGGGTACTTTTCTCACGTCTTTCTGAATGACGGGAAAGGAGTTTGCTGTAGGGTTGCATCATACCCCTGTCCCAGTTTAAGAGGCAGCTGGCCAACTGATCCAATGCGATCTTACTAAATTTCAAAAATCTGCGACGCCAAGACATTTGCCTCGGCATTTTAGAACCATTAAAAACAGAGAGAGAACGAGGCATCACAGAAGTTAAAGCTCGCCCTCATCTTGGGGAGAAATCCCTGCGAGAGGTAAGAGGAGCTCTTACAGGTATCCTTTTTTTAGTTAAAAAGTTTAATGAAAATGATGTGATGGATTTAATTAAAGTGTATATTATTTCGTTAAGGTGTACTTTATTTCGTTAACGAGCTAGTATTATATGTAAATGTTGAATTCTGGGAATAGTTTTGTCCCTTTGTTTATTTCACAGCTTTGAAAACTCATTTTTCTCCACTCTATCGTCTTATCGGGCACAAGCGCACACAAACGGAATTATAAGCTATTCTTGCTCCGTAACAGTAAAAATTAAATCACGTTCCTCCAGCTATATGTAGAATGCATCCCCTGGGGTAGTCGTGAGGGGGATGAGGGTTGCAGTAGGCCCACTGGAGAATTTTTTCAGAGCAACGCGTCACGTTCGTGAGCGAGAGAGAGATGGCTGTGGAAGGAAATTGATGATGTTACGCTGTTGGGGAAGCTATGGCGATTCATCGTTCTCTGCGCAGCGCAGGGTTGGCCTGGGATGAGGAGAGAATTGCGGCAACCTGAAATATTCGACTTGGAATGCAAATCAGTTCTCGTGAAATAGAGCATTTTGCTTTTTCGTTATCGTTCATTCCGCTATGAAGATGAACTGAGTTCGTTACGGAGAAGCGAGTGTAAAATTAATCCAGAATTCGTGGTAGTTGTTGAAACTTAAGTGGTTGCAAACCTCGTTGTTACATTTTTTTCTATTCAAACCTTCGTTATAAATTAAACTTAAATTACACCACATCACTCCTCATATTTTGCATTCTATGTAATTAATAACCCTTTACTATTTTAATAATCAAGTTAACGTGACTTTATTGAAATGAATTAATAACAGACAATTTCAGTAAGAATTCTATTTTAATTGAAATAATTACTTAAAACATAGTAGAAACACATCGTGTCCATTGCTTTCCTTGGAAAATCTTCAGGTGCACATAGTTTTAAATAATTCTTGAAAACAAGTTTTATATAATCACATATATTAAGCATACAATTGTATGGAAGCATATGGAATATTACAATTTATCTGATGAATGTCAGCACATATTGTCTGAAACTTTTATCCTGACAAAGCTATGTGCAAGATGGTTGCCACGTATGCTTACAATGAAAATAAAACAGGGCCATGAGAATGTTTCAATGGAGTGTTTGGCTGTGTTACAAAGAAATAAATTTGAGTTTTTGCGTCCATTCTTAATCGTGGATATAACGTCGGCCCGTCACTTAATAACTGAGACCAGAAATCGGTTTAATCAATTGACAGATTTGTTAGGAAATGAAAGGCAATATTAGCATGATTCAGTAACCAGTGACACCCCTTTAATATCGTGGTATGGTCGTTTTATAGGAACAGAAAATCAGCCAAGGGTTTACTATGGTTCCCGGACTATGGTTTTATGATATTACCATGTGTTCACCTGAAATACATGCAGGGCAAACCCTAGAAAACGTGCACCAGGTAGGTCGTGCTATCGGGTATTTACCACACACTATTCCGAATGAAAATAGAGGAAATAGCTGTGAAGTCGCAGCTCTCCGTATCTCGACACGTTTAGTACTAGTAGATGACTGAATGATCCATTAACATCAGAGGACAACTTTTAACGTACGGCCATGGTCTGCGAAGTCAGAACATGTTGTTGTGGTATTCAGTCCTAAGACATATCTGATGCAACGCTCCATGCTAACCAATCTTGCGCAAGTATTTTCATTTTCGTATAACTACCACACCCACATCCTCCCTAGTCTGCTTAGCGTATTCCAAACTTGGCGGCCCTCTTATGTTCTTACTCGCTTTAAAGCTAATTTTACAAGACCCTCATGTCTCAATTCGTGGTATATTAATCTATCCCTTCTCTTGGTCAACGTCCTCCAGATGATTTCCAACATTCTACTATGGCACCACATTTCAAAGGCTTCTAATTTTTGCTTCCTGCAACTCCTACTGTTCACGTTTCACACACATACAACGCCACAGTCCATATGAACATTTTTATCAATGATTTCCTAATATTCACATTTATATTAACCGTAAGTGAATTTCACTTTTTTTGCGAAAGCCTTCCTTACTATAATTATATCTTCACTAGTTATTATGCTTCCCAAGTAGCAGAATTACTTAACTTCCTTAAAAATCTGCCTTCTAATCTAACACTCTTTGTTAATCCACTGTTTCCCATACTACACTTAATCACCTTGGTTTCCGCTCCATGAATACTCATGTTGTACTTTTCCTTCAGGATCACATTCATGCCATTTATTAGGTTTACAAGTCTTCTTCGGATTTCCCTAAAACTAAAATATCATCGGCAAAGCGTAGTGTTTTTATTTCTTCCCTTGCAGTACTATTCTTTTGCATATTCCGTTTTTACTTCCTTCATATAAGTGGAATGAATTCTGTTTAACATGGACGAATTAAATTAATTTATATAAATGAAACCTAAATTTGCATTTTTTTGGTGTTAACAGACTACATGAGGGTGATCCTGAAACAGACAACTCCCCTTTAATAGCATAGGAAGGGAAATTGAAAAGGGGGATGCGGAAGGTACAGCAAGGTAACCAAGGGTTGACTAGGGCCCCCGGGCTACGGTTTAAGGATCCTCCGGTGTTTCAAAAAAAGAGTTTCAGGGAAAACCCTAAAAAACCTGCATTAGGTAGGTCGGGCATTCCCAGTACATATACCTCCTAAAATAGATGAATGTGTCTCGGCATGTGAGAACTTTGAAAAAGCCCAGAGAGAGTACGAGGCATTTCCGACATAATCAGGTGAACCATGCAGTAACTTTGGTATGAAGCGCCTACGAGAAACTTCCCGCCTAGGGCTTTTTTTGGGGGGTGGGGGTTAACAAGGTACATGAGTGGTCCTGGAACAGACAACTACCCTTTAATAGCACCCGGTCTGCGTTAAACAAACTACGGTTTACAAGGTTTATTTAAGGAACTTACTGCAATGAACACCGTTTAATATAGACAAAGTATATAAATAAAATGCAATTCCAGATTCTTTTGACAGGCGGGAGTGATGAATAACAGGTTACACAAGCGTTATCCTAAAACAGCGTATTTACTTCCTTCATCGCCTGTTCTATATAATAGTTAAAAAGCTTTGGCGTCACACTGCATCCTTTTCTCATCCCTTTCTACGTTTCTGCTTTCTTTTCTTGCCCTTCAATTTTTATTACTGCTGACTATCTTCAGAACATACATCGCTCAGAAGAGGTAGACGTGTCTCGGCATGTGAGTACCTTACACAGCCATACAGAGAGGGAGAGAACGAGGTATGCCCGATGTATTCCCCCATCAATATGCTGGGGAATTTTTTTTAACAGGCTACATGAGGGTAATCCTGAAACAGGCAACTCACCTTTAATAGCATACGAAGGGGATTGGAAAGGGGGGGATGCGGAAGGTAGAGCAAGGTAGCCAAGGGTTGACTACAGTCCCCGGTATATAGTTTAAGGATCCTACCCGGTTTTCACCTAAAGAGATTCAGGGAAAACACTAGAAAACCTGCATCAGGTAGGTCGGACATTGGGTACTATTCTCACGCCCTTCCGAATGACGAGAGACGAGTTTGCTGTGGGTCCCTTCTCCGTGTCTCTACAAGTTTTAGGAGGCAGTTGGGGTTTTTTTTTGGGTTAACAGGTTTTTTTTGGGGTAACAGGCTACATGAGGGTGATCCTGAAACAGGCAACTCCCCTTTAATAGCATAGGAAGGGAATTGAAAAAGGGGGGATGCGGAAGGTAGAGCAAGGTAGCCAAGGGTTAACTAGGGCCCCCGGGCTATGGTTTAAGGATCCTACCCGGTGTTTCACCTAAAGAGATGCAGGGAAAACCCTAGAAAACCTGCATCAGGTAGGTCGGGCATTGGGTACTATTCTCACGCCCTTCCGAATGACGGGAGACGAGTCTGCTGTGGGGTCGCAGCATTTCCTTCTCCGTGTCTCCACCAGTTTCAGGAGGCAGTTGGCCGACTTATCCAATGGGATCAGCGGACAGCTCTTGCCATATGCCCAAGGTCTTTGACCCCGGTACATATACCTCCTAAAATAGGTGAAGGTGTCTCGGCATATGAGAACTTTGATAAGTCTTCCACTCCAGTACATATACCTAAGTGAAGGTGTCTCGCATGTGAGAACTTTAAAAAAAACAGCGAGAGTACGATGCATTCATTGTGCTGAAGTGAAGTTTGAATTTCTTTCTCTCCCATTATTTGCCCAATTTTAGCACTCTTAGGTTTTGTTTTCCTAACTTTAAAAACTGTTACAGTGATAAGAGATTTTTCCAACATTGAAGACCTGGAGTTTGTACTTGATGACTATTTTGCGGTGATGGATATTTCTTGCATTAAACAGGGTATCGAAGCTATTTAACACGTCTGGGAAAATTTGTCGATATAAAGTAGGGTGTGAAAGAGGTTTCTTATCACTTGTTTTACGTTTTCTTTGTTAGGTTGGGTATTTCTGAAACTACCCTCGTATTTACAATTTATAACATTTATCCAGTAATAAAAAACGGAAATGAGTTGAAATCATTAATCTTGTTGTTTTAAATTTTTTGTCTTTTCGGATATAATGATTATTTAATTAGTGTTTGTCATAGAAACTATTATGCAAGAAAATATGACATTGTGAATACGAAGAAAACTTCGCATTTTGTCAAAAATTCCTCGACAGTTTCTTCTCAGAGAATTTATTTTACCGAAATGCTTTCTCGCATTTGCAATCGAGTTGATTAGTCATGACAGTGAACACAGTTTGTTCTGCTCAAGCTCTAGACACGTTGACAGAGAAGATCTGTTGAATTTGAAGAGACAGCCTGACGTAGCTGTTTTTTCTTTTTGAGAAAAAAAAAGTACACGGAACATATTTTAGCCGTTCTATGGCAAAGCAGACCTTTCCTTGCGGTGGTGGTAGTGAAGTCCCACACACACACAACCCCACAAAATGAAAAGACATTTGTTCATTCCAAGCGAACAATGGGTAAGGCCGGTCTTCGCGTGGCATTAACTCGGCAAAAGAACAAGGCGGCAGAATGAGAAGAAGAAAGGCTGTCACAGAAGCCTTAAAGATTACAAGGAGAGGACCTCGGAACGGAACGCGGACAAAGCCGACGAGCGACGTGACGGAGCAGGAGGGAAGAAGATGGCAGGGGTGGCAAATTGTAGAGATGCACCTGCTACTACGTGGCGCAACAATGGCGACAACCAAGGTTTCGTAATCTGTTACGAAGACACGTCGTTATTTCCCCCGGTGATGCACGTGCCAAAAAAAGAATTTGTGCGGGAAAAAGTTAAACATATTCGTTTCATCTTCCGCGCGAGGTAACGAGGTAAAAACGATTAAAACCATTTTTTTACCCGTGTTTGACATCCTTTTAGTCTTTCCCAGTGCGAAAAGCCGTATCAGCAATGGCAGAGGTGATTTCATTGCAATAGATGTGGTGGTTTGTCGAAGAAGAAAAGCAGTCTTACCGCGGTCGGGAACCATTGCAGAAAATGACTGCATGAATGTCTCCCTCTCTGAGCTGAACAATGGAAGGATGAGATATGAAAGAAAATAAGAGTAAGACAAAAAAAGAGACTGAAATAGCTTTGGTGTGACAAGCTCTTTCTGCATACTGTAAAAGGCGCCTCCTTCTTCGGATTTTTTATTATGATTTGTTAAATGGCAAACACATCCAAGCATCAGGAAAATATAGCAGCCTTTATTTTCAGACTCATTTCTGGAAAGTTCAAAAATATTAATTTCACTTTGCTTCGCAAAGAGGACGTGAGGAGGCACGAAAAGACTGAAACTTTGACGGAATGGATTACTGCAGGTTTGAAAACACAAAAGTTGACAATGCCGTAATTAAAGGTTCTCTTTCTTTCTCCTCTTTTAATGCATGTGATTCTTTTCAAATTATTTACCTCAGTCTTTTTTTTTGGATCAACATCAAAGGAGCAGCCACGGTCATTGTTGAGGAATAGAAATAAAAAGGAGTGTCTGCTCGTTCGTGAAGTAAAGAAAGCAGCGCAAGTCAGAGAGAGAATACGTTTCATCAAAGAGCAATATCTCTGACAATAAATAACAATGGGACGAGAATACAAAAGAATTGAAAGAAACGCGTACCTGTGATATTCTGCCACTAAGAACGCTGTTGATTTCATTTTTGGATCTAGGTTCCGTTATTAGTACCAAAATTTAGCGTTGCTAAATTAAAGTAGATAGTAATTAAAATGGTTTACTATTTCGTAATTAAATTTGCACACGTATTGTTCTAAAAGAATAAAGACATAATTTGAACAACTCGATTTACGGAAGCAATTAGCTTTATTTATTATTGTTTTCTTAAACGAGTCAGTAATTCCGGATATGTAACGCTCATTTCAATTTAGGCGATGGTCTCAAATATAAAAGAGTTAGAAAGCGTCTTAAAATGTTTTTAAACACAAGTGGCCATAAATTTTTTCACTGCCATTAAATTTAGGTTCTAGAGACAACGAACGTCCGTACGAGAAATCATAAATTACAAACCAGCAAGACAAAGTAACCATTAAACTCACGTTAAGAAAAAATACTACTCGGACAGAAACAAATAAAACGGGATAATTGCTTCCATTTGAGACGATTTTTCACATTGTCAAAGATTTCTAGAAATCATCTGAAATACACTAATAAAGGAGAGAGTGAATTTCTGACACGAAAATAACGTAATATAATTATTTAGCCTGAGCATATTTTACGGCACAATAAATGATTTTCTGAAGTAAAAATTAATAAAAGAAAAAGAAAATTAAACCCAATAAACACGGTCCTCTTTTATTTAGACAACTTTATTTAAGTTATCAGACAGGAGCTTTCGGCACTTAGCTGGCAAAAATCGGATTTTCAAAAGCGATTAACTGACAAACACGACCGAATTTAAATATAATGCTATTTTACGCTGGATATTGCTATGTTTCTTTATTATCAGATACATTTAAATGCGTGAAACATGCGAAATTATGTATGTACATGTATATCTAAATATCTATTAGTGACACTTTTAAAGAACTCAAGTATGGTTCAGGGGAAAAAAGCAAGGTCGGATGCTTATAGTATCCCCTTTAAATAGGTATACGAAATAGGAGTAGTGCAGAGAGATTGAAAAGTCGCACACATCGAAATAAATGTGTCTGTAAATAGTAGATTTATTTAATTATGTATATAGACCACCACAAAAGAGCATCACTGGTATAGCTAGTAACAATGCAGGGGTCACTTAAATATGTACTTTTCACATGACTTTTCACAGACTTCAAGTCGCGCCTTGGGTGTTTCCCAATTTTGGTGAGAGTTGGCTGCATCGGTTGATGTGTTTTCCCAAGTGTAACCATGAATGTAATTGGTCAATATCCATCCCTGCCACTTGGATTATATGAACCAAAGAAGTGGCGAATAGATTTTAAAAAGGCGTGCAGAGAGATTTTAAGGAGATTTAGACAGATTTTTCGAGAGCTGTGAGACGGGAGAGATGGCAAGACAGATTTGGTGAGAGATTCCGGGAGATGTTGCTGGACCGGTGGTTGGAATTGTGGTAAGAGAGATTTTGAACTTCTTCCTGAACCAGAAGAACAGCAGCGGAGGTGGCTGTGATCTGGAGATTGGACGACCCAATTAGGAGGATGAAGCTGGAATATTCACTAAGCCGATGGGTAATTACCCCTGTGACTCTTTGCTGATATTCTGTCCTGCCAAGACGGAGTAGATTTGTGTAAAATATTTTGTTCTATGAGAAGGTCCATAATATACAACCCTGAGGTTAGAGATAGAATTGTTTAATTTTTAGGAATTTATTTGTATCATTTTTTGTAAATATATCTAGTTTTAATTTAAGAAACAATAACCAGCATAAAGATCTAAATATGAAAATTGTAGCTATTAATATAAATGTTTCTGGATCAAGGAAATTATTGTCTTTCTTTTATATTATAAAAACTCATTACTAATATCCCAACTTAAAATAATGAATATCCTCTCCTATATTCATTACAGGATGTAATAGTAGCAAACAATTATACGATAATCAAATGAATCTACAGTTTCCTGTGCCATTTCGATCATTTGTTGTCATGTAAATGTGAGTAATATTTTGATCGCTGTGTATTATTACATAAAACTTGATGTCCAATACAACGCAGACTGTCGGCCTCCTTTGGCTGCCTCACAACACAGAGGTCCCGGATTCGAATCCTAACATATCCAAGGATATGTGTGAGTGTCTAATGCATTTTCACAATCACCATAGCTCCCGCTTCCACGTTCGCACGGTAGAGCACTGCAAGTGTTCATCATCAACAGACTGAAGGCAACCAACGCTGTGTTATTTCCTTTGAAAGAGGAAACGGTTCTCCGAAAAGAACTTTCCTCTACTGAACCTGCAGTTGGGCACAACACTAATTAATTAAACAATAACGCACACTAATGATAAAACTGGAAGTGTATTGTAATTGATTCAGCTTTATCCAAAGTACCTGAAACAATTGATCGATACTTCTATCAAGTGAGCTGTTCCGATTAGTACTACATATAAGCTAAAATCCCATATAACAGACATTTTTCACTGCAACCGGTACTGTGTCCCTGATTTATATTTAGGGTCTAAACCATTGTCTGTTCATTCATGGCCTACCACTAAATTTGGTTTCACTTCAATTATGTAACATCGGCATCCAATACATACAGGCTTGAGTTTCGTTCTTGTGCCACGCTTCTTTAGGCCACATACTTCATGTAAGTGGAACAGCGATAGTATGGTGGGTTCCTATCGTACCATTTCCGCTCCGATGCGCCCTAAAAGATGAGTGTTTAGGTTTCCAGCCGGGGTGCGGGATGAGGGTATTGAAGGTTGCTGGAGTGGGGGTGGGATATTGTGGAAGCACTGGACCAGTGTTAGAGGCTGATACAGACAAAGGCAACACTGAAATTTATCTCGCACACAAATCAGTGTCTAGCCTGAGGTGTACGGGCTTTGTGCACCCTGCAACCAACACTTGCGCTCAGGCGTAATCCCTATACACTACAACACCTATTTTGTGCAGCTTTCGGGAAACTTCAAACGATTTAGAATTACGTAAACCACAACAGTAATGATTACATGCTAAGATTAAATGTCGCTAATTGTTCAATCAAAATCTTAAAGTCCCATTTTAATTTCGGCTTATTCCAAACCTAAATTTCAGTTCTTAAACACTGCTTTTGTAAATATCTGTTGGGTGAAAGTATTCGTCTGATCTAAAGATTTTTATGAACAATACCAGGCAAGACAGGTTCCTTCCAACTAACAACTGTATTGTGCTTTCCAATTATGTCTTCAAATTTTTGATATTACAAGACATTTGCATGTTCCATTTTTAGGAAAAAATTGTTGATATCACAACTAACGTCTATGGTACATAATAACAAGATATACGACCATAAAAAGCAGAGTGAAATTATTATAACAATTAGATAGGTCGAAGTTTCGATTCGAGCTTAGACTCTTTCTTAAATGGCTCTTGACCGGTTACCGAGAAAGATACCATTCAGGAGCACTCTAATGGTGTTATATTTAAAAAATACGTGAGTAAAATTTAATAAAATAATAAGTCTTATAAAAGAGTGAGGTCTGTCCCTATATAAACGCTAAAACGTTTTATTCATAACTGTTATTATTAGTCTATGATTCATTATTTCTTGGGTTTGTTTTCCTCAAGGTAGTGGTTGGTACTCAGGAAACGTAAAATTAAATGAAACATAAAAACAAATGCCAAATCGTGAAAAAGATATGTTCACGTATACATGAAATTATCTAGTCCTCTAGTTGGACTTTGGTAAGGTTGGTTCCACCTGTTGTTGTCCACTGACGTCCTTTTTTTGGTTAACAGGTTACATGAGGGTGATCCGGAAACAGGCAAATCCCCTTTAATAGCATAGGAAGGGAATTGAAAAGAGGGGATGTGGAAGGTAGAGCAAGGTACGGTCCCCGGGTTATACTTTAAGGATCGTACCCGGTGTTTCACCTAAAGTAGTGCAGGGAAAACCTGCATCAGGTAGGTCGGGCATTGGGCACTAATCTCACGCCCTTTTGATGACGGGAGACGAGTCTGATGTGGGGGTCACAGCATTCCCTTCTCTGTATCTTCACCAGATTAAGGAGACAGTTGACCGATTGATCCAATGGGATGAGTGGACAACGCTTACCGTATGCGTAAGGTCTCGGCATGTGAGAACTTTGAAAATATAGAGAGGACGAGACATTCCCAATATAGTCAGGTGAACCTCGCAGTCCATCTGGGGAGAAGTGTCAGCTAGGGGATGCAAGAGGAAACTCCCACAGGACTCTTCATCGCTGGCGAAATCCTTCAGTTAAATAGGAGACACTAGCATCATGGGGAACGCAAATCTTTAAATATTCTAGCTTCTTACATCTTTCCAGATAAAAAACTTAGCGTTTTTGTTTAGGCTGGATGTGTAGCAGTTTTTTCGCTATTTCATGATTAAAGCAGTAATAAATTATCACAATCTTAGACGCGCAAACCAGCCACCCGCTCATTTCCGTGCGCATTTCCCACTCATTTCCGTCCGCACTTGTACAAATAATCGTTCTGACCAAGTCAGCAGTCGGCGCTCCGGAAATTATTAATCCCTGCCGACCTGCAGGGCAGCACCTCCGCCTTACCGGAAATTGTGAGATACATCATTGTTATTTAATAAGTTTATTTGTTGATCCGGGTGCCCAGCGTTACCAGGGCTTTTATTTATAATAGGCTGGTACATAACGCTAGAATAGTCTGTAATCTTGGGTAATTTCGCTTTATTGTCATCAATATCTTTCTCTTCCACCAATGTAAAACGCGGAATTTGGTTTACACCTTTCCAAACTTCTCTTAAGGGTTGACTTGCGAGGTAACCGGTCTGTTAAATATCAGAATAAGACTCAGCGATTCAAATGATACTGGTTTAGAATCAAAATTCGTCAGTTTTCTTGTTTTTCCGAGAGACAATAGTAGACACCCACCGCTATGATTATTATTTATTCGAGGGAAACATCGGCGATTTTGAATTTTTAAAAATTCCACCCCCTCCCCCATCTAGGGGTGATGGCTCGGCCATACTCAGACAGTGCTGATTTCCTGATCACAAAGAACATGTGTAAAAATTTGGCGGAAATTGATACACGCGTTTATATTTGTACGCCGAACATGCATTCACACAAACGTATGAAATTTCGGATATTTTGACAATTAAACAAAGAATATTATTTATACGAATAGTATAGTTCATTCATCTACTTGATTTGCTCTGTTTATCGCGTAATTACTTGTAAATGGAGTGGAAGTTTTACTTAGGTAACAATGTAAAGTAAGTACTTAAAAATATACAAAAGTGCAGCGTTCACTTTCCGCCATATAAATATAACGCGTTGAGACTAAATGTATTTGCTGTATGTACAATAAAATTTTAATTAAAATATTGTAATTGAAGTCCAATTGCCTAACAAGAAATAAATAAAAATGAAATGAAAATAAAATTGGCGTATCCTCTGCCAGCAAAACGCTTACAGCGAAGTTTAGTTTTTAAGATAACACTGGGAATTAAATCCATCAAATGGTGAGTCAGAAATGTGTCTATATATTCAGAGAAAAGATTCAGCACCAAATTATGATTGTTGATAACGTTGTAACATTTATACTGTTTTAGATTTCTTTGTAAATAAGTGGCAAAAAGGCTTAAAATACCAAAGATGGTAGAAGTTAGAGTAACGGGCAGTGAGTCAGAATTAATTTATAATTATGTTTAAATGTTCGTTGACCAAAAATTATATTTGTGTGTTTGTACTCTCTGAGCACATTGTAATGTTAACTTTGTTACCTTGTGATGTTTTGCAGCTGTCGTCTTCTAACGCGACGCAGGTGCTGCTGCGGAAGGTGGGCTTCAGGTTGTCAGGGAACTTCAGCTGCGAGGTGACGGCGGATGCTTCCTTCTCCACCAAGACCGTCTCGGCGCAGCTGCTGGTAGTCTGTAAGCGCAGATCATTTATATACCTGCCCATTCATTGTAGTCAATCCTGTAAAAGCAATCATTTAAATCAGTTAACGCTAACCGTTCCCTCCTGGTGAAGCTCATTACAAAAGTTTTGCTGTTGAATGGTACGTATATGTAGGAACCACTTTTCATTTTCTGCGATAGAGATAAAAATCGGCAGGCTCTTGAAAACGGACATGGTGAAACTACGAATTGAAAAATATCCATGAGATATAAGGGAGAATTGAAAGAAGTAAGAAAGTACGAAGGGTATGATAATAAATTAAATTATAAATAGCTTGATACGGACAAGCGAATAACGCATGTTTTCCTTATTTTAAAATTGATTAAAATTTTATTTTATACTACTTAGTCTAGATTGTAGTGCCTGAATCCGAGTCGGAGCATTTAGACTCGTTTCAAGAAATAAAAGTTTAAGGATTAAGATGGTCAGTCTTTTCAGTACGCCGTATGAGTTTCACTGGAGAATGAAAAAAATTAACTGCAGGACGAACAGCGCTTGGAGGGAAGCTGGCGTAGCAGTACTGTCATACTTAAAAGCATTTATTATATTCTTACGAACGTGATGAACATTACAGACAAGCACCAGGTTGTTCTTCGCACCCTCTACCTACTATTCGTAAAACTTTACTAAGGCCCCTCTAATTAGGAGCCGGACCGTCCGCCATTTTTAATCTAGTTCTGCTAACGCAAGTGTGCTTCGCAGTGTAGAACGTCGAAAGTGTTCCTCCTTTCTGGTGCGATAATTCTGGTGTTTGCATCAGCAATATGGTTTGTTGTGCAGCTGTAAACTACTTTATCGAAGGATAACTTTAGGATCCAGTGACAGTTTAGGTAAACATTATTTACTTGCATTAATCCGAGGCTTGCAAAAGCCTTGGAAGCAAGTAATTGCACTGAAATCACTGGGCCTAGAAAAATGTCACTGGCATGTGCCAGAAATTTTTATTAGAAAACACTTCAGAATCTGAAGTTGATTTTCCAGAGAATTGTGGATTATTATTAGGGTATTGTGATATTTTGAGACCATCATTACTGATTTTTCAATTATTTCTGGAAGCTGAAAAACACTTCATGTTCCAAATTGATAAAATTAAAAATATGTCTTTATTTTTCAAAGAAGTGTTTAGTTCATTTATTTAAGCAACTAAAAGTATATTTTTTTTACCAAACGTGATGTATATTTTAATCTTTTACATGCATTAATTACATTAAAATCTTTAAAAACTCATAAGAAAATGAATTGAATAACCAAATTTAGACCTCTTTTTCGAATTTATTAATTAACGTTGAAAGTCTTGAGATAATCGTTGAGAAAATAAATTTATGTACTCTGGTTCAATCTTTCCTTCATTGTTTATGTTATTACATAAAAATCAACCTGAAAAAATTCATGTTTTTCAACTGACACGCGCTTTGTAGGTCCATGAACTTGATGGAAAAGTAAGGCAAGACAGTTCTGTAAGATTGAAAATGACGGACGGCCCAGCCTTATATTACAGGGGCTCTACCTTTACGGATGAGTTTTCTGACGTGAATATAACTTGAACTGAAGAGAATATATTTTTTCACGTTATTAAGATATTTATATAATAGTGTAATGAGGAAAGTTTTATGCTCTAGTCGCTCGAGCGATAGTACCTGAGAACCTTGTCTTCCAGAGCCTTCACTGCTGAGTGGTCAGAAGTCTTAACTGTTGAAGTAATTAGGACCTACATCAGGTTTCTTCCTCCTTCCAATAAACTTATTTATCAAATAACTGCATTTCGCAATAATCTCTATCTTACGTAGACTTGGCATTTTTGATTGAGAGGTCCCATAACCAATCGATATACCAGTTAACCCAAGACCTACCGTTTCCAAAACTACCGAATAATTGTTAGTGTACTATGATCGGTCCTGCCAAGTTTAATCCTTTCCTCTTTCATGTATACACTCGTCAAAGTTATGCGTCGTAAAATAGTTTTGCGTTCATGTGAACCATATTTAGCCTCCAGACCGGTAGACGACTGCGTATTGTTTTTGATGGGCCTAGATATTCTTATATCGACGAAAAGGATCGATGGAATGGACCATCACAATTTGAAAGGGGAGTTCGCTTCCACAACTGATCGATCCCGTAATTGTGATGTCTGAAAAAAAAGATAAGAATAGATGAATACAAAATTCGCTAGCGTAGGATCATCGTCACTTTTATTACAGCCAGCGGTTGGTGGCTATTTTCTTATAAATGTACCAAGTAAAGAAAATTAGTCGATAGTGCCTGTGACAGTCAACACAGCGGTATAAAGAATATAGAAGAAAAGAAGACTAGCAATTAAGTAATCACTAGGAGTCGTTGAGAGAAGGTGTTCCAGCAGCCAATGGTTGTCGTGGACTAACTAGCTAAACTAAAGGATGGTGAAGGTAGAGGTTTCCCCCACCTTCACCAGCTGATAGCTGGTTACCTGTGAAAGAGACAGTCATTTATAGATGGCAGTCCTTCCCCTTAAATTCTCGCCACTGAGAAGTTCTGCTCAACTCTCGGTAGTCGCACGCTAGCTTTTCTTTTAAACATTTCTTCTTCCAATGGCTCAACAGCCCTCTTGAGGGCTTAGGCCTACCGAGTCGGCTGCGGACTGTCAACTGGCGCGACACATTTTTAAACATTTAGATTCGTAAAATTGAAAGAAATAAATTTTCTTTACATTAACTCCTGAAAAGTTGGTAATTTTAAATTTTATTTAAATGTTTATGACAAAAATTTGGCTGATATATTAATTTATATTGAATATGCCAAACATATAATCGGCTTTAACCCAAATTCAGAAATTTAGATCAGCTCTGTCTACTAATATGCAATCCAACCATAACATTAATTTTAATAATAATACGGAACTATACTGAAACTTAGAATTACAGAACCAATGTTTAATCTGAAGAAAGCATCGCAGGTAAATAAATGCAATGAAGGAGAAGTTGATTTTCAGTTGGCCGTTTTTCCAACTGATTACAAAAAAGTATTCCTGGAATAAAGAAATATTGTGTAGTTACAATTTTAATCTATTTGTAGCCACTTTTAATACGTGCTTTTTAACATCAACACTTTTCTATAATGTAATAACTGTCTTTAATAAATACCTCAACGTAAAACATCAGTGTATAATATTTTAAAATCCTATATACTACTGGGAAGTACAAAAATAAATTTTTTAATAATATTACCGATTTTATTGAAGTAAATGATACTCAATCGTTTCCCAAGCGTCAAGCAATAGAAGTGTAACAACATATCTATGACATTGACTATTAGTTTGATTTTAATCGGTATACGATCAATATGGTTTTAGTGCAAGCAGAATGAAAAAGGCATTTAATTGGTAGTTGATCAATATCGTAAGAACAGAAGAGGGAGACCAAAATGGAATACGCTAAGCAGATTAGGAAGGATGTGGGATTTGGTAGTAAATGTAGAAATGAAAGGGCTTGCGCAGAATAAGTTAGCATGGAGGGTAACACTAGACCAGTCTAAGGACTCAATACAACAAACAATAAATATTGTTTTGATTCTCAAACAGATTGTATAAGGCATACAATTAGAAAGCTCCTTGTGTTTAATTAAAAACCAATACAATTTGGAGACTGTTCTACATTGTTTTTTAATTTTATTACTTTTTAATTTTTTTCTTTGCCCAATTAATTTAGACTCCAGAAATCATATGACGCAGAAAAAATATTGGTCTTGTAAAATGTCAGTGTGATAATTGATCAAATAAAGCGAGTGAGTCTAACACACTGAAGTACATTGAATTTAATTATTTGGTCGTGGCTAACTAAATTCAAAAGAATATTTGAACTATCTGTCCTTGATAGATTGTTCGTGCGTGTACGGGAAATTGATCAAAATCACATTTTTTGCGGGGGAGGGGGGTTAACAGATTACGTTAGGGTGATCCTGAAACAGGCAAATTCCCTTTAATAGCGTAAGAAAGGAATTGAAAATGGGGGATGTGGAAGGTAGAGCAAGGTAGCCAATGGTTGACTATTTTCTGACATCTATTTAAAATTCAAACATAGTATTCTGACTTTAGGTTTACAATCAATAAAAAGACGGTCAATAAGTCAGCATATAATTTCATGACTGTTTGGTTAATATAAATACGACGTTTCGTCTCCCTTTCGAGACTTACACGGCATAAAATTTAGCAATTCCTGTCCTTCGCTCCTTGAGTCCCTCGTCTGAAAAGATTATTAAATGTATTGAAATAATTACATAGAGGAATTTGGTGTCGCGGACTACCTCCAGCGACGGTTACTGCCGAAAATAAATAAATAAAATAAAATAAATATTAGTTGAATCATATTCTGCTGACATATTGGCCGGTTTCTTATTTAAAATTACATTCTATGACGTCATTGAAAATAAGTGAGTTTAACTTCTAAATTCGTCAGCAATAAATTTTAACTTAGAACGTATTAATGACAGATAGACGGGGTGTAAGTATAAAATATTATTAAAATAACAAGAAATCATAAATTTTATTTAAATTATTCCTATCTTATTTAACACTTATAACCTGACTACTGGATTGTTATATGCGCTTTTTCGTTTTGTTGGATAATTAAGTTATACTTGTAACCTTCAAATACTTTTAACTTTGTAAAAGTATTATAAATAAAAGTAACATTTCAGAAAATTTTATTGGTATATTAAAAATAAATCGTTTAGATTGTAAAGATTTTTACACCGACTATACTTTACACTCTTTAATGCAACATTTGAAATTTAAAATTTTTCAGACGTGTTAATAAATGTTAATTTAAACAACCACAAATTATATCAAAAGGTTTTTATTTCATTATATACAGTTAACCTTAAACGGTCAAGCAATCCAATGCAATTTTATTGCCTGAAATTATAACATGTGAATATTATTTTACATTTATGAATTAAATGTCAGTCTTAACGTCCAATAATTCGGCTATTAACGAGAACATTGCCACTGGTAATTTAAATAAATTTTATGATTTCTAACAATTGTGAAATATTTTTTTTTCATTTAATATACAACTGAATTGTTAATTCAACGAAATGAGGAATACGCCTAACAGGTGTTTAGTCAGAAATGTTTGTGCAATAAGCGCACTAGAAAATGTTTTCATTTAAAATTCATAGCATAAATAGTAACTGTTACATAAATTTTCATATAATTGTAATAAAGGCGTTTTGTTTGTAAAATGTTGTTACCTTTGAAATTTAATATATTTCATATTTGAAAAAAAATTTTAAGAAAGGAATGATACATTGTGCTATTGTAATTAATACATTCTAAATTTTCTTTTTAAAATTAATTTCTTCCTGATTTGGCTGTTGTACTCTCTTAATGTTTGGGTTTTCTTTTGTGTATGGAGGAACTTGAAAATTGTAGATTAAGTAAAATTTATATTGAACTTCCGAATAAAAATTTAAATCGTGAATAAAATTAATAGTTGCAAGCACAAGTTCTCTATATTAAGAAATGTAAAAACCATCCCTTACTTCGTCTGCCAATAAAATATTGTCATCAAATAAAACGAAAGCGATTTATTTAGTTTTCTGCGTAAGTTCTATTCTATTACTGAATGAGAGAAATAAGAGTGGGGGCAATATGTAAAAGGTGAATCAATAACGAACTCAAACAATTTAAAGTAAGCTACGTCATGAGTTATGGGCATAGACCACATATGAATGTGTTAAAAGTATTAAAACTGTGGTCGAGAATTTTGTAGGTGAAAGGCGAGGGGACAAGATTGATTTATCCTTTTCTGCGGTGTCTGTGTTATACGCGTTAAAGGAAAATGGGCAGGATAGTTATTTTTTTCGTATTACAAAGTTGGCGACAGGTTTCCGATATGATGCTATTACTCTGCTTTCCAACCCCTAAGCTACACAACAAGCCCCTTTACTAAGCCTGTCAATAGTACGCATCAATATTAACCTCGACTCTTGCCGGAAAATTGCTCAGGGGTTGTCGCATCAACGTATTAAAAAACCAATGTCCCGCGTACACATTACCGACGACACACATCAAACAGCTCATAAAAAGCCTCCCGGCACTGTTGCGTAAATGTACTGAATAATTATTAATTGACATGTAAATAATATATTTATTGTTTTTATATTCATAAGTATATTTGACGTATATTGTTAATACAATTTTTGATACCCTCAAAATATTTATCATTTTAGCTGATGGACATTACTCGGATAGAAATTATTTCTGAATTTCGTGGTTTTCATTCTTTGACAAATTTCTGCACGACTTAAAAATTAGAATAAAATTTTTAAACAAATAGATTTGGCATACCAAGAATTCAATCTTTCCTTATATATCAATTAAATACCAAACAGGTTTATTTAGTATACGTTCTGAAATATCTGTAGCCATTGGAGAAACAGAATTCCATTTTTTTTAAAAAAGCTGGTTTAATATTCAATTATTAAATCTTTCTTAAGATGGAATGGCATGCATTTATTGAATGTATTAATACTACAATTATTGTCGGTTATAATTATTAATTGAAATAAAAATTTATTCAATGAATTTATATAAAATAAGTCACATTGGAAAGTTGTGCTTAAAAATCTGTTTAAGCACACACACACATCATGTGTAACGGCCAAACAAATCTGCTCTGGCTTTTGGCGGTGCGGAATCTTAGGAACTGGAGACAGCATTTGAGCCAGGGGCAATGAAACCTGGACGCCGCGTCGCGCACTGAGAGTTTCCCAATTTTTGTGAGAATTAGCGGCGTCGGCTGTGTGTATTTACCCAATTATCACCATAGATGTTATAGGTGGATATCCATCCCTGCCACTTAGGTGATATAAACTAAAGAAGTGGGGAGGAGATTTTAAAAAGGCGGACAGAGAGATTTTAGGGGGAGATTTGGGCAGATTGTGCGAGAGCGGTGAGATGGAGACAGATCTAATGTACAAAGAGATTTACACAGAGATTTTTTTGAGAGGAGATTGTGGACAGTATTTATGGAGTTGGTGATAAATTCAGCTTGGAGCTAGCCTACACTAATCTTCTCTCATGACTGTATTTCAAATTGTGGGGAGGGAGATTTTGAAATTCTTCCTGAAACAGGAAGAATAGGAGGGTAGCAGCTGTGATCTGGAGGTTAGGACGACCCAGTTAGGAGGTAGGAGTTGGAACCTGCACTAAACTAAGCCCACGCGGTAATTACCCCTGTGACTGCTGATTTTGTGTTTCTGCCAGATCCGAGTATATTTTGTGTTTAACAATCTGTTCTATGAGAAGTCCCTATAAATGCGACCCTGAGGTTAGAGATTGAATTGTTTAAGTTTAAGGAATTCATATGTATCATGTTTGTAAATATATATGTAGTTGTAATTGACGAAAGAAGTGCCGGCATAGCAATAGAAATACCAAAATTGTAAGTATTAATGTAAATATGTTTATCGGATCAAGTAAATTATTTTATTTCTTTTATGTTTTACAAAACATTAATTTTAATATTCTACTTAAATAATTAATATTCCCCCATTATTCCTCTTACATGATTAGCTGACTGATCTAGGAAAAGTAAATTAATGAGATTATGAAAAATTATAATTTATTTTGCACCAATGATCAATTAGAGAAATAACACTTTCTATTATTTATTTTACAATAAAATTTATTAAATAATAACTGCTATAAAAGTAAATATAACTGAAATGCCTAACTCATTTACGCTAACCATTTATTGACAAGAACCAAGTCTGTAGAAACTTGTATTTATTTTTGTCACACCGTTTAAAAATACAAGACCAACATCTTTTGTTTTAATTTTTGCCTGAAAAATAAATGAGACAATTTTTTATTCGAGTTTCATTCCCAAAAACAAGCAAGACGAGAAGTGAGATTAAATTTATTGAAAATGTCTTAATATTTAAAGATACATTACATTTACAATTTTGAATAATAAAAGAAATTGTCCTTGACAGCTTAAGGTTTTAGCGTCAGTCTGTTCTTTGCTCTCACACTCAATACTCACGGTGGCTGGTGTATGCACAAGTTCGAGTCGCTCTCTGAGTAAGGTTCCGGCCATTAGCAGGGAATGTCGCTGTTCTCTCAGCGAGGTTACGGGAAGATGAAGACAAGCTATTGACAGTCAATTTCGGAATTGAAACCTGATACAATGAGATGTAGAAGGCAACTTCGAAAAATTTTGAGAGACAGCTCGAGTCGGTATAAACTCGCCATGATTCCTCAATGGACTGCTTCTATTACGCTTCCACAAAAATTTCAGTACATTATTTTCGTCCTATCAGCGTCATCAATGAGAACGTCACTTCCTAACAGCGAACTCCGGTTGGTTCCGTTTAAGTATTTGTGCATGTTTCTCTGCACTTGAGTCGGTTTCGTTATTGTAATTCCTCATGCTGTGCATCCTCAAGACCAAGCACAGCTATAAAATCGCATTTCCGCAAGGGCCCACAAATTCAAGGTACAACTTGTTCTGTCTCCTAATTAGCCACACACATGTTTCAGAAGTTACGTGGTCAGCGATATTGCTCATATGTTGAACCCAATTAGCCGTACTGTCTGCATAATTGGGATACATTACCTCTCCAACAACTCTGGAACATTTACTGCACTTGCTGACGAGAACACGTGTACACAATTAATAATAAAAAACAGGGAGACTGATGGGGGTGGGTGGCTAGTGACTGTTACGCGCCATAAAATTATAATTGTTGGTAAATTGCTGTGCAAACAATGTCAGAGTTATTTGTTAACATTATGCTCGTCACTGTAGTGTAGTTATGTGTGTACACGTACGAACGACACACTGGGGCCATGCGCATATCATTTACATGCTGCTGCTTCGGAAATAATGCAAACATTTACACATCCGTCGTTTTGGAAAATGATAGAATAAAACGTGAACGATTAAAGTACTGCAAGTTTCGATATAAAAATAATATTAATGACTGTTTGGTATGATCTGTAATAGTGGTAGAGGAGTATGCTCCTACTATTTTAATTCCATTCATTATTTCAAATATATTTTATTCCATGTGGAGAAAATAGTTCTTCGCATTATTTGAAGTATGAAATCTACAACTGAATAAATGCCTAAGTTCAATAAAGAATATTGATATATTTTATACAAAATCACATAGAGATAAGGCTAGGAAACATATTAAATATTAACGGTTTACGTGTTTTGCACGTAATCATCAATAATTTTATGAGGAAAAATTTTAATTTTAGTAATTGAAGATGTTTTTCAATCAGACTTTTGAAGAAAGTGTCCAAGGCAATTTACGGTTTTGATATCAGTCTGTTGTTTGTCCTCACACTGGCTGGCGTATCCACAAGTCCGGGTCGAGCCCTGACTTAGCCAGAATTGATGGAAACAAAGTCAAGAAGCAATAAACAATATCGGATTCACTATCCACGAAGGTTATTTTATTACTCCAATACACCGTGCAAATGAGTACGGTTTTGGCCAGCGACGGAAAAATTTTAATAACGAGTTGAAATCGGGAAGGAAGGTGCATGACTAGGGGAAAGGAGAAAATGAACCATAATTATGGTTACCAGCAGTTCACAAAAGGATGTGGGATTATTAAAATAAGGAAGTATTATTTAAGATTAATATCAAAATAGCAGTATACGGTTACATCGGAGAGATGTAATCCAAACTAATTGGCTAATGCAGAATTGGAACCAGACCAATAGTTGAAGATGTTCTCATACACCAGACACCAGAATTGCGCAACAGATAAGATTATTGTAAAATAATTATTGGAAAATGTCACCGAAAGTGACGTGTCTTTTTCATTCGTCTTTAATTTTTCGCCAAACTCGGAGTCCGCATTTACGAAGTAAGGGATAAATATTGGGAAACTCCCATAGGTTCACGTCCCTTGACGGTCAAACATCTTTAATCCCCTGCGCCTAACCAGCAAGCAAGTTTCTTCACGATAATCTAGTGCCTTTCTAATCCAGGGCTTTCTACATTTTCTTTGCCTGTCTCCAAATATTCTTATTTAATTTTCTGAATTTAATTCGTCATAATTACAAATTAAATTACGGAAGGTCCGACTGGGCTAAAATTATACTTCGGAAGTCCGCGTAGTCTGACAATTAATATACATATTAGGTAAAAAGATAAATAAAAAACTGTTACCTTTATAAATATTATAGATTCATTTCTTTTCGAGCTTTGTTTTTGGAAATATATTAGACAATTTCCATTTCTAAAAATTACTTATTTGTTTTCACAGTGCGTGAGATTAATACTGTTTTTTACATTAAAATATGGCCCCATATTTAATTTCCACAATTTACCATTATTTAGTGTGTACCGCAAAGTTTAATCGAAACTTAAAGGGCGTAGTTTACAGAATTTAAAGGAGAAATGAGTTTCCGTAAAAAGAGCTAGGCTGTGAGAAATATGTACATTTATTAATCTTTTCGGTTGAAGGCTTCAGGGAGGAAAAATGATGTTTTGCTAAATTTTACGCCGGAGTAGGTCTCAAAAAGGAGAAGAAACGACAAATTGAATAAATAGTGATAAATTTATATGCAGACTTATTGGCCGTCTTTTTATTTATTGTAAATTTACAACATTGCCTTCTTCATTTCTTTTCTTTAAAGTATGATCCATGTTTTTTGTATCAATATATATATATATATATTGTATCAATATATATATATATATATTTAAATACTTTTCATAATTAACTTATAACAATGTGGCAAAATAATCCGCGGGAGTCACATGTATTCTATTTACAATGACTCCTGACCTTGCTATTCATGGAAATGAGTGATTTTAAAGAATTTAATTATACTGAAACCAAAACGTTTCAGAAGTATACCCTTTAAATTCAATAAATATTTGCATAAACGTCAAAACGAAGAAATCATAATAGTGCTATATTTTCATAAATTTATCGCCATATCATTCTCATAATATATCTTATTGTTCTTCTAATAGATATAAGCTGCTCCCTCAACTTTTATTTTAATAAGAAGGGCCAGTACGAATAATCGTCTAAATAATTTTTTTCAATTTAAATGATCATGTTGATCACACTTGTCTATAGAATTCTTTTTAATCTTATCAATAGTTCTTTCATATTTCAAAACTTTCCGTCCAAGTGCTTATATATATACTAAAGCATTACTATTGAATAAAATATATTTTAACGTTACATATGTGCATGTGAATAATTCTCAGTGAATGGGGTTGATCCTGTTGGCAGTAAGAGAACGTCTCAAGAGAATGTCTCAACAAATAAATACTACAAGTTTGAAATAATAAAAACATTTTTAGAAATTTGTTCTTAAAATTATACGCGCTTATAACACCTCCTGAATGGAATAATCTGTTCATTGGTCCTGTAAGTTTTGCAAGGCAAGCATTCAGTGAAGAAGTTGAATAAAACGGGGTAAATAAGATATTTATGTAATTTTGGTGAGAAAAATCCGCATGACAGGTGGTAAGTCCGTGTTGAGTGTTTAATCCGAGCTCTGTCCAAATAGATACCATGCGTAAAGGCTTAACTCCACACTCTCCAAGGGCTTACCATTAATATTACCATTTGGAGAGGAATTATTTAAATATTTCACCGTCACCTCAATCCCCCTTTTCCGCATGCACACACATTGCTTACGGTCCTCAGAGGCCAACAGATGTCAACAGCTGTTCAGAATGTGGCAAGTTAAGGTGGGAATGAAAACAGTTTGTTTATTTGTCCTTAACTTTGCTGACGAGGGTGCTTCATATATTTTAGAGAGGGAGTAAGAAAACGTGGGTTGGGCCAAGCCTCCGGTGTTTGACATACCAACTATTTTCAGCTACTTTGCTATGCTAACAGTTTTTTGGTTTATAAATTTGCGTTCATAAAACCCTGTCAAAGGAGAAGCGATCGTAGCCTTTCCGGAAAATGGGGTTCTTTTAGGGGTAGTTTCTGGGTTTACGGCGAACGAGGCGCCAGTGATGTCTGGCTAAATTGTGAGAACTTTTCTATTAAGACGCAATCACAATCGACGATCTAGTTAAATACTTATACTAACTTTTTAATTAGATGCATTTGTTTTATTATATTTTATTTACCCTATTATTAAATATGACAAGTTAAACAGTTGATTTCAGCACTTCTTTGGCTTTGATCGAGTGTAAATGAACGATTGCAATCTTTTAGTATGAATAATGTTTTTTTCGGGAAGTGGTATTACATCTGTTCCTTTACTTTTTAAATAGATGTGAAACATGTTGTGCTGCTTTCAAATATAAACCAGGGTGAGTTAAAGATGATAAAATAATAAAAATAAAATTATTTCATTTTCTTGACTTACAGCTGGCTGTAACATACAAATTACGTCTACTGCAGGAATTTTAACAAAATAAATGTAAAGGAAGCAATTTATTGTGAATAATTTATTTTTAAAAAATTTCATATCCTCTCACAGCTTAAACCGCTGTGGTTTCGGTTCCAAATTCGCTTCTCTACGCGAAGGCCAAAACTTGTACTTACCAGATGACTGGAACGATGACCCAATCACATTATTCGACTTCTTCTACGGCTCGAAAGCTACACCAAACTTTCTCCCTCGGAGTCGCTGCTGACGTGAACCTTCGAAAATCGTTCTTTTGGACACTCGGGTCTACCCTGATTGTTTAATAATTTTACTCGTGTAGGGCTCGTTTTCGTTCCTTAAAGTGGATTATGCCAATTTTCCGAGGGAACGGTGACGGGATCCCTGCGCTCACATTGTCTTGGTGTGTCCTTAGTCTAGGCAAGACGTGCAAGACGTGCCAAAAGTATAAAACTGCACAGATTTGGGTTTATCCGACCCTGCGTACCGTGCGACGCTGCCAGCACGTCTCCAGCCACCTGGTGCGCTCATTGCTTAAGTGCGTTATTTAAGACCAATAAAATTAATAAATAACCTTCATTAGGTACTCAAAAGTAGCGCTTCTCTATATCTATTGTTTTTCTTTAAAATGGTCATATATAGCAAATTTAATAAAACGTAAATCTTATTTTTAAATAAGGTTAATCAGCACTGAAGTTACATGCCCTTTTTCTTTACAAGAACTTTTGTTTAAAAGCTGGACTTGGAAATTTTGAATACTTGTTCTAACATGCAGAGAAAATGTGAAATAATTAATTTTCTATCCGGAAATAGTTCCCCGAGTTTCTCTTTTTTAACTTTTCAGCCCAAACTTCGTTTAGAAAATAAAATACAGTTTTATTTAAACTTGCATATTTAATAATTTGTGACACAAGACACAAAATTATCGAATTAAGTATTTATATAGTTTCGCAGCAACCGTAATTGTAGCCGGGCAAGAGACTAAATTTTGTTATTTAATGCGTACATAAACGCATAATAAACAGCGTCTTCAATTCGCGAAGTTAATGTCTTCTATTATCGCATTAGAACCGGACAAGGAATCGAACCCATTGACCTATCCTTGTGGGTCAGTCGATACTATTTTTCCTTCCTATATATCTTAACACAGGGTCGTTTTCTAGAGTTTTCCCTGCACCGGGTAGGATCCTTAAACTATAGCACGGGGGCCCTAGTCAACCCTTGGCTACCTTGCTTTACCTTCCGCATTCCCCCCTTTTCATTTCCCTTCCTATGCTATTATAGGGGAGTTGACTGTTTCAGGATCACCCTTATTTAGCCTGTTACTCCTCCCCAAAAAAAATATGTGCGACCCCAGAGCAGACTCGTCTCCTGTCATTCGAAAGGGCGTGAGAATAGTACCCAATGACCGACCTATATGATGCAGGCTTTCTAGGGTTTTCCCTGCATTTCTTTAGGTGAAACACCGGTTAGGATACTTATACCATAGCCCAAGGGTCCTAGTTAACTCTTGGCTACCTTTCTCAACCTTCCGCATCCCCCCTTTTCAATTCCCTTTCTATGCTATTATAGGGGAGCTGCCTGTTTCAGGATCATCCTCATGTTGTCTGTTAACCCAACGCCCCCTCCCCTCCCATAAAAAGGAAGATGTCATGCTGGGAGAGTTTTTCTTGTTGGAGTTTTCTATCGCAGGCATTTCTTCCCCAGGTATACTGCGGGGCTCCCCTAACTCCGTCGGGAATGCCTCGTACTCTATCTGATTCTTTTTAAAGTTCTCACTTGCCGAGGCACCTTCACCTATTTTAGGAGGTGTATGTACTGGGGTCAAAGACCTTGGCCACACGGCAAGAGTTGTGCGCTAATCCCATTAGATCAGTCAGTCAACTGCCTCTTAAAACTGGCAGAGACACGGAGAAGTGAATGCTGTGACCCCAGAGCAGACTCCTCTCCCGTCATTCGGAAGGGCGTGAGAATATTACCCAATCCTCGACCCACGAGATGCAGGTTTTCTCTTGTTTTCCCTGCATCTAATACAGGGTAGGATATTTAACAATAGCACGGGGGCCTTAGTCAACCCTTGGCTACCTTGCTCTACTTTCCCACATCTCCCATTTTCTATTCCCTTCGTATGCTATGAAAGGGGAATCGCTTGTTCCTTTATGTAGCATTTTAACTTAAAAAATATCTTGAAACGTTTCATCTGCTGAAGCGGACAGTAATCGGCAGTGCAGATTTTGTCAGCGAATGTGTTGTAAAATTGGAAAAACATCGGCATCTCTAATTTATATTGTATTTGCGAGCTGGAGTTACGCAGTGTTTCCATAGACGACAGTATTTCAAGGAAATGGAAATTAAACTGCAAGCTCATTTTCACTCGAATGATGTAATTTTGGTTTAACCCTTGGCTTATTAACTTCGTTTCGCAGTTGTTGTGCTATGGGCGGCGCGTAGTTGTTTTCGAAAACATTCACGATCAAGTCTTGAAGTAATTTACGGTTCCCGCTATAACTTACACCCCCACCCCATGCTCTCATGTATGGGGGAGAGAGTGTGAGGGAAGGGTTAGAGGTGAATGCAACGCAATTGCAGCTAGCGCCTCGGTGAGGTGGGGGTGGAACCAGCCAGGCAGATATTCCGCGTGGGTGTGCAATTGACTGCTCAATGTGGTGAGAAATTCAAACGAGAAGAGGGGGTGGCAGAGGGGAGGTAGACCACTTAAAAGCACTTCGCCGCGTTATCCGCGTCCGGCGCGTTCTGCAATCCTCAATAACACTCGTACAACCCGCAATGTCTACTATCGAAATAGAACCCCCAACAATGATCCTTACGGGACCGCTTTAACCATTCGTCAGAGTGGATAGATTGCGCCATTTTCGCTCTCTTTTGCAGTTCGGTATACCAACACGCTTTCGTGGAATTTCTAAATCGCTATTGGTTCTGTTTTCTAAATCGCTGGCCATGACAAAGCCTGTAGTACCTGCTGAAGAGGATTATACGTACAGCCTTATACAGAATGTAGGGCGGGAAGTTCACCGTTATAGTTTCGAAGCTAAATTAATGACACCATTTATTAAAATAAAGACATTTTACACAATAATAATTGAGCTTTATATAAAATGGCCCCTATAAGATATATATTAAATTATATCGACAGGTTAAGACGCAGAGACTAAAGTTTTTAATACAAATGTCACAATTTCGGTACGAATAATATTAATTCATACATGAACCATAAAGTCACATTTACCTGAAGTGACGGTTCTGTACGTTTTAAAAAGGTAGCTCAATTCCTATATAAGGTTCTTGTAAATTAATTACATTACTATATTTGTTCGATAATATCCTAGTAATCCCAGATGCCTCTAGTATGTTAATCACTGAGTTATGGTATCGAGAATACGATTGGTTACCTTTCTATCTCTCTTTCTTATCTATTACCTACTCATACCTCAGCACTTTACAAACTATCACAGCCTTTATATCAAAAATATTTTGTGATCGTTGACTTCTGCAAAGTGCAATCAAATTTAGAATACAATTGAAAATTCCACGTGGACGGACGTAATTTGACTTCATATTAAGCTCACACAGACCAGTAGAATACACTGCGATTGTTCGACAATGCTGCTTGTCCAGTCCCTTATTTTAACACTTCCCGCACGTTATATAACAGCCCAATTTTGTCTGTTGTCTGTGCGTTATATCGCAGTGTCGTCTACTTTTCGAATGTCGCAGTACATATCTCAGAACATAACTGGGCTTAGTCTCTCATATGTCATGTATTCTATAACACTCTTTATTAATTTCGATTTGAGACATACAAGGAAAACTTATCTTGTAATTGTTTTAGAACATTCCAATATTTATCTTCCCCATGAATACAGCTTTTAAATCTTTATTTTTAAATAGTATGTCTCTCTTTCTAAGATTATTCAGAATATTCATAAAGTTAACAAGAGTAAATGCAGTTGCAGGAACAATGTTGATAAAAAATGTACATAATTTTAGTATTCACGTATTTCCGGGGATTACTTATTCCAATATTATATATATACACTATACCTTGTTAGATTTACGTTGTAGCTGTGAAAGGAAATATATATATGTATATAAATTATAAGTGTATTTTTAAAATATATTTTGTGCGTACATGAATATTTCAATATTCATAGAGAGCTCCTGTTCCATAATGTTTAAAAAACCATTAAATTTATGAAAAAATAGTTTTGAATTGTTTTACTTTGATTGATAGAAAACCTTTCTGGACAAAATAGAAAAACAATTAACATGGTTTATATATCTTAATTGGTTCGCGGAGCCAATTTCTTTATCTGGGAAAGGTTTTAAAGGTACAAGTGTAGAACACTGTAAGAGAAACGGGTAAAAATAATTTTTCGGAAAAGCAGAAAGAAACAAAAAGGAAAAATACTGAGTTTACGGCCTGAACGCTCAACGAAGAAGAAGAAATTGCCTCCAGTTTCCATAAAGGCACAAATCACTGGGAAAAATTACACTAGAAAATAGTATCGGATTTAAGCAATCCCAGCAATTATTCAATTGTTAGATTTAATATGAAATCGAATTCAATTTGTTACAAAACTGCGCATTTAGTGAAATCTAAATATAATTATTATTTTACCCTATAATTGTTGCTCGCTTTAGTCATAAAAATGCAATAGTTTATTTTGTTAGTTTATGAAGTCATATTTCTTGTATAATTTAACGGATTTATATAACAAAGCCACCACACTATGATTATAATTATCGTAATAACCGTAACTGTGAAAATGATTACAAGGTGAATATGATAACGATAATAGCCTCGTCAGTGATAAAGTTAACAATGTTAATTATAGAATATGATGGTTATTAACCAGCTGCATTGTATATTTGATTTAGAGTGAATATTTTGGCAGTAAAATTAGTGCAGATTTCGTGTCTGCTTTGGACTTGTTGAAAGTGCAAATCTGAGGGCGAACGCCCCTACCTCGCCTGCCCATGCGTTTCTAGGGTTACACGCACACATACATACAGAGGTAACTGGACACTAAGCTGCGGTCGGCAGTGCTGCTGGCTAAACTGGAAAAACAATTCTGTGGCCGCTCACACACGCGCAAGTCCACCGCCAGCAGCTAGGAGTAGTTTTAAAACCCTCCGCTGTTTTGCGTCGAGCACCAGCCGCTTGGAAAACGCTCTGTGTGCTTGTGTTCTTTTAAAGGAAGCTGCACTTACTGGACTGCAGTCTCTTCCCCAAACTTCTCCAGGCAGACTGGCTTGTCTGCTGATGTCATGTTACCTAACAACTTTACAGTCGTAGCTCCGCACATTTACTTTAAACCCCACACTTACCCTACAGTAAATTCCTGTGAGAAACTACATTTTCACTCTTTTAGTTAAGGGGACTATCATGCCCGCAGACCACATCCTCATTAATCTTCTAAAAATCAGTTCACTGCTTGTCAATCCTCACACACCCACGTCGAATGCCCCTCAGATACAATACAACCTAACCTGTTCGGCTAAAGTAGGTTAATCAAACGGATTAACCTACTCTCGCGCAACCATGTTAATTATATACCATATCTTATTTTCATGATTTATTTTATATTGTATATACTGTATCGATATTGGCCTAACTGATAATCTGTAAGATAATAGTTTTTATATATAAATAAATAAAATAGTAGAAGGGATCGTAATGTTTTATGCAACTGAGAGTTTGTAAATATAAGAACAAAAACAAATTGATTTATTTAAATTAAAAAATAATAATTTTAGCACATTTTTATGTATTTTTTTAAACGATGGAAATTGGGAAATTCCTAACGCACACTGACAGAGGTCAGCATCTGTCAGTAGTGTGGGGCTTGCACCCATTAAAACCCAAACCCTTTCCGGTCGACTTAAAATTGCGCGTAAACATTACTTCGGGTTTATAAGTTGCCCTAATGCTCTTTATATTCTCTCTTTCTGAGTCCCATCTTTCGCACACAGGGAAAAATTGCTCGGCGTCATCGTCACTGTTGTAATAAGTACAAATTAGGAAGTTCGTTTTTCCAATTCTGTGCAAGTACTTACTATAGTATCCATGACTGCTCAAAAATTGGGTCAAATAAAAATTGGTATCACCGTGTCGTCCGGCAACCGAATGGAGCAGCTGCTCCATCTTCCCGTCGTCTCTTTCTTCCATCATCTCTGCCATTTTTCCATCTTTCTTGCCTCTTCTTTGGTTCGTTTTGCCCCCAGTCCCGCTTCCTTGGAATTCTAGGCGAGGTGGTCGATTGGCGCGACCCGCTTCAGAAATTGTCCGGTACGCACACGCGATTCTGAGAGCTCCTACTCTCTGGACCGAAGCCATCCACTTCCGGTATTTCGCCGTTTTAAGGGCTTGTGCCCACACTTCAGCTCCGTATGAGTATTGCTTGTGTGCTGGACATTAAAAAACGTCTCTTCCTGGTCTTTGGGCCTTTTATATTGGTTATCATCCTGCTCAGTGCCGTTGTTTGCATTGCAGTACTGTTCGTCGCTCGTTGAATGTGGGGCCATAACGTCCCTCTGTTATCTAACGTCACGCCCATGTGTTTAATACATTCCGAACGTTGTTACTTCCTTCTAACCAGCCAGCAAGGGAACGACAGTTTGTATCCTCTTGCGAGTCAGGATGAGGATATCAGTAATCTCCTCGGCCAGTGTCAAGGCGTGATCCTCCATCCATCTTTTCATACGATTCATTACTTGGTTCAACTTAAGCTGCGCCAGTTCTAAGTTGCGCGCTCTCTGGGCTCTCCGTCTCAGTTGTAGACATTCTCTTCTAAACCGAGCGATCTCTTCTGACCACCAATATTCTAGCTTTTTGTTGTCTCCTAGTTTCTTCGGGTCATCGACTAGTCACACGCTTTATGTAAGAGACTCATTATATTTCCTACTTTCTTTTCCGCAGCTTCTCGTGTGGGACATCCTGGGTACGTTTTGCTCGCTTCGTTTGCTCCTTTCCTTAGTGTATCCATGAAAAGTGTTTCGTCCAGGCTTACTACGTTCGATCATGGTTGCTTTCTAGGTGCTCTACTACGTTTGTGACTCCCTCTAAGGATCCGAAAAAGAATATAATCATGGTCGCTTCCTGTGTATTGCTAGTCAGAAATCTTGGCCGTCATTCCGTCGGAGGCGAATGTTAGGTCAGGTGTGGTCTCGGCATTTCCTGGTCTTCTAAATATTGTTACATTGCATTGGTTGAGTATGATCAGACATATTCTGGCTGCCAAGATGCGACGTCCTGTTGAGTTTGGTTTGAACTTCCCCATTCCAGCGCTTTGGCGTTGCAATCGGCTGCCACGATAAGATCACCGTTCATCTGCCTCAGAGTGTCTCTTAGGGTCGCCAGATTTCTTTGAAAATCGGCTTTTGGTTCGTTCGGTGTCAAGTAGCAGCTAATGCAGGTTTCGTTTTCGTAGCGAGTCCATACGAAACCTTCGTCAGCACCGTGACACTCGCGTTATTATCGGAATTCTTTCATCTGCACCTGTTTGTATATTGGACATTCCTCCAACTTTATACCATATGCTCGTTGGGTGCCCATCGGGGTCCAGCATCCATATTGAAGCCGTGCCTAGTTTGTCAGCAAACCATCCTCTTTCTGTCGATGTACTGTTCGCTCAGTATCAGGACGTACGCCCTCCACTCTCTTTGAAGTTTGGTTATTAGGTCGTTAGCCGACCTGCTTCTGTTCATATTGCCCTGAAACACTCGCGTCATTGTCGGAATTCTTTCATCTGCGCCTGTTTGTATATTGCGTATTTCCCCGTCTTTATGCCATGTGCTCGTTCTTTTTGCTGTATGTTTTGTGCTTTGCACATTTTATAGTTGTGTTTATAGGGGAGTTAATAACAGAATAACATTTTTAATTTTATAAAATAATATTTAACAATAAAAATTACAAAACCATCGAATACCTAAGAGAAACAATCTGAGCTCATAGAGGTCTTGACGATCAGAAAGCGGACTCGGCTGCACGATAGTCGCAAACTCTGTAGGCTTAATGTTACACGATCCTAGTCAAATAATAAGCGATATACCACCGCGGACTATTTCACTTTCGTTGCACGACGAACAGGTTGTAGATTTTTACAGCACTAGCGCGCGGACTGGTGGCTAAATGAGCGAAATAGAAGGTATTAAGTATGAAAACTAGAATGAAATAGTGCGGGAATGCAGCATTTTGTTTTAAGAGAAGTGGTCCTCTAATGAACCCAATACAGTGCACAGAAATTCTCTGCACTCATCTCTTTCTTCATTTATCTCGTGTACCTTACCTGCCACGTCCCCAATTTTCAATTCCCTTCCTATTCTATTTAAATGTATTTAGCTTGGTAAAGAACAGTTTCAAACAGAAAATGTTTAGTCTGTATATATAAAGCTAATATTAATTGACTATGACATACCAATTTCCTTTTTTACTTGTTGCTAACGGACATATAACTAAAGAAGCAATTATTTTTTGTCAGACGAACTTACAGACATGATTATTTGTTGATTAAAAAATGTATCCACGCGTTCTGTTTGACAACATAAGTTCGCAGTGGACTATAATTATTTTCATCTGCGTAGACCGTCCACTTTTTGTTTGACAAGGCCTTTAAGCCTGAAGTTCGCCGTGGATTATAATCGTGTCAAGGATTGAGACACTTGACAGTTACCGTTATTTATAACCGTCGTAATATATCTTGGTAATAAAGTGACTATTTTCTACTACTTTTAAATTCCTTACTCTTTAACTACACCTTTCTCACCAATGGTTTTGAAATGAATAAGTTCCTTCCCCTGAAATTAATGTACACAAATTTACTTAAAAGGTAATAAAATTATCTATCTGACACTCCTCTTCCAGTTTTGACATGTGTATTTTCCGGGGTCGCAAAGCTCGAAAATAAAATAATATCTGTCGGCCAGCTGCCTCCTCAACTGCCGAAGCATGGAGAAAGTAATGCTTTGTTTTCACATCAAACTGCTTTACCGTCATATTAATGTTGTGGGACACCATTTGCTTCAAGATTGCGCGATTTTTTGTCATCTGATGAGATTAAGGAGTAGTCAGTTTTGCCGTCGTTGAGATGACAGTAGACAGAGATTTTTGGAGAGGAGATTCACACAGATAATTAGAGAGGAGATTTTACAGATTCGGAGAAGGAGATAGTTTGGACAGAATGTTCGAGAGCAGTGAGACGGGAGAGATAACAAGACATATTTGGTGAAAAAATTTCGCTTGGAGCTAGCCTGCGCTAAACTTCGCACTCATGACTGTGGTTGGAATGTGGCAAGTGAGATTTGAAATTCTTCCTGAAACAGGAATAATAGCAGCGGCTGCTGTAATCTGGGGGAAAGGACGACCCAATTAAGAGGAAGGAGCCGCAACATGCACTTAGCCGACACGGTGACTTTTTCTGATTTTCTGTAACTGCCATGTCCGAGTAGATTTTGTGTTTAACATTCTGTTCTATGAGAAGTCCCATAAATTGGACCCTGAAATTACAGATTGAATTGTTTAAAATTAAGGAATTCATATGTGTAATGTTTGTAAATATATATTAGTTGTAATTGACGAAAGAAGTGCCGGCATGGAAAACGAATATCAAAATTGTAATTATTATTGTTAATGTATTTTTTTGTTAAAGTAAATTGTTTTATTATGTTTATTACAAAATCGTATGATTATTATATAAACATCCCACACAAATAATTAATATTCCCCTCCCCCTACATCGTTACAGATGTTATATTGGGGAATATTAATTGGAATAGACGTTAAGTGAGACTAGGAATAAAAACACATCAACATTACATACGGAAGTTGGAAAATACAGTAATTAGTGATTTCATTGTGGTATTCTGTCCCAGACTGATCTGATGCAACCCTCCATGCTAACCTATCTTTCGCAAACCTTTACATTACCGCATAACTAGCACATCCCACAACCACCCTACTCTGCTAACCGTACTCTAAACTCGATCTCCCTCTTGTGTTCTTGCCCGACACACTTCCGTCTAATGCTAAATTTACAAGACCCTCACGTCTTAAAACGTGGCCTATTAATCTATCCCTTCTCTTGGTCAACATCCTCCATATTGTCCATTCTTCCCCTATTCTGTTTAGAACTTTCTCGTCAGTGCTTCTATTCACCCATCTGATTTTCAGCATTCTCGCATAGTACCACATTTCAAAGGCTTCTATTCTTTTCCTTTCTGCAACTCCTACCGTCCACGTTTCAGACCCATTTAACGCCAAATTCCATTATGAACATTTGTAGCTACGTGTTCCTAATATTCACACTTATGTTAGGAATAAAACATGCTAATAAGGCATTTTTATATGATGGATATCGTTTTTATGAATTTACTCTTTAAGAAGCGCATGAAGGTCAGAACCAGGGATATTTATTGGTCTCAAACGTACACGGGCAGACCATTTCCATAGAACATCTGCGACCCAAAATGTTGACAGACTGTTAACTACTTGCTTGGATGATTAGAAAGCTTATATTGCTAGACTCCGAGTGCCGTGAAATCAGGTTTCGCACTAAATGGAGAAGGTAAGTTAAAAAAATACTCGCCGAGGAGGACAGAGAGAAGAAAGCTTCAGGTTCATTTCTTACAGTATAATTGTTCTGTTTAGGATTAGAAAAGTCAAGTCTACACAATAATAGCAAGTAAGTTTTGTTTGCAAAGGAGAAGTCTACGAAAATACTATGGTAATTATTGGGATAGAGAATACGTTATAAAATTTTGGATGGATTTTAAAATCACTAATCTTCCAGCCAGGATTGCTCCTAAGATAAAGAACAACTGTGCTCTTGAAAAACCTTTCGGATCCACACGCAATAATGTTGGATCGTTTTCCTGTATAAATGTTACTTGAGCCTGGCGGGAAGATGTGTTATGCATGTGTTGACACAGATTCGCTAAAAATCAAACTGTGAAGAGTAAAGCATAGTAGGGAAGCACAGAATGAATGTTGTTTTTTATTCTTTTCTCTATTTTTTCGTGTTTGCGCTCTTTCTCCGCCATGAAATGATATGCGCATCGAATTTCCATGAATTCTCGTCTGGAGTAGACAGTAACGATATGCGCGCGCCCTCTCTCTGGATATCCAAGACTCGACGCGAGCAATAAATATGTTAAAAACGCCCCCTTAAGATGTTCCATAGCGGCGGCGAATATCTGCGAAACTAAAACAGCGGCTGCTTGGTTACCAAGGTGCTACGAAAATGCTATGAAAATGCTACGAACTAATATTGTCCCCACGTCTTGCCTTGCAGGATTTTTCACCCTAATGTTCTGAACAGCAGTTACGATATATATATATATATATATATATATATATATATATATATATAGTTTAAAGTCTTTCAGACAGCTAGGTCATTAGCGACTACATATAACTATTACATAGTTTTAATTAATAACAAGTTACGATATTATCCTGTTCCTTTACAACGACCTTTTATTTGTCTCAAGGCTTGTAGTAAATTATAGAATTTTAGAACGGCATTAATTGTAATATACGTTTTTCATTAATAAATCTCAAATGCTATTATATGTGATGGGAAAATTAAATCTCTAATTACAAATTATAAAAAAATTTAGATAAAGCAATTTGCAAATTATTAACTATTAAATAAGCTACAATCTTAATTCAATCAGTGATCTTAAATGTTCTTTAAAATTGTCATCAGATATTCTTCACTGAAGTAAAACACGCTTTCTATAAAAAACTATTTGCTTAAGAAAAGAATTAGATACTAACTTTTGAAGTGTCCAATATTCAAAGTCCTCGTACCAGTGGTGAGTTTATTCAACTGCTCAAAAATATGCATGGATCACCAAATTTCGTTTCACTCGTCGTGTTTATGGGATCCCCAAACTAAATAACTAGCGGACAAATACTTCATTCGCTTTATGTATAATCTAACGTTCGGACAATGTCTTCTTTCCTTTGTAAATGTCCATTAACACACTTTATTTTCCTTTCCCCCGCGACGTTTGCCAACTAGCGCCTCACAGACATCATTCCCCCGCTCCTGTCCAAAACTCCTTGCAATAAATATATTGAAAAAAAAAACACTACCTCAAGATGTTCCATAGCGACGAATAACTGCGAAACTAAAACAGTGACTGCTTGGTTACCAAGGTGCTAGTCTCTATGATAATGCATCTAATTCCTCGGCTCTGCTGCCCATTTAGGGCATTGGCCTACTGGGTCGTCACCTTACATGACACATTCCAAATTTGGAGTGGTCAGCTTATCGACTCTCTTGATGTCTTTATCTCAGTGACCATGTCGGCACAAACAAGCCCATGCCAGGATTCAAACCCCGGACTTCTGTGTTGCGAGGTAGCCACTAGACCACTGGAGGTCGGTATGAGAATGGTACGAGCGAATATTGTCCCCTCTTAACTTACAGAATTTCTCAGCCATTATCGTTACCGGGAGCTACGGTATTATCTTGTTCCTATACAGCTACATTTTATTTGTTCAAACGCTTTATGAATTACTAAATATTCTATTCTCATTTATATAATTTTCGGGGTTCACGTACATTTTTGCAGGCCAAGACCTCAAGGGAACACCAATTCCCGTTTTATATTGAGCCTATTTTGTTCCAAACGCTGACAGCCGAACCAGTATACATTGATTTCACTTATTTTCGCAGCTGGCCTGAAAACCAGGCTACCGAACCGTCAATGTCTTCGGGATCTGAAGGCATGAGAAGTATTTTTGTTTTGTGCGTAGTATCCTTTGTGACGGTCAGCGTTATCCCCTTCTTCCGAAATTGATACAGACCTTTCTTCACACAATACACAAGATGCAGTTTACTGACTATGGGTTTCAGGTTTTTAAATGAATGGCAGATGCGTCTCTAGCTTTAGAATACATTAAACTGTCAAGTTGGAAGTTTCGTGTAATTGGAAACGGATACTACGTAACGAAACGCAAATAAAAATGTGTAAAGACGCTCGTTCATAGCCAGCGGCTAAAAATTTTTCTGTTAGCTGAAATTTTATACATTTCTACCAATGGATGTTGTTTGATTATTATTGTTTTATACATATATATATATATATATATATATATATATTGTGACGTTCTGACTGGCGCGATATGTTGAATCTTACCGGAATAATATATGGGCGCCACCTGCGCGTTACGTAGGACAATTTTACTATCGGAACACACGCGTGTTCAGGACTGAGAGCATGAATCAGGGGAGTGACGTCACCTGTTCCAGAATCATACAAATTATCAAAATAAATCAAACAAATTTAAGTGAATGTAAGTTCAACCATGGCAGCTTTATTTCATAAGTCTTGGAAAACAAAATGTGTTATTTATATCTAAAAGTAAAACTATTTACATCTAGGAGCTCCTTGTTACTGCCGGCTTATCCTAGAAGAGGATTCAATGACATGATTTACAGTCAAAATACAAATTTTAGATAATTATTTTGCCACAGAGTCTGTTTGTTACGCAAGGGAGGGAAGGATCCAACTGAAGTGAATTTCACACGTTACCGGATGTCACTCGTTGTTTTGGCTGTTGACTGCGCTGAGGACGAGGATCTGGAAGATGGCGGGATAATTAATTTCTTTACAGCAGCAGCAGCTAATTCCTTCCTTCTTTCACGGACTCGTCCAAGCCTGTGATACTACAAATTGAAAGCTTTTCTTCTCCTTAGACATGTTGAATTACTTTTCGTAAAAATGAAACGTTTTCTTTGTCCGCCGAGTGTGCAAAACGAACAACTTCAACGATACAACAATAGTCTTCTTTCAGCAAAAATGCTAACAGTAAGATTAAAGGACGGTTTGAATTGGTATGGAAAGCTTCATATTAAAGATACAACGATATTTAAAATCACACAGATATTCGAGCATCACAAAGATATTTAACATTACTTATAAACGAAATTGAAAATAAAACTATTTACATGTGTTATCTACCAAAGTATATATATATACGATTCAAAACTTACAAATTTAGAAATTCATGTCATTTACACCTTGACTGACTCCCTCAGCCAAAAAGTTTATTAAATATATTGAAGTTGTTGTTGCTGTGGTGGTGATATTAAATTCTTAGGACTCAATGCCACAACAAATTATTATTGTATATACGAATATAGGATATTTGGACAGTAATAAAGATCATGAAGAATAATATATAATTTGGATTATTAATTTTCTTTTAGTTATGGGTTTTCATGCGCAATACAGAATATAGATAATTTCTGACTAGAGCGTCGAGAATGTGCTCTGGTTATCTTAGAACAGTCGGTGTCGTTATGTCTTGTGGATCGTCTATTAATTCCACCGTAAAATCGTCGACTGTGGAGAACTTACGAGATGCATGGCAGGGGGTTAAGGGCAATAGTAATGATAATATTAACGTCGCTTTGCAGATATAGAGCCTTCGCTTGCGCGCCCACGAAAAGCACAGCCAACCTCCCTCTCTCCCGTAAATTATGTTTAACGATGGATTAAGCGGTAGGACCCTTCCACAAGCCAGGACTAATTGGGTGAACCAGCCAGTGCTGCTGTAATTAGCAATCATCTACGAGACGGCAGGGTTCCAAAACCCATGGTCATAACGGGATTCAAGGACAGGTCGACCAAAGAGATGAGTGAAGGGAAGGCAGTTCTCAGGACGAAAGTGAGAAGGCAAGCAATGAGCGTTATATATGACTAAAGATTCTGTCATTAAATTTTAGGTCGGCAAAAATGATTCTAATATTTCTTTATTACATTAAAAATGTTGGGCAATCTTCCTATAAGCAGCATTTTTTTTCCATTTCACCGTGAAATCTTCAACCGCTTTGCATTTCTGTTGCAGTCAAGCTTCCTTGGCTTCTTTGCATTTCCTATCCACCTCATTCTTCAGGTGTCTTTACTGCTCTTTACCAGTTTCATCTCTTGCGTTTTCCTTCCATTACGCAATACGCAATTTCGATTAGTTGACACTGACACACTTGATTTCTGTGAGGTGGCTGCTTTCTCCGTCGGTCCCGGCTCGGTACGTAGGTTGACTTCTGTAGCAGAGGCGTTGGAAGGTTAGCACATTTGGAACGTAACTAATTACTGTATTTTCGTAATTTCATGCATTGTTTGGAATATTACCTTCAGTGCAGAATACAAATATGGATGCATCTCTCAGATATTAGATACGAAAACATTTTTTTGTTGTTTTTTTGGTTAACAGGCTACATGAGGGTGATCCTGAAACAGGCAACTCCCCTTTAATAGCATAGGAAGGGAATTGAAAAGGGGGGATGCGGAAGGTAGAGCAAGGTAGCCAAGGGTTAACTAGGGCCCCGGGCTATGGTTTAAGGATTCTACCCGGTGTTTCACCTAAAGAGATGCAGGGAAAACCCTAGAAAACCTGCATCAGGTAGGTCGGGCATTGGGTACTATTCTCACGCCCTTCCGAATGACGGGAGACGAGTTTGCTGTGGGGACGCAGCATTCCCTTCTCCGTGTCTCCACTAGTTTCAGGAGGCAGTTGGCCGACTGATCCAATGGGATCAGCGGACAGCTCTTGCCATATGCCCAAGGTCTTTGACCCCGGTACATATACCTCCTAAAATAGGTGAAGGTGTCTCGGCATATGAGAACTTTGATAAAAAGTACCCAGAGAGAGTGCGAGGTATTCCCGACATGATCAGGTGAGCCCCACAGTCACTCTGGGCTATACGAAAACATACAAATGCAGTTAATTAGAAAAAAAGGAAACACTCAAGAGGCTGCGAGACTGTCTCAAAATTAAAAGTTGGCTTGTTACACTGCGAACAGAATTTTATTTACCATTAAGTAGTCGCGTGGCGCCGCAGACGTCAGTAGTCGCGTGGCGCCTGTGAGGCCCCAAAGCAATATATTTATTAAAACGGACTGAATAATACAATAAAATCGAATTAACACAGCGGAAATGTTAAAGTACACTTTATTGAAGGTATCAGTATTAATTTTAGTTTCCATTTTAAATAAAACGTGTTTCACACACGTTTTTCAAGCATGAAGAACAAAGTTGTTTCGAATGTCGATCTCTTCCTCGTCGACAAAAGGATGCAGCGATGTCTTCTTTCAATTTTTGGCATGTCGTGCTTGTCGTTTGAATCACGGAAGTAATCCCAAAGTTTGGCTTTTATTTTTAATGGAACATAATTGCTGCTCATTCGTTCGCGAAGAAGAGGTTTAGCAAGTTCTGTTGCAAGTGGCATGTCAGGGTTATTTGTTCTACAAATAACAAAGGCATTAATTGTGCAGACAAATGTTAAAATAGTGCTGGTGGCCACCGCCTTTTTCATCATTTGTATCTACGCCACCTTTCGTCAAGTTATAAAATGTCAATATTTTTCAGGTTTCATTTTCTCACCTGAATCTTTGTCAATGACATTATCGTGGTGCATTGTTGATGATATTAACACTGCTTTGTTTGATTTCGGTACACACGATAACAAAGAGATTGATTGTGGGAAACCAAAAATGTTTGTCTGCGGACATCGAATTTTTTTTGCAAAAATTATACTGGTTCCTCTCTTTTGTTTCTAGTTACTGTTCCTACAAGCGTTAGGCTTCATGATCTGTCCATCCCTCACTTTCTGAATCCATATCACCGTTTATAATATCACTATCATCTTCATTTACAAGTCTTTCAAGTTCACTAAAGGAGAGAAGCATTTTGCTAACAAAAAACCGGCCCCAAACGTGCAAGGCGTAAGAAAATTAATTTTTTTATTTTACCAAAGAATGTAAAAACCGATTTTTTTATGAGAGGTCCTAAAAATATATTTATGGAAGAAATGATAGAAAGAGAGACCCATGTAAACGTTATATAATAAATTATGCTGCTTTCAATGTTAAGGGGGGCCTGCCAGGCCCCATGCGACTACTTAAGGGTTAAGTAATAAATATATACCACAGTAACAGATTCTATTATTATTTTTGTACCTGAGATTTATGGAATTGTTACTCGATTAACTCTCCCAAATTACTTGCACAAAAATTAACTAAGTAAAATTAACGTAATTAAATTAAACCCGGTATAAAATAACTTGTTGGTCATTCTGAATTGATTTTTAGTTAATCATTTAATTACTTGCAATACAGTATCCCGACTAATTGAAAGCGGGTTAATTGCAGTCTAATAACCTCCCGTATTTCTGGGGTTTGTCTCCCTCCAACCCATTTTTTGTTTTGTAGCTGCTGATTACTGTGTTAGATGATTAAACTGTCCCAGTTTAATGAGAAATGTTTTAATTTGTAAAAAAAGCGGAACAAACAAAAAGAGTGAATCACAACAGCAGTCGCCAGAAACCCGGAATAAATCCCAACAGGTTTCGTTTACTAAACCGGCTCAATCGGTCGGTCAATGTCGTTTGATCTAATTGTAAAATAGCAGTTTGTCTCCGTCTTGTCACTGGAAAAAATGTCCTGAATAGTGAACTGAAAAATATTTAATGTTCTATAAGAACTGGATGTATTTGTTTACTAATTATTATAAAAAATATGCCTATTGTTTTGATCCAATTTTTTACGAATTCATATTATTCATTTTAACTAGTACTACCTTGCGTACATAAATTACCTCTGAGTATGTTCTGAAAGCAATATTGATGTACTCTTATATCAAATTGAAAGGTTTTAAAATTCTCTACTCAAGAAGTAGAAATTCAGTTACAACTGTCTTCTTCGCAAGGACGTGTTGATTAGTTTCTCTTTAAATCAACATAAAATCTGGAATTACTGTAAATATACACAAAGTTTTAGCATGGTGTCATCTATTATGCCTTGAAAAATATTTGTTATCATTTGACGAAAAGCCTCGTTAGAAACAAGTGAGGTCTTTCTTTAACTTACCAGAAATGAGGCAATTTCTTTCACTTAAATCTAATCTGAAACCCTCAGTAACAGTCATAAAATTCTAAAGAAAATGAAAATACCCACGGAAAATTGTTTGGAACAAATTCTACTATAGCATATTGTCGGGAAATGAGCTTATAACACTTTAAACTTTATAAAACGATTACTAACTGCTTTTTATATAAAGTAATTAATTATAAGACAAAGATTTCATCACTATGTACGTCGCTGGTTGCTGAATAAGTTGTGAAATTATTTTAAATTTAGTTATGGTTTAATACAACATTCGTGAACTTTTGTTTATGGGAATAATTGTTGAAGTCTATAAAAATAATTAATGTCTGTCAATAAAAAAATCGAATAATAAATTAACGATCCGTATAACAGACTTAGACAGAAATTTTTGAAATTTTTTTAACATAACGTAGACGTTTCCAACATCCATTGTGGTCCTTCTCAATTAACCAAACGAATTAAAAATATAAACACAAAGAGGATAACCAAAACAATTTAATAAACCATCATACTATTTATTAAGTTACAAAGTGTAATGTTATAAATTGACAGATTTTTACAACTTCTCTGAAATTAATGTTTTCTTAAAATTCACTTCCTTATCTAAAACAATAGTGTTAACAAAATTAAAAGAATGATTTAGTTCCAAACAGTGTTTAGTAATTGGAGTGTTAATATAAAGGAAATTTCAAATTGGCTTTATTGGATGATTAGATAAAAAGTTTATCACTCTAGCAGAATAAGTAGATTTATGGTACCAATTGAAACGTAATTTGTTCTTATATCGGTCAACAGAAACTTAAAGAAATTTAAGAGAACAATATTTTTATAATTGAAACGAAAATTTAATATTGTAATAATAATTTTTAAATACGCTAAGTAAATAATCCGATTTTCATTCGATAAATCAGAAAAAAACAATGGTTTTTAATCTTGTTGACAAAGCTTTACTTTTATCTCATTATCATTCAAAAAATCTTAAATATGTATTGAAAAAAATTTTCTCTGACAACTTTTGCCTTGTAGATTTTGAAATTAGTAAACTCAGAATTAATTGTATTCTTAATGATTATAATAATTGTGTTACAAACTATATTTCAAATAATTATATTGTTTTACCCTTTTGTGATTGGTAATCTACAAATCTGTCACTTCTTTTTCTTTCTTTTTTAAAATTATAAAGATTAACTTAATTATTTTGAGTGTCTTAATGTTGTTTATACAATTTCATGTGATAACTGTTCGTTTTGCTACATTGGTCAGACTAAGAGATCTTTCAATTAGAATTAAGGAGCTAATAAAAATTTTCTTTGTATAAACACTCTCAAATTACTAAATACTATTTAAAACTACATCATTCTTTTAATTTTAGTTTTAATTGTGTTAGGTAAGGAAGTGAATTTTAAGAGAAGATTAATTTCAGAAAAGTTGTACATTAAAAGTAATAAATTTACAGTCAATATAAGACTTGACTGTTACTAAATAAATTATTTGGTGGTTTGTTAAATTGTCTGAGTTAATTTTTTCTTTTGGCTATGTTCTTTGTGTTTATCTTAAGTTGATTGAATTTATTGACAAGGACCACATTGGGGGGTCAAAACGTCTACTTTACGTTAAAAAATTAGTGTTATACGGGTCGTTAATTCTTCATATGTAATTATTAGTCATATGTAAGAATGATAATTTTATTTGTCCATTATTTGTGCGTATTATGATAAGGACGGTTGATTTTATACATTTTTAAATTTTTCAGTCGTTAAGTTTGTTACTCTTGAGGGTGGAGGTTTGTTTATTACCACTTTCCGTTTATGGAAATCCATTCACAGTGTTATTAAGTTAGCTTTTCTTCAAAGACCGACTCACTAAATTGGTCACTATTTCTTGTGTCATTACCTAAAGTCACGAAGCTGCATTTGAGTACTAGAGTCAAGTGAATCGTTTATTTTAGCTAAAGCTTTCAAAATATGTCGCCAATACATTATTTTCACAAGAACAATTAAATTTGTAAAAAGTAATAATAAAATTATTTATTTATTAATGCAAAATAATGTATTGTAGTTTTCAAACACAAGTAATTCGTCTGTAAATCCCAACCTTTATGTTTCATATTAATAAAATCAGAAATTTTGTCGTCATTTTTCTGTATGGATGATTTACTTCACTTTCTCAAAGAAAACGGTTTGAGTGATTCCGATGATAGTTCTTCATGGTAAGAAGGCAATATGAGACAGGTTTCAGCCGGCTACAGGCAAAATTGCAGGGATTGAAACCTTAATTTCGATCAATTTTCTTAATGAAGAATCCACAGAGAAAGTATTTAGTAATATCAAACTGCCATCCGCCTTCTTTAGACAAAGGGAGGGATGTTACAATAAAATTTAATTTGATAGCCTCTCTCTAGAATCATATAACCAATTTATATTTAACATCATTTCGGTTATCTTATATGCCTATTGATGTGAGGCGTATGTCGGGTGTATCAAATAGCCACCCGTTATTTTGAAACAAACGGTGAATGTGCCATAAACTGCTAGGAAGGTTAATTGTTTCACCATTGGATTATCGTAATTATCGACCTTTTGAACACGTAAAACTGAAATAACTTTTGTTCAAAAACATCAATTCATCCCAATTATTTTTATGATTATTTGGTACCAGAAAACCTGTATTCAATTACACATTGTTTGGAGTTTTTCTTCTTGAACCTGTTATTAGCAGATAAAAAACGATAATTGTAAAGAGCATCTGAGCATGCGAGAGAATGTGAATAAAACGGTCACCTTTAAGTTAAGATATAACAAAAGAAATTAATTGAATCTAAAAATGTATTGATATAGGAACAGTCAACTGTAACTTGTACGATTAATGGTGAGAATAAACATTCTATAAATGGTATACACACGTATCAATATAATACATATCTCACAGTTGCTGCGAGTGTTTGGCCAACGTTTAAGCTGCGGAATTTACCTCCAGACACGTACCTCGTTTAAAAATTCAATCGTAGAATTCAGGACTGAGAACCTGGCGCTTCCAAGCAACGAATTTCTGAATGGTAAACCTTTGAGTAAAAAAGCACCTACAACATATCAGCGTTTACGTCAATCACGTGATTTTCTGAACCGGAGGGATTTCGCGGTCTGGAGGAATCAGCTAAGATTATCTATTTTTATATATTTTTTGTGTGGGGGGAGGGGGTTAACAGGCTACATGAGGGTGATCCTGAAACAACCAACTCCCTTTTAATAGCATAAGAAGGGATTTAAAAAGGGGGGCATGCGGAAGATAGAGCAAGATAAATTAGCTTGTTACATTGTCATCATGCATATCACCAGCCTGTGAGAGATGTTTTTATTCATTTATTTAACGCACATCAACTCACAGAAAATTAGAAACTCTCCGCTTACAAAAAGTGATACATAATTACAACTTTCTGTACGGTCTTCATACATTGTTAAAACCCGATGGAAAAAGACAGGTAACCAGAAAAAAAAGAATAATTTAATAAGAGTATTTATCAACAAATAGTCAGCTTCATATCGCTAAATTCTTCGAAATATACCTACTCCCACTTATATGAAGATAAAAATCGCACAAAAGAACGCGGAAAATGAATGTTTTATTTATGTTAGCTGGAATACAGACAATTAACATGGGTATAAATAAAATTTCAAACAATGCACCTTTCACATTTACACACTTCATTTTTCAAGGTAGAATTAATCGATAAAAAATGCATTCAGTATGCACACAATGCATAAGAACTCAGCAATCCGCAATCAAATTGTGAAACAATGTCAAGCTACAACGCAATGAACTTGCACATCTATTGATGGCTGTGTTAAATGTGACTGATCATTCAAACGGGCAGGCTGATAAATTATGATTATATGTTTTTTAACGTATAAATATATTTGAAAAATTTGGGTCTGAAAATTTTGAAAATTTCCCGGATATAGACAACAACCCCACCTACCGGGTCTAAATATAACTAGGAGGCATCCAGGTGACCGCATAAATACAAAATAATCATCAGAATCGGCCAGGCAGTTAAGCGGGAGAAGATTTACGATTTGTTCAAGACGTTTAGAAGGCGAGGTGGAAGGGAGAAGAGTTGATCAGGACGTGGAAGGGAGGAGAAAGCTGGAGGATGGAACGGATGTAGAAAGGGAGGAGGAAGCTTGAGAGTGAACAAGAACCGAAAGTGAGGTGTGAATTTTTGCTCTTTAGTGAGAAGGTATTGAGAACAAGAAAGGTCAAACGGAAGAAGGAGAAAAAACAGGGCATTGCCCTATTCATCACACTTTCCGCCGGCAGAGGGATAATTTACAATTCAACCCGAAAGAAGAAGGATGTTCCGGCCGCCTAGTAACAGCGTCGAGAGACGAATGAAGATTAAACAGGTTCGTCAAGTGAACGAAATCTCTGCTGCACGTGATTACCCAATGAGTAATTAACCCTGATATTTAAAAATCGTCACCTTGAAATAATTTATTTGTTTGTAATAGCGTGCAGGGCCCCTTAAAGTGAATGTTTTTATAAATAAAATTATTATATTATATCTTAAAGCGCAAGTAATTTTTATTAAATATCTTAAATAAAAATCTCTATATCATTTTCATAATTATTTTTATTATGCCTGAAGTAATGAATATGGGTTAATTACACATTTATGAAATGAATTATATATTTATTATAATACCAAGTTGCTGACTGGAACTTCAAATACCATATATTAAGGAAAAAGGTTCATCACAGATAGAAATAATAAAATTCCGCCACACAGAAACAGTAGTAATTGAAAATATTCATGGGAGAGATATTTAGATTTCAGATTAATTTTGAGTTCTAGACTATCAAAATATTTATATATCTAAATGTTAACAACATTCAGCAAAAGAATTCAGACTTTATTCGCTTAGTTGTAATTTATTGAATTATTTAAAAGGAATAAAAGAAAAATCATATATATTAAAGAAAATAATTTCTGATGTGTGAAAATGAATATGAAGTAATTGATAATTATGTATTAATTACTGTAAATAAGTACTTAGGAAATGATATTTATAATAGAAACTGATTAATTTTAAGCCAGAATATATTTTCTTTAGAGACTACCGTTTACGTAGTAAATTAAGAGTACATTTAAGGCTGAACAAACAATTATATATTTCCAGCTCTAGTTATTCTGTTACTTCATTAATTATCGTAGAATATTTTCTTCTATAAACCATTAAAAACCTAATTATATTACAAAATTTACGTACATGTGGTATGATGTGTATGCTGAGGTACAGCATTTGTTTCACTAAATTACATTTCTGGAGAAAAGAATTTTTCTTTGATGTGGGGAAGTAAACGAGTTTTCCTTGCGGCGAGGAAGAACCAGCGACCCTTATGAGAGGAAAAAAGAGAAAAAAAGAATTCCGTCCACGATTATAACAACGTTCATCAAAGATCCTCACGCAGTCTTCTCGAGATTTCCAAACTGCTGTGTTGCTGTACTCGGCAGTTCTTTGTTGAAATATGACGCTTTGAGCACATCGATTATGTAATTAGTAAATCTGTGACGTTGATAAAATGTTAATAGATTGATATCGATATGATACACAAATCCTGGTTATTTCAATTAATAATAAGCATTTCCCTTCAATTCGTTCCTTAATTATTGTTTAGTCGTCCGCAATTGGAGGAATAAACGTTAGTTACTTTCCTGTTTCAATGTGCGATGTTACCTGCGGAAGTTTCCTCTCGCACGCATTTTTCCAGAGACTGACTGCGGGGTTCACCTTACTGCGTTGGGAATGCCTCGTACTCTCTGTTTTTTCAAAATTCTCACATACTGAGACACCTTTAATTTAGGAGGTGTATGTTAGGTAAGCGAGGGTACGAGTACACAGTCGGATAAGATTACGCAGTGAATTTTCATGGTGTTGGCAGCACTTTACGGAAACTTTTTTGTGCAATTTTAGTGCGTCTACAAGTTCAGGAGAACAAGGCTGTAATGACATCTATCTGTTGCAATTTTTTTGGACTTCACGAAGTAAAATATGCTTCTGTTACTTCTGTATGTAATAATTGGAGTTAAAAGGCTATGAATTTAGAGGCACATAACAACGAATTCTAATTTTGTGTCACATATCATTTCTAAGAACGATTACTTAGCTATAAATTTAGGCCAGTGCAGGCATCAAGTGAAGATTTTGTAAAAAACTACGTGGGAGGCCAAGGGTACGCAGGAACGTCTCACAAACAACTGTTCTTGAATTGTCATTTTATATCGTTTTATTCCACGGTTCTTTTGTTAATGCTTATTTTCATTTAACAATTAATTATATTTTTTCGTATTTTTACAATAATATTACCTCTTGTACTATTACGAAACAAAAAATAAGGTTTCAGCTTATTTTCGAAACCGACCAGAGTACATTTCAGATGGATCTAAGGACCAACAAATTATATTTCGACTCAGTTTAAGAAACCAGCAGATGAAAGTTTGGCTGATTCTTAGAACGACACAAGGCATGCACCAGTTGTCATAGTTTCACAAGGAAACTTAGCCATTCTAAACGTGGAAAGCTTAAATTCCAACAAACCTGTTGAGGAATTTATTTAACTTTACTGCTTCCTAAACTCCCAAGGTTAGCAAGGTGGTTGACCCAAAGAATTGCTATAGTGGCCCCTCCCAAATTTTGAAGTTTTGGAGAGGAAGGGTAGGGACGCCAACCCCATTGGAGGACCTGGGCAAAATAGAAAAAGCGGGAAGACCAATCGCGTTTTAGGAGGGGTGAGTTCGAGGTGGAGAGGACCTGGATAATGATCATTTGGAAAGGAGAGTTGGAGATAAGAGTTGAGTACGAGGAAACGGAAATTCAGCTTCGAGTTTGAGAGGAAAGGCGATCTGGCTGGGAGCATCACAAGGAAACTTCTTGCTTGCCGCTTCTAATCTGACCCAGAAGAATCCTTTGTTTTAAATCCAGGACTTCCGGTCAACAAGGAAACCAGGCAAGAATGAACATAAAGTAAGGAACCAAAAGGCAATAATTTACTAAGTCTCTTGCAATATTAATTCTTTTTAGGGCTCAGCTAGAATAGAAATCATTAAATTTACTTTTGTTACGAATAAAACTGTTTAAACTTCAAAGTGAGATTTATTAGCACCCACCCATTTTAATATAACTCTAATTCTTAATATATATTTTATAGATTATATATATATATATATATATATTTATATAACATAAAATTCATGTCACACAAGATTAAATGACAATTTGAAAATCGTAAACTTTCTGTTTTTGTAATCTTCATTTCTTGTCTGTTGAATATGGTTGTTAATTTTGTGTTGTGCTCCAAGATTGTGGGTTGGGTTTGCTGTTTTAATATTTAAAATTAAAGCGAAACGCAAGTATTATTGTTTATATTATTCCCATTCAATTAATAACTCTTTTATTCTCTCTGTTAGTATTCACACACCGACTATAAATTGCCCGATTAGTTACGTTTTCTCGCAGGCAATAGTTAGTGAAACGAAACTGCAGCGCTAATGTCATTAGTACTCATCTAAATTAATTCCTGCAATTAAAAAGAAACGGACGAATAAATGACATTGTGCGCTCCACCCTTCCATTATAGCGTTCTGCAATTAAATAAGCTATATTAAATTAATTTCAGGGAAATGTTACTTTTTTCTATAATTTATGGGATTAAAAATGCATGCATATGATAACAAATAAAATCGAATAAATTAACGACCAATTGCAGACCATAAAGTTTGATTTAATCAATTTGAAGTATCGTCATAATTATTGCGAATTAGCAAGTATTTCCTTAAATAGTACAACAAACATTGTGCCATAAATTATAAAATATACTTAAATTCTATTATATTAAAATTAATATTAAATGTTTCAGTTTAAAAATGACATTAGTAAAGTAAATTATAATGAAATTAACATTTTGGAATTAGTAAGTTATAAATTTTGATAAAGTAAAACATCAAAATGCATAGAAATGTAGCTGAACTGCCTCTAAGGACAGTTTAATACGACATGTAACCTAATAATACAGGGCATCATTATAATTTAGACTATTACAAAAGTATCTATAGGAACAATTTACGTCTGTATAAAACTTAAAATAACTTAAAAAATATCAACCAGTATACTAAATAATTACAAAACATTCGAAGAGTGTTGACGTATCGGTCAATTTTTGTGATCCTTGTCAACACAAAGACGTTTGGTTACGTTGAGTCGCATAATATTTCGAATGGTCCCGCTACACCAGGGCCCAAGCTGAGCGCAGTGCAATCCACGGCCATGGTGTACACGGGGGGTTGGCATCTATTGACCAATATTAGTGAAGGATGGAAATGAAGTTGGAGTATGTAGTCTGGAAGCGGTATTGTCCACCACTCAAATGTGGCCAATATGCGCAAGGAAAGTGCGCAGTGTCAAAACGGACCGTGTACATTGTGTGCCTAGAAGCCAAGTCAGTAATGATTGGCGGCCAATGTATGTGTGGCCCTGTTATTTGTCCATAGTGAATAGGAGCTATAACTTTTGTAATTGCCTGTAATACGGGTTGTTTATTTTTGTTACTTTAAAAATTTAATCTCTATAGTTAAACTAGTCTCCATTGCCTTGCTTTCCCTCTTTGAATCCTCATATTGGTCTCTTTTTCAACGACCCCGTCCTTGTGTATCACAGTATGGTGAATAAGCGTAGGAATGAGTTAATAATTTCTGAGTGGCAGGTCGATGAATTATTAACATAGAATTTGAAAATTACCTGGAATTGTTGAGAAAGAAAGATAACATCATTGCAGGGAATGTTGGACAGATTAGTGGTAACAGGTAGCATTATGGTTTCCAAGTCTTCTTATGACTCCCCTAATACTACAATATCGTCGGCAAAGCGCAGGGATTTTATTTCTTCTCCGTGCAATATGATTCCTTTTCGATATTCCGTTTTAACGGTCTTTATCGCCTCTTCTATATATAGTTTAAACATCATGGGCGACAGACTGTATCATTGTCTTACTCTTCTTGATTATGGTTTTCTTTTCTTGATCTTCTATTCTAATTACTGCTGCCTGTCTTCTGTATATGTTATGTATAAGCTACCTTTATCGATATTATACTCCAGTGCTCTTCAAAATCCTTAATAGTGTGTTCCAGTTCACATTTCACATTATCAAACGCTTTTCTAAATCTACAAATGCCATGAGCGTAGGCCGGTTTTTTCTTATCCTATTTTCTAAAATTAGTCGCAAAGTCAATATTGCTTCACTTGTTCCTACATTCTTACTACTACCTAATTTGTCTTATCCTAACTCGCATTCTATTTGACGCTCCATTCTCCTATATAATACTTTCGTTAATGTATAAATTCCTCTCGGGTTTCCAACCGGGTCAAAGAGATGATCAGTGACGTTTCAATGGCTTGCTCTGCCATCATCTTCAGTCTGAAGAATTTATACATGCCATTCACCGGGAAAGGCCTCATAATTTATTTTCGTTAATATTTTGCATTCATGAGATACTAAACTAATTGTCCTGTGCTGTTCACATCTATCAGCCCCAGTTTTCTCGGTATGTGTATAATTACTAAAATTTTTGGATGTGTAATCCAGAATATCCCCAGACACAGAAAAGTAAGATACAACGGTGATATATGAAAGTTATGTTGTTTGGTAAGAAAAGAGACGAAAAGTCCTAATTATCGTTGTTTTGTGGGCTCGTTTTTCATATATTGCCACGATAAAGGTTATGCGAATTTTTTCAACCCATTTTCCTTTTTTATAGCTCTTCCTCAAGGACCTCCTCGAATCGGCGTGGAGAGGGATCGTTACAGCGCTGGTGACGAACTCAGGGCCAACTGCACAGTAGGTCCTTCTAGACCCCAGCCTTCGCTCTCTTTCTTCATAAACGACGAACCCTTGAGCTCCAAGAGGCTCGCATCACCGTTCGCCAATTTAAAGTCTCCAGCGGTAAGTACTGAGTTAAATTTATTTATGGTTGAAATACTATCTTTAAGACGTTACCTGATTTTATTCAGGTTGACGTACAACCTCCCAATATTTTTGGTAATTAATTTTTTTACTCAAGTATTTTCAGATATTTCCTTATTCGTCTTGAGCGTTGTTTTAAACTGCTGTGTAATTAATGTATCATCATTATATGCCTTTAGAGTAACCCTTGAGAAAGAGAAGAGGTGGAACAATTATACATAATAATATATGGCAGGTTTAAAGAAGAAATTTGTTGACGACTAATCAGTTATGTTTTGAGGACTAACAAACGCTTTATTAAACTACAATTCCACGATTTATACTTAAATACATATTTTCAATAATCATTATTTTTCAGTTTTTTTTCCTTTGTGCAATCCGTGTTATATAAACATTCAAATTAACCTGACTTCTTACTTTTCGGGAAATGATTGCAATTCGAGAATTTTATCAGTAAATTAATTTCAAATTTTCAGATAACCCTTTATTGCAAACATTGTTATGGCATCAGCAAATGTACGGTTTTTGTGTTACTAGTTTGTGAGATATCCTCTTTGTATAGCAAAAAAAGCAGAGATCCTAGAACATTGTCCAGGGGACATCGGATTTTATGGGGTATAAATTGTATGCCTCGTTATTAATTTTAGCTGAGAAGCATAAAATTGGCAGGTTTAATTTAATTACGAGGTAGCAGTTACTGGATAGCTTGCTTTTTAGTTTGTAGAGCAAGCGTGTATGACACTCTTCCTCAAAAGCCTGTGAGATATCTAGGAAATACATCGCTGCTCATTTTATTCTGTTTTATGGTTTTAGATATGGCATTCCTTATCCTTTGAGTTTGTTTAATATTTCCTTTTTCTTACTGTATTATGATGATTTGACAGATGTTTTGAATAGACTTTTTTGGTAGTAGTCATTCAAATATTTTTCTCATAATTGGCAGTAAAATGATAGGTCGGTAGGAAGTTGCTTCATGCTGGGTTTGGGTTCCATAATGATTTCAGCATATTTCCTTACAATTTAAAAATATGATATACTAAAGGTTAGATTGAATATGGTTGTAAGGAGGAAAAAAAATGGAAACATCACACCAGACGACTATTTGACATTAGTGAAAAAATATTATAGAAGACGTGTCAAGTAAGAAGACAAATTTGTAAAACTTGGCAAAAGATTGTTTGATTTTTCTCTGATAAAAATAACTAGCAAGCCAAGATGTGTTATGGTCACACCGTTTCCAGATTGATTTTACGTACGTGGAAAATTTTGGCATGTGGACTGATCAGAAGACTAGAACAGCTTGGTTTTATAAAACCATGTTTGTCATAGAAATGCTTACGATTACTACAGACAGAGTTCTGTCAGCCAGAAATAAACCGAGCTTGCTTTATTGACAGACAAATGTGTGCAACCAGGTAAATTGGAATACGTTACTGGAAATCTTCAAGATAATTGCACTTGGTTGATAGGACAGAAGATTCACAAAGAACTTGTATCTGTAATAAATGCTGAACGTTTGTCTGACCAACAACAATGGGATAGGAACAATAGGGCGACTGAGCTCTTGTGTATCGCAGTATGGTGAATGGTTAAGCGTAGGAATGAGTTAATAATTTCTGAGTGGCAGGCCAATGAATTATTAACATAGAATATGAAAATTACCTGGTATTGTTGCGGAAAAAGGTAACATCATTGCAGGGAATGTTGGACAGATTAGTGGTAACAGGTAGCATCGAATGAAAATAGATTTGAAAAGTTGTAATTTGATGTTGATGTGGTATTCAGTCCTAAGACTGATCTGATGCAACCCTCCATTTTAACCTATCTTGTTAAGATTTTTCATTTCCGCATAACTTCAACATACCAAATCCTACCTTGTCTGCTTACAGTATTCCATCCTTTGCCTCCCTCTCCACAAAGTTCGCTCTAATGCTAATTTTACAAGACCCTTATGTCTTAATACGTGGCCTATTAATCTATCCCTTCTCTTGGTCAACGTTCTCCATATTGTTCGCTCTTCGCCTAATCTGCTTAGAACTTCCTCGTTAATGATTCTATCCACCCATCTGATTTTGAGCATTCGCCTATAGTACCACGTTTCATAGATTCTATTCTCTTCTTTTATGAAAATCTTATAGTCCATGTTACGCATCCATATAACGCCACATTTTTAGCAACGATTTTCTATTATTCACACTTATATTACCCGTAAGTAAATTCATCTTTCTCGCGAAAGCTTTCCTTGCCTGTGATATCCTACTCGTTATGTCTACTATACTTCTACCACCTCTAGTTATTATGCTGCCCAAGTAGCAGTATTTCTTAACTTCCTTCAAAATATCCCATCCCAATCTAACATCCTTTGTTATTCCACTCCATTACCTTGGTTTTCCTTATATTAATCCTCATATTTAACTCTTACTCCAGGACCCTGTTCATGCCATTTAGCATGGTTTCCAAGTCTTCTTCTTACGCCTCTAATACTACAACATCATCGGCAAAGCGTAGGGCTATTTACTTTTTCTCTTTGCAGTATGATTCCTTTTCCATATTCCGTTTTAATTTTCTCATCACCTGTTCTATATATAAGTTAATTTGGATGTAAAGTGACTAAAGCTACTAAGGCCAATGCAAACTGCATCAGACACCTCTAAAGAGAAATACTGCAATCCATCATCGAAGAATTTACGTATTGAGTTACAGGTAGTGGAGAAGAAGATTGCAGCTGCATGACGAGGAAGATATAGTCTGATGGATGACGAATCTCAAGGCAGGGCAAGTTGGAGAAAGTCATTTACACACCCAGCAATCAGACCTACCATATTAATAATGATAAGATCGCGGACTTTACAAATTTTTAACTGTTTAATTTGCAACTCCAGATCCTTCCAGACTTTATAGTTTCGTATTGATTTCAATCGTTTAGACAAACATTGTAATTTAAAAATCGTTTTCTAATATTTTATTGTCATTTATCTACTGAAAGCGTTATCAAACTATCATGTTAATTTTACTTATGTTGTTATTATACGTAATTTGGACGGTAGTGTTTATAATAATATTAAAATTTCAGGGTACAATTTGTAAAGACCTTCTAGTGTTCCTCTGCACTGCAGGACCTTAATTGGGGGAAGGAGAAAAATGCTATTAGTTTCCAACCAATCTCACTGATGATCAGTTTCCTGTCGAACAAACACTCCACTTTCCCCCACACTCCACTTACAGATATCTCTAAATTGCGGTCGTCTGGGAATAATTAGTAATTGCTATGTGTTTGGGAGGGCAGAACAAAGGCCTCGTTAGCTACTCCTTTCCCCACCCTAACTCCAACCCTATACACTGTTCCCTATCAAAGTCCTGCGTAGTCAAAGAGGAGAGGCTGTTGGTTAGTGCTTCTAATTAGAAGAGATGGAATGGTGCGGTGGGTTGAGCGGGAGTTGCATAGGGACGGAGAAGGCTGATATCACCCACCCCTATCTCGCATTTATCCTCCCCATCCCACTGTTACCAACCCCCCTCCCCCCTCAACCTCCCACACACATATACAAATTACTGCGGATAAAGCCTCGCCGCTTTAATGTGTACGGCCGGAAAAAAGGTAAAAAAGACAGACACAGAGACATGGCTTTGCGGTATGCTTGCTTAATTATTTAAGAGATCTAAAAGTGTCTGCACTGTACAGCTCTCTGTGTAACGTTAAAATATTCACGACTCGCTGATCATATCAGTAACAATAACGCACCTTCAGTCAGATGGACCTTAAAATTGAGGACACTGATAGTTCCGGAATAGAAGGTATTCGTGAGCAAGAGTTGGCTAGAGGAGAAAGCTAATTAGTAAATATTTCGATAACCAACTGCATTTTGATTTTTATCTCTGTTTGTGATTATAGTATGCCAGAAATGCTGTAACACATTCAAGCATTTGGAGGGAGATGAAATGTAATGAGACTGTGTGGCTACGTAGGAATGCGTTCAATAGGGGAAAATTGCCAACACATAATTTCATACAGTATCTGGCTTGAAATAAGAATATACTCTGAAAGGATGGATGTACATCACATTGGAAAATTAAAAGAAAATCAAGTTTTAGTAATATACTCTGATGGGCAAAGGATAACATAAAAAAATAAATAATATTTATTTATTTAATGTCATACAGTACTTTCTTATTGGTTGGGAGCTACCTCCAAATTACGTGTCTTTCGTAGTATTTCTAGCTACTCGAGGCTCACATGAATCTTCTCTCTTCTCGGATAAACTGCCGTAGTTTCGGTTACTAATTTGCGTCTAGTTTCTCAAAGACCAAAGGCTTTCACTTACCGTTCTACTAGATCGTAGATCGAAACACTTGATGTGATCTCATCCCTCATCCACTGAAACAAATATTTATTGTTGTTCTTTATTTAACGTCCGTTTGAAGTGGAGGTTTTAAGATCTTTGGTAGAGAGAAAGGAGTATCATTAGCGGTTGCTAGACAACCGGTCACTCCTAATGTTTATAAATTATAATGTATTACATTTAATAGTAAATGTTATAAAAGTTAGTGTTTATGAAATTTGTATTTTGCACGCAAAGGAAAGCATGATACATAAATGAGTTCAACACTGCCGTCCAAAGGAGAAAGACAGTGAGTCTAAAAAAATACTTTTGAGAAATCAAGGAATAAAGTTTTTTTGAGCTTCAAAATTTACATAAATCCCTTATCTTTTTAAAAATAGTTTTATCCGTTCCAATAAATATTAATTGGTCTTAATAAATTAATTATAATCTATTTATCCGTGAAATATTTTCAAAGGTCAAAAATGTTTACTTACTGCCTTTCTACTTTGGACGGCAGAACGATTGTTCGGATAATCTAATTTACCTGAGTTGATTGATGCTGATGACAACTCGGAAACGATTAAATCGTGTGAACTGAAAATTATTAAAATTAAAGAATAATGGTACATACTAACGGTCTGATCAAGGTTTCCCACAATATGTATTCGGATATTCGCTGAGAGTGAGTACGTCATAGCTCACGTCACGGTTATCTGGGTGTGCAACTCACCTTTATTTAAACATTAATTGCTGGCGCCCAGTAGATAAATGGTTAAGTAATAATACTCGTTGAGATAAAGAAATCTGTTTAGAGCAAGATAGTGAAGATCATAATAACGGATTTAAGTGTTTATAGACCAGATATATATTTGCATCGATATTGAGATTACTGTTGCGCTTTGGCCGAAACACTTGATGTGACCTCATCTACGGATGGAGGAAAGATCCAACTTTCGCCCAAGAAAGCTGTGCTTGCAGTACTTGATAGTCCCTCCCCATGGTTCGTCCTTTCCGGCTTTGCTTCTGTTCTATGGTCATTGTTAAATATTTGTCATCAGTTTCTTTAATCGAGTTGGTTCATTATTCCAAGGGAATCGTGACTACACTCCTGCAGCCTATCACATAATTTAAATATATCTATACATCTTTACCGCACATTTGGCCTTGGCCTGTGAAACAGGTTCATGATCAAGGACAAAAATAAATACCGCTCCGCAGCTCACGGTTTCTCCAACTTAGTGTACCGAATGACACTGCAAGGAAAACGGCAACCATCTGACACACACAGTTTCATATTTAAAATCAATAAAGTTAATAAACAAATTTCTTTAATAACATGCCAAAAAACACACTAAAACACTAATAAAGGAAAAAATGTAATGACATAGGAATTTTTTCTGAAGATGTAAGCAACCAGAAATATATAATTTAAATTTTCTTCCTTACCGAGAAAGAATTTTTATAACAACCTAAGTGTATGTGAACGTGTAATTTTCCACTTATATGCTATATTCATTACACAATAAACGCAGTCTCACATGTGTCAATATCATTATAGCTCTTCTACTATCATCATTACACGTTTTATGTCTTCTCGGTCACTACTATTTGTATTAATACGAAATCGTCTTTTGTATGTAGTATGTTTCGAACTGTTTTGCTGACTTGTGGGTAGAATTTTCACGCATCGATTAATACTTCTGATACTTCAGGCACCAATGAATGAAAACAATTGAACAGCTAAAATATAGTTTCTCAGTCATACGGAGTATGTTTTCACAATGCAATCCTTAGTGACGTATTAATATTGTTGATAGAATCATTGATAAGCCTTACAAAGGAAGTTTTATCCTGAATAATCTAAATTTTAACTGCTACTAAACTCATCTAAACCGCAGTATTTCAAAATATTCAAAGAATATGATTGTGAAAGCCATTCTAAAGGAAAGTAACCGAACTATTAGTAAGTTAAACAAATTATATTAATGTTGTGTGTCTATGTCTGATATTTCTATTATATTTAAATTGATACACAGTTTCTGTAAGGATACATTTTAACAATCAAGGGCGGCGTGTACGGTTGTCTTCAATGCGCTCAGTGTCAATATAAAAACTACTTTGCACATGGACGCGCATAACTCATTAATATACATGACTCCTATAACAAAACCTGTCGATCACCTACTCCACCCGACCGTACAATTATACACCAGCACACTCAGTCAACAATGTACTCACTGCAGTGTACACAAAACAACACCCAGTTCTGCGTTGAAGTTAATAGTTCGAAAATAGTAACGCATAAATTTCAGCGTTTGTGTAAATTTGTACTCCTACTCTTTACTTAAGCTGAAATAAGTATTTACAGGCCAGCGAAGGAATCTGTAAAATATTATTATATTGTGACGAAAGTTCTCGACTTAAGATTAGACACGATCTCTATATCTGTTTCCTGTTCATATATATAATATTCTTACAAATATAATTGATATGGATAAGAAACAGATATATTGAGAGTATGGTAAGGAACTTGTCGAATTTTCAAGGGGCTAAGCCCCCTTCCTGAAGACAGGAAACAGCTGTGTTGTCGGCTGTCACGAGATATTCTTCTTACTATTTGGCTTGGAAACGACAACGTTAATTTTAAGGTTCTACATCTCTTTCCTGTCGATATTAATAACTTAAGTTTACAATTTCACATTCACACAATTGGTCAGGGCAGGAACGAGAGCAATAAAGGGATTACTTTATGGGTACGGGACTTTCTTCAAATTTTCGGAGGTAACCGTCGTCTTCCTCTGGATAAGGACTTGCACTCAGAGTCAAATGACAGTTCAGGAGAATTAGGTAGTCGTGTGTGAAGACTATGCGCAGTGGACAACTCCACCCATACTGTAGTGGAGGTAGACATCAGCTCAACTTGTTCATTGCTGAGACAATTTGGTAGTGTAAAAGTAATTCTGAAAATATTGGCGTTAGAAAAAATACTGTTGTCATGTATTACGCCAAGAAACGCATCCTTAAAATGTAATAGATAAATAAGTATAGCGTGTGGTAAAAATATGTCATCGCAGTCTCTATATACCATTCGTATGAAGACAATTAATGTTCTTAACAGTGATAGTAGAATTTCGCCAACCCACTTGGAGGTGTAGTACCTCCTCAAACGACAATACCCCTTTTCTTACTGCGCACGTAGAATCTCACGAACTGTACATCCGATAAATTTAAGAAAATCCAGTTCTGATAGTGCTTTCTGCTAGCTCTATACTTCATGTAAGCCAATACCTTTAATTCTCTGTATCCTGTCCTTACCAATAGTGTTAATTACAATGACAATGCCATATACTTATATATATAGTAGACTCGCAATTATTCAGGAGTGGAATAATCGGGCTGTAGATTATCCTAGAGACCTTCGTGTGAGAAACAACGAAAATAAAGGATTAATTGCTTAGACTGTACAGCACATTAGTAAATATTGTTCAGAAATCATCAAACGAAAATCCGAAACTTTAATTTAAATTGCTACGAATGTAGTTGGTAAGAGGTCTTCTTATTTTCATCATTGCCGTCTCCTTCTCAATACCATGGCTCTTATATATTATATATTTATTTAATATATTTAAATAACAGTTTTCATCAAAACTTTAATTAGCAATACATTTTTTTGTTTTACTTCTCTGCACGTATTACCAAATAGCAGGTTAGTGCTTTTAATTCTCATGTTTTGTTCATTTTTAAAATACTGTATGCAGTTCACAAATTGGTCTTCTTAAAACGTTTCTCACCCAGTATAAACCCAAATGTTTGTAGAGTGAAAAAGGGTCGTTGTTACGAATTAGCCACTCGTTTTTTAGATTTTATTTATATGTTACATTATTCAGTATTTTTCATGGGGACAGATTTCGTATTAATTCATTGATAAATGAATTATCCGTTACCATGACGGAGAAAGTGAGACACACACACAGACAAAAATAGAAAGAGGGGGAGAGAGAGAGGAGAGTAAAATAGTAAATGTTGTTCACACCAAGTGTTTATCCGTTCAAATTAAATTAGGAGGCTGAGTGTGTTTGATCTCTGTGTGCTTGCTGAGCTGTCATTGATTCCGAAATTGGTTATTAACTGCATTAATCGATTAAATTATTCGTACAATTAGGTTCGTCGATACGTCGGAGCACTTACTAATCAGGAGCGCAGTGCATTTGGTTGTCATGTGCGTGCCAGTAAATAACGAAAAAGTACTCATGAGGCTGGTTTTTAACAGAGTACTGATCTTTATTTACAAAATAACAAAATATATTTTCCACATATTTTATTAACCTATCATTAAATACTTTATTCCTTTCACGTAGATTCAGGCACTAGTCGTTTCCTATGTTATCGTTAAAGAAAGATGCCACTATGATGAAAGCCAAGTCTGCATTTTCTGTTTCACAACATCTTTGTTGTATAAAAGTTTCGCGCCACAAAATTATTTTAGATGAAGATGCCACATTCGAACAGTAGGGATAGTGGTCGCATTGTTCCCAAACAATTATACTAGCAGGTCCTGTCTATGGTGGTGTATGCCCGGGTGTTGTCATTAATTAAAATGATTCTACGATAAGGAATTAAACTCGTTTTCTTTCTGTCTTACTCGACAATTCCTGGGAATGAATTCAGTATACGAACACATAGTTGTCCCAGAAAATCGTGCTCATGTACTTGAGAGTGGATGGTGTCTGTTTGATTTTCTTTTTCTTTTAACTGTCTAATACACTTCATCACCATTATAACACTCATTATTGCTTCCCCATACACTACACGCAATTGTCGAAGAATGTTTGCAGGAGTAATGCTCCTTGAATTCAAGAAACGGAATACCGATCATTTAATTGTTTCGAACATATCTAACGTAATAAATTTACTAAGTTATGATGCTTCATAGCTGGAACAGGTTTCCTATTTAATGGTGAATCTGATAAGCTTTCGTAAAATAGTAATTGCAACGGAAAAATGTAAAACGGTAGGTTTGTTCATTAGTAACATAAAAAGATTTGTAAAGTAAAAACGATTCAGGGTCGTACTCGAGAATCTACAGTGTGTTCGCAAATGAATCATTCGATTTCAAAAATTAGCCCGAAGTTGTTTAGCAGTGTACTGTTTGAAAAGAGGAAACTCGTGTTTCACGTAGTTCACAATAGTTAGAATTTGTTAAATTCAAGGGAGAAATATATATGTTCTCTTAAGAACACTCTTATTAAAATTATATTTTAATTTTAAAATTCAATGTTGCCTCAGGTGGTGACCGCCTATTCTATTAGCAGCCGCTTTTCTCAGTTGGGCGATGTAACTTAGTGAGTATACGACGTCCGAAAGTTTTGTTTACGTTGCTGTTAAGTTCTTCGGTGTGACAAATAGTGGGACAACACGGAAACAAGCTTAAACCCTACTTAAGTCTAACAAGGGAGGCCTGGTATCTCTCAAACTGAAGGAGAAAAAGAGTCCTTAAGCTAACTTTAGGAGCAAACAGAACTGTATTACAATGCAGGATTACCAGAGGACCATAGGACTAAACCACAGAGTTAGTAGATGACGCGATTTTGCTCTACATACTTAAATTTGCAGAGTAAATGTTAAAATAGCGGTGGATGCGATAAAACGGGTAGGCTCAGACAATTAATTAATAGTTCGAGGGATTAATAAATGTTGAGTCTACCATGTGAAGTTATGTTGAGTCGCAGCACTTTATTATCGTAAAAAGTTACCACGGCTACGTTAACAAATAAAACTAACTATAACTGAAGTGAGTAAAAACTAGTACCTTTACGCTTACCTTGAGGAAGGTACCTCTGACTCCGAGTGCTGTAGGTGCAAGGGGTACTTTACCCATCCAGTGTTCGGACTGCATGTAACATGGTTACAGAGATTGATTGAAATTGCTTTAATTGTTAGTAAAACTTAGTTTCGCCCTCACTCCTAAAAGGATTAACACATACTAAATATATATAAGTTCAGTGACTTATAAAGCCTGGAAATAAACACCATTTCGGTTGAATTCGTGTTATTGAATTTCATCTCACTCCACCCTAATCGGCCCTCTATGGTAAAAGTTCAGGTTAAATTTATACACGAACATTGGAAGAAACACTATCAACCTAAATTTCATAGTTGTAAATAACAACCCACACCTATAAATGTGCTGAATAATGTGTTCCGTTAGGCTCACGTATTCTGATGTAGTTGCAATAAAAAGAGTACTCGCATAAAGAAAAAACAGAAATTGATTCGTATTTTTTTCTGATGAACTTATTATTTCAGCAGTTCCATTGTTTTGGGGTAACAGGCTAGATGAGGGTGATTCTTAAACAGACAATTCCCCTTAAATAGCATAAGAAGGGATTGAAAGTGGGAGATGCGGAAGGTAGAACAAAATAACCAAGGGTTGACTACGGCCTCCGGGCTATGGTTTGAGTCCAAACCCGGTGTTTCACCTAAAAGAGATGCAGAGTTAACCCTCGAAAACCGACATCAGGTAGGTCGGGCTGTTGGGATACTATTATCACGCCCTTCCGAATGACGGGAGATGAGTTCCCTGTGGGGTCGCAGCATTCACTTCTCCGTGTCTCCACCAGTTTTAGGATCCAATGGGATCCGAGGACAACTTCCAGGGTACGCCCAACGTCTTAGCCCCACAGTACATACACCTCCTAAAATAGATTAAGGTGCCACGGCATGTGAGAATCTTGAAAAAGGGTACGAGGCATTACCAGCGCACTGAATCTCGGGAGAAATACCTGAGACAGAAAGCTCCCACAGGCATCCTGGAAGTTCGAATCAGCACGTTTCCAGTATTTAAGACAATAAAAATACCAGTGGTAAGCGAATATTTTAAGGAAAAGTTCGGTAATAGGAGTGGCCGAGTTCTCTATTAGCTAATAAGAGTTTCAGAAACACTCAGTAGGAAAGGTGTTTTGAGAGTTTCATTCCTGAAAGTGCGACCAGTATTCGTGAAGAGTTTCTTATTTACAGTGAAAATGAAGAGGACAGTACTATGACTCGTTGATTACTTACAGTAATTATTATTCATTATCAACAGTCATCAAATAAATTTATGAGGAAAGAGGTAAATGGGAAAATATTGAGAATGGATTCACAAAATTGCAAATAATAAACCAACTCTTGTGTTTTCGTTGGGCTAAATGGAATAAAATATATAGAGAAATAATTGGAATTTTTGTTTAACAGAAAATTGTTCAAACAATATTTCTTTCCTTCTGAAATAAGTAAATACAAACTGATTATATTTCAGAGAAGTATTCATAGATGTAATAATATATTTTTGAACTTTCTTTGGTGTACAGATACATGTGTCTACTATTGTAATGTGACAAAGTTAATATTTGGAATTCAATCTAGTAAGTTTAATGTTTTTTTTGTTTTTTTGGGGGTTAGTTGGCTACATGAGGGTGATCCTGAAACAGGGTTGACTAGGGCACCCGGGCGATAGTTTAAGGTTCCTACCCAGTGTTTCACCTAAAGAGATGCAGGGAAAACCCTAGAAAACTTTCATCAGGTAGGTCGGGCATTGGGTACTATTCTCACTCCCTTCAGAATTACGGGAGACCAGTTTGCTGTGGGGTCGTAGCATTCCCTTCTCCGTGTTTCAACCAGTTTCAGGTGGCAGTCGACCGACTGATCCAATGGGATCAACGGACAACTCTTGCCATATGCCCAAGTCTTCGCCCCCTGTACATATACCTCCTAAAATAGGTGTGAGAACTTTGATAAAAAAAAACGCAGAGAGAATACGAGGCATTCCCGACATATTGAGGTGAGCTCCGCAGTGACTCTGGGGGGAAATGCCTGCGAGAAACCCTCACAGGTACTTTCAGTTGATCTTTAATGTTTGTTGTGTTACATTAAAAAGGTATGTTTTTTCTGTAATGAACTGCGCGTGGTTATCTTCGGCTGTTGAAGTTGTTATATTGTTGATAAACATCAGCTGTATATTTTATGAAGTAACTAAATAATTGAAAGATTCATAATGAGAAATATAAATTTGTCTACTCATTTAATTGATGTAGAAGCGTGAATTATAAGTAGGTATTTGTAAAATCAGAAGTGTAATATCCAAATAATTCGTTTATTAAGTATTGTTCAACAGGTGTACATTGTCAGATTTTTCAGTGTTGAGATTGGCATGAGCAAATGTTCATTTGGAACTCGTAGAGTTTGAGTACCTACGTAGTTACGTCATAACCATGAAACCCACCAAAAATTTAGAAAAACACAGTCAAATTCTCAGATTACCTTAAAAGATCCCTTTTCACAGATTAGTGTAAATTAATTTCGTAAATTAACTAAAAATATTTTAATAATATAATATTTAACAATATTATTATGATAATGGAACGTGGGAAAGGAAATGATCAATAATTAATACATACTTGGGAGGACAAAGAAGCACAGAGAGCTGGAAGATTCTGAAGAACATAAGAGCACATAGGAGAAAAGAGATTATATCGCCAATAACACCTGAGAAATTGAAACAATATTTTCAAAAATTGTTAGCAGCAGAACGTAGAGAATTCATAGATAACAATCAATTATGTAACATAAAAGTAATAGGATCACCGATAAGATTAACGTTTGAAGAAGTGGAAAAGCAATGCAAAGCTCTAAAAAATGGAAAAAGCACCAGGAGCCGGGGATATATATGGAGAGCTAATACAAAATGGAAGCAAAAAGTTATTTGAACATTTGCAAAGGAACTTTCAACAATGTGTAAACGCACAAGAGATACAGGCGGAATGGAAAGAATCATATCTATCACCTGTGTTTAAAAAAGGCGACAGGAGTATATGTGGGAAGTACAGGGGAATAGCAGTAACAAATACAATCAGCAGATTATACGGAAAAATAAAAATAAAAAGAATAGAAAAGGAATATCAACAAATGGAAGCAGAAGAGTAAGCTGGATTTACAGCAGCTAGATCGAAAATTGATCATATATTCTCGATCACTCAAATTATTGAAAAGAAAACGTCCTTTCAACAAGAATTACAGCTACTCTTTGTTGACCTACAGAAGGCGTATGACAGTATCCCTTTGAAGAAACTAACATTAACATCGAACTAATAAAAACAGTAAAGACACTGTATAAACAATCAAAGACAAAAATTAAGATAGGTAACATGGTCACAGAAGGATTCACAACAACCGAAGGAACAAAGTTGCTGCATATCTCCCACATTGTTCAAAATCTACCTCGAACACACAAAGGAATGGAAGAAAAAATGCCGAAACATGGGTCTACCCTTAAAAGATAACACCTTATCCACGTTGTTTTGCGAAGGACCAAATATTGATAGCCCAAGACTATGACGACATGAATTACATGACCCGTAAATTAATAGAAGAGTATTCAAAATGGGGATTAGGAGTAAATATGAACAAGACTGAATACATGTGTATTGTAGGAGAACAACAGGACCTAGAAATTGAAAATGGACAACAAATAAAACGATGGTATGAATATAAATATTTTGGAATAAAAATATCACAAAAGAGCACACTGGATGAGGCGATTCAAGAAAGAAATGTTCAGGGCAGGAAAGCGATAGCCATGCTAAATAGCATTTTATGAGACCAAAATATTACGAAACAGAATAAACAAAGAATATATCATACAATTGTAAAAAATACAATAACTTATGGCGCGGAAATCTTGTCACTAAAAGAACAAATGGCCAAAAAGTTAACAGCGACCGAAATGGATTTCTGGAGCAGGGCGGTAGGCAGATCAAAAATGAACAGTATACCAAACACGAAAATTAGAGAAATTATGGATGTGAAACAACATAATTGATGACATAAAAGACAAACAGCTGATTGGTTTGGACACGTACTAAGGATGCCAGAAACAAGACTAACGAAACAAAATCTACAATGGAAGCCGGAAGGAAGAAGGAAACAAAGCAGACTCAGAAAGAGCTGGATTAGTGGCATAAATTAAGAAATCCGAGAAAGAGGAATAGAAGAAAATTTATGGAAAGACAGAGGAATGATGTTTGGGAATCGGAAGATGCAAGACGTTATAAAACGATGTATATAAATATATATATTATGATAATATCTTCGCGGCAAATGACGCTATTATTATTTGGGACGTCAGCGTTAGTAATGGGCGTGGGTTATTTGCGGCGGGGAGGGGTTAGTTAATGACGTATACGTTTGGATACTAGTATATCCCTTTAACTATTTATTTCTATAATAAAAAATTAATTTGTATATAAGAATAATTAAGGCTGATTAAATATAATTATGTAATAATTAATGTTGCTTATAAGAGTAATTTTAATTTGCGGGCGTTTTTAATAGCTAACTTAGTCGACTTCCTGGTTTGTTATATTTTTCAATTATTGAATTGAGAATGAGCACTGCTTGCTGTTTTTACAAATGTAGTAATAAGCAGACATTGAGATAAAAGAGGAAAAATTGAATTCTTATAATTGTTAAATAGTTGTTTACAATTTTTTTTTGCATTTGCATAAATAAAAGGGAATGTTATTTCTTTACATTATAAGGAGAAACAACTTGTGGCATCCATATAATTTTATTCATGAAAAATTCTGCACATGAAACCCTACTCAATCGATTGAAATTCATGATAACAAAGACGAGAAATTTGATGAAGCATTGCATCAAACTAATTATTTTTATAAAATCACTCGATTGTGGCACACGTCAAAATTTCACAATTCATTAATAAAATAATAATACTATAAACATTTCCTGACTCCCTGGGGTTATATGGAAACAAATGACGTCCGTTCTAATGGAATTTAATTGTTGGTGAACGTTGTTGCGGTAAGGCCTGAAGGGTTAATCTCGTTGGACTGTGAGTTTTTTAACATAAAGGTAACTTCGTGTATTTATTAGAGGAAAATGTTTATTTTGAATGTTTTATAAACACTTCGCTTATAATTAAAATTAGACGAGACCAACTTTCGTTCTGAATTCGGACGGTGGAAAGACTAATTTCATTAAGTTAAATGGTCACTTGCCGTTTATCATGCCTTCATCCATTTAGTGTTTATTAGCAAACAGCACTAAGCCACGTTCATTGATTTCTTTTTGAAGTTGGACTGTTTTAGGCTGACTTGCTTTCTCGCTCACACGAATTCGCTTCGGGTCGCGACGTGACAAATGACATTTCGATGTGGAGTGTAGAAGGGAAAGGCGAGAGGATAGAAAAGCGCTGTTCCCCAGAAAGATAGGGCACCTCTCTCTTTCGAGTTTATCAGCTGTTTGCGATCAACTGGTCAATGGTACGCTGTTTGTCAGGAGAAACGAGATTGACTTGTTCCCACCGTCACAGCTGGCACGGAAATGAAAACCTACTCGCCAGTCCAAATAAAAAATAAAGAATTCAGAGTCGTTTTATCCTTCCCAAATCCCACCATTATCACGAATTCTCTGTATTTTGTAAATATATTGTGAACAACTTCAAATTACTGTTGAATAATAATGAAAAAGAAGATCATCAAATTAAGCTTCAATATACTGTTGTCCTTGGTTTAAATCTCTCTTTAAACTGTATATAATATAGTATGTGTTACGCCATTTCTATGTTCTATTACCACTTAACAATCACGAAAATATAATTGAAAGGTTACAGGAATATCAATTTGCTCCGCAAATAACATTTTATCCTGTAGCACATTAATTAAATTAATTTAATAGTAAAAGGTAACGTGAGACCTGTTTACAAACACTGAAAACTTAATCTTATAAGGTAATCAACCCACAGCTTATTGAATATCAAGTATAAAACAGAACGGGTATAATATATATTTATAAAAGTACTATGATATACGAAATTGGGCAACCAAAAGTAGCATGTTGATAAATTCTAATAGATTTAAAATTAACATTACATTCCAGTATATTATTATATATCATGGACGAGTAAAATATGCAAGACATTTAATGAACTTAACCAGGAAAAACAAATGATAGCATTGAGTGTGACACATATGAAACTATAAATAATTTACTGAACAAAATGAACTATGATAATTTAATGAAAAAAATTATTATTATACAAAAAATTTAAACTAGAATTAAATTTGTAGCTTCTACTTATTTATAATTATGAAAAATACTTTCATAGGACATTGTGACATTAATATCTGTGTTCATAATTCAGCAAATATATCACTCTGGTAACTTAGTTTAGTAAATTAATCGAAGGGAACTTGCAGTGGTTTATCGGAAATTCTTGGAATTATCTCGAAGTCTAATGTTTGTACAGATAGACAGTGCTATGATGCAGTGTATATTCCATAAGCCGCCTTGCTGTTTAACTTATATATAGAACATGGCGTTAAAGATAATTAAAACTGAATTTGTAAAATGATGCATACTCCACGGAGAAGAATTATAAATTATAAACCCTACGTAGTATTAGGGGAGTCAGAAGAAGACTTGGAAATCATAATAAATGGCATGAACCCACGTTCATGCCATTTATTATGCTTTCCAAGTATTCTTCTGGAGAAAGTTCAATATGAGGATTAATAGAGGCAAATCGAAGGTAATAGAGTCTAGTATGGGAAACAGTTAAATAACAAAGGGTATGAGATTGAGAAGGGATATTTTGAAGGAAGTTAAGGAATTCTGCTACTTGGGCAGAATAAACTAGGGACAGTAGAAGTCTAGTAGACATAAAGAGTATGAAAGCACAGGCAATGAAGGTTTTCGAAAAAAAGGAGGAATTTACTTTCGGGTAATATAAGTGTGAATATTAGTAAATCATTACTAAAACTGTTCGTATGGAGTGTGGCGTTGTATGGGTTCGAATTGTGGACGGTAGAAGTTGCAGAAAGGACAGGAATAGATGCCAAGCGCTGAACCTCAATAGGTAAACAATGGCAAACCATAATGTTTAGTGGCCATTTAGATGTGATGATGATTCAAGATAACAGATTTGTGAATTTAATTTTGTGTATTATGATTGACCACATTGGTTATATTTTTGTGACATATTTTCATATGACTATGGACTAGGGTCCGAAAGCTCCTTTGTTTATTTATTTTTGATGGGAAGAAATAAAGACTATTTCTTTGACGTATTGGACATTTTACAGGTTTTGTTATTTAAATTGTAATCGTATTACATTCGTGTTATGTTATTTACTTAAACCCAAGAAACGCCGCGTACTTCAGTTAGAATCTTCCTAAATATTGTTAGGTGAAATATTCCTAGTATAACTAACTATTTAATTTCTCTAATATTACCAAATTCATCTATTTTTATACACGAATTCCGTATTACTGCTTTTCGTTCTTAATCTGTCAAAATATTTCTACTTCCTCACTTTCAGCTTTATTAAGTTGCGGATATCGCGCCCACGTTTTAAGCTGAGCTATTAGCAATTGTTTTCCTTCGCTGACTATTTGACATTTTATTTAAATTACTTTCTTCTTTTGAAAATTATTTTCCTTACTTTTTATTGTGTGTAAATAAATACTACAATTATTTCCTTTAATTATCATCTCAACATTACTTCCCCACAGACAAGAGCATCGAAGAAATAGTTTGGCACTCAGTTTGGCACGACAGATAAATTTGAAAATAGTCTAAGTTTTATAAGCGTTTTAATTCGCAGAGGTTTCTATGAACAATTCTCTAATGGAAAAATGAGGTTAAGTTTACAATGTCACGCGGGATGTGTGAAATTATTTTGTTCGGTTATAATATGGGAAATGGAATGACGAGCAGATATGATTTTAATTATATTTCTTCAAGATATATTCCTGATGACGGCCTATGTGGTCTAGTGGGTAACGTCACTGCCTCATATCACAGAGGTCCCGGGTTTAATTCCTGGCAAGGGTTTGTGTGTTTGTGCACGTCATAGAGTGCTGCTGGCTAATCCCCAGCACACTTGAAACTCAAACTGATTTAAAAAATTGCGATATCTCTGCCAAAACCCTTCGGCACCAGAAGGTATTAGATGACAGGAAAGAAAGAGAGATATTCCTGATATGCTCTGAAGTGTCCGATCGCACATGAAAGTAATTGTAACCTATTAACTACATTCAATCATAGGTTTGACTTCGATGAAACCCGTCAACTTTACGACCATAGTACGCCGTGAAACTAAAATATTCGGAAGTTACAGATAAAAAGCTATAGATATCAATTGCTGAGTTCGTTATAAGCATTTTCCACCCGTGCACAGTTACGAGTTTGTTGATGTAAATAGATCTCGCAAAGCTCATCAAACCATTCGTTCAAAGCTTCCATTGGACTACAGCAAAACAGGAGGCTGAGTCATTAACCTGACCAACGTAAAGGGTGTGGGTGTATATGGCAGCCGAGGTTTCAGTTGTGTGTGTTGGCAGAGCTTAATTCTGTGATTCGTAGAGTGCAATTAACTTAATCTGGTCCAGCACGCCAGGGATTTGCTTTAATGCGTATTGTTGAAATGACAAGTACTCCATTCAGTTCGTACCAATCTGTTTAACAATGCGTCTATGTGTCCCCGTACTTGCCAAATAAACGTTCCGCGCGCTCATTTCTCATCACTGAAAACAGACACAGGTTCTATTAAAAAATTAATTAAAACCAACGGAGATGAATATCTGTTGCACGTTCGTTGTCTTAGTATATTCTTAAAGAATCATACTATTTAACAATTATGCGATCATATTTAACTCGATTTCAGTGAATTTTCTATTACCGGACTTAAAAATAAATTGAAATGGTATTAATATTTCTTGACGATAACAGAACAAAGGTTAATTCAAACCATTTAATGAATTTAATTCCTCATAAGGTAAATTATGAGAAGGGCATTACCTAGAAACAATTCTTAATGAGAATAACTCGATAGAAGAAGAGGTTAAAGAGAAAATAGTTGCAGGAAATAGGTTTTATTTTTCTTACAGAGACCTACTTAAAAACAAGTTATTATCCAAAAAGGCAAAATTGAAATTGTAATAAGACTATGCAGCCGAGACTTGGACATTGAAAGAGAAGGCGTCAAAAGACTGCAAATACTTGAATAGAAAGATCTGGCGTACGATTTATGGTCCAGTTAAACTCTCACGTGGAAACTGGAGGATACGAACAAATGATGAATTAGATCAAATAATTCAATACAGAAACATAGTGGATCACGTGAAATCCCTCAGATTAAGTTGGTTTGGACATATACACGGAATGAGCGATGAAAGAAATGCAAAAAAAGGTTTATTACTGGTTACTCTTTTCAACTAAAATACGAGGCAGACCGAAGACCAGATGGAGAGACGAAGTACTAAGTGATATAAGGAGTCTCTGAATTATAAAGTGGCCGTCTAAGGCCCAGAAAAGAAATGAGTAGAGACACTGTGGATCAGGCAAAGACATCGCAGAAGTTGTCGTAGCGCCTCTTAAGAAGACGGTGAGTGCAGAATTTAATATTATAATTTAAAATTTCTCATATTATGATAAGTTTCATTGTGTAGCCTTCTACGATTTCCAGTCACTAGGTGGCTGCCCGGTGACACCCAGATATTTATTTAATTAGCTCTGAAAATTAAATAAGTCGACATGAATCTTTTATTCAACGCGTGTATTATTTCGTACAACACACCGACCTTTACCGTTTAAGGGTTGGGAACGAATTAAACAGGATGATGACTGACGGTATTTCTCCTAGTAAATGAAATAAGCCCGATACCCTAAGAGAGTCTAAAAATTCGGATATAAAAAGTGTGAAAAATACTCCCGGTACTTTAATAGAGTTAATATTCTCCCGGTATCCTGGAGGGAGTCCAAAATATAGGCCGTAATTTAAAGAAATAAAACATAGTCTCTTTCCCATAATGGAGTGAAAAGTTATCTCGGTATTTCAGGAGATGAAAAATATTCCATATTGTTAAACTTGGGATATAAATTGTACCTTTTCTTATGAATATGACTGAAATATTTGAAATTTTTAGGGAATATACACTAGAATGTTGTTCCTACCTAAACTAAGAAAATATTTACCCAGGACCTCTGTGCTGTGACCCGGTGACGTTGACGGCTTCTCCTCAGCTCGTGTGGTGTCTACATGTTGGTCATCATAAATTAAAAAATAAGAAACGTAATCAGCAGCCAGTATAGACATAGAAATATCTGGTTAATTCCATACCCAGTATGACTGCTCGTCGGTTATAATTATACATAAATATTTTTTCTAACAGAAAGTAATTCCGTATTAGCAATAGGGGAAACAGAAAGACATAATAAGAATCGAAAAATGAAGAACGTTACCTTAGGTTAACTTATACGAATAATTTATTACTTCTTGATATATATTTTAAAGGTGAGTGATATTCAGACGTAGGAGTGGAACATCAAGGCCAAAGTTGAGATCATCGATTCTCTTAAGTTGCTGGATTAAGTCTATATTTAGAAGCAGCCGCCAGCGCTTATTCATGCAGAAACTATAATGCTGCTTAGTTCCTGAACAGGAGCAGAAATTCTGTTGTTTGAACCTTTAATTTCAGTTTCCTCTGTTTATACTTCTGCTTATCATATAAGACCGAAAAGGTTTATTAGGTAGCAACTGACAAACGACAAACTCATATATTCAGCCGCATAGCTTCTACTAAGAATAAAATAGCGTTAATTTTGGATGGTACCTTTTGGTGTTTCAGACGGAGCAGATACCTGCGGTCCTGGACATTCTGCAGCCGACAACGCTTTCACTGGACACTCGGCTCTTGCCCTCGGACTTTGTAGAGCGCCGTATGACACTCAGATGCACCGCAGAACTCGCTGGTCTCTATCTCCAGAGTGCTGAGCTTCAGCTAGGCAACAGACCGGAACCCATTCCACAAAGAGGTGAGCAAATAATTAGAAGAAATTAGAATATGTACCCTAACATACTTAAACATTATATGAATATCCGACAATGAAGTGATAGATAGCAGGGTTTTACTATTATATTCGAAAATCAACAAAATTTTGAAGTTACCAACTCACTGCGGTAACGGTGGCTTTATTATTTAACCCGAGCAACGCCAGGTATAAAATATTATGGCACCAGGTGCTCATGGCTTAACCGAAAAAAATGTTACCCGAAATTGTTTCACCCCTTCAGTTTGGTTAACCGGGGTTATACTGTACCATTATAATCTAAAATTTTTATTCTTTTAATTTAATTTATTTTTTTGCTTTCTCCTTGCTCTACAGCCCATTGAGGGCCTGGGCCTACCGAGTCGACTGCGGACTGTCATCTTGCATGACACTTTCCGAATTTCGAGTGACACGTGGTCAGCGTATCGATCCTCCAACGGTCTTGATCCCGGTCTTCGCGACCAAAATAAAAAGAATATATTTAATATAATGAATTTAATTATGATTATTTGAATACGTTAATACAATATTAAAATAAAATTATTTACAAAAAATATAACTAAAAATAATATTTTATACACAATATCAATTACGAAAAAGAATTGTCAAAATTAGGCCTAGCTCGCTAAAACAAAAAGAATCTCTTTGCAGCTTCTAAAATGACTGATTTCAGGAACGCGGGTGTAAATTAAATTTAATAGAATAAAGTAAAAATGAGGAAAACAATCGCGCTTCGAAAATGAGAATGGTTTTCAAACGCCGGATAAAAATACCGTTACCAGAAAAAATGTGGTGACGTTGTTCTTCAATTTTATTGGATAAATCGTAATTACAAAACATTCTATCCCGGTGAGTGGGGCAGAACAGGAATTTGCAAGTATCTATTCAAAAATTCACCAAAATTCTGAATTCATTGTTTTAAGTTCATTTGGTATTAGATTGAGTAATAGAATAAACTTATGTTTGATACGTTTATGAAGCGATTTTTCTTTTCCAAAGTTTTACAAAAATTGTTAAATAATAAGTGTCCCGTTCCACCTCGACTTCCCATAATAGTATTTCAGATCTGCCCTTTAGGTATCCGAAAATCATATTTATAACCGACATGGAATATCTAAACTGCTAGTATTTCAAAAACCTTAGGATATCATCTAAATAAACGTAATACACTGAAACTTAAAAATAATGCCGATATTCTTAATTATTTGCTTTGTTGTGTTATTCAGCCCTAGAATTAGCCTGATGCAACCCTCCATGATAACCTATCTTCCGCAAGCCTTTGCATTTCCTCTTAAGTTACACATTCCTTCCTATTCTGATTAGAGTATTCCAACCTTGGTATCCGTTTTCTCTTCTTACCCACACAATCCCCTCTAATGCAAACATCATCATGTCTTAAAATGTGACCTATTAATCTTCTCTTGGCCAACGTTCTCCATATTGTTCACTCTTCCCATATTCCGCTTAAAACTTAGTGATTCTATCCACTTATCTGATTTTCATCATTCGTCTATAGCACCACATTTCAAAGGCTTCTATTCTTTTCCTTTCCACAACTCCTATCGTCCACGTTTCCCACCCATATAACGCCACTCTTAGAGCAACGGTTTTCCTAATATTCCCACTTATATTACCTGTAAGTAAATTCCTAATTTTCATGAAAGTCTTCCTTGCTTGTGCTATCCTACTCTTTATGCCTACTAGACTTCTACCATCCCTAGTTATTACGCTTAAATGTTTAAATAACAACTGCTAACATTATACTAACTTTGTTTAATGCAATGGGGTAACCTGCTATGGTCTTCAATTATCTTCTTCCTCTTTTCACGTAAGAAATGTAAACAATATCAATGTAATAATGCAGTATTTTTGTTTCATACAAAATATTTATTTTCACACATTATTGATGCAATTTTTTAATAAGACTTGTTTTAAATTATAATTACTGCTGCAGACGATCCAAGTCAATTTGATAAGCGGTTGGATGCGCAAACCAAATAAGTATTTGTGCTTTTATTTTTGCGACGATTCAGCATTTTTAAATCATAGCAACAACATGCAGAGAAAGTGTTGTTAGCGAAACCTAGTTGGTGTTGGAGTTTGTTAATGTAATGCAAGACAGTGTAATCTTGGAGTTGAGTGTCTCTGAAGTTTCTCTAATAAGGCCTAAGCTTTGGTTTTGGACGGTTTCTTGGCGTAATGGAAATGCCAGTTCGCCAATAACCTGCATCAAAGAGCAGTTTGGCAGACGTGGGCGGAGAACACTCTGCTGTCTCGCTGTCAACGAAGCCGTGCGCGAAATACCGAGTTATTCCTGAGAGGAGATCTTATTATTGGAATTTAAGACACCGCGTCTGCTGTCGTGACACTCATATACATCTTCATCCAAGTGTCAGAAATCGGCGAGACGTAATTCCTGATATTATTCTCCCGATTTCCACTGAGTTAATTACCGCTGTTTACACACTGCGAGACGCAAATTCTCCCAAACAGATGCCAAAATCTCTGACTGAATGTCTTAATTCCATATTTAGCCAATCTTAATAATTTATGCTTTCCGTGACCCTACAAAACAAATAATACCGTGACATAAACGGCATTTTTAAAATTGCATTTTGCCTTGTTTTGTTTTTAATTTCGAAATATTTTGGGTCTCTTTTAGTGTTCTCTAATTGATTAACGTAAAAGCATCATTCCGGATGAAAACGGAAGCGTATAAAATAATTAACAATTATCTGTTTGACGATCACATTTGCCAATGACTAATCAAATACAAAACGAGTTACTGTTTATTTATCCTCATAAGAAAATCTTAAAGCGTCGAAATCTTGTTTATTTTTCTGATATTACAGTAAAAGATAAATTAATGTGCAGTATAATGAATAAATACCCTTGATTCGTATACCTGCAGATAAAAATATAACTTAAGTTTGGCTGTAAAATATTTAACATTGACATCAATTATTCTATTAGAATTAAAGGTGAATTGTATAACTTATTCCTTGGTTCCAAATTATATTTTGAGATCTATTGACGAAGATAGGATTCTTTTAATTTTTAACTATTTATAGTATTTATTAAATCTATATCCAATTAACAACCACGTTTTGTCTCCATCTGGGATCTTTTAAATACAACTATTTTAAAAGGAAGTGATATACGTGTTTAGAAAAATGTAAGAGAACAGGATAAAAAATATCGGGAATGAAGGTTTATGCATAAACAAATGACGAAATGACAATGAAGGCATTAAAACGGAATATGGGAAAGGAATCATACTAAAAGGAGAAGAAATAAAAACCCTGCGGTGTGCCGATGATATTGTAGTATTGGGGGAAACTGGGAAACCATAATAAATGGTATGAACGTGGTCCTGGAGAAACTATTCAGTATGACGATTAACAGAGTGAAAACCAAGGTAAATGGAAGGTTATGGGAAAATGTGGAATGACAAAAGATGTTAGATTGGGAACTGAAATTTTGAAGGCAGTTAAGGAATTCTGCTACTTTGTTAGCATAATGACTTGAGATGGTAGACGTATAGTAGACATAAAGAATAGGATAGCACAGGCAAGGAAGGCTTTCGCGGAAAAGAGAAATTTACTTACGGGTAATATAAGTGTGAATATTAGGAAATCGTTGCTAAAAATGTTCGTATGGGTGTGAAACGTGGACGATAGGAGTTGGGGAAAGGATAAAAATAGAAGTATTTTGAAATTTATTGCTATAGGAGAATGCCGAAAATCGGATGGGTGGATAGAACCACTAACGAGGAATTTCTAACCTGAATAGGGAAAGAGTGAACAATATGGATGCCATTGACCACAGCCCGGGGGCCCTAGTCAACCCTTGGCTACTTTGCTCTACCTTCCTCATCCTCCCTTTTCAATTCCATTCCTTTGCTATTAAAGGGGAGTTGCCCGATTCAGGATCACCCTCATGTAGCCTGTTAACCCCCAAAAAATACTAGAATCACTTACTTGGACGGAGGAATACAAAATAAATAAAAAGTATTGTTGCACTGTCCTATTTCATATTTATTCCTGAATCCCTAACAGAAAAATTATTTTGGATTTGCGCATAATGATGCATTTAACTGTCTTCACAAGCTGACATTTAACTGTAATATTTTAACTAAAATATTATTAATTAGAAATAATCCATAACTTAACAGTTAATGTACATATATTGAAATACATATCAAGTGTACCCAGAATGCAATCATGCAAAAAATTACAAAAAAGTTGTATAAAATATACGACACGCTATTGCAAAAATAATTCAATTTTTGTATTGCCTTGTTCGTCATAGTTGAAATATAACGACCCACACTACTATATCTTTATTAAATATCAATTTGCCATGACCGTCGCTGGTTGCAGTCGACGACACAAAGTAAACCTTATAACTCGCAGTTTGTTTAGGGCAGGTCCGGTATCTAAGGACACGGGCCTATCGTCAGTTTTATATTCCATCTATATACATTAATTTAGTACGTCCACACAAAACAGTATTATTACTCCACGTTTATTAAACAGAAGAAATTGAAAGTATAAGATATGGAAGTAACATCCGTCAGAATCTCTTAACAGATTATCAACGCGTATTCAAAACTCGTGTAGTAATAAATGTGTTTAGGTTCAAATGTTAAACATGTATTTATCAGTACACGAGTTTTGAATACACGTTGATTAATCTATTAAGAGTTACTGACGACCGTTTCGTGTAAATATAAATGAAATATATATATATATATAATTATTTTCATAAAACTCGTAATAAAGTACCTGACATAATTTTATATTCAACTTCTGTTTATAATAATTATACTCTTAAGAGACGTTTGTAAGGAACTTTTTATAATTTAATATTATGTTATTGTGGTATTCAATCCTAAGATTGGTCTGATAGCAATCTTCCATGCTAACTTATCTTTCGCTTGCCTTTTCATAACTATCACAAACCACATCCTCCCTAATCAGCTTAGCGTATTCCATCTTTTCCTCCCACTTATGTTCTTACCCCACACACTTCCCTCTAATGCTAGTTTTACAAGACCTTCATACCTTAAAACGTGGCCTATTAATCTATCCCTTCTCTTGGTCAACGTCCTCCATATTGTTCACCCTTCTCCTATTCTGTTTAGAACTTCCTCGTTAGTGATTCTATCCACCCATCTCATTTTCAGCATTCTCCTATAGCACGACATTTCAAAGGCTTTTATTCTTTTCCTTTATGCAACTTCTACCGTCCACGTTTCGCACCCATATAACGCGACGCCCCACACGAACCTTTTTTGGCAATGATATTCACATTTATTTTAACCGCATGTAAATTCCTCTTTTTCGAAAAAGCCTTTCTTGCCTGCCCTATCCTATTCATTATGTCTACTATACCTCTACCATACATAGTTATTACGATTTCCAAGTAGCAGAATTCCTTACATTCCTTCAAAATATCCCTTCCCAATTCGTTAATCCTCTGTTTCCCATGCTACACTCCATTACCTTCGGTTTCCCTCTATTAATGTTCATATTGAAGTCTTTCTCCAGGACCACATTCATGCCATTTATTACGGTTGTCAAGTCTGCATCTTTGTCTTACTCTTTTCTTGATTTCTTCTTTATGTTCTTGTTTCTCAATTCTAATTACTGGTGACTGCTTTATGTAGAGGTTATATTATATGAAAAATTATTTATGTTTTTTTTCGTTAACGGGCTACATGAGGGTGATCCTGAAACAGGCTACTCCCCTTTAATGGCATAGTATGGGAATTAAAAAGGGGGTATGTGGAAGGTAGAGCTACAAGGTATTCAATGGTTGACTAAGGCCCCCGAGCTTTAATTTAAGGATCCTACCTGGTGTTTCACCTAAAACGTTGCACGGAAAACCCTAGAAAACCTGCAGCAGGTACGTCGGGCATTGAGTACTATTTTCATGCCCTTCCGAATAATGGGAGACATGTTTGTTGTGGGGTCGCAGCATTCCCTTCTACGTGTCAACACCAGTTTTAGGAGGCAGTTGGCCGACTGATCCAATGGTATCAGCTGACAACTCTTGCCATATGCCCAAGGTCTTCGACCCCGGTACATATACCTCCTAGTATAGGTAGGCGAAGGTGTCTCGGCATGTGAGAACTTTGTTAAAAAAACAGAGAGAGTACAAGGCATTCCAGATATAATCAGGTGAGTCACTCTGGGGTGCAAGCGCCTGCGAGAAAACTCCTGCAGGCCGATGTCACCTATTGATATATATATTCCATTTTTTGGGGGGAGGGGGTTAACAGGTTACGTGAGGGTGATCCTGAAACAGGCAACTCCCCTTTAATAGCATAAGAAGGGAATTGAAAAGGGGGGATGCGAAAGGTTTAGTTTCAAGGGCTATGGGTAACCTTGAAATGAAACAGATTATTGTCAATAAATAAAAATTATTATTATCAATAAATAATTATTTTGTTTCAAAGAACATTCTTTTTTAATGTTTTAAAAAATTATATTTTAGTTAAATCTCTTGTCTGTACCGATCGTTTTATGGGGTATCGTTCTACGAAAATTACACAATCCGTATGACTTTCGTAAACCTGCACTCCATTTGAATTACTAATTGGTCTCATCAGCATGTATGTAATATATTCCACTGTTACATTTGATCTTTGTGACATCATAGAGTTGCGTGTTTGCGTATGTTGAGAGTGGGGATAACAAAAGTTTGTATTTCACAGAAAACGGGCTTTGACCTCTAGTTTACTCTTGCACGCGTCCTTTTAACTCTGAAAATATGGCCTCTCAAGGGGTTCCGGGCGCCAGGCTGGCCAGACGATGCCGAGGGCGCTGTGCAATTTATGCCCCGTCCGAGCAACCCCTAGGACCTAGCTCAAGCCGGGAGCGAATTGAATTGTTGGGTGTTAGCGAAATCAAGAGTGTACGGCGTGTCTCGCTTTACTTTTATCTGCGCTAAATTAAGATTATCGCTTCCCCTTTCCTTAGACATCGTAGAAAGTGTCGCCAATACGGACAAGGTTTCAATTCCCCTACGAGCCTCGTAAATCTTTCTCTTAGAAGGACTTAGGCACACAATATTGAAAGGAGTGAGGAAGCCACTAATCAGAGCTGATCCTACTTTACTGCTACCATCTTTAAAGCGTAAGACTACATACAATTTCACTTTAAATTAAATATTTGGATTCAAATAGTCTATAGATTAAAATAGTTTGAACATTATTCTTGATGAAGGAATGGAGGCATCTCGCAGAACGTTTCTGTCCGATAATGATATATTTATTCTTTTAAACTTTCAAGAGTTAAACAAAATTTTATTATGTGCTCATTGATTTTTGAGTTAATTTAAAAAAATCAAATTACTTTCCCTTAAACATAGATATTTAGATTAATTGTTGTTTCCATTAGCCCTCGGTTGAGGAAATAGGGTACGTCATACATTAAAATGAACAAACTAAAGTGCTTAATTAAAGACAAATAATCTTAAAATAAATTAATAAAAGAAAATGTTTATAGACAAAAGTCAATATAAACACAACAAGGACACACGATGTATCACACACAATGGGAAACACAAACAAGCACCTCTGGCCTTTCTTAATCGTGGGTTTTCCACCTATTTTCTGCCTTTCTCCGAATATTCTAACTGAATTTAATTCCTTCTAAAATATTAATTAAATTGGTAAAGGTCGTACTACGCTACAATTTCAATTTGTTGATCACTTTATAAGTACATACTTTCCTGTAATATTCATTATTCCTTTTTCTAGAGTTAAAAAGCAATCGTTCGTTTACAATTTTTTACTAGTTTTTCTACAATATGCATATTCCTGTTAGCATTCTTGTCGAATATAATACATATTACATGTCATTTACAGATTTCATACTAAATTTATATTTATTTTGTAGCATTGAAACGAAAATATAAAGTAACACTTTATATAGTTCTAACAACTTTTCAAATTGAAAATATAAAGAATTCTGAATACCAATGTTTACATTACTGTTACGACACCTTTTTATCAGTACTCTTTACTAATTTTCGCCCTTAACATTACGAACAAAAATATTCAATTTGTTAAATGACGGGCACCTTACTCCACTTTTTGTTGTTCCACTGTAATGTTCGTAGGCTCTTTTTGCCCATACAGAAATGCTAATTACAAAAGTCCCTTTCTTGTTTGGAAATAACTCTGGCAACTAGAAGAGACTATAAGCACATTAACTGGGATAAACTGTGTAGGAAGTTGTAAGCCTTTCGTTGGCAGCATCTCCAAACTTTGACACCATTATAAATGCATCCTGGAATAATATCTCATACGGCGGCTAACTGGTCTGAATAGGTGCTTGGTTAAATTTCAGAACGACAAGATAACCTACAGTAGCCTATCAGTACGAATTATTTATTGAAATAATCCGATTTTGACGAAATGATGTAAATGGCCGACATGCGTATGTATATTGTATCTGTAACCTGAATATAACACAATCTTGTGCATTCCGAACCTCGTATTACATTATATTCTTAATGCATCAAATAAAATAAATGCTACACTTCAAGACGAATACATATGTTTTTATTTATCACTTTTATTACTTATAGTCTACTTAGAAATTGACATATGGGAAATTCTTTAGGAAAATATACTATTATATTAAAACGTTTATTATAATTGTTTGATTCCATACTATATTTAATTATCATTGAAACATTCTTCAATAACTTAATTAGCACCTAATTATAATGTTTCAATTCAGGATCTTTTATCAGAAAGGTCACGCAGTTCAAATAATTATCGAACCGAATAACCTAGAATTAGTATTCACCAAATTTTTATTTATTTATATTAAATTATATAAGCGATAAATGATGTGACACAAATTATTTCAACTCATAATTATCGACTTATCACAGGAACACTGGTCCTCAGCTCATTTCTGCTTCTTATGTGTCATTTTCTATTATATCAGCCAACATCGTATAAAATTCTCTGTATCACACCTTTAAAATGCACAAAGGATACTTTGTGTATACAATACTGATTCCTACCTTCCTGGGGACCTTGCAGTATTTATTATTACAAATGTATTGAGGATATTTAAATTATTTCCTGAGGCAGCAGATCATTTTATTTACTTGCAATAATCTGGTATTTGTACCAGAATGTACAAATTTAACAGCGATTAAATTCCTAAAAATGTAATCGTATATCCTATGTAGACGCCGTAGTTATAGATTTATCCAAGGCTTTCGATGCAGTACCAAACAATATTTTGTTAGCTAAATTTAAGGAATAGATAATCGCTTAATTGAAAGGATTAGAGTCCGATCCTATAGAAATTACATGCGGTGGGCCGCAGGGTAGATAATAGGGCCAATAATGTTCTTGGCTTTTGTGACTGACCTGTCAACGGGAATAGATTAAAAATTAAATTGTTCGTGAACGACTGCATAATTTACAAAATTATAAAGAATATAGATGATGAAATCACTCTCAAAGCAGATTTAGATAAGATATATCACTGGACAGAAATTAATAAGGTCAGAATAAACCCTTCTAAGAGTAAGACAACTATTTTTACTAAAATGGCCATCCCCGGCATATATAAAATAGGAAACGGAAAAGTGCCGCTTGTTGAAACGTGTAAATATCTAAGTGTAACTTTAAATAAGGACAAAACTCTGGCGAACACGTTAGTAGCGCGGAAGGGATGGAGGTCGTTACACTTCATTAACAGGATATTGAAGAAAAGTACAAGACAGGCCAAGGCAGCTGCTTACACTTCTCTAGTTGGACCTATGATAGAATACAGGGGCCACAAGCTGGGATCCTTACAGAGCGAAGCACATCAATGCTCTGGATAAAATTCAGAAACGGGATGGGATTTTGTGTGGGGACGAAACTAAATGGGAACATCTCGGTGATAAAAGGGAAAAAGCTAGATTTGGGGTAATCTATTAGGTTTACACGGACGTACCGGCCTGGACAAAAATAGGAGAGCGGTTAAGTATACCTAAGTTTTTCTCTAAATACCACCATAATTACAAATTAAAGGAATGGAACCAAGAACGGATGTGGGAAAACATTCCTTCGTAAACAGGGTGATAAGGGACTGGAATGCCTTGCCTGCAAGGGTAATAGAGGCTTTCCCTAAGAATACAAATGTTTTAAAAAAGAAGTTAGACTCACTAAAAAGTTAGGTTCTTATTTTGTAAAAAACGTGAAATATTTTAAATTTTTTCTGTAATGTATCATTTTTCTTTTAGTTTATCTACAATTTATCTTTGTACTTTAATTTTTTCAACAAACTGCCACCGGGAAAATGCCCACCTGTAGTAATAATAATAAATACAATACAATTATTCTTGTAATGTTCTTCCAAATATATAGCATGGGACTGGCTAAAAGAAAATGCTACCGTCCTCGGCCTGGATGCAATTAGTGGAGTTATCGTGAAAATTTGTCGCATGCTCATAATGACTTGATGCCGATGAGCTTGGCTGCTATTTTACGCCACGTCATTTTAATGTCGCTGATAGTTAATTGCGTCACAGAGGTGGACAGGTGAGTGCGGGGACGAGTTTGACAGGCGTTGCGGAAACAACCAACCTACTAAACGAACCGCCGGCGAACTCTGTGTGGGAGCGTGTTGGCCGGAAATCCGGAGCACCGGGGAGAACTCTCGCGGCAATAACCCCGAATAATTAGCAGTTTCGCAGATTGCGGTTTGCGTCCGCAAATTTTGTGACTAGCAGGGCGTCAATCATCCCTGGCACGAGGTGGCCACTGTGCATACGGATAGCGACACAACAACAAAAATGAGTGACACTGCCCGGGGAGAGGAAAATCGAAGGGATTAATTACACTTGACAACACTTCATCCCTGTTCCGGTCACAAAACCCAAGTGGGAAAAATTGATACCAATGAAATTCATACTGAAATGTGGCCGTGTGTATTAATTATCGTTTGCTGGACAAGGTGGTTTTGCGGCAAGAGCTTCAAGAGAAGAAGATACAATAAAAATTTGCGCACTGTTAATTTATATCTCCGATAAGTAGCAGTAGCAGGAAATAATAACCCATGCAGGCTAGTCTACACAGCATAATTTATATATAACTTCCTTGGGAACAATATTTTAATTATTTCATCCCGAAGAGAATATATCTTCTGACCGTCGCCGAGTTTAGTGAAAAAGTCTACTTGCTCAAAGTGTTTATAAAAGAGGGAGAGTAGAGTCTTTGGTGGGAGAAGAGAGGATTGCTGGTTATTGTATTACGGTGAAAATTTTATATCTTGTAATTGTGAAAAAGTATTATAAATTTTAAACGGTATGTTAAATCAACAGTATTGATTCAAAGTGGATAAATTGAATGTTAAAATATCGAATTTCCTTATATTGATGAAACCAGAGCCAGAAAGGTAGAAAACATGAGTATAGTATGCGTATTATTTGTGGGTTTTGTGTGGGGACGAAACTAAATGGGAACATCTCGGTGATAAAAGGGAAAAAGCTAGATTTGGGGTACTCTATTAGGTTTACACGGACGTACCGGCCTGGACAAAAATAGGAGAGCGGTTAAGTATACCTAAATTTTTCTCTAAATACCACCATAATTACAAATTAAAGGAATGGAACCAAAGAACGGATGTGGGAAAACATTCCTTCGTAAACAGGGTGATAAGGGACTGGAATGCTTTGCCTGCAAGGGTAATAGAGGCTTTCCCTAAGAATACAAATGTTTTAAAAAATAAGTTAAATCAACAGTATTGATTCAAAGTGGATAAATTGAATGTTAAAATATCGAATTTCCTTATATTGATGAAACCAGAGCCAGAAAGGTAGAAAACGTGAGTATAGTATGCGTATTATTTGGACGAATATAAATAACGTTCAAAGCCTGTTTTAGAGTTCAAATATTTAGGTAGATCTATTTTTTAACGATGGAAGATTGAACTAGCGTAAAGTTTTGGCGATAAAAAATTATTATTACTCACTTTCTAGCAAATATATTAATATTCAAGTAACTAAAAATATATGTAGTAAAGAAATCGGTCAGTAAGGCAAGTTTATTTCAAAAGGGATTTGAAGAAAGACAGCTACGTTGTATGTACACTTGGTAAGACTCAGTATTAGTAACGCATTATGACGTCACCATTGACGTTTAAAGGATTGCCCTAACTCATTCCTGACACACTAATTTTGTACACGGGCTGAAACAAATAGCGTTAGCATAACGGCTTAAACCCAGATGTTATATTATGATCTATATACTGTTGCGTGAGGTTTAGAAAATGATATACAATTTATATCGTAACACACGTTGGTTGGAAGTTAATTTAAAGGGAGACGGTTACAATCTGTCAAACGAGATAAAATACTAAAATTTAACTAATATTTCATTTTAAGCGTGATTAATTTAATTAGTTAATAAATATTCAAAATGCCTTATAAGTCACAGTGCATGGGATGAGGTATGTTATATTAATAATAGGGCCGCACACACTCGGTTTTAATTTCTGAAGATTTATGTATGAATCCACACTTATTATTTCACGTTAATCAGACCGAATAGATGGTATATATATATATATATATTATTCTTTATAAATATAATTCACTGGTTCTGTGTATTGTTCTGTATGTGGTTATTTTAAAGTGTCAGTAGATTTTTTGAGTCGATTAAGATAGTCATATCGCGTTAGTTATGAAGTCGTTAGATAGAGGCCGTGGAAAGGTATTTTTTTAATGTTACTCTTTTGCTAATGGTATAATCATGTGTTAACAAAGAGATAACCGTTGAATTTAAATGTAAATTGAATTCCTGGGAATCGCCGGTCTCCCAGTTAGTCTATACAAATAAATAAAATTGAAGAGTCTGTCTGTCTGGACGTTTGTTCGAATAGGCTCCTAAAGGGCTCAACGGTTATGTAAATTTTGGGGAGATTTAACTTAAATATTAGTTCATGCTTCATTTCGATATATTGAAGAAGATATTAATATAGTGTAATACAGGTATAAATATGAAACATTCTACGGAATATATTTCTTGGCATATGTGCGTTCAAATCTTTAAAAAAGGAATGCGGATTGATCTTTTTATACTCGGAAACGGCTGAAAGGTTTTCAATAAAATTTCAGGAATTAAAGCAGGAATTTTAACTTAAATGATCGTGTATGTTTCATTTCGATATCTTGCCAAGCTCAGAAGATATTTATAAATCCATTGATTTGCCGCGCGCAAACCAACTGAAAGTTATAAGTCCTATTAGGTGTTCCTATACTATTCATAGGATTTACTGTGTTGGCAGTATGAGAGAGATGGAGGGAAGGCGAGTATTCTCACTCCATCTATTTTTGTAGCAGGATTCGCACCGTAATAAATAATAAAATACAAATAGTTTTTAATTGTATTCTTCTGTTCTTATCCAACACACTTCCCTGTAATGCTAATTTTACAAGACCCTCATGTCTCAAAACGCAGCCTATTAATCCATCCCTTATCTTGGTAAACGTTCTCCATATTGTTAACTCTTCTCCTATTCCATTTAGAACTTCCTCGTTAGTGATTCTATCCACCCATCTCATATAGCACCACATTTCAAAGGTTTCTATTCTTTTCTTTTCTGCAAATTCTACCGTCTACGTTTCGCACTCATATAATGCAATATAAATGTATGTGTGTAACTATTTTATACATTTAATGAATATATGTTTATCTGCCGAGTAGCTTTTTAACTGACGCTTCCATTAATACTTGCCCTTTTTTCAGTTACTGCAGCGAACGTGACTTCAAAAAGTTTGTCTCGTCGTCAGGACCTGACTCTATTCCTCCTGAGCTCTTCAGTGGCCACAGTTTTCTTGAGGTAGCCATCGCATTGTCTCCACAGAAGAAGGAGGCATAGATGCCTAGCAAACGGAAAGAAGGAAAGGAAAGTGCTGCGCACGCGTGCTAAAGCTCATACATCGGGAGAGAGACAGACTTTAATGTAGCTGGCTGGATTTTGAAAGTGATAATGCGAGCAGCAACTACTGATATGATAAAAAAAACTTAAAGAATCTTAATATTGTGATGGTAAAATATTTATGGCAGAGTACACACGGTGAAATATGGAACTAGATAATCTCACAGAAATTGAACGCAAAATACTAATTGATGTACTTGTTGGTAATTGTTTCTAGCATGAATAAATAGGTAAAAATCTAATGTAATTTAAATAATTTGACACCTCAGACAAAACTTTACAAAGTAAGAATTTGGCTGGGTTTGATGTTTCTTACCTGGATATAAATGTATGTAATACGGATGTTTTTTCTTAAATGATGTATTATTATGTTAATAAATAATAAAATACAAATAGTTTTTCAATTGTATTAGTCAAGAAAACCTTGTAATGTACATTGATTGTTTTTTAAGAAATTATTATTATTACGATGTCATTTAACAGTCAAATTCCAACGTACAATTACATAAACTAGTTCTCTTAAAAGAAGTTTCGATAAATAATACTTATTATCATTTATTATGGAATTTACAATGAAATAATCCAAAAGATAGGATTTTGTGAAAATATTCCATATAAAATTTTATAAATTACGACATAGGGTGTATAGAGGGTCGCTAATAAACAGAAAATTAAGATTTATGTAAGAAATCATACAATTTTAAACCGCCTGAAACAAAACAAGAACTGGCTGTAAATCATGAAAATGAAGCAACTGTTACCATAATTCAAAAATAAATAAGTCTTTTTCACATGGAAGTTTGGCGTCAATGCGCCCCAAAAAAATCCGGGACAACTCGCTGAAAAGGCGCAATGTGAACCAGGTAATATAGAATGAACAGGAAATATCTAAAGATAATAGAATTACCTCACAATTAATAATTCCTCAATATTTCCTTCACCTGTTTGGCTGACTTACTGGCTAAATTACTAGAGCCAAATTTTGCGTTGACATATATTTCGATGCTGGTGACTCTAGAACATTTTCGCGGGTTGCTGCTTTGCATCACGATAAAAATATAGGTGCTGTTCTTTGCGTCTTAACAATTACACCCCTACTAATTTCGGCTTATCAATTATCTCTAGCAGTGTGGAATATATATAACGACATATATGAAGCCTGAAGAAAAACATTTAAAAACAAATATGTATAAAATGAGATTTAAATTAACGGCAATATGTAGTGATTCGAATTAAAGACAATATTTATATGCCGACTATACTAACCGAAAATACGGCGTGAGGATTTTGGACGAGGGGACGTTTCGAGGCGTGAAACGACAATGTCGTGGACACTTGTTTAAAACAAATTATTTTATACAAATACACATCTGATATTAATATTAACAAATTGTAGAACAGCCTATATTTCAGAAAAAATGTGATATAAACTTTATTAACAGTAGTTCGTACACGACGTTTCGTTCCTAAATTTTGGAACCTCATCTTGTGCGATTATATTAAAAATGAAAAATATTAACAATAAAATATGTGAAATACAATTATGTTATAAAATCAAAAATTATTCACGGAGGCAATAAATTAAAAATGGATAAAAATTTAGACGTTCATGTCGCACAAGCAACGAGGCCAAAATAACAGTCTCAAAGAATAACTCATTATCGTATTGTTAGTTTCAGAAAAATTTAACAATGAGTTAATTCTGTAAAGAGCAAGTATTATCATAAGTTGTGAAATCTTATTATTACCAAAATATACATTTCTAATAATCCTGATATAATCCTTACAGAATCTGCCAAATGAAGAAGACTAAATAGTTTAATAATGTTGAAGCAGAGCAAATAAATACATAAAATTACTATGATTTTAGTTCAATTAAAAATGAATTTATAAAGATATAAAGGAGAAAATTACATGGATAGCATGATGGTCGTAAATGTATTTAATAAATATTAACTTTGGGCTGACGAATTGGCTGGACTTGTATTTAGGTTTCAGTTATTCCTTCTCCAAACCATCCCGCCTAAAATATACTAATCATATTCTTCGAGACTTATCTCTAGGACATCAGTAAGAAATTTAGAGTGTATAAATGGTTACCTACTCAGACTAGCTCAGTGATTGGGGTTAAGCGGTAAATCCTAGGCTTGATTTCCGGTCCAGTCGAGATTTTTTAATTTTGTTCTACTAAGTTCAATTTCATGGTCATTTTTCTGATTTCAATTTGAATCTAGTTCTCGGCAACATTTACTTAATTTTCTCTCATTATTCAAAGAAACCAAATCGTTTACCTAAATTAAATTTCGACAGTGTTCAATTTTAACATTAAAGAATAGATTTTGAAACCTTTATTAGTACTCCAACAGCCAAATTTATATGTAACAGTTGCTATGTGGAACGTTCTTTTTGTAAACAATATAGTAACTCTTTTTGCTTAAACAGGATTTATTTTAATATTAGATAAATGGGGATTGAAGTCCTTATACGCCATCACTTATAAAGTTGTTAGTTTTTTGAAGACCAATCAACGGAATATTGTGGATCTTTCATTGTATGTCAAAAGTCTGAACTTTGTAACAATTTCCATCAAAACCCCGATTAAGTGAGGCAAATCTAATCGTTTGTTTCGATTCAAACACGCACACGCGGGAAAAATAAATAGCCTCGGATGCGTAACCAAGTGAGATGTGATGTTTTCCTTGTTATTGGAGGCTATTAGTATACTTAGGTGGTTGTGAAAAGTTACTTTCTGCGTGTTATCCGCCACTGAATTGCTGTAGAGGGAGCAATCAGACGAGACTAATGGCCCACGCAGCTAACTGACTATAGCAATTGTTCCAGATGCTGAAGGGAAAAGTAAAGCCAGAGGCCATTCCGCTTTAGTAGATATTAGATACTCCAGGACCGTGGCAGCATAATGGCTAAGAACAACAAGCATACAACCTTCCTCTCTCCTCCGTCCATTTTAAGAGTTAGCTTGGAAATTAGCTCCCTGCAATGTAATAATTTCTAAATAAAAGTTTCGTTCCATGCAAAGTAAGATTGAGAATCTAAAATACCGAAAATGGGAACTCTGGGAATAAAACAGAGTTCCAAAGCTAATATTCTTATTTATTTTCTTATTCTTACAACATCATTATAACATAGTTGAAAATAATACAGATAATAAACTGAGGAATCTTTTGCATAGCCATTTCAGTAAAATTTCTTGGTTGTCATGATTCAGATTATAGCGACAAATTTACTCGTACTCAGCTGCAGTATTTACTTTCTTTATGGATAATTATGAAAATACTATAAACGAGGTGTTAATGCTTTTAATTTTTTTAACAAAATTTACTTGTCTTTTTATTTATTTAGTTATAAATTTAAACACAATTTCCTTATTGGGTCTATATTATCAACAAATGTAGGATTTAAGGGGAATTAACTGTTAAATTAGCCACGGTTAAGCTCTAAGTTCTAAATTTATATATGAGATTAATCAGGGTTAATTACTGTGGGGCAACAACGGGCAGGAAGAGATCTCTTTAATTTTGACCAACCTGTTTCATTCTTCTTTTGGCTACATTCGTGCAGGTACAAAGCGAGTTCTTCCTTCTGAGGAAAATCCAGTCTTCCGTCTCGGTGAGGTCGTCCACGTCTCAGCAGAGTTTTGACTGAAATATTGTAATTCCGTTATTCAGCTTTTGTGTTTGCTATCTACTGATTATATTAAACGTCGTCTTTATCTCTTTAAATTACACTCCCTTACAAATTTCAGCCATACATAATTGAATTTAGTTCCGTTTAGCTTCAAAATCACAATGGCTGCATTTTCCTCTCCTCTCCTCCCTGCCTATTTCAGCCGACTTCTGAACCGCACTCACTGCATTTCACTTCTCCATATTTCCATTCCGAGCAACACTTCTCAATCTCTCCTCTTCTAATTCCTTTTCTTTTCAACGAAAATCACACATTATTTCACCGCCTTGACACGTCATAGCCTATCTCTCATTTCCCCTTCTCTGCTTAAAAACGTCACCCGACGTGAAGCGTCTTCTCCAATCAGAACGAATTTTTCGCCTAACACGGGATCTGCACTTAGAAAGGAAAGGGTAAATCTTGGGAAACTTCCATGGGTCAATCTCCCCTGGTTGAGTATACATAATTAACCCTTTGCACCTAGCTAGCAGGCACGTTTCTTTGGGACAGTCTGGCGCCTTTCTAATCCTGGGGGTTTCCGTATCTTCTCTGCCAATCTCTGAATATTCTTATTTAACTGTCTGAATTTAATTTGTCCTAAAATACAAATTAAATTGGGGAGAGTCCTACTGCGCTTCAATTAAGACGAACAAAAACGTCTCATTTCGTTACGAAATATCATAATTCGTGAAACGTTTTACGTTTCATTTTACTTGAAACGTAATTTGAATACAGAACTTTTCAGAAAAGTTATAATTACAACAGATTAATGTATGATATTACGGTTTACCATTTACTTTGAAACTAGATAAACTTTTGTAAGCTGTAGATGGTATAATAATGTTAGTATCCTAATGAATACACAAAATTTACGTTAGGAATGAATTAAAAGTTGAATTAAGAATAATCAACATTTGTTTTCTAATCGCAAGGATAAACTAAAATCTTTCGATTGCGCAGAGGAGTGGTTTATTTTATTTATTTGCAAGAGAAACAAATTTAATGAGTCGCTACGGGACAATCGAACCAATGCACCAATGCAAGGGAATTTTAATTGAAAATTCATCACGTTCGTGACTGAAATATCTTCCGTATGAAGCACACATGATTCGACCTTTAGTGTTCATTATCCTGCAATGTAACGGGATGAGTCAACATTGGAGTAGAACTGCTCCGGGACCTGACCGTAGAGTCAGCTGTCTGCGTTGCTTGTTTGTAGACGGCAGTTAGCCTCTCTCTACCTGCTGCGCGTATTTGTCTTCCTGCATCGGTGTCCTGCTGGCTTTGCTTGCCTCCCAGTATTTGCTACGCTTGCCGTGGCTTGTATTAGTAATGCTCTACCGCAACAGATTTCCGTCCCGTTAAAGTCTGAATGGCTATGTTGTCACACAATACATATTGTCGTTTTAATTATATATCTTCTACCTTTTCTTTGAGTCCGAATCTGAGTGACTTCTTATCATGACTGCTAACATGGTCAACAGTTGTTTGACCTAACTTGGTTGTCTATTGTTACTTTTACCCGGGCGATAAACGCCTTGTTAAGGCTCTTGAGTACTTCAAATGAGCATAAGAGTCGCAGGGGTGATTAACTGTTAACAGTTATTAAATGATAACAAACATTATCCTTTAAAAAACAAATTAATCAACGATAAGTTTAGTTCAGCCTTATGGCTTCACAATCGTTAAGTGTTACTTTTTAAATACAGCTTAACATTTCAGCGTGTGATTTTGTTAATTATATATACGAGTACAAAAGTATATTATAAGAATTGGAGGAATAAGAAGACTTGAGGGATGCGAACGTTGGGGGGAGTAAGTCAGGGACTTATTGATGGGCGATTGTTCAGGGCAACGGGAATGAACGACGAATTTAAATTATATCTTTATTTTAAAAATAGAGAGGGAGAGAGTATTTACTTCTCTCGTGTCATATATATATGACATGTTTACAAATTAATAAATATTGTGGAAAACTTAACTGAGTGTTAACCTCAGTAGTTACAAATACTTGTTCGGACGATTGGAATACTGAGTAATTTAACTTTACCTTGACAATACAGACATGATACGGAATGACTCTCAATTCGCTTCAATATGAATTTGAAAGTTCAGTGTATCTGTGATTATGGTGTGGCATCTCTTTCTACGGGAACATCGGTGAAGGCGGCTGGTTCCTTTCTTGACCTTCAGGGCTGCATCCCTGAGATGTATCCTACTATTATCGCTCTACTTATCTTTTTCTTTTATGAACTACGTGCGTATCCCACACTTCGTGACTTTCCATATTTTTTTATTTCCGTACGGTTTTAAAAATATATATAAGAATTGGGTGTGTTACAGACGTGGGTTCCGAATGCCTCTACGACCTATATTGTTCGTTAGTACCTTCCGTTTTGCATATGGCGTTGACCTTCTAATAAAATGACTCATAATTTACCTCCTATGGTTTTGCCATAACGATACCATAAAATCTTCTATAAGCCAGGGTCTCTCTTCTACAACACCGACTTCCTTTCGCAATTTTCCGTATTTGTCACAATTACCGGTGTGCTAACACATTATATAATTAATTATTAAAAATAATAAAAGACCTTTAAGGCGATTTCACGTATTAAAACATTTCATATTCGTAATCAATCTGTTAAACAGTCTGGCTTCCATGAAAAGAAACAAATGAATTGGTATTTAATGCTGAGGAGGAATAAAAATACACAGCTACAATGTTGGCTACTGTCGGGCAATAATGTACTAAAATGGTACGACTACCAACTTCACAATATTTCCTCATTAACTGTCTTCGCCGACTTCAAGTGTATTACATTAAAAATCGTGAGGTGTAAGGTTAATGAAAATATATTATCAATTTAAGAAACTTTTTTTACGCCATTACTAAACACAATTTAAATATTAATGTATAGGATCCAAGTTGTTAAGAAATTTAAAAAAGAAGGGAGAAAAGTGTCAGTCGTATGTACGAGTTTGAGAAAAGGAAAGATAACAAGTATATAGCAAGTCCAAATGTAGTGAACCAAATAAAATATTATCGATCGGTGAAAGCGGTGACAAGATAATAAGTTTCATGTTAATTAACTTTTTCATTATAATAATAAGTCACGTTATTCACTTCTGATCTCACGTGTAATTTAATTTTAGTCAAATTAAAATAAATGAATTTATTAATTTTTTAAATGCATGATTCCGGTACATAATAAATAAATTAATTAATAGTCTGACAACTACGTATAAATAAATAGTATAGTCAATTTGGCAACAAAAAATATTTATATTTATTTAATATTTTACGACGTTCCGTTCTTATTGGAGGATTCATCAGTAAATTTTAAATGGATAGCATATATGTAAAAGCGGATAAGTTTTTGAAGTAATATTTAACAGTTGTTAAATATCACTTCAGCCCTTTCCGTCGCAGGACGCAATCCGCGACCCAAAATTATACAGTTATGTTATCATTTAAATTTTACCTGATGAATTTCACAAATATTAACGGAACGTCATAAATATATTAAATAAATATAAATATTGTTTGTTGACAAATTAGCTGCACTGTTTATTTATACATAATTAATAATACAACAAAGTGAGGCTTGTGAAAATTGAAAGTAATTTTCGGGGCACCGCTGTTTATATTTATTTCTCTGGGTAGTGTTTGTTCAGACATCGTTGATTCTATGTGAAACGTCCAAATTTTAGTTTTACATCTCTCTCCACTCTTTGGTAAACATAGTTTGGTTTTAATATCAGACGTAGTTCCTGTATATTGGTTGTGCCAAAGAATTCATTACTAGCCGTAGTTAGGAGATATATCACGGAGGCCGTGAGGGAGCATTAAATCTTCGAGAGTATTAATTATGGTGTATTTGAAATAGCAATGAAGCAATTTTCGAGTGAGAAAATTTATGTGGTGCTTTCGTTACCCGTGAATCATCCTTGTAATTTAGCAGTGTTTTCATGTGTACAGTTGGCGTCGCCTGCGTTTTAATAATACGCAAGCAATCTCGGCTAACAAAATTTCACGCACCAACTCTCGAGTTCGCTAAGCTGCGTGAGCGTGGGAGATACGCAGACTTTGCGTTAATGTTATGTTTCTCGCTAATCACAAGTTCCCTCGGCGTGTGCGTACGAGTGTTTTGCGAGAAACTCGGCAATCAGTGCTTCCGAGTTAAAGAACCCCCACGCTCTCGACACGGAATTTCCTTCTGTGAAGAGGTAAAGTAAACCTTATCGCTCCGAAAGGTGGGGTAAAGTTCAGGCAACACACTTCCAGACGACCCTCGGGAGACTGAACGTGTAATACAGCCCTCAGTCGTCTAATAACTTCTCAGACAATCGTAAAACTTTCAATATTTCAACCATTGGTAACCAAATAATATATTTCTTCGTTATTCTTGAAACATGTATACGGTGCCGCTAAAAAGTAAATTCCCCTCATTGTTTTATTAAATGAAAATTCAATGGTATAATCATTCAAAACCACTCAGACATAATAAATAAAAAACAGACATTTTTTTTCAGAAAACAATTTAATTAATATTTATTTATTAGTGGCTATGCCCGCGACTTCGTTCGCGCGGAAATACCTTTGTTTAATTTGCCCGAAAAACGAAAGTACGGTATTATTTATTTATGATCGCTTTACGGTAAACCTTATAACTCGCAATTTGTTTTGAACAGGCCCCGCATATACACGTTTACAACAATAGATGGAGTGAGAATGTTCGTCCTCTCTCTCATACTGCGAAAATTACACTTATAATAACACAGTAAGTGGGATGAATGGTATAGGAACGCCTAAATAGGACTTTTTACTGGCAATTAGTTTTCATGCCACCCTTTACATGGCAATTCAATGAATTTATAAATATTTACATTTATATTCTGAACTCTGCACGATATCGAAATGAAACATACAGGATAGTTTAATTTGAAATTCCTGTTTCAATCCCTGAAGTTTGCATTGAAATCTGTTAAGCCGTTTCGGAGCAAAGCCAGATCAAGACTATAGCATTCATTTTTTGGAGATTCAAACGCACGTTTGCCAAGAAATCTTCCCATAGAATTCATATTTATATCATATAATATTAAAATCATCATCGAAATGAAATATGAACAAATATTAAAGTTAAAATTCCTGTTTTTAAACCCTCAAATTTTCATTTAAATCCGCTGAGCCGTTTCGGAGCCTATTGGAGACAATTATACGGACAGACAGTCAGACAGACAGGCACTTCAGTTTTATTTATTGGTATGGATAACAACGAAGTTTCATCCATCATTGTGGACTTCGTCGGGTAAATTTTAAAATGGACGAAACTATTGCAAAAGAGGATTATTATTTGTTGGGGACTGCGTGAAACGACGGCCGTAAACGTAATTGCAATATTATTGTCTTCTGTAAGCACTTTGATGATTTCTTGCCGCTTACATAACTTCGCCGCAGTATGAAATAATTCTTTTTATCTAATAAGCTTCTGTATATAATTTAAAGCGTTCTTCCAGAATGAATTGAATATTAAATGAAAGTGTTTCTAGTACATTTTCCAAGTATTCTTCAATTGTAAATTGTTAGGAAACAGGAAAATATATAGGTTTTATTTCCTTGTTACTTATAATAACAATAATTTATGGAATTGAATCTTAAATGGTATTTTTATTGACACAGCTAAATTGATCGTAAAAAGAAAAACACGCTAAACACAAACAGAGGTATCTTTGTATCAATGTAAATAGTAATGCAGCACTAGTACGTCTTTGTTTTATAATCAAACAGCTCCTACCCGAACACTCGCATCGATTTGAAGATATTTAATTAGTGGCGCATACAGGTTTTTGAGTTTCAAGAGCATGAAGATGTATCATAATTATAACTCAAATTATTTGTTTTCATTTTAACACAGAAAAATATAAAACCACTTCTGACGTTTTAATTGCATTAAGTGTTTTTGTATCTTGTAGTAAAGCTCATGTGCTAGATATTAAGATATTATATATTGAGTAGATATTAATGTAGAGTAAGTTTATATTTCAAGGATAGTTAGATTCCTTTTAGTATGTGGCTGGCGGCATGGGAAGGACAGGGGGCGTTGGAAAAATCTTTGACGTATGTGAAATTTGGGCTTTTATCGCTATATGTGTGAAATCTGCGATGACAAACAGGTGTGAAGATAGTCGAAGATTTGGAAGGATGTGCCACAGCATGCATTATTCACCGACGCCAAGATGAAAAATCTCAAGGATTTATCACATTTAAGTGCAATTGGGAGCTTGTTTCCTTCCAAATTAAAAACTGCGATTGGTGCTCCAGATGGGACCAAGAAATGACGTGGTAATGTAAAGGAGAGGAGAGAGCAGTCCAAGTTGACGATCAGAGGAGAGAGGAGTTCTCGCTAGACTTTGATCAGTCTTCTAACACTCTTCTAGGCAGTAATACTTTGCTGTCAAGAGTTTCACGTGTCATGGAACTAACCGATGGAGAATTAGTTGCCTATTTCAGCAGTCTGGAAGAGCAGAGGCCAACACTGGAGTTCTGGCATCATCTAATTCCATCAGCATTATACGAGTATCAGAGACAGTAAGCACAGTAATAGGCCAACGATACTATACGCCCAATATTCTCACGTTGACGCGGTAATTTCGGGGGTAGATTAATTATTTTCTTTGAATATTTAAACTTTTTTAAAAATTTAACGACGTGATATATTTTTTATTTTAATTTTCAAAATGTATTTGGTGTAATTTTCCCAAACACCACGGCCAACCTATCAGTCCATGCGGCTAGTCGAAATAAGTTTAATGTATAAGTATTTCAGATTGTGTAAATAGTTATCTTTTGCTTTTCGATTTAGTATTAAGTAGCAGGATTATTGTAAATAATTTGGTTATATAGTTTTATTCTCATTATAAAAATGATTCATATTTAATATTTTCATTAAGTTCACCTCTACCTCAAAATCAATATAATAAGTTAAAATATGGCAAATAATTTATTTTTAAAGTTAAGAGGGAAACAGACACCACAATTTATAGAAACAAATGATGTGCATAATATTCTCTTTAATATTGTTCGTCATTGTTACAACAAAAAACTTCAGCAGAAATATTATTTCCTAAACCCATGTAGTCACTTTACCGTGATATAATATGTAAGCTTTCGAAAATTGTCTACTTTGAGACTCTCAAATCATTGTTTTCGTTGCAGGCTACGTTACTCTCTGTACTTCAGACTTTTAATTTTCCAGGAATTAATGACGTGTATCTGTAAAGTGTGAAGAACGTGGGACTAGTTAAATATTGTGCAAATAGTCACTTGTTTAACAGGAGAAGCAACTTACTTTCTTAGCCGAATAAATATGAGGGGAGTAGACGTGGTGCATTTTGAATTTAAGATAGGGGAGTCGCTCATTTTTTTGCCGAGGAGTGTGCAAATTACTCAGCACTATCATAACGTTTTAGAATCGAGTATGTCATAAAAATGACTATAATGCACATGACACTCAAAGCACTCCACACAATATAACACAATCTTCTTCATCGAAAAAAATGACTGTTTTAGAGCAGCGAACTCTTCATTTAATGTCACGCACCGCTTCACTTCGGGAAATTAAAACAAGTAACAAGACAATAATTCGAGGGGATAATGTCTCAAAATTAGTTAAACTACTAAATTATTTCACTGTATAATAGATACTGATCTTTCGACTAACTATTTTCCGTTCCTATAGCCATTCAGTGTCCGCTCTGTCATCTTGTGTCTGCGGCAGGGTGGAAAGTGACTGTTGCTTGTTATCCGTATAAACATTGCAGGCACCTTGAGGTGACTGTCGCCTTACAATCCGGAAGAGAAGCGCAAGTCTCAAGAAAATTTCATGCAACAACCTCATCTTTCGCTGTACAAATATTGCTCGTGGTTTATTTTAGAGAAAATTTAGCATTTCTCTATCCTAATGTACTACTTATTAAATACAAAGAGGTGCTCTTTAAGTAAGAATCCAAAATGATTTAGCTAAAAAAATTTCATAAACTAATTTTATAGTATGCGAAAGCATATCGTATCGTATTATAATCTATTTTTAAATTTAAATAATATGTCTAGTTACAAATAATATGTATGTAAGACTTTAGATCCATGCCAGACGGATTCAGAAACATGAATGCATGTGATTGGTTAATGATAAGGGGAATTGCGAGTCATCTTTTGTACCCGAAGGGAAAAATAAACTTATGTATTAGCCAAGAATAGTAATTAATTCGTTTCTATGGCAACCACAGATATGTCCGTCATATCCTTGACTCGGAGACTGCATACCTCTGACGTAAGTGCACGGCGTTATCCGGTTATACTTACATATTACACAGGAAAATTAATTATTTCGTTACCATGGCAACCGCAGATATGCCCGTAATATCACGCGTGTTCCGGGTATACTTATATATATATATATATACTTATATATTAGCCAGGAAAATTAATGAATTTAATTCTATTCTCTTGGTCAACAAATGATTTACCTGGAAGAGAGTCCGGTGCTTTCTTTGGGCCATTAACCCGTTGACGGAATCACAACATCCTATGTTGTTTAAGGGATTGACTTAAAATTTCCGTGGCCAATGACGAATGCTCCAAATCAAGATGTGCCCTGCAATTTTAAATAATTGCAGAAGCTTAAGAAAGTTTGAAAATCTCGGTTCTTTTATAAACTGAAAAATATCTCATGAAGTTTTATGGAGTAGTTTACGTCATTTCTATGGGCTCCATATTAGAGTCTTGTAGATAATTTAATACCGATATTTATGTATATTTGAATTGCTTTACAAATTATAAATCCATAACAACCAACTAATATAAAAGAGGACTTAACGACCCGTATAATAACCAACTAAAGACGTCAAATTTTACTTCAAATCCGAAAACAATATTATTTATTAGCCTGTCAGATTACGTAAAATCTACAAAATTTACTTAGAATAATTTTATAACTATAGAAACTGATGTAATTAGAAACCAAAGGTTGATTACAAAGAAATTTGCAGGTTTACTTTAATGAGATAAGACTGTGTTGTAATAATTTTGGCTGAATTATTCCATATAAATTATTCATTCTATTTCCGATTTATATCTAAATATATCAACGCTTACTTATATCTATTCAAGTGAAATGAATGACGAGATAATTAAAATGGCTTAAGCTGACACACTGACAACGGAAGACCGATTTTAATAAAAAAATTATATTGAAAGAAAAAACCTAATTATATAATGTATATTATTACCAATTCTTCAGGAATTCTTGAGAGTGAATTTAGTACATTCTGGATTTATGTAAAGTATCTAATATTGATAGTAACCGGTATACTATTGAAACAAATTAAAATGGTATTGTGAGTACGTTAGATTAGTCACATTTACACAATCTAATAATTTTATTATGTGAGATTTAAATTAAAATAATTTTACTTAATGAAATTTATAGTTAGGAATACCCATGTACCATCTGAATGAAAAATAAGTTAAATGTCGAGTCGATTTCAAATCTCCAGCTTAATGGTAAGAAAACAAAATGGGAGGAGTGAGATTGCTGATCTTATGTTTCTCGTGTTGACAAGCTCAGTTTGCATGGCGTTTAAATCATTGTAAATTATCATCATCTCAGTGTAATCTTCAAACGTTTATTCTACTACACTGTAGTGTCTCATCCATTGCTGCTCAAAGCCTAGAAGACAATAACAGGAATTCAAAGAAAGCCGTATAATTTTTATGAATTTTAGATTTATCTAGTTAGCGAAGGCAATTTAATATTAGAGTTCAAGGCCTCTTTACAGAACTTCGAGTCTTATGTAATTTATGGATAAAATGTTACGGTTGAAATAGTAATTTTATTAAACTTTACATTATATTATAGAGGCTATTTAGATATCTGTCCATTAAATATTGTATTACATTAATGAAAATTCAGATGATTCTCTTTCTCTCTGTTCGGAGTACGGAAGACTAGTGGTTAAGTGTGAGCATTGAATACCGAAATACGAATTCGCCACGTGGTGTATGTGAAGTGTGTGCGCGTTCGATTTGTTTGTGTGTTGGTCGTAGTGGGTTCGAGGCGATTGTATATATAACGACCGCCGTTGTATGGGAACCCCAACAACAAAAGCCGAAGACAATAACAAGATTGGACGCTCTCCGCCGCTGATAATAGCTGCGGTACATTACATTGCCGTAAATTTGACCCGCGCCACAATGGGATCACACCCGCTCTACCCTCTCCACCATTTTCCTTTCCTGTGCCATACAAAGCGGTCTGATCGTGGTGTACACCTATGAACACATTCCCACTATAACTCAACTTAGGCAACAGACTAACACTTAAGATGAATGACTAAAATCAAACAATAGGGTAGTAATAAAACGTCTTAGAGCGCTATGAAAAGAGAATTCTTTTCAAATTTTTTTATAGTCACACCAACTGCTAAGATTATTTGGCGACTGATTACTATTGCAGCGCAGTAGGTCCTCTTCCTATTTTTAATTCACTTTTTTGTTTTGTTTTTAACGATCGAAATTCAGTAATATTATTCAGAGACAGGCAGGCAAAAGGTGGGAAAACCAGGCTCTAAGGTTTCACGTAGGATTCGTATCTACCTGGAGTTATAAGATATTAGGGTTATTTTGCTACAGGCGCGTTCACCCTGTAAAATTTACAAAGGAGATCCTTCCATTCGTCAGCGCAAAAATCCCTTACTTGGTGAAAGGTAAAAAAGGTGTGGTGGAGACACGTCTCGTGGGTTGGCACCTTTCCTTGGAGAAGGGGAAAATAAGAGTTTATCTGGGATGTAAGAAGACGAAAAATTAGCGTATTGATCATGACTTTGAAAGGACGAGGAAGCTGGAATACAGTCAGTGTTTCTCGGAAGTTGAAGAGAACAAGAAAATTGATGACGTGGGAGAGAGGAAGAAATGAACAATTAAATTGTTAGTGTGGCTTGGAAGCTGAAGGAAGGAAGAAGTATGGGAGGCGAGTAGAGAGTCTAAGTGGAGGTGAGAAGTTCAGTATAAGGGAGGAGGAAGAAGGCGAAAAAAAGAAGTGTTAGTAAAAATGTGATGGGAAGAGGGAGTAAGAGAGAACTGAAGGAACTGTGTGTGTTAGATTCAGGAATAAAGATGGAGGAAAACTGATTTTCCACAAAACACTCAACAGTTTTCTGTCTAGTGAGAGAAAGTTCACAGCTCGACCTGAATGAAGAAAGTACGCTACAAGGAAGTTTCAGAATCGGCTAGTACTTACATACGGGGACGAAATCGCATAGAAGATGAAACAGGTTCGTCACGAACGTAAAATCTCTTTTACAAGTTGTAGCCCCAGTAAATGGCCTTGAGAAACCGTTGATATTAAATATTAATCCCTCTTAATTTTTATATTTGTAATAGTGCGTAGAACCCTATAAGAAATTGTTTTGATATATAAGGAAAAATGTTATATGTTTGAAAAACACGTAAATAATTTGTTAATCAATTACGTATCCCCGTCCCCAATTATATCATTTACACTATTAATCATCACAGTATAGTTACACATACAAAAGAACGTCCAAGCCCATGCCAGGATTCAAACCCGGGATTTATGTACCTATTTCGTAGGAAGCAGCGACGCCAACCATTCAGCACTGGAGGTCGGCGAATAGAATTAATACAGGTTGAAATAAAACTAGTAAACATCGCAAAAATTTTTATAAGAATACTAATGCACCTTGAAGACTTTAAACTGCTAGTAATTTATATCTGTGGAAACGGATTCGTCTTTATTAAATAACATATTAATGAAATATCTTTAATTAATCTCTTGTTAAATTTCAGTGCTTTTAGAGGAAATCGAATCATTAATTACTTTTCCCTTTGCAAACTGATGTTATTTCTGAGGGAACTACCGTTGTTAGCAACTCGTCGTGGTGTTTTGGAAAACCGGACCTAGGACATTAAACCTCTTGAGTCTAAGTTCGTTAGTGCAGTCTTTGTTTCGTGTGGTGGGACGACGGAATGAATATAAAAGCATTTAGTTTCGTCGCTGAAGCTTCTCCCTCCCAGTCCTCATCCCTCAGTAAGAGGGCATAAAAGCACAACTTGCAGCAGCACCTAATTCAGTTTCTGAAACAATTAGCATGGAAGCAAGAGTTAATTAGAGGAATTTAAGTCTATTAATGCTACGTAACGTCAGTGAATGGAATAATATTTTGACGTTCTAAATCGTTATTCGAGTTCTAATTAGCTTGAGCAACTGTTACTGGTACCATTCACAAAAACCTATTGTTATTGAATGATGATATTTTCTTCACCCCTCCCCGAGATCAGAAATTAAAAGGAAAGAAACTTTACTTAATCACTGTGGATTTCACATTTTATTATTTCTTCCAAATATATTTTTGTGTACGTAGCCGAGCGATAATGTTTTATTAAACAGTGTGAGTGTAAATATTAACCATGAAAAAACGGCTGACGTTAGGGTCGAATAATTATTTTTTCAGTGTCATTTCATTACAATAATAATATTTCTCGATATGGGAGTAGAACACAACCGAGACTGGCGTCTACATCGGTATTATAGAAGTCATTGAATAAATTTCTGACATTCAACATGCCGGCTAAATTGGAGTTAAGCAAATAGGAATTGGGAAAGGTACTAAATTATGACTAGTCTTGTACATTTTATAAATGTTACTTACTATTAAAATTAAACATACGTCTAGCGCATACAAGAGAATCTTTATATTGACCTTCTTTATCTCGTAATAAACTTTGTGTACATCCAGTATATAAATACTCAAGGAACACTGGCGTGCCAAAGAGTTGTTTCTACACAAAGACGTAATAGTTTGTATTTTAAAGTGATTATTAGAGGTTATTTGTCTGGATTCAAAAGAAGAAACGTATCATTTGTTAATTTTATCCTTAATTTTCAAAATATTTTTCAATGCGCAGGAATATCTGTCATGCTTAATTCACATTAGACTAGAAAATAAATTATTGGAAATAAGTAGATAAATGACCAATTATTCTATTAATATCTTCAGATTTATACATAACCTCTACAGACGACAGGCAGCAGTAATTAGAACAGATCAAGAAAGGAAAACCGTAATCAAAAAAGGAGTAAGACAAGGATGCAGTCTGTCGCCCCTGCTGTTTAACAGGCGTTGAAGAATGTTAAAACGGAAAATGGAAAAGGAATCATACCGCAAGGAATATAAATAAAAACCTTACGCTTTGCCGACGATATTGTAGTATTAGCGGAATCAGAAGAAGACTTGGAAATCATAATAAATGGCATAAACGGAGTCCTGAAGAGAGAGTTGAATATGAGGATAAATAGAGAGAAAACCAAGGTAATGGAGTGTAGTTTGGGAAGTAGTGGAATAACAAAGGGTGTTAGATTGGGAAGGGATATTTTGACGGAAGTTAAAGAATTCTGCTACTTGGGAAGCGTTATAGTAGACATGTAGGATAGCACAGGCAAGGAAGGCTTTCGGGGGAAAAGGGAATTTACTTACGGTTAAAATAAATGTGAATATTAGGAAATCGTTGCTAAAAATGTTCATATGGAGCGTGGCGTTATATGGCTCAGAAACGTGGACGATAGGAGCTCCGGAAGGAAAAAGAATAGAAGGCTTTGAAATGTGGTGCTATAGGCGAATACCTTCAGTGAGTTGTGGTATTCAGTCCTATAACTCGTCTGATGCAACCCTCCAAGCAGACCTATCTTGCGTAGGCCTTTCCATTTCTTCACAACTACCACATCCCACTTCCACCCTAACTGCTTAGCGTATTCCATCGTTTTCCTCCCTCTTCTATTCTTACCCCACACACTTCCCTCTAGTGCTAATTTTACAAGACCCTAATGTCTTAAAACGTGACCTAGTAATCTGCCTAGATGAATAGGATAGATTACGTACTTCAGTGCACGTAAAGAAAATATTACAGTAGTAGATTTTGTGCAGGTAAAATACTAATTCCAGCGTTCATTCAAGTATTTACTTCTTTTGCCTTACATTTGGATGTGTGAATTAATTTATGAGATATTTACTTTAGCCTTTTGCTGAACTAATGTTATTAACTTAATTAAATTAACTAATTAATCTACTGACGTGTAAGTATTATTTCATATTCCTTAATTACGTTTGCACTATTCAATTATAAATACATCTCATTTGGCAAATTATTAAAGCTAATTACTTCATTTTCAATGTTAGTAGAAAACTGAGTCAAAGAGGAGTCATTACAAAAAAGATAAATATTTTTTATAACTGCAGTGTTATTTTTTTCTCTGAAAATTGTGATTAGTTTCTTACGTAAGTAGTTTTTCCGTCATGTGGGACCTCATTGTAGCAGGCTATATTGATTCCCATTGTAGTATAAATATTTCTGTGGATTTCAATAAGGGCGGGAAAATGTTGAAATGGAATAAAACAACCTGTGTGTGATGTATTAACAATTTTTTTTAATTAAAAGAGCACACAGCTAAGCAAAATTGAATTAGATTTTGTAAATTTATTAAATTGCTTTTCTGTGGTCCCGGTTTTTATATTTTCATTGGGAAGGTCATCACAAGTGAAACGTAATATATAAATAATTGATTTGAATTATTTTAAATTTTAGATCCATATAATTTTGGTGGTACCAAAAAGTAAAGAATGATTTTGACTTTATGTATTTTGTCCCCATAGTTGAGTGGAGTTTTATTCATAGACCTGTAAATAATTTGAACAACTGGAAAAAAAACAACACGGTTTTTGGTATTCACTTTATAAATTAATTAAGACTCCTCGTTAACAATTCATATTTCTTAAATTTTCCCCGCAGTTAAAACATAAACGTAAAGCTACACGTAAACTTATTGTAGAGAGGAATTGCCAGGACGAAGCTGCGGGAGTTTCTCGTAGACGCTTCAGCCCAGAGTGACTGCGGGGCTTACCTGATCATGTCGGGAATGCCTCGCACTCTCTCTGGGTATTTTTTATCAAAGTTCTCATATGCCGAGACACCTTCACCTATTTTGGGAGGTATATGTACTGGGGTCAAAGACCTTGGGCATATGGCAAGAGTTGTCCGCTGATCCCATTGGATCAGTCGGCCAATTGCCTCCTGAAATTGGTGGAGACACGGAGAAGGGAATGCTGCGTCCCCACAGCAAACTCGTCTCCCGTCATTCGGAAGGGCGTGAGAATAGTACCCAATGCCCGACCTACCTGATGCAGGTTTTCTAGGGTTTTCCCTGCATCTCTTTAGGTGAAACACCGGATAGGATCCTTAAACCATAGCCCGGGGGCCCTAGTTAACCCTTGGCTACCTTGATCTACCTTCCGCATCCCCCCTTTTCAATTCCCTTCCTATGCTATTAAAGGGGAGTTGCCTGTTTCAGGATCACCCTCATGTAGCCTGTTAACAAAAAAAAAAAAAAGAGGAATTGCCAGGGGGCTGCGGGAGTTTTCTCGCAGGCGCTTCAGCCCAGAGTGACTGTGGGGCTCACCTGATCATGTCGGGAATGCCTCGCACTCTCTCTGGGTACTTTTTATCAAAGTTCTCATATGCCGAGACACCTTCACCTATTTTAGGAGATATATGTACTGGGGTCAAAGACCTTGGGCATATGGCAAGAGCTGTCCATTGATCCCATTGGATCAGTCGGCCAACTGCCTCCTGAAACTGGTGGAGACACGGAGAAGGGAATGCTACGACCCCACAGCAGACTCGTCTCCCGTCATTCGGAAGAGCGTGGGAATAGTACCCAATTCCCGACCTACCTAATGCAGTTTTTTCTAGGGTTTTCCCTGCATCTCTTTAGGTTAAACACCGGGAAGGATCCTTAAACTATAGCCCGGGGGCCCTAGTCCATCTTTAGCTACCTTGCCCTACCTTCCACATCCCCCCTTTTCAATTCCTTTCCTATGCCATTAAAGGGGAGTTGCCTGTTTCAGGATCACCATAATGTGTACTGCTAACGGAAAAAAAATTGCAATTCCGTTTTGATTTTCAAAACATAGCACCATCGCGAGTTTTTATGTATTTCGCCACTGTATTGTAATCTTCGGCTAGTTCAGTCAGGTATAACACATCCGGGTTTGGAGTTCTTACGATAGAATATAGCCAAGAAGTAATTTTGATGTCGGGAGTGGATATATAAGGTATAAAATATCATTACCAATTATACAATACAATATTTATTCTAATTAACACAAATATGAGAAGTCAGATTTGAAGAACATAATATTGCCGAAAGCGAAAACATTAAACGTATTTTAAGTGAATATTTTTAGATAGGTATTTCTCTGTTTACGAATTTCTACACATTCACCAAAATTCTACTCTAGGTCGGCTTTTGCACTCATCGCTCGTAAAACGTAAAGTTGGTTTAATCTTAAAATACTAATTTTAGTTTAGATCACATAAATGTTATACGTAATACATAATTAATCTTCCTTATCTCACCACTTTGTTTGAACACATTTGTACAAAAACAATATATTTAAATTATCCGTTGTCTTTAAATTATCACGTAATAGATAGTCAATTATTAAATTCACTAAAGATAGGCGCGCACAAATAAATAAAATATTGGTTTATCAAGAGCGTCTTTACACTTTTAATCCAGGTATTTGTTAAAGTCGAATTTAGTTTAATTAGAAAAACGAATTACAATTAGATTCCACAGTATCTTAGTTTATAGATAATGAAAACAATAAAAAAGGTACGACTTCACCTTGTCTATACATATGCGTCTGAGAATTCGCCTCGACGTTAGTTCATTGGTCCGGGGTGGCAAAAACGACGCGCAGCGGCAGGTAAAACTCGCGATGGGTACCAGGATTTCCCCAAAAGATTCGCCGGCCATGTCAGAACCAAGTAACCATAAGTAATCGGTCCACACTTCACTGAGTGAATGAAGACACACAACAATACTAATTATAGGTCGTCTTGTTGTAATTTTGAAAGCTTCGGAGTAAAATGTCGATGTAATAGGGTAATTTCACGGACAACTAAAACGGTTGCATGGTTGAATGTCTGAAACTACTCATATAATTTTTAAGTTCTGAACCACTGTAACTTTTCACAGGTTATCACTTGTCGTGAAATTTTCTAAGTCCCAATTTATGTTGATCTTTCTGTCTGGAGCACGTATAAGATATACGTCTGTTTACGTCGAGGTACGGGGACGAAGTTTTTATATTTTGCTTGTATAATGAGCTCTCCAAGTGTGTTAAGTGAAGAGATGATGTTGTCAAACGTACAAAGGTGCTGTAATCTATACTGGTGTAAGGATAAGGGCTTGTTTTGAAAAGTATAAAACGCGTATGGAAAAATGTAGATAACTGTCGCCGGTAAAAGTCATATCTTATTTACGTTTTCAGATTGTGTATTTATGCTAAAAATTAGATTATGGTTTCCGAGCTTTTAGATTGTCTGACATCTCTGTTAATAACAGATGTGCTTAATACATATCAAGCAACAATAGGGTCTGATACGTAGGTGTGCAACTTGCTCGACCCATTGTTGCGACAATGGGTAAGGTAAAACAAATCTGACTACAAAGTAATGCGGTGGGTTTAGAAATTGTGAGAGATGTCAAAAGAAAACGTGAATTGAGACCTCAATTTAGATGTAAACCAAATTTACTTCTTTCCTCCTTGGCTCTACACCCCATTGAGGGCCTGGGCCTACCAAGTCGTCTGCGCACTGAAACCAAATTTAAAGATTATATTTTATTAAAAGTTTATATGAGTTTTAAGTTTCATTTTAGACATAATAATGAAATAATGATTAAAATTTATTTTTAAAATGCTAATATGTTTATTTAGAATTATGTTTATGGTCTATTTTATTTCATTTATAAATCTTTAAATTTGTAATTATCATTATATAGTATTATTAGATTCTGATTTAACAATCTAATATAATTAATCTGACTGGTAGGTAAATGGAAAATACAACAATTGTTAGGAAATACGGTATGGGAATATGGAAATGAACAAAGAAATAAAGAAATCTTTCCAAATATGGAACGGGTGGTTACATTATCTAACTCTATATAATACTTTGAATTTCGGGGAAATGTATTCAGTCACCAACAAGCAAGGTCTCACTTTAATATAAATTTAAACATATAAATCCCAATTTTCCATTTATAAGTAACGTTTCCGCAGTACATAATGGCATAACTGATGAATGAATATATGCATGCATTATACAAGTATTAGTTAGTCTACAGTCATAAAGGAAAGATTCATTCTCGCGAATACTAGAGGCTCTAGCTTTCTTGGGAAAATTAAGCGTGAAGGAAAGTTTGTGTGTGAACCCGATCTCGCCACCTTCTGCTCCGATCGGTAAAAGATGGCATTGTTTCCTCTCGCCGTAGAATATCTCTGCTGCTTGTTGAAGCGTTTTCGTCCAGCAAGAACTTCGTCTTGTATTTTCTGGAGCGTGAAGGCAGAGGTGGACATCTCCAGCTTGTCCCCGCTTTGATAACGCCCTCGTTCGGGAAGAGGGAGGCTCGGAAAAATGATGTGGACAGCACAAAACGGAGAAAAATACGTTGGACTCGAGATCGCCTAGGATGGGCATTTCCTTTTAATGTTTATGTTTCTCAGACGATGGACAAAAGTCATTCTTGCTGACAGTTCTGAAAATGTATTAAGTTAATACTGATGTGCGATGTTACAATTAATAAATAAAATTTTACTCTGCTCTTTACAAAAAATACTTGGTTCTCTTAATCTTAACATATAACTTACGTTTATACAACAGAGTAGTTTTAATATATTCTCGCTGTAAAATTCTAAAAACAGAAATTACTTCCGCAGTTTCCCAACACCGTTTCAGTTCCCACACTATGCTATTAAAGGGACGTTTCCTGTTTCAGAATCATCCTCATGTAGCCTATTGAAGAAATATTTTTTGGGTTTAGACAAAAGTAACACAACGATTAAGATCCGACGTTTTAATGAGGATAAGCTGTGGAGTCATTTTCCATGCTGCCCGCTAAAACTGGTGCAGGCAAGGAGAAGGGAATGCTACAATCTCACAAACAATTCCTTTCCAGTCATTCGGAAGGCATGAGAAAAGTAGCGGAACGCTCAATTTACCTTATGTAGGATTTTGATGATTTCTTCTCTCGTGCCGAGACACCTTCACCTATATTAGGAGGTATATGTACCGGGGTCGAAGACCTACGGCATATTGCAAGAGTTGTCCGCTAATCCCATTGGATCAGTCGGTCAACTGCCTCCTGAAACTGGTGGAGACATGGAGAAGGGAATGCTGCGACCCCACAGCAAACTCGTCTCCCGTCATTCGGAAGGGCGTGAGAATAGTGCCCAATACCCGGCCTATCTGATGCAGGTTTTATAGAGTTTTCCCTGCATCTCTTTAGGTGAAACACCGGGTAGGATCCTTAAACCATAGCCCGGGGGCCCTAGTTAATATTTGGCTACCTTGCTCTACCTTCCACATCCCCTCTTTTCAATTCCCTTCTTACACTATTAAAGGGGAGTTACCTGATTCAGGATCACCCACATGTAGCCTGTTAACCCCAAAAAAACCTAGTCTACCGTAAGTGCATGTGGGAGTTTTCTCTCGTAGGCACTTTTCCCCAGAGTGACTATGGGGGTCACTTGATTTGTGTCGGGAATGCCTCGTACTCTCTCTGTGATTTTTTCAAAGTTCTCATATGACGAGACACCATCACCTATTTTGGGATGTTTATGTACTGGGGTCTAAGACCTTAGGCATAAAGGAAGAGTTTTCCGCTGGTCCCATTGGATCAGTCGGCCAACTGCCTCCTAAAACTTGTAGAGGGAGTAGGGAATGCTGCGACCCCACAGCGAACTCATCTTCCGCAATTTGGAAGGCCGTGAGAATAGTACCCAATTCCCGAACTACCTGATGCAGGTTTTCTATGATTTTCCCTGCATCTCTTTAGGTGAACCTTTGGGTAGGATCCTTAAACTATAGCCCGGGAGCCCTAGTCAACCCTTGGTTACCTTACTCTACTTTCAACTCCCCCCTTATCACTTTCCTTCCGATGGTATTAAAGAGGAGTTGCCGTATTCAGGATCACCTTCATGTAGCCTTTTCTTGTTCTTCTATTCTATTTACTGCTGGCAGCATTTTGTAGAGGTTATGTATCAGCCTCCTTTCTCGATATTTTATTCTAGTGCTCTTCACAATCTTTAATAGTGTGTTCCATTTCACATTATTAAACGCTTTTTCTAAATGTACAAATGCCATAAACGAAGGTCGGTTGTTTCGTATCCTGTCTTCCAAAATTCGTCGCAAAGTTAATATTGTTTCTCTACATTCTTCCTAAAACCAAATTGATCGTCTCCTCGCATTCGGTTTGACGTTCCATTCTCCTATATACTACTTTAGTTAATATTTTACATAAATAATGTATAACATCAGTTCTTATGGTTTAGCGATTATTGGTACCCATAGGTGTAATTGAATGCTATTTCAAATAATATTTTTAATTGGTCTCCTTGTTACAGTAATGGGACGAACGAGGACTACCTGACGTCGTCTTTGAGAAACGTCGAGATATAGTTACGTGTGATTTGAATTTTTAAAATAAAATATTTGAGAGGAGTACGTAAATTGTTTCCGCGTTTCGCTTGAAATAAGTAAATACGTTTCTAAATATGGACCGCTTTAGCAGACGGACATTTTTTCGAAGAACGAGATCTCGTGTACGTAATGGATCATTCCTGTAGAGGGCCCCAGAGGGCAGCTCTTCCTGGGCGATGGTCGAATCCACTCACAAACCTGTTACCGTCGAGGGCAGTCGACTGTGGACCTTCCATTTACCTGCCCTGCGCTGCGTCAACACACACGCAAAGTGGACACTGGCAAATCATTAGTTCCAGCCAGCTATTTTCCCCGAGCTCAAGTAAAACACTGTGCACTGGCAAACCTTTGCAAACAGAAACGTTACGAAAACATTCAAGTCCTCAAAAAAATATTAAAAACATCAGGACATGTCGTAACCGGCTCTCGGTACCTTTCCTTCTATTGTTTTAAGTCAAGATTACTTGAAAATGTATATTGTCTTCATCACTCAAAACCTTATTGGTGAAGTACAATCATTTTATTAATGTACTAGCAGGAGACGCAACGTTGCCCGGGTATTTATTATTTATGTTATCCCGATACATTACTAATTCTTTGTCAATGCATGACAAACCGGATTCGTAAACGTCACATTATAAACCTCAAATATCCTCCAGTATCGGACAGTCAAAAATACTCCCGGTACAATACGAGGGTAAAAATCTTTTCAGTACTCTGATAAAATAATATTTCTTCCCCACTTAAGGGATTAATTTTAATTAAATCGCATATTAAACGTCATAATGCAATACAGTGACCCCCTTTACACCGATTTAGACCCCAAAATGATAATTTCCTTGTTATTTTCATATGACTCATTTCCACCCCCACCCCTCACCTGCTGAAAAGGGTTGAAATTATACACAAATATTGTAGGGGAAAACACTACAAAAGCAATTGACCTCTCTTCTTTTTCGACTCAAATATGAGCCTTTATTATATATAAAAATTCAATTAATTCCATCCCTCCCCCTAGTGAAATCATTCGGAACTTATTTGCTAAACTTTCATAGTTCGTGTTTTGTCGCCTCTCGCCTGAACCCAACGGTATGAATTCTTCCAGATCCGTGGTAGATCTTGCTTGAGAAATTCCCATTCTATTGGCCTCCAAACGCTGCCTACGCTCTTCTTCAGTCCCATTGTATCGAAGATTATGAACTCGACTTGCGTTACACGTACGCCAACCGAAATTTTAACGCCTCACTGGTGGCATTTTCTTATAACTATCAATAAATAACACGAAGATAAAACTAAACACAAATAAAAACACACAAAACTACTACGTTTTGCTGTTACGAAAGAAACTGTATGAACACTTCCGTCCAGTCCATTGGTTGACAAACCTTATAAGTCGCAGTTGGTTTTGAACAGTTCCCGCTTTCTCATGTTAACAAAAATACATGGACATTTTTAACAACAGCTTGATAACAACTCTATGACAACTATTAACAACAATTCCAACGACTAACTGCTTAATATCTACGGCAACTACTTGATAACAACTTTCCCGCTCAACAAACTGTAACGAACAGATACAGATGCTCGGGCCTTGGCGGTGGAACCAAAACAAAGGAGACGGCGGTTGACACTTGAGCTATAAAGCTCAGACATCTCATGGTGGAAGAACATCTCGTCGCCGGTTTCGAAATTTCCCAATCTGTCTGAGAATTTGGCGACCAGGTGGCGTGTTTTTCCCAAATGTAACACTTGATATTATTCGTGGATATCCATACGCGTCGCAGAAGTGGGGACGAGGTTTTAAAGAGGCAGGTGGAGACATTTTGGCATCAGATTGGTGGTAGAGAGATAATTTGAGAGATGTTGAGATTGAGGAGATTGGTGGAGAGACAGATTGATAGAGAGTGAATTAGAGAGATTAAAATGAAATGGAGGAGGAAAATTCGGAGCCAAAAGAGTCGAAGTGGAAAGAAGTGCCAGCCCTATTGCCTAAGGAAACTTTGCATCTTTTGACTCACCCCACAGGTAACCTAATATTAAAAAAAACTTCGATTCAAACAATTAATGCCCTACTGGTGTTTCAATTTTCTGTTTCTCTTGTAGTTTGCTGACCAAATTTTAATTTTGTTGTGATTATATTCCAAATAAGCAATTAAATCGTTTCTTTTCTCTTTAAATCGTAAAATAATTATTATAAAAGGCTTTCAACTCTTGAGCTTAATTAATCTTGACTAAATCCTTCTTTTTATTATAATTCGTCGCCTAACTGTGGGACTTGGTAATAAAATTAATTAATCATGATAATAAGTCATTAAACTTTAACTGATATTAATTAGCTTCCAGCAACGTTGGGCATAGCTTAATTAATAATTAATAAATAGTAATAAATTAACAGCTTATATTACACACTGTTCGTACGAATGGCGGCCAGTTTTAATATTTCAGGATAAAATGGAGGAAATGATGGAAGAAACAATGATGAAAAATAAACAAGTGTAAGTAAATGAAGGTGAAAGAAAAGTGAAATACTAACTTTTATTGTTCATTTACGAGTTGGAGAAATCTAGTAACTATTTACAAAATTAGGTGTTTTGTTTGGAAAGATTCATATTCGTAAATGGTACGAAAACAATTGTTTCAGTTTTTTCAAATAAAAAGGTAAAAGAACCATGAAAGCCATAAAAAAATAAGCTAGTGAAAGAGTACAATGATTTAAGGATAAGAGTAACAAGTTCATAACAGAGTACTTGTTCCATAGAAGTGTCCTCCTCGAAACCAGGAATTAATTATAAGCGCGTACACAAATGAATCATTGCAGAGTTGTACCTGCCTGGGGTAGGTTATTCATTGCTCGGATAATGCAGCTATAATGTAAGAAACCAAATAATGATAATGAAGAGCGTTTTCAAGCGTTAAGAGCCATGAAGCCTTCTAAGAGGAGAAGCCTAATACGCACCACAGTAGCTGCAATGGCTATTGTTAATATTCCGGGAGCCCAATTAAAGCGGCATATATTTCGCAGTAAATCTCCGTAGCAACACAGCCAGCTCTCGTAATATTTCAGGCTTAGTCAATTGTAGCTAAGTGTGAGTTACACGTTCGTACACACATATCCATATACACACATCTCTGGATGTTCCTCTCTCGCTCGCTCGCCATCCACTCCTCTTCAGTATCGTGCGTACTCCATTCAGCAAAAACCACTAATCTCCGTTGCATGTATGCGTTCACACGTCTGCGATAAATGGATTACGCTGCATAATTATATTTTACGATATTCCTTTTCTGTGTAGTAACAATAATGTAGAATTACTTTTAGTTTTCAAGTTCCAATGCTGTATTGAAATGTATTTCTACATTAGATGTTCCACATGGTGAAGAAGCGATTGGATAAAAAAAATATAAAAATTATATATCATCGAAAAATATAAAAGACTAGATAACTGCCTGGCGATGTCCGGGAATTAATTTATTTTACACTACTGTGGTATTTAATTTGACAGTAATCGTTTTGTAAATACGATCTGTTAGATCGTCAAATTTTTTAAACTTTACCTTTCCACACCCCAGTAATGGAAATCGTACAAATAAACGTTGAAAATAAAATGGTTTATTTAGGAGGTTAGAGGGAATGAAAATGTGCATAAATCATAATTCAAACAATTCACCATTCACATGCACAAAATATTACAACAAATAAACTTCAATTTTTCATTGTCCAATTAATGGATAAATAATGCACTCATTGTGCACGCATTTACAATACGCGGAATTTATCAGAGCTCAGCAATTTGAAATCGAAATTTCAAAACAATGCTATGATACAACGCAATGAAGTAGCGCACGTATAGAGATGCCTAAGTGAAAGACACAGTTTGACCAAACAACTAGGTTCGCAATTAGTGATTATATGTTTTATGTGAGTAATTAAAAAATATATATTAAAATATTTATTGTTGAAAATTAAAATAAATAATTCTATATCTCGGCAACAACGCTACTATAGCTAAGAATCGAGGAGACTGCTTAATACAAAAAAAAACCATGTGAATCGTTGAAGCTTTTTTGGGGGAGAAGAATTATGAACCCGACTTTTATATATGAAGATAATTTCACATTAAATGGCATTTTGTGATATGTAGCATCTTCGAGAGTGGAGGATATATTTTGGTACTTTTTTTGTTTAGTAATAATATCCAATCCATATGTCTGTTCTATGCTTGGTTTTATACATTAGTGGCAATGAAAGCACTGAACTATTGCTTTCGAGTCTAGCAGCGATCGTGCGTTCAGCGTCCCGATTACTATTGCGCCTATAGCGATAAAATAGAATTGACTCTTTCCCCCATTCTCATCCTGCTAGAGATTAGTGAGAATGTTTCCTACTACGTTTCCTTCTACCATTAAGTATATTCTTCTTCTTCTTCCAATGGCACAACAGCCCTCTTGAGGGCCTAAGCCTACCGTGGCGGCTGCGGCCTGTCACCTGGCGTGACACATTCCGAAATTTGAGATGATACGTGGTCTATGTATCAATTCCCCATCAACCTGAATCCTGGCCATCGCGACCAAGACGACACAAACATCCAAGCCCATGCCAGGATTCGAACCCGGGACCCCTGAGTTGTTAGGCAGCAACACTAGCCACTAGACCACAGGAGGTCGGCACCTTTAAGTATATGAATTACATAAATTATGTTGTTTACTGAATTCGTTCTATAAAGAGGAACATTCCTCTTAAAGGAAAAAGAGTTCAGGAATTAAATAGGTTTTATAACTGGACAGTCAATAAAATAAAATTTTAATTTAACCTGATGTCAAACCTCATCAGACATATAAAGACAAAATTATTAAATCATAGGTAACAGAATACAAATTATCATCCACAGAAATAACTTAGACTGCAAAAATTAAGTGACAAAAATTAGATATTCGGACAAAGCGGAAATAAATTGTTTAAAGTTTGAGGTTTGTAACTTTTTGATTGTATAATTGGCCAAAATTTTGTTAATCGCGTTGATAGTACGGGAAACATTATCCTTCAACTGCGACATTTGTAGAAAATATTCACTCTTAAAAGATTGTGGTCGATTAAATTACTTGAATATCTATTAATACGTTAATTGATTTTATATACTGTGCTTCCTCCGCTTATATACGCACAAAAACCCTTTCTGCACTTCGGTATTTTGCTTAGCGTATTCCATCATTGGCCTTCCTTTTCTCTTCTTACCTCACACACTTACGTCTAATACTAACTTTAGAAGACCCTTGTGGCCAACGCCCTCCAAATTGTTCGTTCTTCCCCTAGTATGCTTAGAACTTCCTGGTTAATTACACTATCCACCCATTGACTTTCAGCACTCTTCTATAGCACCACATTTTAAAAGTTCCTTTCTTTTTCTATCCATACAAACATTTTTACTAATGATTTCCTAATATTCATACTTTTATTAGCCGTAAGTAAATTCCTCTTTTTTGCAACAGCCTTTCTCGCCTGAACTATCCAACTTTTTATGTCTGCTATACTTCTACCATCCCTAGTTTAAACGCTTCCCGAGTAGCGTAATTTCTTAACTTCCACCAAAATATCCCTTCCCAATCTAACACCCTTTGTTATTTCACTACTTCTCATACTACAATCCATCACATTGGTTTTCTCTCTATTAATCCTCATGTTGTACTCTTCCTCCAGGATCACCTTCATACAATTTATTATGTTTTCATAGTATCTTCTGACTCCCCTAATACTAGAACATCAAAGGCAAAGCGTAGGGTTTTATTTCTTCTACTTGCAGTATGATTCCTGTTACATATTCCGTTTTAAACTTACTTCATCGCCTGTTGTATATATAAGCTAATGAGCATGGGTGACAGACTGCTTACTTGTCTTACTCCTTTCTTGATTTCTTCTTTCTTTTCTTGACCTTTTATTCTAATTACTATTGCCTGTCTTCTTTAGAGGTTATGGATAACTCTTATTTCTCCATGTAATAGTTTAGTACAGTTTACATTATCAATGACTTCTTGTAAATCTACAAATGCCGTGAACGTTGGCCTGTATTTTCTTATCCTGTCTTCTAAAATTAGACGGAAAGTCAATATTGCTTCACTTGTTCCCACATTCTTCCTAAAACTAAACTGATATTCTCCTAACTCTAATTCTATTTGACAATTATAAAATTATTTTGTTAAATGTTTCGCCACGGTAATACGCGTATGCTGGGGGACGCATTCCTTTTATTTCGTCAAGGGCTAGCGGCCAGATGTGAGAGGTAGGGGTGGCTACAGCGACCTGGTCAGGCAGCTAAATAGTTGAACAAAAAAAAAGTGGCTAAATAAGTACGCAAGGAGAAAAGTGTTGGAGACTCCTTGGAGAGAGATGGCGGCGACATGTTGAGTTGGAGGACGTGGCAAAAGGCGACGGACTGAAATTATTTTAAAATTTTGGAAACTTCTGAGTGGAAGTGGAGAGACGCCGATGAAAGCTTAATCGGTATCCACCATCACCATTGGCACGTGACCGACGTCGACGCCCAGACGCTCCTCTCATTGCTGGCTGCGTGAAGCCCTGACGGACAGCTGAAATTTGTACTCCACCTAATTTATCAACATAATTTTCATGCATTGTCGGACCCAATCTTTCGTTTAATTGTGTTAATGCTATTTGCCCAAAAATCCTCTGAGAAAAAGAGTTCATTTATAACTCGAAAGTGAAAATGATCTATGTATAATTTAATTTCATCGTCTAATTAGTGTTGATAAACTTTATGTTTTCTAGTTTGTAAATTGGAGTTAGTTATTTAATTAATCCCATTCATTTTAATTAAAAATTAAATAAAATAAAATTAATAGTAGAAGTCTTTTCATTACAATGTAATATTATCGTTAATATTTTGCTCGGATAAGACATGAAGGGGTAATTAATTATGCTGTTCCTAAAATCCTCTGGTGTTCTTCCTGTTTCGTAGATTTCGGAAACTATCCTGAACATACTTGCTATGTATGATATTGCTTTTCGCCCGATGATCTTATTAACTCCGATGGGGATTGGTAGAATAAGTTTCGTAAATAAGCACCCAATATTCGTAGGTTTGAGTGTTATCGAACTTAATCAGATAGCAAAAACTAATTACAAATAGTGGCTAAGGATGACGATCGACGCATTGTTAACATTTGTCAACAATGCATATTGCTACTATTGTTACAACAACGAAACGTATCACGTTTAATTGATTACAATATATTGGTTCCGTCTAACAAATTGTGTAGCGCATACTTTCAGGGCTGTTCAGTAAGAAGGGGTCAAGAGGGGGGCGAATGTTTTTTTTAGGACGGGGCTCTGTCCTGGACAGTTGGAGAATGGATGGAGAACGGGGTGGACGTCCCCGAGCTGCACAATCCTAAATTTACTAAATACGTAGAAATATAATTTCAAATAGAATCTACTCAACAACGAGAATCCACGACGGAGCCCGGACAGCGACTCAACTATCACATCAGCGGCGAGTCCATGAACGTCGTAACAATGAAAGTTTTCTTCAATCGAAATTCATAGTGTGATTCAGCTTCTGCTACAAGGCCCAGATCCCCTGTGAGACTGTCCGTGCGAAAAATGACTTTTGTTTCTTTTTAAATGTGTGGAAAAATTATTTACATAATTATTGAATTATCAACAATAAACAAATTATTATTACAATTATTACAATTGATCCATATAGTTCTACGTTCGGAAAACATTAAAGTGAAATAAAAGGTATTTCTTCGCATAGAAGTTGACCATGCCGTGTTTTAAGTAAAGACAGACGAGGTATTTCCAATTAGACAATAAAAACATAATACGTAATAAAGGGTATCGTTCTTACGGTTCGAGATATATCAATACGTTTGACAGGACGTCATTTTTATAACATAAGGAATTCACAACAACGCAGTCACATCTGCAAACATTCGGTAAACAACACAAAACATGGAAATACAGTCGATATTTTTGTTTAGATTGCGACGAGAGGCTTTCTAATTGTTTTGAATTGTTTAATGGAATGAAATTTCCATTTTGTTTTTTCAAATATAATTGTCATAAAATGTTTTTTTTTGTAATATCTAGATGTTTCACAATTTCGGCGGTTAAAAATAGGCCATAAAACACCACAAAAATTAAATGTGCTATACTGCCGTCCAAAGTAGAAAGGCAGTAAGTAAAAATTTTCGACATTTGAAAATATTACACGGATAAATATATTATAATTAATTTACAGAGACAAATTCATATTTATTGATACGGATAAAACTTTTTTGGGGGGTTTTCAGGTTACATGAGGGCGATCCTGAAACAGGCAACTCCCCTTTAATAGCATAGGAAGGGAATTGAAAAGGGGGGATGCGGAAGGTAGAGCAAGATAGTATGCATTTATACGTGCGATAGATATTTATTTGCTACGTATGTATATTTACGTTTCATCGTTTACTTAACATAGCGCACTCAATAGCGTTCAACGTCCGTAACTTAGCAGTGGGGAAAACCTTTTGATGAAGGTTTTCTGCTTTTTATGAAGCAGATTAGGTAAGGACCTGAGTTCACTGAAAGCTATTCTACGTAATACCGATTCGATCATACCAACTACATAGCTGATAAGATTACTAATGACTGCCGATAATTGAAATAGTTAAACATTAACTTAATCATTAATAAAATAATTCTTAGCTGCATCATGCCAATAATTTAAGTAACGTATCTAAAATTCCTCTCTTTCCAGATCATCGATTTGAAATGATTAAAAATATAAGACTAGTGAAATGTTAAATAAAAATGGCTTTTATTAAGTGGATGAAGTGAATAAAAATTATATAGCGGAGTTAAGGATTATTTTATGGCAGCAAAAATGTATTTACACAAAATTGTAATTCGACAACATTTAATCATTTAAAAGATATCTTTGAAATTCTTCCCGGAAACTTCTACGAATCTCGAAATGCGACAACACAACCTAGTGATATTTAAATACTGTTTTGCATTAGCTTAAACTCACCTCAGCGTTTTCTGTTCGTGAGGAAAAGTGCAGTGGGGGTGAGTGGGAGGTAAGTATTAAGTTCGTCGTCGGTTTGGATGGCGGCAGGAGTGAACCTCCGTGGTTTCCGCAGCACGGCAGATGGCGACAACTTTCGTCTGCTGCTGCTGCTGGTGGTGACGGTAATGCGGGGGGATTTCGAAACCCCTTCACCCCACCTCCTACTTTCTCTTAACTCGCCGGCAAAGTCTGAACAAATGGCGCCGATGTCATTAGCGGGAGGCAAGCTGCTACTGGCTCGGTCGCATCGTCGTGTCTTTCTCAAACTCATAAAGCAGGAGACCGGGTGACCGCTGCAACTTAAACAACAGGCCGAGACCTCTCCTGCGAGAGAAAATATTTCGCTGCTTTTGCAAAATTTCCTCTCAAACTATGATAAAGAAGAATGGAACATGTACAATATTATTTCACACACGTTAACATAACATACAATTGTAAGCTAAAATCTGAGGAGAAACTTTCTTTCTTATGCTATTCTTATTATTACTTAAAACTGTTTTTCTAGTTTGGGTAACGGTAATCGTAGACAAAATTCCACATAAATTTATTCACCGGCTTTCAATAGTTGTTAAAAATAAGCTGTTGTATAGCCATTGCTGAAAAACTTCTTGCATGAATATTTACAATTACAAATAACCTACAGCAAAGATCGGCTCAGTAAAATTCAGAACTAGCTCTTGTAGGGAAAAAATTATAGCGCTCTACATTCGGAAATGTCACAAATATTTTAATTGATTTTGAAATAAATCTTGTAACTTCAATCTTGTAATATTTTAAGTAAGGTTATTTTTTACAAAAGATATTAACATAGGACTAATGAATTTGGGTGTTACTTCATTTTATTTATATTTTAATAATTCTGAATTCCGGGGATCTGTGGAGTCATTGCCCTTCAAGTAAGTGGAGCATTGGTGAATTCATGTTAGTCGGTGCCACGTGAGGGCGCTGACCAAGCCCTAAGGGTTAAGTACGTTCTTCAAGGGGTAAATCTTGGCAGCCTCAATATTTACGCGTACCAGTTTATTCCACAGGAAGTTCGAAAATTCTTGAACGAGAGGTTTCACGTTTCTGGAAGAAGACGTAATTCCCCGTATTAAATGTTGTAAGGGTAGGAATTGGCTTGTCATTCGCGACAGTTGTGGAGTATTTTGTATCTACAAATGAGAACTGTGCGTACCGAGGTATATAGGGAGATAGAAAAAGGCGATGATAGAAAGTGATAGAAAAGACGTGAGACAGTGAGTTATATAGAGGACGTGATTCAATGAGTTGTAGACGAGACGTGAGACAGGGATTGATGGAGGAAAGGTGATACAGTAGTGATGTGTGCGATGTGAAAGGACACAGTTAAATGAGACCTAAAGAAGAAACTTAGTATAGGAAGGCAATTATAGAAGTCAAGGAATATTATTTTGGGAAAGGAATGAGGAGTCAAAGAAACCGTTATTATTTGTATTAATATTGCATTTAAATAATGAGAAATTTATTAAGTTAAATGTAAACAAATGAAATTTACTAATTTAAATTACTATAAATACAAAATTTAGGGTCCATTAAAATTACCACAGCCAGCTCAAATTGAATTAGCAAGACTCGATCTATTCAAGGGACATTTATGTGGACATTTTTGTGCAGCAGGAAATTAGACACACCCACCTACGATTAATTTGCACTGACACACCTGGTTTCCGGGTCTCCGTGTTTTTGGGGCGGCTGCTTCGTCTGTTGACTCCGGAAGCCAGAACCGTCGGTTATAACGTGGCAGTGGTTTTAGTCAATAATTTTTCTTTCTAAATATTATGACCAAGGTATTTAAGCTCACCATTTATTTGATTTACTTTTAAATTAAATATATATCCTATTGTCAGAGCAATCCTTTTTTTATTGTTGTTAATTAAATTATAAGGTTTTAATAGACCTATTGTCCTCCGATATTTTATCAAAATAAAAAATTAAGTATAAATTAAAATGAAAGTGGAAGAATATCAAACAAAGTAATTGGCAAATTCTTAAATAGGTTAGAAATATTTTGGTATACATAAAATGTTTTCGTCCTCTGGTTTTAAACATTGGTGAACGTTCAACATTGATTTGGTGTTGACTTTCTGGCTATTGTCTTTAGGAAAATGATAAAAGTTTCTTGGTTCAGTACGCACGTGTCCAAACATTATTTTACCAATTCCGCAGTCGGTTGCCCCGGAAACTATTAATCCTTCCTGATTGGCAGACTAACACTGAAATTCTGTTAATTTTTCTGAAACTTTCCAGTGCTGCTTATTTAGAATTTTTAATCATTACAATGGTATATCTAAAATATGCGCATTCAAAAATTTATCACAATTCATTTATTGACTTGGGCGTATGGATTCTCCCGAATTTCCCAACCACACTAATTTTTTGCGATGATGTGACTTAGTCTATTTGTGTCAGAAATTTAATAAAAATATTAATGTGAAATGAGTAAATTCTGAGCCTTTCTGTATGTTCAATTATCACTTATTCATTAAATTTCCCTCTACTAATGAAAGTGCGTAGGAGAATAACATACGTGGTTTAGGATTTCTTTTTACTCATCAAAATTCTAGTTTAAAATGAATATATAATCTGCAATGACGTTTTAAACAGCATCCAGTTTTTTTAAATATGCTTGAAAGCTTTCGACATTTATTTTCATAATTAAAATAAAAACTGTTTTTATGGACGCTGTATAGTTTATTAAGGCTGATTTAACGACCTATCAAAAACATAAACCACAAAACGATATCAAATCATTTCCTTTTTTAATCTAACTTTTAATATGTAATTTAAAGATTGTTCGGTTTAATTATATGATGAATTCATGTGATTTTCATTGAATAATATAATGTCATAGTTGTATATAAGACGTATTGTGTGCCAATTCATAAATTATAAAGGACGAGAAATTAAAGTTTCTTTTTTGTAAAAATTGTCTTTTTTTGAGGATTTTGCTCCTGTTGGTTGGACTGACATGAACTCTGCCAATGACTTTGGCCTTATTTCAACTTCTTTTTCTTTTAATAGTAAACTATATCAACGTATCTTGGGGTTTTATTTTGGATAACACGAGGGTGTCCCTGAAACAAGCAACTCTCCTTTAATAGCACCGATCGATCTCATTTTTCAATTTAAACCCATTATTAAATTTTATTGTTTGACAGCAGAGTGAAAGTGTCGTTTTGTTACACCATATTTATTTGAAGTACTAATTTCAATCAATGAATAAATAGGCTAGTGAGTGCATTTAAACAGTTTAAATGTGTTGACCGGACTAAAACTTGAGAAAATAAAAATAAGAAGGATGTTCGAATTTAAGTTCTAGCCAAGAACGGAAGTTGATCAGGCTGAAAGGGAGGTGGACTCGGGATATTTCCGTTGTCGTCTCTTCTTCAGCGACCGAAGATAGGTGAATTTAAGGAAAGATGATAGAAAGATTCAGGACGTAAGATTCTTTTTCCAAGCCGTCCAAACCTGAACGGTATCAAAGACACTAGAATAGATTTTGAAGATTTAATGAAAATGAAGACTGAGCTTTAGGGAGTCCAGGAGCCAGTTGCCAGCAGGAGAGATGAACAATGACCGACTTCTTTCTAATTCAGAAAGACTTCGGAAGCTGCCCCCCCCCCTTTCCGCTCTAACACTATAACGAAGTGGGAGATCCACTAATTACAATCCAAGATTAAGTCACGTGGGGGCCTGAGGGGCCCCTCCCGTACTAGTTTGATCTAGACTTTAGTTTGATTAGCAACGTATCTCAACCCTTGAGTTTCCTCGTCTACGTAGCCTAGCCTCAGGAAACCGACGCTGCATTCCTTTGTCCTGTTTATCGTCACTGGCGTCCGGTGATCAAATATCACAGTGATTCTAGCTGTACGAAATGAATTTATATTCTGATTAATATACTTTAAAAGAAAAAAATTGAAAATTATCCGATGGTACATATAACACAGTAAATAAGTGGTCTAAGAATATTATGCAGGACATGTTTAAGTTATAGTCTCCAATATATTCATATTTATTCATAATTTGGTGGTTTCCCCCAAGTGAGTCTTAGTTTCATATAATAATAAAATTTCATTCATTCAGTTGGCACATAGTACTGCCTTCGTTACTTTTAAGTCTGAAGATACTTCAGAATGTAGTTATGAAGAGCTAAGAAAAATGTCTGAAACGAGGACGCTCCAGATGGTTGTTTTCGCGATGAAGACATGCTTATAAAATTGTGTGCCAGAGGAGACACGCGATGGTTTTCGCCGAAAGCAGTGGCGCCATAATCCCACAATGTATTACAGTGCAAACACGAGGAGGCCTCCTTCCTCTTCCACTCTATATACACGCAGAATCCCAGATCTTGGGAGCTGCCAAAGTTGCATAGCGCCTGAGGAGGCAGGCGCCCGTCTGCAAATAAAGGGAAATTCGGTTAACTATAATTCAAGCAAACACTTAAGCTCTTGCGCAAAATGTAAGCAATTTCTGCGAGGACAAGTTCTCTGCTCCTCCCCTTTCCTTCACTCTGCCGATGTTAGTTTCCCTCGCCCCCCTCAAAGCGAACCTCATGTTGCTTTACTGTATTCCAACTCCAAATCGACAGACGTGTAACTAATTATAGGAACTACTTCTGTATCGCGCATCTAAATCTGAAATGTTTGCACTGCTGCGAAGTCTAGAGTTACGTCTGCTGTGCGAAAGCAACTCTAATCTCATTTATTGTTTGTTATTTACTTATTGCAACAATACAGTCTGTTTTTTATCTCTGTTTTAAGACACAAGTTGAAGTATTGCTAATAAGTAAACTCTGTTCTGACTTCCACTTTTTTCAAGTCTTGAAAATGAGGTTTATGAAGTCAAATAATAACTGAAAAGGAAGTTTGAGATGTTTGGTAATAGGTTATTAATTTTATTAAATAAAAAAGCATATCTGGAAACCAAACCAACATGATATAATTTCATACCAAGTCGAGAATGGATTAAGAAATAAACGGTGCAAAAGTAACTCTAAATATTCTTTTACAGTACAATTGAACGCCAATTCTGTAAATGTGATACATTCATATAAGTTTAGAACTTTAATTTCCGCAGCTGTACGGTAAAACAGTAAACGTTCAGTGAATTATAAATTATTCATATTAAGGCGGACACAGATGTCTGTGGGAGTTTTCTCTCGCAGATTAACTGTGTGGATCACTTGACTGCGTTGGGAATGCCTCGTACTCTCTCTGTTTTCTTCAAGATTCTCACATTCCGAGGCACCTTAATCTATTTTCGGAGGTGTATGTACTGGGGTCGATAATCTCGGGCATACGGTAAGAGTTTTCCACTGATTCCATTTGATCCTAAAAGTGGTTGAGACACGGAGAAGGGGCTGCTGCGACCCCACAGAAAACTCATCTCCCGTCATTTGGAAGGGCGTGATAATAGTACCCAATAGCCCACCTTAACTATGTTCTTATCAGTTGTCTGTTTCAGGTTCATCATGCAGCCTATTACCGAAAAACATCATATTGAATTAGTTGTAAGTTATTTCCTGTGGGAATTTAGATTCCGTCTTCTATGGTGCCTATTAAAGATAGTTTACGTGGTTATTTATTCAGTGTGTTCCTTTTTCAAATTTTACAATAGTTATTTGCAGGAAGATTCATTAAGAGTTGTTAAAGCACATAAAATTAAATATAATGATCACATTAGCAGGGAATGATATAAATTTAGGGTTAATATCCGTTACTTACAAATATTGTATATCAGTATAACAGAAACGACTTTAAAACTTTACAGCCTTATGGAAATATACAAATGAAGTTGATACCAGTAGTTATTATAAATCATTCTTCTATTGTTTATTTATTTAATAGATTATTAAAATATGTTTACCAACCTGTATTAGTTAAACTTACAATTGTAAGACTAGCGTTATGCGTGAAAAGTTAAAAAGAAAATGAAAAATTTTTCCTGTTGAAAAATAAATACATTTACTATTGAACACTCCTGCCGTCGTATTCTTTCTATGGAACCTTAAAATTAAATATATATTAGAATGGGTTCTATTATAAATGTGAGGGATTCTGAAACGTCACTCTCTCTCTCTCTCTCAAGGGACACAGGCAAGATCATAGAAATAAAATTGTGGCATAAAGGAATGCTCCTCTCCCGTCATTCTGAATGGCGTGAGAATTGTGAGAATAGTGCCCGACTTACCTGAGGCAGGTTTTCTACGGTTTTCCCATCATCTCTTTAGGTGAAAGACCGGGTAGGTCCTAGTCAGCCCTTGGCTACCTTGCTCTGCCATCCACCTCGCCCCTTTTCATTTTCCTACCTTTGCTATTAAAGGGGAGTTGCCTGTTACAGGATCACCCTCATGTAGCCTGTTAACCCCCCCCCCCTCCCAAAAAAAAATGAACGGAGGATGAAATGTGTAAGGCACTTACTGTCGACTTATCGTCTTTCTCTGCTTCTCCAGATCTGCGAAGCCGAAAACTCGAAAACCGGTTGAATATTGGAGAGCATCCATACTATCACACATGGAGACACTTCTCCACTAAAAAATTTACTTGATTAAATTTATTAAAAATAAACTCCCGCACTACATATTATATTTTATATTGTAATAATTTATGAGAGTTTAAGAATTATAAGTCGAGTATTCTTCATGTAACAGTTGTAATATCTTTTAATAATGAAAGTTCTACGTTATCTGCTTGAAGCCAAGCCTAAAGCCAAGACCTTTTTGAGAATTTTTTCAATGTTTCATAAAGTTATAGATATTGTGAAAGGTGAATTCTATAGATCCCTAGAATCTGCAAGAGAGACAGACAGCAAAGGGCAGAAGTCTTGGTAGAATGGACAGCGAAGGTCTGTTTCAGCCTGCCAAGTCGTTGTAATGCAGGAATTGTAACGTTTAAAACGGATTTTAATATCTGGTAGAACATGGCTTTGTGGAAACGCCAAATAATAGTTATACGTCCTATTTGGCGTTCCTATACCATTCATAGGGCTTATTGTGTAATTATAAGGGTAATTTTGGCAGTATTAGAGGTGGAGAGCATGAAGATAGTTTTCACACCGGCTTTCGTGGCAATTCATATTTATAAATATTTATATTAATATCCTATGAACTCTGCAATATATCAAAATGAAACATAAACTAAAATTTATGTTCAATTTCCTATTTCAATCCCTGAAATTTTCATTGAAATCCGTTAAGCAATTCCGAAGCTTAAATAGGTCAAGGATATAGGCAACCTGCTGTTCAGTTTTTGGAGATTTGGATACGCATATGCCAAGAAACCTTTCCCGTAGAATGTTTTATATTAATATATTAGCGAATATATAAATGAAACATGCAAAAATACTTAAGTTAAATATCATGTTTTTAACTCTTAAATTTTTATTGAAATCCGTTGAGCCGTTTCGGAGCCTATTCCTGACAAACTTCCAGACAGACCATAAAGACACTTCAATTTTATTCATTAGTGTAGATGACAACGTTCGCTGTTCCGTAGATAATACAAGTATAATTAAATTCAAACGAGGAATTGCTTCATGTGGAGAAAGGGCCAGAATCAAAGCATACATTCCCGCAATATTAAAGTTAACACCTGGTACTTGCTTTGTCATTCGTATTTCATTTCCATTTTCATGCCCTCTGCGGTGTAAGAGACGCAACAAACTCAACTTAAACAACCAATAATGTATTATAAAGACTTCAAACCATATTCTGCTCCTAATGTGTAGTTAAATGATAAAACTATTACTTTTCACAGATTTTTTAAAACAATATCATGTATACGGGATAGCAGTAATATTTAATTTAACTAAATAATTCTACATTTTTTCAATGTTTGAAAATTAGTCTCTACGAATTATTTCTTTGTTACACACAGTAAATTTGAATTTAAGTATATATATAGACAAAATTTGTATTATATTTTGAAGTGTTATGTAACGTTGTAAAGGATGCTAATTATTACTGTAGCAGTAATGTAGGAGCCCAATTTTCTTGTCGTTGCTGTTGCGAAAGGTAATTTTATAAAGGAGCGTTATAATCTCGCGGTTTTGAAGATATTTCGCTGTAAGCTCCAGCAAGCATCTGTATGATGATACTAATTTAAAGTAAACAAGGATCAAAAGCCTTTTGTGCCCGCTAAATCTTATAAAATACCCGCCAGACTGGAACATAATTTGTTCTTGAAGCGGAGGAATGAAGATGAGAATTCATTTTTAGTAGCGTAGAAAGAAGGGTTGTAAATTCTTTGTTGTAAGATAAGCAGTTTTACTTGTCCCCTCCTCACGTTAAAAAAATTAATATTACAGGCGATTGTAAACGATGAAGCTTATCACAAAGTATGTTAGGACTTGGGGAGATATTAGAGGAGTTCCGGCGTAGGCGTTAACTAGTTGTCCCGCGAGATCGTGCTGTGATAGTAAAGGGAATTGGCAGGCCTGGGGCTGGTATTAGTATGCAGCGCTATGTAATACCGACAACTTCGGCGCCCCTCACGTACCCCACCACTGTAATGCTACATAAATATTCAATTAGCGAGCAGCGAGAACCACGTCGATTAATGCCATGTTTTGTTCCAGCCACTGTAACCCCCTGTAACTAACTCTGCACAACTAACCAGCAACTACTGGTGTTAGTTTGCAGAAGTAAGTGTAAACCGAGATTTATGGAAGATATAAACGGAGTCTTTGACGACATACAAGAGGGAGTGAAGTGTCTCCATCCGCTCATTTCATTGCAGGCGCTTCTCCCTTCGTCACGAGTAGGATTTTAACCAAGGAATTTCAGACATCTTTAAAAAAATGTTTGTATATTCTTACTTAATCTTAAATATTGGATATATAAATCGGCCAATAATACAAATTTAAAACGATGACTTATTTAGAAAACGTAACAGGTCACGTTAACCGAAATTATACCTTTCCTAAGTTTTCAATATATACTGAATGACAATTCAATATGTTTAAGACAATCATTGTATTAAATTCTTAAACATAATTAATATATGCTAAAGTTAATTAAACCTGAAGGCATTAAAGCATAATTACAGGATTTCGGGTTTCGAAACGGTTGAATTCTGCAACAAAATGTGTCTACCGTTATTATCATCAAACTAGCTGGGTGCCAGGTCATGACCGGGTTCTTATTTGTATTATCCAGGTAGAGTATTTAATTCGTATTAAGTAGTACAGAGCGTGTTGTCGGGCCTCCCTATCCCCTGGTCCTAAGAACGATTTTAGGAAGTCTTATTAATAATTTAATAGAACTACATGAATTTCTTCTTGGCATATATAAATACTCATCATGATTCCAACACCCAAAATATATATTTTTAAATTACTACTGATAATTACGCAGATATCTCACTGTTACGTCACTAAGACAAAAAACAATCCGTTTACATGATGCGCACTAACCCGAAGGATAACCTCTATCCTCAACATTGTATTTTAAACAAAGCCAAGGTATTGAGAGCCTTGTTTTGAAAACATAGTAAAACTGCAAAATTGTTAAAAAGACAATATTGTGGCATCACAGCGAGAAATCTCCGTAAGTTGGAGTATGAATTGAAAACAAAGTGTATAAGAATCGTGATGAGAATCAACAAATGGCAAATTAGAAGAGATTTACATAGTTCAGTTAAGTCGTTCTTATTTATTATCACCATCCGTCCATGTGTTCATTTTTTGTTTGAAATGTTAAGTTTCAGTTCAGAAACTACTGAATAGGTTAAGAAACTACTGAATCAACGCAAATATGTTTAATTGAGGTAAAAGTTTATACTTGAAACTTATTTCTATGATGATATTATTAAGTTTCAGTTCATAAAATGGATTAATTATTGGGAGTGTTTAATTTCTAAAGGTAGCGTGTTCTATCTAACTACTTTAAATTCAAGTCAACTCTCTACCGACGATGCTAAAGCCGAGCATTACTCAGGGCTATTATAAATACATGTGACTGAATCAGGAAAGTAATTCATGCATTAAACTGATAAAAATATTAATCACTTAAAATTTTGTAGTATATTCACATTCTGTTTAACAGTTGAGAAGAAATTCTCTCCTCTGTGTTAATTACAAACCATCAGTTTTCTGAAACATTAGATCAAGATTTTCCTCACTTATAATCACTTTTCCTGAATTTCTATACTAGTCTTCTTTGTATTGGGATTAGTTAATAGTTGGATTCCTGGCGATTTTCCGTACAAAATGACATAATTTCGGATTCGTCAACTGTAATTAATCAGTCTCTTTGTGCGTTACCATTTATATTTCCCTTGCGATATTCGGTTTTTTCAAGAGGTTGATGACGAGATAGAAATATTTTCATTGCTGTAGTTTAGTCGTCAAATTTTATACACTTTTTTTGCCTTGTAGGAAGTAACTTTAATACAATCTGGTGTGAGGGCTCGTATAAATGCTAAGGGTTTAGCAGTGTGACCCTTTTTTCGATTGCCACGCTTGATACAGGTTTTTCAGGATGCAAGCAGAAACAGGAAACGACCTCTAATGCCTTAGCAGAAACGAAATGAATAGAAAATTTAAGATAGTGTTCTTCAACATATTTTATAATTTAAGAAGAAAATAAATAGGAAATACTTTTCAATTATTTTATATTAGCTGAGTGCCATACGTTGCACGGGTATTTATTTATGGTAGTTAAATTTATCCCGAAAACATTGTATCACCCCAATTTTACATTTCTGAAGGGTTTCAACTACAGTTAACCGGCATTTTGAATCGCAGAATTGAATTCTATTTTCTCAGCGATATTTGTTTAATTCGGGTCATTCTTTCACATCCCACGCAGAATGGGGGTTAAAATTATATATCATCATTGGATCCGCTAATATTGTATAAACGCAAATATCGGCTGTTTATGCAAGCTATAATGCCTTAGCTGTGGGAGTGTGTATAAACCTGGACGTTAAGCTTACAAAATTTCAGGATGGCTCCAAGATATTAGTAGAACAAAATTTTTTAATAATGTTATCTGATTTTCAACACATTGTGCCATAATTGTAGAATGCTTTTTAAAACTGTCTCCGCCATTTGTTCGAAGATTAACAATTTTGTGTTCACACTTGTAGCATATAATTCTGTACAAACTTTGAGCTATGACTTTAATAATTATTTTTTCAGGAGCTTGTAATTGGCATGCATATATGTGAACAGTTTTCAAGTGCTTCTAATCTGAGTATGAGATATTTTATCAATTATTTAAAAATGTCCTGTACCTTTTAATAGAAATTTAGATAATTTGTTATGGAAACTCCATAAAAATACTAACATCTTTAAGATGAATATAATATTATTCTGTCTATATTATATTTATTCGTACTCTGATGATATTCGTGACGTGCATACATTGCCATTTATCTGGGACTAAATAATGTAATATATATATATATATATAATTATTAATATTACACTATCTGGGTTACCGTTCGTTCGCCGGGAATAAAATAATATTTTCCTTCTATAGTATATAATTGAAAATCAATCTCTTTGTCAATGCGTCATATTTATTTATGCGTGTAAGCGTACGTTTCTATTGTGTTTACCGTAATTTCCCGATCTAAATTGGAACACCCTTTGGAAACTGGTATGAAATGAATTGACGAGCTTGTACCATTCATGCTGCAAGATATGTTTTGAGTGCAAAGGGATTCAATATTTTCGACGCTAATTCTTTGACCACTTCTTCTTTTATTAACTACCTACAAAATACTAAGCTTTCTAATTGGATCACAAGCATCCTCAACGAATATCTTAATTTATGCCCATCACGCTTTTCAATAGCTCATGCCATAATAATCCTGTAGCTCCGTAATTGGCGGTGGAATTGGAAAATTAATTGAGTTCTCCCTTCCTCTGAATATCTTGACATGAATAGCTAAGGACTTAAAACGATTCTGCTCTTTATGCCACTATAAATATCTATTTAAACTTTTTAACCGTATGGCAATATCCCAAGGTATCCTGTCTATTGATATTTGTAATTATTTTAATGTTTTAACTTCCGCAGGTTTTCCCGGTGAACTAATTGTTGAAAGGATTCTTGGGTTTGCGTCCGCCTGCAAACCCAAGAATCCCTTCAATTATTTTAATGTTCACCAACATCTTTAAAGTAACGAAGTTCATTTGAAGTGCAATAAATATTAAAATTAGTATTAATTTAAGAATAACAATTAAATTTCAGTATTAACGATCAAATATTTGTGTGAAATACTTTAAGAAATAAATGTGTAAATAAAATAAACAGAAAAATACACTAAACTTGAATTAGGCAAAATTACGAATAGTTATTGTATTACGTTTCAAGATCTTCTGTTGTTTAATAGTGTTTAGTAGGGCAGACAGCAAAAAGAGGGTAACCTAATTTTTATTGATCCTTGTTCATAGAATTCTATCTTGGATACACAACCTCGTATGCTAATGATTATCGGATACCAGTTTAGTTTAAACATTTACAATTTCTTTTTTTAATGATGTAAACACTTTTCATCAGTAACAACTCTTTTTTTGGATTTCGAATTATTATTACACTAACTGGGTTCCCGGATTCCCCTAGAAACCAATCATATTAACCCAATACAATACTTAATTCGACAGCAAACTCTATGTCAACCCGTGATTCATCCAGTAGTTGTCATATTATTTCGACAACATCAAAGTGAATACTTATTATAGTATTGTAGTAAAATGTACATTAACTTATTGTTCAGCGTGAAGGAAGTATTTTGATGTAAAGGTAACTTTCCGCTTTATTCAATTTGTGCTGAAACAGATTTAGGGAAAATTAAATTAATATCCACTTCATAACCAAAACGACTAATATATCTTCCTTTCAGAACCAATTGGTTAATGAAGACTGTGACGAACGGCCTAATCTGCGCCAAGCAACTTTTGAAGAATGTTAATGATTTCAGAACGAAAACGGGAGAAAGAGTGTGAGTCAGGGAGTCTGAAAGAAGAAGCTGTAGCCTTATGGAAATTTTACCTCACTCTCCTTGAGGAAACTTCATCACTGCTAATGAAAAAGTAAAAGACATATTGCCTTATCGAAAGAATCACTTCTTTTTTTAAAATTTGATCTGTGTGGCACAATCATTTGAAGGAAGGCTAAAGGAGTGGGAGAGAAAAGTAGAGCTTGAAAGGAAAGTTAACGTTCTGCTTTCGACTTTACTTTCCTTACTCATGGAAAATGTTAGTGCTTTCTTTTTTGCATACGCATTCCTCGCTTCACTCCCTCTCTCCTTCACACAGTTTTTAATCTATCTGCCAGAGCCTCACTCTACCCAGGTCTTCCATTTGATAAATCAATCGCGTTTCAAAGTTTTTAAAAATTGGTTTTCTTTCAAAACTTATCTAGCGAATTCATAACATTATCCGCTGTAATAAGTTTTCCCTTCCTCCTTTCCGCCAGACAGGTTGATGGGGTGATGGAGAATCGAGAGAGAGGGAAAAAGGCGGCCAGTATCGGTTTGAGGGTGTGAGAAGAGGCGAGATATTCCACCCCTTAAGGTTTTCCTCCACTCACTTTTATCTCTCTTCCTTCACCCTCCCCCTCCTTTCTCATTCTCTCTCTCTCTCTCTCTCTCTCTCTCTCGGTCTCAGTAGACAATTATTTTTTTCACTGTGAAAGAAATTTAAGGGGTGGATGAATATCCGAAGCACGTAACCAGCCACTCAGGTTCAAGGGTGGTGGATAAGGGTGGAGGATGTAAGAGCCCAAAAAGTAAGGCACTCGACTGTTGCAGCGCTGTTATGAATAATTTTGTAGCTAATGAGGAGGAAATAATTTCTTTTTCCTTTTCAGCACTCTACGACTGCCGGGAAATAACGGTCGCTATGCGCCAATATATAGAAAGTAGGGAATAATACGCGGAGTATTATGAATTATACAGATTCAGGAGGTTGCATGGAGCTGAACTAGATTTAGTGGGGGAAATAAATCGCTGGTTAAGATAATACTGAAGGTTCACTTTAAATGGACAGCACTGTTTAAGTTTCATTCAAAGTCAGAAAATTCAATAGTATTTCTAAATGTAGTCACAAGAGGCACTGCGCTGTCTGACAATATTAAATTATGTAAGTTTTTGTTAAAATAAGTGGTAGATCTGCTATCTGAAAAATTAGATAACACTATACCCTTTGCTTTGAGTCTTATCCCCATTTATCAGACCATGACGAGCACAAATATGAACGCCCTTGTCGGGATTTGATCCTGGGATCACTGTAATGCGAGTCAGTGACGCTGACCGCTACACCACCACAAATCGGCAAAAGTAAAAATATACTCTTGTAAAATAAGAATTTCATGGAGGCACGCACAAAGCATTAGGTGATCCTTCTGAAAAGTAGTAAATCCCGTTCTCCTGTATGAGCAAACGCGAGAATATTACCAGCTCACTCATACGAACAGAGGCCTACACATTCAACCCCACTCATCAGTGAATATGTTCCTGCTTTAGATTATCTTTAATTTTTTCCAAATTATCTTCAGTATGAAGGCGTGAATTACGGTGAAAAGGTATGTACCAGGATTTCCAAAGAAATCGGTAATTGGTGATGAAGTTAGACCGTAATTTGAATATGTTTAAATTTTTTTTAGATAAATCGACCAAAACTGTTTCATGTCGGTATTTACGACATATGACAGGATTGGTATTTTCATATACTCTGAAGAAATAAAAATGTCATCGAGGCGGAAAGCTTTAGATGGTCTTTCTGAGTAAGGAAGTTTTGAACAATTCATTCCAAGAGGGGAAGGTTTTTCATGTAGTTTCACGGCCTTTGGTGATGAAAAATTTTCCTCTTTTTGGAGATTCAATCACCGGGATAACTAGCGAGGGATGTGTTAGTCCATTCAACTCCTGAGGGTCTGCCTCAGTTCAAGTACAGTCAGCCCATGAGGGCAGTTCAAAAGATCGGGAGCTGGATAGATGCAACTGCAAGAAAACTTAAGATTGCTGCTCAAACTACTCGGTCTCATACAGGAACCCTCTATACCATTACAAAAAAATTATGTTATACAAAAGCCGAGTAAACCTAATATTAAATTAAATATTAAAGTTTTTAGTAAAGATATTCCGGAGAAAACTACTTTAAAGTATTTGCAATCAGTATGAACCTTTAAAATTGCATCAATTTATTCTGTGTATTTTTTTCACTCGTCAGAATGATGAAACAGTAGCTTTCGTTTCTGAGAACATAATCATGTGTGTGTTATATTTATTTCACTTCGGCTTTGCTCAACCAGGTCAGTTGGTATTTGGAATTTTGTACGAGAGTAAGTTTCTTGTGCTTATTTCTGATAATTAATTTGAGGGAAATTACAATTTTTTTCTCTTTAAGTCTTTTCAATCGTAACCTACGAGAGGTGGTGCGTTCGTCGTTTGTTACCCGCGGAGGCTGAATACGTTTCATGCGCCGAAAAGAATAAATTCATTCAATAGTTACTAACCAGAGTACTTGGCGAGTCTAAAATACAAGTGCTCTGGCAGATTATTTTCGGCTAAAAAACGATTAAAATAATTTGAACATTAACAAAGAAGTACATCGGAAAGATTGTTTTATGATAAATATATCAGATGTCATAAATATTAATTTTTTCTTAAAATTTTCTGTATTTTAATAACTTTTTAAATATAAAATAATCTTATTATTTATCAAAGTTTTATTACTCTAATATTGATTATGTCAAAAAAATACTATCTTTTTAGAAAAATAATAATTCTCTTTCTAAAAGAGTACCTCATTATAAGGATAAAAGACTGAAGTCGGACGAGTAAAAACTTTGGACCAGGATTATTTAATAGTATACTAGGACATAATATAAAAATTTGGTCTGCTGACAGGCTCCGTCTGTGAAGTTTGGCCATTGTCAATTTTTGGTCTTGATTTTATAATTATGAAATTTATTTTACTTTGTGAAATTATATGTGCTTGGAATTGTTATTCTGCACTTAAGTTAAATCATTAGATCATTTATTTAAGACAAAATGCGCTACGTTAATGGTAGATTATTATCAACACGATGACACTACTCTGACAAGACATATTTCTTCCCAAGTTAATTATTTAATAATAAGAAAGTATTTTATCGGAAATTTTATGTAAAGAAGGTATCTAAATTAGTTTTACAATTTTTGAAATTTGTTCTCTTAGAGCTAATTACGCTCAAAGGGCCGAATACAAGCTATAGCTAAGCTAATGGAAATATCACTAGCGAATTTCTGTGAAATTTGATGTGTGTTAATGAAGTTAACAGAGCGAATTACTTTGAGAGTTTGTGTGTTTGGGTTGACGGTACGAATAAATTAGCGACGCACTGCCAAAGTCCACTAATAATTAATCAAAGCTCGGAACATTTAGTCTGCCGAGACAAAAGGAATAATTGAGCGGCTAATAACGGCCACGAAATTAAGTAACTGCTAGACAGAAAATGGTTATGGATATATCTGTTTAACGGCCACGAAATTAAGTAACTACTAGACAGAAAATGGTTATGGATATATCTGTTTGTAGCTACGGACAGTAGCAAAACGTTGGGCCCTGTAGAACAATCAACCTGTAAAATTCAAGAATCGCAGTTTTTAGCTGAAATTGCATTTTTTCACAACTATTGCTGTGCTTAGTTCCAAATTAGTTATTTCTTAATTTCAACAAAATGAATTTATGTATGTAGAACTACATAATCATAAAGCCACGTAGTATTTACAGAGCTCGTAGTTGCACTTTAATGGTAAATTTAGTATTCCGTTATTACCAAACAAAATTGTAAGTAGTATATTAGTCTGGATGATGGTTCGAACTATTCCTTGAATTAAAGTTGGATTTACATGGTACAAGTTAATTGAATAGGGTCGATTATCTTAGGTGAGTGCGAACTCATGACAACACCGACAGACAGACGTAACATAATTTTAGGGGTAAAATTATATAAATATATATTTTTCTGTATTCAATTATATTTTAGTCTGTAATCAATGTCTTAACAATTTGACAACAGTGGTTAAATAATTCATTAGAAAATGTGAATGTTTGCATATTTATGAAGACGATCACTCGTAAACTAGAAGAACTGGGAAATAATATTTTTAATTTTTGACATATTTTTAGAGACTCGTGTTAAAAATAATCACAACATACATTTATGAAACGTAGAGAAACGTTCAGTCCAACTTCACAAGTATTGTTCGGACTCGTCTTTCTGTTTTCGTGGAGGTAACATCGTTACTCAGGACGTGAGAGCAGAGAGTGCTTATGCTTTTGTAGCCCGGTGGAAGTCGGGGCAATAACTAGTCGTGAGGCGTATTTACTGGAAAGTTCAGCGTATTAATTTATAGAGAGAAGAAGTATAGGCAAGTTAGTTGCATCGCAGCTATGGCGCCAATGAAGAATCACGCAATTATCATGGATGCGACACCAGCGTCGCTAGCTAAGTACTTAAACTGTTTACCTTTTGTGATTAATTCTGATAAAATTAAATTTATTTCAAGGATATAAAATAATACAATATGTGTATTTTTAACGAGTAAGAATGATGTGTTAGAGTTAACAAATAAATATATAACAATAGATAAAAATGGAACTGAGTGTTCGATCAGACAATTGATTTAAATATTAATCCTGTCATTCGAAACTCTGATATCTTAAAAATTCTAAACGTTAAAAACATTAAAATACATTAACGAACATAACTTTTATCAGAGCTATACCAAATGATTAAAAGATTAGTCATGTCACGAGTTTCAAAGGGCAATTTTATTTAGAACCGCATAAGTTACAATTATATAGATTTTGAAATATACTTAGCTTCGGAAACAACATCATGTTCCTATGTCACAGAGAAGAGCATTTAATATTAAATCGTCTATCAACAATCAATATATGATCACGAAATAGGAACTAAATTTAACGATGATATTAATAAAGATACTAAAATGTATAATGTTATTAAAACCTGTAATCTAATAATCTACATCGGACACTTTAGGAAGTGAATCCTGCTTAGAGGATAAAAAGGAGGAGTGCAAAAACACACCCAAGTAAGTTAAATCTAAACAAGACTATAACAGACATAACAAATTAGAAGAATCCCTTTTACCAATAAAAGAAGTGCTTATACAAAACCAAATTTCAAGTCTGTCAAATTTGTAACAAATAAATTCGCTTCTAACGAAACCTTTATATAATAAAAGGCCTAGAACCTATAGAAAAATTATAATTTAAATTATATTCAAATATTTAACTTTTTAAGAGATATTTATAATTATTTATCAGGCAGCAGATTAAAAGACAATATTACTAGGCTCATAAATAGGTTGAAAGAATCTGCGACTGATATTCAACACGTACAAACGGCTGATATAAAAATGGAACCTGGTTAAAGTTGTTTATTATTAGATTTAAAGAGTATTTATCACAGAAATTTTCGGTCGGCAGCCGATAATTACAGAGACCGAAAATTATAATGTGTGACTTCATTACCGTGACGTCACTACTTTGAACCAGGATACCTGTGAAAACAGCTGTGAGATGATGGGACGCATTGCCGTACCTGAAATTGAGGGCCGATGTTGATTTCACAAAATTTTCATTCAATATTAAGTCGTCATTTTTCGTGCACTTTATACTACAGTACTGCGTCTTCAAATATGTAAATATGTGAGCTAATATGGAAATTATAGGGTTCGTGGTGTCATATATTAATTATTTCACTCCTCTAGATTTGCCTTCTTCAAGAATTAATTCTGAAAATACGCGAAATCTAAACGTTACATGGTCTTAATTTGCGTACAAATTGCCCGGATTTAAATTTTACCGGTATCTAAGCAATCTTTGATTATGTACCAGACAATGTTTAAAGAAAAAAATCGATGGAAACACATAATTTTTTAAATAAAATCAATTAAAAATTTGTAAGTGGGCTGTTGTCGAAAGCCCTTTGATCGGGTTCGATTCCCACTACCGTAAAATAATTTTAACCTTCTTTATTCACAATAATTATTTTGGAATCATCTTATAAATAATACGCAAATTAAAATGTACGATTTTAGGGCACTTTATAATCACTGATATATATATATATATATAAGTGGGTTGTGAATGAATTATTCCATGCTGTACATTGGCCTTCTTTCAATTTTAATATATACATAAGTGTATGAATTTAAATTTGCGGGGAAGTAGCAGTAAAGTGGCGGCACATGTTATCTAGGTAGATTACTAAGAATTCAAAAACACAATATTATTTTTAATAGTTGGGAAATACGATATATTACAGAATTATTTAACGGTATTTGCATAATGATTTACATTAAAAATGAGCACAATCATTTCTCACTCTTAAATGACTGTCTTAAGTTTACATTAAGTTTTTAAACTAAAGGTGGTGGGGATAGAAAATGGGCCAATTTTGTCTAAGCGAGCTCACAGTAAAAGTTTAATATTTAAAACTGTATATTTGTGGTTCCGTCGGCAATGATCGTGCAGTCGACTCGACGTAATTATAATAATACCTTTTCAAAATTGTGAAAATATCTTTGGTCCTTATTGCTTATATAATATTTTACATTCTGGTATAATATTTCTGTGATTTTGGAGGAAGCATATTTCAGTTATTTTGTTCCAAAGCAAACAGTATGCCCTTTCGTGTTTCATAATGCCATCCTATAACTTTGTTGGTCCAGATTACATTTTACCCATACTTCAGCTTCTCAATTTAACGGAGTATTGCTAACAGTCGATAGCGCTTATTGCGTCCATTAGCTTGCATGACATATCTTTCAGATATTTTATTTGTAAGGGACGAGCTTCTCCCTTCATCCAGCTCGAGATTTTCCCAGCATTCTTGCTGACTTCAGCAGAAGCGACGAAATTTGCTAACGAGTCGAATGCTAATAAATTTGGTGCATTCAATCTCTAAATCATAGCGGTCCGTCGCACACAATTCCAACGACGGCATGTTGCGAGGAAGAACTTGGTCACGAGCGAGGGAAATTGTAGCGACGGTAGACACTTCTTTAAATATGTTTTCAAATAATATTCAACATCGATTCATACTTGTGTATTTTTATCGTTTTCTGGAAACATGAATTTCAATACAATTCACAAATTTTTAAAACACAGTTTTCAATTGAAACAATTCAAGTTATATACTGATAATGAAATTGTTTGTAAGTTAAGAAGTTAGCTATTCTTTAATATTTTAAATCTAAAAATCATGCAAGTAACTAAGTTATGTCAGGCAAGAAACTAGAGAAAGCGAATGAAAGCTATTAATAAACCCGTGTGGTACGCTTCTGAATATACCACGTGGTCAGGGATTTCGGCACCACCTGCAATGGTTCTTTACGCAGGAATAAATTAATAAAATAAATCACGTAAAGTAAAATTTCTTTATTATAAACAAAACGAAAACTAAATTTTACTTTAAATTTTAATTGGTGTGATCTACAAATTTACCCATTCCGAAGGGCTAACAAATGAGACACTTTTTCCCAAGGATAAGCGTGGTGGTTTTTGGTTACAAACACGTGGTCACGTGATCATGCATGGCCAACACTTACCAAAAGCCGGAACATTGAGGAACTCTCAGACGCTGCTTGTTCTGTGGCGCTAAGACCATATCTCTCACCGTCTTTACCACAAGTGTCTGTTCCAGAAAATCTCTGAGACGACGGAAAACTTTCCTCCCTTCCTTTCAACTTTTTCCATGCTCTTATTGGTCAGCCTATGGCTAAACCTCCTTAGTCCGTTCTGAGAAAGGGGGCCAAAATAGGAGTGTTTGTGCCTGTTCGGGATTTTCCAGCGTCGCCCTCTGTCCCGAAAATTCCAACTCTTGGCTTTGTGTTGGCTACAAATGAAATAATTATAATGCACCATAAAAGTAAGAATTTCCTCATCAATGTATTGTCGACTTTTGTACATCAACAGTAAGAAAAACAGCGGAACAATACGTACATTTAGAGTATACTATTATGGAACGATTGAAAATGATTGTTATCTGGAGATAGAAAAGAACTGAACAACAGAAACCTGATCAGGTCTTTCTCTGTTACAGTTGCATTTCTGTGAAGAATGAAAATATATCAATTTTAAACAGGAACTTAAATCTTCTTAATAAGTTATATTTTGAAACATGTACATCAGTGAAGTAAAATTGATGGATGTGAAAATGTTCAACGAATGATAACACTATCTTGGCACTGTTCAGCAAAAGGCACTGCCATTTATTTTTGTACGTAGCATATCATCTTTTATGATTTTATTTCTGTCGCAGTATACTAAAATATATATTCCAAATGGAGAATTAAAAATTAAGTAACCCTTGGCCAAAAATCCCGTGAATTAAAGCATTTACTATTAAAAGAAAAATTTATTGTATTCCCTTTTATATTATATTTCAATATATTTGTTGTTTTTTGAACTTGGCTGTCCCTAGATTGGTTTGATGCAACCCTCAATGCTTACCTATTCTGTTTCAACATAACTACCACAGCCAACATCCTCCCTAATCTACTTAGTATATTCAATCCTTGACTTCCCTTTTCAGTTCTTACTCCCATATTTCCCTCAAATGTTAATTTTACAAGACACTCCTGTCTCAAAAAGTTGCCCAATAATCTTTCCCATTTTTAGTAAAACCTCCATATTGTTCATTTTTTCTTATTCTGCATAAAAACTCCTGGTTAAGTACCCTATCCAACGATCTGATTTTCAGTTATCTCCTATAGCAACACATTTTACAAGCTTCTATTCTTTTCCTGTCTGAAACTCCTGTCGTCCACGTTTCGCATCCATATAATTGCTCACTCCATACGAAAATTTTTAGTAACGATTTCCTAATATTCATGCTATTATGAGCCTTAAGTACATTCCTATACTTTGCGGAAGCCTTTCTTGTCTGTACTATCTTATTCTTTATGTCTCCTATATTTCTGCCATCCCTAGTTATTATGCTGCCCAAGTAACAGATTTCCTTAACTTCTTTCAAAATATTCCTTACCAATCGAACACCTTTGTTTTTCCACTATTTACCATACTACACAGCATTACCTTGCTTTTTTCTCTTTTGATATTCATGTTAAAACCTTTCTCCAGATCCACGTTCATACCAATTAATACTACAATATCATCAGCAACCCTTAGGGGTTTTATTTCTTCCCACTGCTGTATGAGCCTTTTTCAATTATCCTTTTTAACTAGATCGGGATACCCTATTTTATTTTTTGGATAGTGCTACATGTTTGTAAATAGTGTAAAACATTGCAACTAGTGAAGGAAGAAGTCCTGGCAGCCAACGTGACCAAGTTTTGACTGCGCCTTGTGAATGAACTCTTGTTTTGGCGTATTATATCTGTGACTTTATAATTTTTGAAGCATTTTAACAAAATTTAATCTATAAAACTCTTCGCTTTTAACTGTTTAATGTATGTATCCCTTGACTAGGTGTATTTAACTGCATATATGTTACATATAACGTTTGAATATATTTATATTATTGTTAAATGAAAAAAAATTAACAGGCTAACTTGCGGGGCGAAACGGGATACTACTGTATAAGGCAAAATGTTCTGTGACTCAACTGATAAGAATGAGTTACAGGATGTTGCAGCTAAAAGAAATAGATTTAGAAAGAAAAGGAAGGGGAAAAGGGGGAAAATGTTAATTTGCAAAACAATCTCATTGTGAAAGGAAAACTTGATAAAACGATGAACCGTACGCCAAATAAGTATAAGAACTAAAACACAAAAGGTGTTAACTTTTTTCTTAAGTTAAATTTAATTTTATTGCACTAATTGCATATTCAAATCATCCCATCTCTTTGGTTCCGCGGGTTTGGGGAGAACGTTTCTTTTTAAAAATTCATCAAATACCTAAAGTCGTTATCTTAAGTTATGTTGACATTAGATTAAGTAAGAAGTAGATTAAACTACCGTTTTACACTTTAATGAAGACAATTTTCATCCATAATTTGTTCCGTTCAGCACCGACTTCCATTATATCCGGTAAACAGCATTGGCGACAGACTGCTTCCTTGTTTTATTCTTTTCTTGATTTCTTCTTCAATTTTTATTGCTGCTGATTGCCTTCCGTAGAGGTTATGTTACAGTTTATTTTAACATAAGTCACTTATTGCATTCCTCTCTTTCTTTTTATTTTGTCTAGTGATTTCCTGTTTCAGGTACCATAAACCAATGGAGAATTCTCTGCGATTGTTGTTTGTACTTCCAAAAACATCTGACGTCGCCGGTTAATTGAATGTAAAATTTATTTTTAATTCTAAATATTATACGAAATAGAATTAAATTTTCAAAGCTTAAATCACACATTACAACGCTTCAGTGAATAGTTATTGGCTGCTAGATAAAATGCATTGATATCAGATTAAAAAATTGTTTATAGTAGCATCAACTGCAAGGCAATTAGCTACTGAACGATTAAAGGATACTCATATTCATTTAAGGATATCTTAGTAAGTTTTCTCAAATAATACAGTTTATTTTAACATCCAAGCCCATGCCAGTATTCGAACCCGGGATCTCTGTGGAGCGAGATAACCGCTAGACCTCAGGAGGTCGGTGATATCAGATTTAGTTTGTTCCATATCGAAACTTTCCCATACGACCAGCACAACTTTCCTCATTGTAAAAGTTTATCTTTCTTCTCCCACTTTATACTATATTTGCTTTTTATGTGTTCAATTTAGTAATCTGTGCATACGGTTTTTTCGCTGATACCCAAAATTTTCTTACTTTGGAGGGAAATAATTGAACTCTGTAATTAAGTCTGAGAGTTCGGTATTGGGAGGGGCTGCGACTTTTAGCTGGAAAAAGAGACCCCATTCCTCTCACCCTTATAAAGACGCTCGAGGAAAGGGCGTTTGGGGGAAGGGGAAGAGGTTCCCATCTCTCCCAATGGGAGAAAAAGGGAGTATTGTGGGAGGAGGACTGGGCGAAAGACAGAGAAGGAGAAAATAGCAAAGGGGGGAGAGAGAGAGAGATGGAAAAACACATCACTAACTAACCATTAGCACAAAAGTCTTCGAAACTTTCCCTACAATATCCAGCAAGTCCATTAGCTGAATGACGTCAAAGCTTTTGTCTGCCGGTGCTGCTGGAAACTTGCTGGTGCTTTTGGCGCACCACCAACAACTATCTTTGCTGGAAAATAGTAAAAGTATGAATTATAAACACCATTCTCTTAATTATAAAGTACTATATTAAAGCAGTTAAAATACATAAGTAATTCTATAAACGCAGCAGTTAATCCTTACCTTGAACCTACGAAAGTAGAGGAATCTGAAGGGACGAAGTTAACACATGATTATGCATTAATTTCAATGGAAATTATAACGAAACACTCAAAAAATGCTATTCATATTACTGTCCGCCAACCTCCAAACACTTAAAACATTCTTTACACATTCAACCGGAAAAGTTAACGTATCTCCTGATTCGGGCGCTAAGAACTTTGAATTATTCTTCTACCGTCATTCCAAACGACGCTTATTCATTTGTTGTAAGCTGCTGATAACTAAAAGAAGGATAATTATATAGAAATCAAAACTTTTCTTCTCATTATCATTATAAGCAAATAAAAATTATTTTAAACGAAGCAGTTTTGTTGTAAAAGAATAAATAGAAAATCAATAAAACAGTAGCTCCTCCTCGAACTAAAGAAAATTGCGTAAAAAAAGTATTTTTGCTAATAACCACTCTTTATGTTTGAAATTTAAATGGAGCTCTTGTTAATATTCTTAAATATATTCGGAACACAACTAAGTATAACTCGTGTTCCGAATATAAACTCAGTGAATTGTAGATAATATGGGCAAATAATTTAGTAATTACTGAATTTAATCAAGAAAAATATTGCATTAAAATTTTATTACACGTAAAATAAACATAAATAGATATACAAAAGGAAAATATGCGTTGCAAATTACGTATATCTATGTTACTTTATTCTCAAATAATAATTTTCTTTAATTATTACAATTAAACATGTAAAAGTAAATAGTCGAGTGAAAATATTATAATACTATGAAGTAAGAATTCTTAATTTCTACGAAGGTTCCTTCATACTTTGGAGATTTCGACAGGCGAGAGAATTGTGTATGTACGTAGATTGTGTGTGTAATTTGGAAGCTCTAAGAACACACGGTCCGTGCCTCTAATGAGAATACATTAGCAGAATAGCCGTCTGCGACCTAATTAGAAGGCTAATGAGTTTCTTGGGCAGGAAGGATACTGGAGGGGTTTAGAGTTTGTACTGGAGCAAGCTAGCTCCCTTCAGCGGCTAGGAGAGACACATCAATCGCTGTTCTACCGCCCCTTCCAGATCCCTTTGGTCCCGTCTTTCTGCCTCGTCGTCCACCACTCCCTCTGTGTATACACACATACGCACCCAACTCACACACACAACAAGGGACTATGAGGGAAAAGTAGGGGAAGAGGCGTGTCCAGGGTTTTCATTAACAACAGACAAAAGGTTGATGGAGCAATAGTCAGGTCCTGGGAAACTCCTGCGTGTATAAGTTTATGGCTCTGCGAACAACATAACAGGATATCTGCAAAAATTTAGAGAATTTTGCACAACCAGCACGTGTGTCGAAATCGATACCTTGAGAATCACAGCATATAAAATGGTTCATTTCGTGGTAAGATCAAATAGTTCATTTTTAATTTGGCCAACGGAAAGTATAAGCTACACTCGAAAGCAGATACACTAACATTCTGGAACCGCAGCTAGCTAAAACTACTTTACTGCATAAACCACGTGGATAAAGGGAATAAGATTGATTGGCAAGTACAACTCGACAGCGCAAAGCGACCGGAAAATATTCTACAAAATTGCCTAGTTAAGAAAAACCCGCAGTTTATCTCTTTCTTACATTTAATATGAAAGGGAATCCCACTGCCTCCTAAAACTAGTGAAGACACGGAGAAGGGAATGCTGCGACTCCACAGCGAACTCGTCTCCCGTCATTCAGAAGGGCGTGAGAATAGTATCCAATGCCCGATCTACATGATGCAGGTTTTCTAGGGTTTTCCCTTTAGGTGAAACACCGGGTAGGATCCTTAACCCACAGCCCGGGGGCCTTAGTCAACCCTTGGCTACCTTGCTCTACCATCCGCATCCCCCTTTTCAATTCCCTTCCTATGCTATTAAAGGGGAGTTGCCTGTTTCAGGATCACCCTCATGTAGCCTGTTAACCAAAAAAAAAGAGAGGTTCCTGTATGTTTTTTCTCTCGTAGGCATTTTTTCTCCAGGTTGACTGAGGGGCTCACCTGACTCCGTCGGAAATGCCTCGTACTTTCTCTTTTTTTGCAAAGTTCTCATATGACGAGGCACCTTTACTTATTTTAGGAGGTGTAAGTACTATAGGCGTAAGGTAAGAGTTATTTGTTGATCCCATTGGATCAGTTGACCAACTTCCTCCTAGAACTGATGGAGACAGGGAAAAAGGAATGCTGCGACCCCACAGTAGACTCGTCTCCCGTTATTCAGAAGAGCGTGAGAATAGTGCCCAATCCCCGACCTACCTGATGCAGATTACCTAGGGTTTTCCTGCATCTCTTTAGGTGAAACACTATAGCTCGAGGACCCTAGTCAACCCTTGGCTACCTTGCTCTACCTTCAACATCCACCATTTTCAATTCCCTTCCTATGCTATTTCAAGATCTTCCTCATGTAGCCTGTTAACCAAAAATTGTTTAAGTTTTTCTACAATCCTGTTTCTTATAGTTTGACATAAAGTTAGTATTTATAATTTTAAAGAGGTGGCTCGTAATTTAAACCTATAAATTGGAGTATTTATAATTTTTTAAGTACAATTTAAAATATTATGTTATAAATAAATAATAATTTTTATAATTAGTTATAGTATGTTACTGTTTGCAATAAATAACAGTAGTTCATGGACAATGATACGTTCTTAAAGCACACTTCTCGCAGCTTATTTAATTATTAATTAATTTCGTAATTTTAATTTACATTTAATTACTGCGTTAAATGTACGTCTTGTAAAAGCGTTGCGAGGCACAGGTTAATAATTCCAGGAAGAAGCTCCCACCCAAGAATAGTACACAATTAAACAGCAGACAAGCAGAAAGATAAACTCTTCCTCCCGCCAATATTCTAAATTGTTAACAAATTTGATTGTGACTCTAAGACCAGTTTTCTTCCAATCTAGTGAACTGTAAGAAAAAGTGAGAGAGGAGAACAGCGAGGCAATAGTTGAAAGAAAAAGCGAGAGACCCTTTTGGTTATAACTGACGGAGAAAGGAGAACCACAAGACTTGTAAATTCAAAAAAATTATACTTTTAATGTAATATTTTTTCTAGACTGATGAGAGAGCTACTTCACATCTCATCTAATAATTGGGGAAACGATGTTACTAATGATATATTTTATTTAAAAAATTATGATTTACTTCGACTATAAACTTTTAGTTTAATTAATTATTAAAGTTTTCCACTTTTATTCTGTATACCAACAATACTCTTATGGGCTGTGGGTTTCAACTACCCTTGTCCGTCGAAATTTTCATTCTTGTAAATTTATTTATTAAGTAAGTAATTCCTCATTTAGAAGATAATAGTATAGTCCGTATTATATAGTAATCATTTCTTTTGTCTTTTGATAGTTAAAATCACATGAGATGAGTTTTAAAATTTAGGAACGAAACGTCGTATACTGTTAATAAATTTTATATTTATTTTGACTTGTAGGCTATTTTACTATTTACATAATTATTTTTATATTAGTTACCACTTATTTTAAATGAGCCAGTACAATGAACTCTGAGCGTCCACCGAAAAGCGTACTATTTTTTTTGATGAATAAAAGGTAAGAATTAACTAATATATTGAGCAAAAATTTGCCTATATGAAATTTGTACATTATAAAGTTAAGAGGTATATTATTTCAATTTTTAGTTTACATCTACTCTATTATGTAAGTCTTAAAAATAAAATTTTTCTTTCGATTATTGGCTAAATTTTTGTGATAGTGAAATTGATTGCAGCAGACATGCATTACAGGCTAAGTAAAAGCTACGTAAATAAAGGTTAATGATAATTTTGAAATATATAAAATGAAATACATATTAATTAATAAAAATAAAAATTAATTCTTTGGCTACTGTTTCCGAACCTCCCTACTGATAATTTCTTTATCTTTATTTGCTTCAGAAATGATATAGGTTGCCAATATCAATCGTTCTACATGGTTTAATTCTTCTTTTTTCGCTAAACATGGAACTATAGAAGTCGTTTAGAAATTGCTGCCACTTTTAGGTTTTTCGAATATATATGGTATTAAATTTTAATTCAAGAGATCATCAAGTGACGGTATTTTCTTATGTTCATTAATTGTAATTGAAAACATGTTCTGTCGAGAAAATGTTTCCTGAAAATGAAAACAAAAAATTATATAGTGAAAGTTCTATCTACTTTTTTATAAATCTTAATGAAATTAAAAATAGTGAGTCACTATTTTATAAAAGAATATTTAATTTTTGAGTTAATGGTAGTTAAATTATATTAGTAATAAACGTAAACGGTTAAAGAAACATTTCTATTGGTGTAAATAACTATGAAACAATGAACCACTTGATTAATAAAATAAAAATTCGGTGTTGATTTTATTAAGAATAACATTAAATGGAAATCTGCTTTATCAACTCAACAGCCACGTTCAACCAAAATATTTTTTTTACTTCAGAGTAAACATGTTGTGCGTTTTCTTTGTCAATTAGAGTACACGTTTATTATCTTGCTCTTCCTTGATTCGTGAGCTCTTTTCCATGCTGTCTCTGTGCTGACTGTCTCTTAAAAAAGATTAAGGAAAATTACGAGGATTTGTTCTTGACGACGCGCGACGTACAGTAGCTCACGGGTGAGACGTTATTTTTTGTTAAAAATAGAGCACAGGCGTATTCGTTAGTGCCTGGCCAAAATAAATTAGTATTTTAATTAACTCAGCTGCCTAATTTTAACTTTATAATTTTATTTAGTAGCACGACTTTGCCTCCGGAGGGCGTGTTCCCCATGCAAACGATGTTTGTCGCTCAACTTGAAGGAGTGCCTGTTTGGTAACAGACGAAGAGCATGAGCCGAGTTTAGTCTTTCTGGATTTTGTTTGTGTTGCCTGCCACTAGAAACTGAATTTAGATCATGTTACAAATAGTAATCTGAATCTCCTAGTTTTGTACTTTTCAGTGCTCTGGCTGAAGTCTGGCGAAATTTTGGTTTCTTATTTTTAACAAATAATTTTCCATGAAGTAATTATAGAAATTGATTGAGTCTGAAATAGAACTTATCCAATTATCTAATTATTTCCCTTTTTATCTCGAAAATGATTTTAGACATATGGACTCATTCGGAACTTATAGTTTACAATTCCTGACTATGAAACTGTTTTTAGCTTAGAATATTGGTAAAATTTGAAGTTGTCTATACCGATGGATAGTTAAGTGTAGCCAACAGATTCTATCTGACAATTTGCTGAGTTGGACGAGAGAACGCATTTAGGTGCGCACTCAAGGCTGACAAATGGCGGAATATTATCAAATCTTCTGATTTGATGACAGCTCAATCTCTGGGGATGACGAAAGATGAAATTTTTGTTTTAGCTGCAGAACACTTTTGTAATTACTTAACAATTATTTGAAAGGGAAGTGTTTACCGTATGTACAAGCATATACTTCCCCGTGTTTGCCCCGATTACGAGGGAAAGTTATGTTTTGTTTACCTTTAATTAATGAAAAATATACGTTGTACTTTAGTAAATCCAAAAATTTATTGTATACTAACTTGGTTACCGTAAAATTTCTGTTTTCCACTCTTGTAGTATATTGTAAAAATAAATCTCGAGCTCTACTTTAATTGAAACATAAATAGAACTTGGTAAAAGGACAAAATTATTAATACCCAGCATTGACTTCTATATCTCAGGGTTGAGGTGGTTACTGAAGGACTATGACTATTATAAATAATAAAATGAAAATGATAAAGAGGAAAATTAAGTAACCAAATGGATTTAGTTAAACAAATTGATGACATTGTACAGAGTTTATTATATAAATTTACTTTTTTATGCATTCTTCAAGGAAAATGATCAGAAAATTAACCCTAAGGCGGTGAAATTGAGACAGATTTTTTTAAAAACGGATATGGAAACTAAAACTTACCAAAAAAATGTCAAAACGTGACAAAACGTAAACCAGAAATCCAACAATATGGTAGAGATCTGAGGCAGAAATTAACAGTTCAATTCCTTTTCCACCCATAATTATTGCCAGACTAAATGCTGGCCAGGAAAGAGAGTAAGGAGAAGCGTCGTATATTAATTTTTTTAGTAACAAGAGGGAAAGGAATTATAGATAACAATTGTAATAAACAAACTCAGTTAATCTAAAACAATAAAATAAAAATTTATATAAAATAAATAATAAAAAAAATAAGGAAATAACGTGTATGTATAACTTCAATTACTCGTGTGATTTTGCGAATTGCACGCGTTCGTAGTGGTTCTAATGTGTATCATTTCCGATAAGTTCCTTTTGTATAAATTTTGTTCAAAATCAAGAATTTAAGATGGATTTAGATTGAGATTTATTAGTTCCATTAGTCCCCTTATGAGGAAATAGGACAAGTCAAATTGATACAGTTAAAAACATAATACAGTAAATACTTATACTATACATAACTACTAATTCTAACACATTTCAAAAATAAATAACGTAGATATAAGAAAGATTAAGCACTATATGTAATGGAAGAATAAGAATAATTCTACGTCATATACACAACATTTCACAAGTGTCTATCTGGCAGTTCAGACAATTGTGCAGTATCAGTTTGGTACTAACCTGTCGTGACACAATAGTTACCTGCTGACTTTTTCTGCTAATGAACGGGTGGTGCTCTACAAATTTTTCAGGTTGATATTTAATAGTAAAGCACTCAACTGTGGTCTATCTCAAGATCAAGAAACTGTAACTTCATACATACTTTCGAGTAAACTGCTTAGTGAGAAAAGTACATATTAATCCCCTAACGATTCAAAAAATAATTTAAATTGACACTCTGTAAATCGTGGAAACTGGTGTCCATTCAGTACATGTGTGTGCAAACAATCAGTTTGACCAAGCTTGAAGTCGAATTTTCTTGAAACCATGAAGAACGAAATGGTACTGATCTCATCTAAAATGCTGTCAGAATATTTGGCAGGGTTACTTACTCCCTAAAGTATTTGCTTAAGGTTTTCTGTACATAAGACATTTTTAAGAACCGATTTTAATTTTATAATTATTAAAGTGCCCACCTCCTGTGGTCTAGCGGCTAGCGTCGATGCCTGACAACACATAGATCCCGGGTTCGGATCCTGGCGTGTGCTTGGATCTTTGTGCCGTCTTAGTAACGTAATCGACCCTGTAGGTCAAGGCCTTGAATTGGCTGCAGAGCCCAAGGAAGAAATCGTTATTGTAGTACAAAGTTCGGTCAAATAGTAAAGATGTTTTAAAATATCAGAAGTCGGCAAGTTATGCACTTATTTTATTCATAGAGTAATTTTTGTGATTAATGATTGGTTCATATATATCTAGTTCTATTAAAACTATAAAATAATTATTGTTTGTAATAGAACTGACTCAGTCTTTGGAACTACCCCATGGTAATCAGGAGGTCCCGAGTGCAATTCTCAGGTCCGGTCAAGATTTTTTACCTTTTAAATCTTGTAAATATATTATTTTATACAATTCCATACAGAGATATACATTATGGTGCCAAATATAACATACTTCTTTTCAGATAAGACGGCCACATGCTTTAGTATCTAAGTCATTTTAATTAATTCCTTTGTCAAATTATATTTGGTTGCGTGAACTTTTGATTAATGTAACACAGATTTCCTGCCGACTTTCCGTGGTGTTAAGGTCAGCTTCGCCTCACGACGGTCCCGGGTTCTAATCCTGGCAAACTGTGAGACAAGAATAGAGCGAGTAAAAATAAGTTATTCTATAGCAGTCACTAATATGCACCAATGTTCATGCGTCTTTCAATTAAGAAAGAGAACCAACTAAACGTGCTAATTTTAACCACATAATGGATCTATGAAAATGACACATTGCTGAGAAAATGCTACTGGAAGCAAAAAGAATTATACTAAGGGTGTTATGAAAATTATTTTGACCGCAATACAGCAACTGGAAACAGACATCAGTTGTAAAAACCCGAAATGTAAAATTTAAAGACTCTTCTGAGATCACTGGGAAAACTTACTCTTCGAAGGGTGAGATTTAAAAATGACATTGTTTTGTACTTTTAAAACCACGGGGAGTGAAATGAAAACGAATAGATACAAAGGGAAATGGAGAGGAGGGGAGAGAGAAAGTTACGTAACGAATTACTACGAATTACGAACATAAGGTAAGAGTTACAACCAACCTAGTCCAGAACAGTGGAGAGCGACCCCGCCGATTGCCAATCACGCGTTGACAATCCTACCGGAGAATAACGCCTCCAGTCAATCTCTGTCTGCAAGGGAAGCAAGGAAGGTTAGACATTCCCCTCTACCGTCGTCGTCGTAACCTTCGCTAATAAGGAACGCACTTAACCCTTGCCTCCAAGCTCGGCTGCCACAAACTTGGGATTAACTTTAAATGCAGGTTGGGCAAAGCAGGTGGAAGGGAATAGGAGTTTAGGCGAAGGAGTAAGAGGGGTGGAAAAGTTTTCGTAGATACCTCGAAACATGAAGTAATTTTTAGGAAAATGTACGAAAGACGATACTAATTAAATTTTATTCATCTACCTGATTTTAAAGACTTTTTTCAAATCAATTATCCTTGGGAGAGGAAAGTAAAATATGTAAGATAAGCATTTAAAAAAATGTAGACACTTAAGAATAACACTAAATAGGACTTAAAAATTAAGTTAATAAAAGAGAATATATTTTAACAGTGGATAATGTTAGCAATAAGTTTGTGAAATAGACACAATTAAAAACGTAGTGACAGACCCCTAAACTAAGCACAAAATCCGTGAAACTTTAATTATAGAATTGGTGACCATTTAAGAGAAATAAATGGATGATGAATTGCTGTCATTGTATACTGATGATAAAAAATTTGTAATATTTTTAATTAAAGAAGTGGCAATTGAAAAAAGTATTAATAATACTTTAAGTTACTATAATTAATTGTACTAGCATAATTGGTTCAATTTACTAATTTAGTGCATTTCTTTTGCACATCATTCATGCGTCACAATTGAAGGATTCATAAACCGTACTTGAAAACAGTTCTCAGTGTGTCAATATTTTTTACCAATTTTACTCATTCATACCGATAAATAAATGATGTCTACTTTTTTAAATTATTGTAATTTTCTACTCTTTGTGTCGCTTGGGGCTCAAGCACTATTCGCGTCAAAATATTTTATCCTTTTCTCATACCTTCATAAGACCTAGGTATCTTCTTTTCTTGATTTCTCAGAACACTGATGCTGCAAAACATCAATGGAAAGTTTTCTGAGAAACCATTATGAAATCCAGTAATATATCTTCGTTGGTTAGTTAATATAACGCACTTATATTAACACTGAGCCCTACGGAAAAGTTTAAGTAAATATATTAATTAAAGGAAAAATTACTTTCACATAAATAACTGTATTTTGTACTCCCACGTGATATCAAACATTATTTTTTACGTATCAGTGTAGTAAATGTTTAAATAAGAACGATAGGATGTCAACCAAACAGTTCATCAATGTACCTCACTCAACACGACATTAATCTAACGAATAACCTCAATAAATATATGGGAACATGTAAGCAAGCATACTCGATCTCCTAAGCTTAATAACATGTATTATTGAATTCAGCTTGAATCTAATTCTGTCGATGTTACAGCACCCCACGTATTTATTAAATAAATTAAAATAACAACATTAAATTTGTTACAAAAAATTAAAAGAATAATATTTACAAAATAAATAACCTAACTTTATAACATATATTGCCGGTTACTGAGCATGATACTCATTCCCTAGAAGATTACCGTGTTTTATTTGAAAATTTATTTGAACGGTGCAGTATTTGTCAGAGAATATAACCAACATGTCAGAGAACCGGAATCAGTTCGTAAAGAGAGTTGGTGGAGGCAGTTGGCTAAGAAAAGTTAGTTAGGATAAGAGTACTGTACGTGAGTGGAAGTTCAGACACAGATAGGTGGAGAGAACGAATAAATGAGCGGGAAAGAAATTTAGCGTTTCAATGAAAGCTGAGGAGTTAAAGGGAACCCTGCGCAATCAATTACCACCTGAATTAGATCACTACATTAAAATTCAATGGAAATTATTTCTTTTCCAATAAAGAAAATCAAATAAGAATACTTAAATATCTCCTTTGCTCGTGTGCCCAACTCATACTTTTCCATTGTTTGTTTCATGTCAATTACACAAGATTTTCATTCTCTGAGAAGAGCTGTCAGATAAATTCTTCCAGAGAAAACAACATTTTGAATTTGTTATGATATTTTATTGATCCATGTATAGTGTTATTAGTTCAGTGCGAAATTTAGTGCTATTTGTGAAGTGAAGTTTACACTGCAAATCATAACATTTAACCTTCCATTTCAGATAAGATTTCTTTCTTTTACAGTGTTTCCTCTGTAACACCTTTATATATTCTCTTTATTTTATCTTTGTTTACTGTCGCATCAATTACTATGGTTATTAGCTACTACGTTTTCTCCCGTTCACAACGTAATGTTAATATTAGAAAAATATTTTTTCAGTGATCCTATTTAATGTTTTCATTATATATACTCTTTCAATTCTTTAGTTTACTTTCCCCAATTGTCTATTATATACATGTGTATGTGCGAATTCATTCATATTCGGAACTATCGTCAATATAAAATTGTATTTATTTGACAGAATTAATGTAACCAAAATTTTTATTCTAATATAATGTTCACTGTTCTTATTAAATACGAATGTTCATCCTTGCAGATTATTTATTGTAACATGTGCATGCTATCTACATAGTTGGACTAATTTATGTGTAGTACCTACAAATATTAGGAGAGCAATTGATATGAAGCTCTGAGAATTTGGACAGTCGTTATCCCACAAAAAGTTGAAATAGAAGAAATATACTGCTTTTCAAATGTGAGTCACCTTGGTAATCATCATTGTGTCGACGAATTATATTTATAGGGTCTTGTCAAATTATTATTCACACCGCTGTGCTGCAGTAAGGGTTTTTTTCGGAAGTGAGACGCTTTAACGATTACCTATTTCTTTCCTCTTTATAACTGACATATATAACAAATCCCATTTGAAAATATTATTAGTGTATGAGCAGAGATTTTTTATTAATTATAAATGTTGACTAGTACAGTTTTAAAACTTTATTTCAGGTTGTTTTAATATCTTGAATTTAATTTGTAAGAACTAATGTTGAAGTAAATCTGCGCAACACAAATTAAAAAATATTATTTTTTTAACGTTTTCAATAATTCTTGATTATTAATGTGAACGTATAGAACACATAAGCAGACAATTATAATTAAATGATGAATCGCTTTACGCTAGAAATTCTGCGCCAGAGAGATTGAAATTTCGGCGCGTAATTGCGGGAACCCACATTATGACCAATCCTTTCCGCCCCACAATTCTCTCTTTCCACCCCTGTTCACCCATTTACTAAGCAATGACACCAAACAGCACACTACTTAAAAGGATGCTGCTCATTTACGTTCCGGAAGTTTCAATTCCTGAAATTCTACGATCCGCCATACAGACGGTTTTCGTAATCCCCGCATATCTGGAAACACAAAGTCTGACTGTAAGAAAGTGAGTAAATATTCTTTAACTTCGTTTTCCACTCTTCAAACATTTAATTTTTAATATTGGCAATAATAAAACTTAAATGCAAAGGAATAGCTGCCCACTGAGTTGAGCGAGAGGTCCCCGGTTCGAGCCCCAGGTCTGGTGGTAATTTAACCATTCTGAACTTATAAATTATATTTTGTAGAAAATTTAATGATATATTCGTAAATACAAGAAAACAATTATTTACATAGCACATGAATTTTCATGTCATAAGAATATGAATGAAAATACTTATAATTCAGCAATTAAAGTTTTTTCTGATTTGAAATATTATGTTTAAAGAAATTAAGAATTTTTTAATATTACTTAAAAAATTAAATTGTCATCTGCTTGTGGTGTTACGTTATTTCTTGTTTCTATGCTGGAAAGAAATACGTTAGGCAATGCAGTAAATTTGTACCATCAATGTGCAGACTAAGAACGTTAAATATTTGATTTCTTCGATAGTGAATTTGAAGTACACATATTATCTACATCGCCATTGATATTGATAAAATTTGCAGGAACCAAAACGTGAATCCCTAAATTTAAGGATGCAAATAATAAGAGCGAAATAGAAATTTCCTTTCATAAGAATTTCATGAACATAAATTCAAATAATTTATTGATATTTACGACTGTTGTAGATTATATAGTTTTTTTAAAAAGTTCATTGTAATTTAACAACGATTGGATACATAATTGAATCATCTTCGGATTGTAACGACTGAAATGTTATGCAGCAAAATTAGTGAAGAATGGGAAAAACCAAACAATTTTCTTCATAGGCTGACTGATTTAAATAATCACTGCCATTAATTCAGCCATGAAGAAGGAACAAATTGGTACCGAAGCGTCATTTAATCAGTATTTTTTAATTAACTGATTGTTAAGATCAAAAATGTTTTATCTGATTCTGTATAAGTGCCCAAGTTTTTAGCGTCCAAATGTTAAAAGATTTTAACTATTATTATTAATAGTAAAATCTCAAGAGAATAATTTACGTAATTTTTTGCACTTAATATTTTACTTAGAGGATAAAAGTGATATTCACTACAATCAATATTTGGTACAGAATAAAGAAGCTAAAGGTAAATTTTAATGAGTTAAAAAATTTTAATTATAAATTAAAAATGACTTAAAATGTTTGTAGCACAGTGTATAAAGGGTATTTAAATTCTGTATTGTGTGTCAGAATGACATTTTTAATGAATTAAATTAGCTTATTTTTAACCTTGCCAACGTGATTCAGCCAATATATTGTAAAATAAATGCAAAATCGACATCAATTCTGTTCAAAACCTATAAAGTCAGTGTACTTAATTATTGGCACTGTTCCTAAGAGACTGCAATTTATTGAAATACCTTTCGTAGACAGTCCAATTCAAAAATGTCTTGAGCTACATTAATTCAACCTAACAAACAATATAGAAATTGTTGTATAAATATTTTAACGTTTCCTTCTCTAAAAAGAGTAACAAAGAGTCTGAAATATATATGAAACAAAGGGGACCATAAAAGCTATTTATTAATTTTTACTATTTATTACAGTAATTTAAGACGATAAAGTCTTCGGAGATGCATACTAAAAATCTGTTAATTATATTTCACAGCTGTTTCGATTGAATTAATTCATTCTGTTCTGGAATCATTAGTAAGATTTATCAGTGGATGGAACGAAACAAATTTGCTAATTGTTAATGTGTTTTGCTTAGTTGTGATAAATATAAGTGTTTGACAGATACCAATGGGAAATATGGGGGAAGGACGCAATTATGTGAATCACAATTTTGTGCATAAACCCGGAAAGCCCCTATATTTTTCTGAAAAAAAAACAACAATTTTTATTATCATTTCCATTTTCATAAAGAGAAGCGCTGTGCTTCAATTTCTGTCAACCCTCTCCGTTACCTCCCCTGCCTCCATTTTGGTAATACCAGTTAGCAATCAAGCGATTCATTAGTAGGAGTGTGGCACTTAATCTAATATCACCAGGACTCAATAAACATTTATCTCCACACATGCATTACGAAAAAAAAACGCATTTCCAACAGCACAATAACGGTTTCAATCCACCGTTCTCCCCTCTCTAACTTCTTTCCAATTAATTCAAATTCACAACTGATTTTCCGATAGCGTTATAAATTTTGAAAGCGCACAACTTTCTTCCGTAATGAAATTGGTCGCCTATGTTAGCATGTAATGGGGAATTTTTGCAGCGAGTCACTGCTGCCATATATTTTTGAAGCAAGAGGAAAAAACTGGAGAATCAAGTAATGATACAGTAACCTGACGAGGATTATTAGAAGCATTAGGGATAATTTACATTAGCCTATGAAGCAATATTAGTTCTGAATGTCTGATATTAACATAAAACGTTTTAAATTGAAATTAAAATTAAACTCAAATAGTTTTACATAACGTAAAAAACGCAAAAAAATTAATGTAAAATAATTTATGATATCCATTTTAAGTACGTAGGTATACTTCCAAATCACATTTGGTACTCTAAAAACAATAATAAGATTATTGGTTATGAAAGAGAAAATAATTAAAATTTATATACTTTACAGTTTTTATTTTAAAAACCGAAAAACGGCAAAAAACAACATAAAACCTATTTAATATCTACAACCGGACAATTTATTCTCAGGCAAATATTTAACCTGTATTTTTTAAAGAATATTAAAAAATGTACTTGATTCATAGTACGCTATTTTACTTTCAAACGAAATATATTTAATAAAATAATTTTGTCTTGAAAAGGCAAGTACGTTGTTATAATAACAATTAACATTAGAGAAAAATATTTGGAATGTTAATTGTTTACATAAATACACAAATTTTATAATTTAAATTAAAGTAATAAAATACGTTAAGTTAATCGACTTTATATAAAACTTAAATCATAAAATATTCAAATTATCAAACGAAATAACAATTCCATACTATATATATATATCTAAAAATTACGGACGAAATGATAGTGCTTTTCGGGGACTCATATTTTAAAATGGTTTTTTTTAGCAACTTCTTAAATGTGTTTCTCAACGTTTATTAATAACAGCATTAAATTATGGAGTTAGTCTTCAAATACCCTAATTAAAATTCAGAGTAGAGAAGAAAAGCTTGCTCCTTTTATAGATTCAATTAATTGCACGTATCTCATGCCTGAATCCTCTCGTGGCAGGTTGGAATATTGCCAATGATACATAAATTGTTGTATTCTTTTTATACTAACGATAACTGTTAAAGTTATTAAAATCCTAATATTATTGACTTTATTTTTTATCGAAAGAAATTTATTAGTTTTGATATAATATATTACTTAGGGATGTTAGAAGTGGAAATTTTCTGAATGAGTTTAACAAATATTGTATTCGTTTATAAGCGTAAACAAAAATTAGTATTTTATTTTAATATATTCTTTATCACATTATATGTGTATTTTTAATATTTCATTAAGTAAGAAATAAAATTATTACTTAGCTATTTCATTGCAAAGTGAGAAGTTTAAAATTTCATTCGTTTCTGAAACTTTTATTTAGCAGCAACTTACGAGCTACACTTTATACAAGCTGTAAATGATATAACGGGGATTAATTAATTTAAGATTATTTAACAAATTAATTTATTTTTTAAATATATTATAATAATTTTATTTATAAAATTCAATCAAATTGTTTAATGGCCCTGCACTCTATTACAATCATTTATATTTGTTAAAAGGGACTATTTTTCATTTCAAATGTTTTTTCAGGGTAATCACTCTCCGATTGTAGCACGGAAATTTCAAGTTTCATTGAAGGTTTCAATTCCTGCAACATTATTTATTATACGTTTTAAATTGCGGTTATTGTGTCCCAGATATATACATCAAATTTTCCAGTGGCTAAAATTTAAACGATACTTTCTGCTTTCTTTGGGGCAGCGGACACACAATTAACTGGGAAATAACAAGAAGTGACTCATGCTAGATATGGCTATCCACTGGTAAAATAATTAGTATACGACAGGAACTTTTCTTGAATTTCAATAAACAAACACATCTTAATAAAAACATTCTGATTTATTACGAAACTTTTCAATTGTCAATTATTTAAAATATCTGCTTATATCGTGACTGTTTTAAGACATTCATAAAGCTGATTTATGTAAACTGTTCTGTTACTGTTGGCTGCAATAGAACTTTTACAAGAAATTTTAACGAAATATATATCGTTATGAAGTTATACTATACTTATAGTTTTAGACTATTACGAACTTCCCTCGATATATTTCAAACGGAAACAAAAAAACTACTTCCTCGGTGAGAATTTTGCAAACGTTTGGCTGAGTTTCAGTTGCCCTCACTACGCAATTATGGTTACAGTCTCTTGGTTAACCTCTTGATCGTTGTGACATTATAAGAATATTAAATGAGCAAAGTATTCATTTTACAAGGAAGTCGCGATCTGAGGCGGAGCGGCGACTTCCAGGCAAAGGAGAAGACCGTAATTACTCTTTATAAAACTTTTCTTCCGATTTCCTAGTACTTCCAAATCCGAATAGAGTTTTTCTTTTTAAATATGTTGCTATAAGAAGACCCAGTAAATATGACCCTAGAATAGATCTCATGTTAATAAATGTTAGTTTGTAAAAAATTTCATTATTGTAAATATCTTATGAAGTGTATATTTTTAGTCCTGAAAAGTCGGCTTCACAAAAATAATTCAAAACAGTAGATTATTTTATCATATCAATTATTAATACATGTAAATGAATTTGCATCTATTTTATAGAAAATTCCTTTATTTACATTTATGTATTCCACTTACATATTCTTTCAAAGACACCCTTTCTCATTGTTACTATTCTTTTAAAGTATGTTTATTTCAGGATATGTATTTTATGAAACCGTTTATTTATCTTAGCATAATGATTGACTTGTGTTGCATTCCATACGTCTCTATCTCGTAGTATTATTAAATACGTCTTTGTATATCTAGGCATTCATTATTTACCCTCAAGAGAGGGTTAGTTATTTTCCCTTCAATTACTTTCTTTTTAGCGAAATCTCTTTTTATTAACTTGATCAAGTGGCTAGAGTAGAGAATAGCGGCCATGACGGATGGGAGAGAGAGAGAAGGAAGGAGTAATTTCTTCTCTACTACTTCCTTTTCTGTTCCTTCCTCAACTACTCTTTCCTCTATCCTCGGTGAGCTCAAGAAAAAGTCTCCTCGGTCGACGCTTGGGAAACAGTTCCCTGGGTGAAATCTGAAGTGGTAAGGGTTTGCTCAGAAACAGGCTTAAAGGGTGTGAGCCCTCGTATCCGTGGGGTAACGCACGTGAGGTGTATTTCTTACCTTCGCTGATATATCCTTGTGCTTTCGGATATAATACCAAGTTTACTGTTATGGCACAACGGCTTACAAAACAATTTCTCCTAACTGAGCCGTCTACAAAGTACATCAACTCGCAAAAATTGAAAACATGAAACGAGATTGCTTTTCAGTACTTAATATTGTAGAGTACGGGATATGTCTAACTGGTGGATATAATCCTAGAAGAAGCGCTGTACTACTCTAAAATTACTAGTTCGAAGGTTTGAAGAACATATATATTGTAAAGGCACTGTCGTTTCCTCGGTCAGCTCAGCTCAGTGTCGATGATGAAATGTTACCTGGAAAGGGAATAACTTTAGGCGCCAGGTATTTTTTGCCAGAAATAACACCAAAAGTTCAAAGAAATAATATAATTGAAAATCAGAGAGACGGGAAATTCAATTATCCAGGGCGTGGTCATCACAATCTCTAAATCCATTCATTCTCTCCTCACTAAAATATAATTATTTCGTCGACATTAAAGTACTTCTTCGTAATCCCGTTTTATTCTGGCCTAGCGTCACGTATTCCGTGGGTGATTTTCAAGCCGTCTCTAAGCACGTGCGTCTCCAAATTCGACACCCACCCGACTCTAAGCACGTGGTTGCGACGCAACGCGAGCCACAAAACACATCTTGCTAACACATCATTCTATGGGCGATTGATAAATCCTGTTACTACCTGGCTTATGTCATCTTGCAGCAGTGAAGAAGCCAGCTTAAACCCTCATATCCTGGACGCTGGAAAATGAGGGAAACCGGAATTCCGGAGCTGGAAGTACAACCTGTGCTAGAGAAGTGGAGATGCAGGAAGGGTGGAGGAAGCGAACATTGAAAGACTGTCTCCTGCCTCCAAAAGGAAGCCCAGGAGACAAAGAATTAGAGCAATGGCTGACATACTGCGTCTCCAAACATCTTTTACTGGTAGGAACTTATACAGGAGAGTGCGTGCTGCTAATTACAACAGTCTGCTCTACAGACCCCCTGCAAAAAAAGTATACTTCCATTATTGATGTATATTATAACGTATTATAAAAAAAATGTTAAAAAATATCTCAGTCTGTATTGTAATGTAAAAAGAAGATGGAAGCAGATATGACTTAACATAGTTTTCCTCTCCCTTCAAATTAGAGCGCCCGCTCTTTCTTCCCTTCCATATTCCGCCAGCTGTGATCTTACAGCACTTTCCCTTCAATCCTCCCACTCCCATTCACCCTATACCCTTCTGTTTTTAGTTTTAGTTTATTAGTTTTATTATTGTTTAAGAAAATAGTTATTTATAAAATAAAATAGAATAAATCTGTAAGACAAACATTGTAAGAAATTAAAATAAGGTCTGTTATAGATACTCAAGAAAACAGATTATTAGTGTAATTAGTGAATAAAAATAAGTCCGTTTCCCTGACCCTAACTAGCAATCACGTGCGTGCAACTTCCCGCACTGGGTCGGCCATTTGCAACGCCACGTCACATGTGCACGTCCTGACCAAACGTATATTCACTAATATCATGCGGTCGTAACATGCATAGCCTGTATTTCGCGCTTAACGTTTACGTCAGCAGTGACGTAACAATGGTCAGGACGCTACTGAAGAAAAGAAGTTGTATCATATCCTATTCTACCACTAGAATAAAAGAGTGTAAGTGACCGTCCCTACGTTGGGTTACCACGTTTTGATTGGTGTTACAAAATAAACAGGGATGTTACCCAAGCTAATTCACTGGTTTCAGGGTGTGGATTCACGGGAAAGATCAATGTGATGAAACAATAAAAAAAGTTTTAATATACATTCTTGCAATTGCTGATAATAATAAAATTAAAATTATCGGTAGGGTGCCACCACTTTGTTGAGTGGATTAGCATTCAAAGAAACAAAAAAATTATAACAATAATTTTCTCTTTGTGTAAGTGAATGGGAAGGAATTATAAATAAAAATGAATTACACACATAAAAAAGAAACAACAGAAAGTAATCTTTCGGTGAATGGTATTTGACTTGCAACTAATTCCTCAGAAAACAGAAAGTTATCGTTCAATCAATCTTCCTTTCATATAAACACCGACAACAACTCGATCACAATTAAAAGTTTTAACATTGGGAGGTAAGAATTTTGAATATTACAGTCGAGTGATTGTCCGCTGGCCAATCTGCTGGATCATCCACGAACCACGTAACGAGGATCCTCTCTTTCATTTGATTCACTCCAGGCAGAAATTTGAAGGTGCCACCAGACCAACGACGCCTCTCCTCCGTTTGTGCCGTTCCCGAAGAAAATTTGAAGTTGCTACTTCGGAGCCAGCAGCGATGCAACACCAATAAATATCATGTGGAATACACAAATAAATAAAAAACTCAAGTGGAAATTAATATCTGACCCTCGCTTTGCGTGTATTAAATGCAAGTATAAAACAGCGTGTATTAACACAAGTAATTTTATGGCGTTTGTGTTTAACTTCACTAAAATAAATTTTACTTCTATTCACTGTCTCGCTCTCTCCAATAATGAATGTCCGTTATCAATCTCGTTCTTCTTCTTTTTTCGCTAAACATAGAAAACTCCTGTGTTAAATATTCTTTTGTATAATAATAACATTTAATACTATTTCAATTAATTCCAAGGACTAAATACATTTTGAATAGCATAATGTAGAACAATATTTTTTAGTTACAGAGTTAATATGATTGAAATAAACTTTATTATTAATTATTTTAGAGAAATTATTTCGCGCACAAAAAGAGGTAACACAGCGAAATTGTTTGGATAACAGGATACATAAGGATAATCCTGAAACAGACAGCTCCCCTTTTTAATAGCATACGAAGGGGGGATGTGGAAGGTAGAACAAGATAGCCAAGGGTTGACTAAAGCCACGGTGTTTCACCTAAAAGAGATGCTGTGATACCGTATTTTTATACATCAATGAATTCAACTTTATCAATATTCTATCAAAATAAAAAGAGCTACTTCGTCACGAACGAAGTCGCTGGCATAGCTAGTTGTACAATATATATTACTTGCGTATATATTACTTTCTGGTTTCAGATATATATATATTTAAATGATTTTATGTGTTTTTCTTACTTTGTATGTGCGTTGCCTATGTTATTCATTTATGTTATAATTTGTAATGCACTTTTGCTATGTGCTTACTATTTATGTAATAAGTAATTAACTTCTCATATTTTCTAACTGGAGGGCAAATTGAATCAATAAATAAAACCAAATCTAATACTTATTGCAGAAATTAATTTGTATATTACTTCCCATCATAAAATATAGTATTTAAATGGGGGTGTATAATAGGATTCAATATATGAACTAATGGGAAAACTTGTATTTTACGTATTTCTAAATTATAAGTTATTTGTGCCTTGAACAGGTAATTTAAGTTATAATTAATTTAAAAACAATTATCTATCCAACTAAGAACCCTCGAAAGATTAAAACATTGGGTATTAAAAATCATATATAGAGATATTTTAGGATGGTTTAAGTCCATAGTATCATGGCTGGTAGATGAAATATCATAGATAAAAAGATTATAAATACTACTTTATAAACCGTTGTCCATTTTTGAAATTAGGTATCTATGATACGTAATATGTATTATATATTTTAACCATTATAATAATTTTTTGCTTTTTCACCTCTGTTTTTCAATATGTGGTCTTCATATAATATCATTGTCGATTATTTGTTTCATTTTTAATATCTATATTTTCAAAACTGAAATAAATCAGACATCTGTAAAATTAACAAATACATATCAAAACTATCAAGAAATAAAAAAATTGTTATTCAAAACATTAAAAACAACGTTTTGTCCATAGTTTTGGGAATTCTTGAGAGAAAATGGGTCCAAATACATATATTTACAAAATGAGGGTCTATAAGTATATATTTTAGATTTCTGTTCAAGTTTATTTGTTTGAAGGAGAACCAAAAATGTGGACGAAACGTTGAATGAAGAACTTTTTTTAACTTGTTGACCGTTTTGATGTTGTGTTTCTTATCTTAACTTTTACCCCAATGATGGTACGTATTTGGACATAAACATGTCGTTACATAAATTATTATTGTTTTTAATTTTCGTTTTGACCTCATTGATAACATAAATTTATAATTTTATTCCTTCAACTGTTATGCAAGTTTGTTACAAACTATCTGTGGCATAAGCATAAACCATGATACTTAATATTTTATTAATTTAAATAGTATATACGTTTTCAGATACAATTTTTATATGTAGTACATATTCATTTTCATAAATTTGTAAATAATTCTTTAGCTTCAAGTCAATTTTCGAATGGATAGCATTATAACTTTCTTACCGAAATTGGAGGGGAAATAGCAACCTCTGATCTCAGCGTATCTATTCTCATGAATTTATGCCGCTTCTACGCAGTTAGACGGTTCGACACATGCGAAGCAAATACTGGATAATAATCTTCGCCATTCTCCAATATAAACTTTGTTTGACGAAAAGTAATATTCATATAAATCCGTGGCTTGGAGATATAGTAACTCCTCTTTTTCTTTCTCTCCCAACACACTGTGATTGGATTCTTGTGAAAGGAGACGCACAGATGGCTGGATTTAGAATGTATTTGTTCCTAGCCCGAGGTGCGCTGTGAAGGTATTGAGAGGGAGCGAGAAAGGGGACACGGAGAGTGGGGCAGATAGAGGACGAATATTGGGAAAAGCGTCGTAAATATGGGATAGCTCTTTGAGAGCGGTCGAGATAAGCTGCATCGTTCTACCTTACCACCGCAACCAGCCACATGCAAACACTTCCAACAATGTGATTAGCCCCCATCCCTTCAGTCACCATTTAACCCCTAGTCTCCGACGATGAATGTCCGTGATTCTGGTGCTCATGATCTGAGGAAACGATTGTGTGTAGGATTCAAAAGAAATAAAAGCTAAGTGAGAAATATTTCTACGAGGGCCTGTTTAGCGCTGTCTCATATCGTAAAAGTAAAAAAAATAGTATTCGCTAAAAACATATAATGAAATATTAAAAGTTTTAATAAAGAGCTAATAATATCGTAGGATTAAGGCATATGAACAATTGTCTGGGGTCACAAAATACAGTTTTGAAATATAGTTTTACTAATATATTTACAGTTTTATTTTCATTGTGGTATTTATTCAACATCGATTGCTCTTTTCGTTACCGATTTATAGACAAAAACGTTGACTGATGTAAGTGGACTTAATTTTCCTGTTGTGAAATGTGAACGTGTAGGCCACATACAGAAGATAATGGGTGCAATATTAAGGAAACTGAAAGGAAACAAATTGGTAAAAATCGACAGTGTCTTAAGTTCACTGACTGGCTATTATGGCAATGCTATTGGAGCAAATGGCTCATCAGTGGAAAACATGAAACAAGCTGTATGAGCTGTGTTGTTTCATAAAACCTCTCTCTACTGATGACGGACCGATGCATTCACTGCGCCCCATACATACATGGTGCTCGTATCACGAATTACTGAGTGAAAATACTGGTGATTGTTACAGGAGCCGTAACAACATTCCCCTTGCAGTCATGGGAGCAATTAAACCAATATTCTCAGATCTACTGAGAAGATGTTTAGGCGGTTACACACAAAATGTAAATGAATCTTTACATTCAAAAATTTGGAAGGTATGTCCGAAGACTGGATTTAATAGGACACAGATTGTAAGAATGTGTGCCCACACATGAGCAGATTTCATCGGCAGATCTGATCGGCCGACCAATTGCCGGATTGGAGCGCAGATAATTGTCTGACCGATCAAATCTGTGTTGCGTTTACACGTACAGATCAGATCTGAACAATTGACGGTCGTCAAACGCTGAAAAGCAGATTTATATGCGTATTTCAAAGATTCCGTGTCAAATTTGTTACAGCTACGCCAACCCTTCTTATGAATTTAAACATATTAGAAGTTTTATAACGTCAATTGTTGGTTGTAGTGGTGAACAATAAGCCAGAATAGGTTGTTATTATTAAAATTACAAAATACAATATAGCTTGATGTCAACAACGAAATACAAAATGTTATTATTTAAACTATTCCACATAATCATTAAAAAATTAGCTTTGTAATTTTATTAATTGTGTTAGTCATTTCTGATTATTATAATAATAAAGTAGTCCTTTGACTTGTTTATTTGGTAGTTAGAGGTAATTAGCTAAGATAGTAAACAGATATTACGTCGCAGAGGACAAATGTATAGCGCACACGAGAATCTGCACAGATCTCGATCGTAAGATAATTGTCGGCAGACCTACACTGACTGTAAACGACCTTAAGATTTCGTGGCAGATTTGTTATATCCGATGAAATCTGCTAGTGTGTGGGCACCCATTATGAGCAAATGAAGATACACAATCATGGCGTATTAGGCAGAATAAATGGGGATACCATTAAGAACAAATATGGTTCAATACTTTAAAAATGAGGACTTATTGCGAGTCAAGACAGCACAAAAAAGGCAACACTCCACAAAAGAGGCTAGAAAAACCAAAAGAAGGCTTAAATTGGAATCTGAAAAAAAAACAGTACAAGGAACACCTTATGCATCTGGACAGTTTCAATGTAAGGAGTAAATTTTAAGGTACAGTTATATGCTTGTTGGATCTTTAACATCGATTTTCTCAGAATGTGTTTTTTTTTTAATTTCTCGAATAACTCTTGAACTAATACACAAATTTCGTTTAAACTTTTAGGGAAATACTGCAGTTTATATGCTTACAGCATACACAAGAATAAATAAATTAAAATAAATATTTTTGCTATTTAATATTTTTTATGTTAAATGATTAAATTTTTGTTACCTAAATATAACTTATAATAAACAGAATTAGAAACCATTTAACTCTATTATTCAAGTATATGTTATATCCACAATACTGAACTAAATTTTCCTAATAAATAAGGGAATCAATTTAAATTACAAATTGAAACGGTGAAATGAAACATGTTTATAAGTTTTATTAATTTTTTTTAAAAAGACAAATATATGGTTGAATATGATGCTTGAATTAGTTATTTATTTAAAGAATAAAAGCAACAAATAGTTGTAAAAGATTTTATGCAAATAATGTTTACAGTTCATGAGATATGCATGTCCAAACTATGCCTAAATACAGACGCGATAACTGTAATTATTTTGAGCTGAGAATTGGAACTCCTGTTTTGTAAGCTGTTAGAAATACCAAATCGTATTATTAGGAGATGGGCAAAGGATGAAGGAAATGTTGTCATCAGATGAGGCACAAGTCCTTGGAGGAAATCTGGCGTAGCTCTACTACAATTATTATAAATATTCACTATTTATTAGCTTAGCGTATTCCATCCTTGGCAATTATCTTCTGCTCTTACCACAAACACTTCTATCTAATGCTAGTTTTACAAAACGTGGCCGATTAATATATCCCTTCTCTTGGTCAACGTTGTCCATATTGTTCGCGATGCCCCAATTCTGTTTAAAAATTTTCTCGTTAGTGATTTTATCCACCCATCCGATTTTCATAATTCTCCTGTAGCACCACATTTCAAAGGCTTCTATTATTTTCCTTTCCGAAACTACTATCGTCCACGTTTCGCACCCATACATACGAAAATATTTAGCAACGATTTTCTAATATTCATACTAAAATTACCCTTAAGTAAATACCTTTTTTTCACGAACGACATCCTTGCCTATGCTATCCTACTCTTTATGTCTACTATACTTCTACCAACCCTAGTTATTACGCTCCCAAGTAGCAGAATTCTTAAACTTACTTCAAAATGTCCCTTCCTAATCTAACACCAGTTGTTATTCCATTGTCCGATACAACACTCCATTAACTTGGTTTTCCCTCTATTAATCCTTATTTTGAACTCTTTATCCAGTACCAAGTTCATGCCATTTATTACGGTTTCCAAGTTTTTTTCTGACTCCCCTAATACCAAAATATGGTGAGAAAAGCGTAAGGTTTTTATTTCTTCTCCTTGGAGTATGATTACTTTGTCATATTCCATTTTAACTTTTTTCATCTCCTGCTCTATATATAAGATAAAGAGCATGGGCGACAGACTACATTCTTCTCTTTCTCCTTTCATGAATTCTTCTTTCTTTTCTTGAACTTAAATTCTAATTACAGCTGACTGCCTTCTGTAGAAGTTATATATAAGCCATTTTTCTCGATATTCTATTCCTGTGTTCTTCAAAATCCTTAATAGTTAGTTCCAGTTCATATTATTATTTTACATATACGTTTGGTTAACAAATAATAAATTACCTTATTGAGGGCTAATGAGACTTTTTTTAGTTGAAAAACTATGAACCTGAAAAATTCCGAAAGATGAGAATAGTAGAAACAATATTGCAATAATACTTTAGATTGTAGAGTATAACAAAAACGTGCTACGGAATTAGAATTTGATGTTATTATCAAACATGCAACTGTTTTGTGTCAAATTTCTGGAATATTTTTGACAACAAGCCTGAAATCTAATATGGATAGAATAGAAAGTTTATAAGAACTGTTAACAAGCCAGGAAAGGATTGCAATTGATATGTACATGGATGGGTACATTCAGACAGAATTCGTATTCATTGGTTTATATGGCAAATGGTGACCTAAGAATGAGGTTCGTTGGTCAGGATTTTTCCGAGATGTTAACTTCATTTAGCTACGACAAAGAATTGTCTAATCTCTACGGATGTGTACTAAGTTCAGCCAAAATTGTGTTACTTGAGTGTGGAATTATTGTCTTTTAATATGTATATTGTAAATTATTCCATTGCTTTAGACCGAAATTATTATTCTCTTGTTTCATTCTTATTTTCTGTTTTATTGGAAAGATCTTCTGAGTATTTTCAATTTAATTATATCATTAATTTTCTTGGGTGTGTCTATGTACTATAAATAGTCACCGCAATTTACGTAAGAAGTTTAATTAGTTATATAATATATATAAAACATCAATATACAGTAATTGTCGCGTAATTCCTTACAAAGTCTTAATTTTAACATTTCAACATGTTTAGCAATCATCATTTGGAAAAATAACAGAGAATCTAAGTTAGAAACCCTTCACATTACTGATATTATAACATATATACAATATATATAATATTATAAATTACTTATCCAAACCGGGGCATATAGTATATGTCCCACTAATTTCTATCAATTATTTGCACCTACTGTTCTGAGTATCAAGAAATTCTGATTCAACCAATTGGATACAGGTTATAATGATTTAATAATTCGCATATTTAGTAGAATAGTAATTAGTTTATTATTGTAATTGCAATCAGTATTGGTTTTTAATAATATATATTATTTTAATGATTTGTATTTTATGAGTTAATAATCCAAATATTAGATTTTGTAGATGACAACATTACCTCAAGTTATTTAGAATTTAAAAAATTAAATCGGTAAATTACAACTTATGACACATCAGCTGAGAATCTTACTTAATAAATTATGCTAATAGATTTAAATTCCACAGTCACATATAAAGAAGGAAATTAAATGTATTACAGCTATTAGGAAAAGGTATATATGCAATGTTAACGTAGGCCATAATTATTAAAATGTATATTCAGATTGTAAGGTATAATTCAGGACCAGCTGTTTATGTTGTTTCAGTTTGTAACACATTCTTGGAAAAAAAGCTTTGAATACATAACTTTTTTACCTTTGACTATAATTTTATTTCCTTTGTAATAAAAGCCCTTACGCTGCGCTGACTTACAAACAGCAATCCAACAATACTCATATTACTACCACCACCAAAGTCATGTGTACTTTTAATTAATACACTTGTATGTTTTACGAAATTAAATTCACTGAAGAGAAGTCTATAACACGCGTATTAACATTTAATTAACGCTACGGCCCTCCCGAACAAGTTGCAACGGAGATGGAGAGGTTTTCATTTATTAATGGCGTTAACCAGACTCTCCTAAAGTGCCCACTGGCTGTCGACACTTCCCTGATTTTCATTACACTTCACCCTGATAATGATACAGGGTAAGGTCTACCTTTTTCTACCCATATTTAATTTGTTTACTTTCAAGAGTTTAAATACATTTCGTCATGCAGCGAAAACGAATAACCCAAAAACGTAACGTACATAAGTCACCGTAATAAATACCGTAGTTTCAGGTAATCAGTTTTCTTAGCACATAGCACGTTTGACTTCAGAGTGATTAGTGTTGAAACAACAAATTAAAGATGAAGAATATTTAATTTTAAAGATGTAAAACATTTAATTTTCATAGCAAGAGTAATTACGCTAGCCTCAGGACGGTTCTACAAATGAAACAATATAAAATAAATTCACTTAGATAAATGCATTACATATGAACAACGATAATCATTCATACAAATGTAAATTACGAAATACTTCATAGGAAAATTTAATAAACAAATATAAAATCCTTCATAAACATTTAATAGTAATTTGAAACGTCTTCAAGTATAAATTAATTAAACTTCAATGACTGTCAGTTAAATGACAACTAATATTGTCAGTTTCATTAGCAATTAACGTGATTTTTTATGTTTTACTATATATACACTGTTTTATATATTTAGGCAGTCTCATTATTTGTTAATAACACTATTAAAAATAAAATATTGGTATGTACTGTAGCCTTTCCAATTTTATCCGAATTTATGGAATTATAATGATATAAAATTTCAGCAAGAACATGCTAAGTGGCGATAGCCAGGTAAGAAGGCTTGGTGGCGGTCGGGACCTGCATATTTATAACATTAAGCTTGATTTTGGCTGAAAGACCATTCACCTTCAAAATTTCCGAAGACACTGTTCCCTGTTTTATGGAAAATTTCCTGCGCCCCACGGAGGAACAAACGTCATGTGGGTTAGCGTTTTCCTTTGGAGTAGGAATATTTACGGAGTTGAGCTGCGAGATGAAGAGTCGAAAACTATTGAGTTTGGTGTAAGTTGTTGAGAAGGCGAGGAGGTAGAGGAGAGGTGTGGTGCTATACGGCGAGGAGGTAGAGATGGAGAGTTGATCAGGACGTGGAAGGGAGGAGAAAGATAGAGAGTCGAACGGATTTTGAAAGGGAGGAATAAGCTGAAGTGTGCAACAAGGGTCGTGAATTGTTTCTCTTTAGTAAGAAAGTGTTACGAACAAGAAAAGGCTTGAGGGAAGAAGAAAGAAAAACCGAGTTTTCCTCAGTCACCAGCAGTACGAGTTCATCCCACTTTCGGCCGCCAGAGGGGACGTCTACAATTCAACCAGAAGGAAGAAGGAAGTTCCGGTTGATTATTAACCTGCATCACGACACGAATGAAAACAAAACGGGTTCGTCAAGTGAACGAAATCTCCGGTGCACGTGGTCACCCCCATGAATAATCAACCCTAAGATTTTAATAATCCTCTCCTTGAATTTATTTATTTATTTGTTATAAGGCGCAAGGCCCCGTTTAAAACGATTGTTTTTTATATAAAAATAAAATTATTATATCATACCATTAAAGTGATTTCATTAAATAATATTAAATAGTTACCACACAATCATTTACAATATGAATGAAAAATATTGTTGGAAATAAAAAATCGAGTTTAGAGTCATAATAATGCTTGTCGAAAGAAAGAAGAGAGAACGTGAAATAAGTATTGTGAGCGATATGTAGTATACATAACGCAGGAAGAAGGACACTACATTACAGTTGAGTTTGATATTGGGCATTATAAGGAAACCTATTTTCTAGTGTATCAAATTTTATGAATAATTAAAAGATTCCTAACTTTTTACGGACTCGTAGTTCAATCTTACCACTGGAATTTTCATCACTCATGGTTTTATCGGTTCAATGTATACAATTATCAGTAATCTTAACTGGAAATGAAATAAATAAGCGAATTAATATTGGAACTGAATAAAAAATTATTCATAATCATAGTGTCTAAAAATGCAATCTAATGATATGTTTGGTACAAAATAACTAAATAATCAAGTTGCGGGAACTTAAAACATTGGGATAGAATTTGCAGATAGACTATGGTTGTGAACAATATTTTTAATCCTTTTGAGTACTTCATTATTCTGATCAAAGTTACGTTATAATTAATGTACAAATTAAGCACCATTAACTTCAACGAAGAGCCGGTATCGACATAACAGAGAGTCCTTGTAAACTCACCTGCGGAAGGAGATACCGCTACAAGTAAGAGTAAATGAATATGTGTTTCAGCATTTCAGCGCACATAGCAGAAACACAGTGCAGATAATATCCCGTACTTTCACCACAAGTATGCTCGGCCGAAGAGGTACTCTACATTAGCCTGAAAATTTCCCGAATAACACTCTAAAAGACAACTTTATCTGAAGCTACACGAAAGGCGCAGCATATTCCGTTTTTGCAGACTAGGAGATGGAATTAGTTACAAACTATGTAAAATTTACATGTAGTTTCTAATGACCTAGCTGTCGAACCAACTTTAAATAAATGAAAAAAAATCTTGCAGTAACCGTATAAATACAGGGCATACAATACAATGTGAAGAAGCCACTGGATTCCTGATACGTCGTTACAAATTAAAACTATTTGATATTAATAAAGAGGGTAATTTTCAAGGTCTGACAATTCACAAAAAAAACATCATCATAATTTGTTCTTATTGTCCGTTTTTAATAAATGAATTATCGTTAACATAAGTATCGTTGGCTAATTTTTATTTATATCAAGAGTTTTGGTAAATCTAAAACTTAATTTAGATATGTACAGACTCCTCTATTGTTTGTCATCTAGCGATAATGGACAATTGCCCTTAAGTTCGCAGGACCGTTCTTTTTATTCATTAATTGGTTCACGAGAATATTTCCGGCATTGTACGAGAAGATGATTGGGTGATATGATACTAAGTTGTGATATGATGAGCAGGTAAGCAGCTCTTAAAGTCAGCGGACGGTAAGTCAGCGGAAAGGTAAAACCTCTGTTCACTGATAAAATGAATTATTAATGTTGGGCCCGATTCATAACAGCTACAACATTCTTCAGTGTAAAGTTTTATTTATAAGTCTCATATTTATGAGTCGTCATGGATAATAAAGTAAATGTGGTCGTAGAGCGATGCAAAACTTTCGTTATGTTGATGTTTGGGAGAGCTTAACCCAGTTTGGACTTTCAGTAGTATGGTGCGCTTTTAACACAATTTAATTTTAATTGAATTTATCTGGAGAAATAGGAGCAAGATTTTCCACGGTTGCCACCGGTTTTTGACTCCACAAATAACATAAAATTTGGCCCGTGGGAATCTAGGTGACCAATAATCAATTAGAGGATTTCAGGAGCCAAGAGCTATCCTCTCGAGTTAGCAGACTGACTTTGAATGCGGATCTGATTATATATCCCGGGTCCGAATGCCGCTAAGGTCACTTCAAGTATTGCAGTGGAGCAGTCATCACCAATGGTAAGCCGCAAATACATGTGACCCGGTAGCGCGTAATTTAAAACGTAATTAAACCACGCCTAATATTGGTGAGAGGGAGTTCACAACTTCTCCGAAAGTAGGCTGTCCATTTGATCAATTTTGGTCGTATTTAGATAATGTATTATTTATTAAAATCAACACAGTAATGTGGACGCCGCTCATGTGGGTTAGCATTCTGCAGTGCTTTGCCCAGTTTTAGACATACGTGAGTGATATTGTATCTTCCTGTTGTTGATTCTGATTTGGAGTGTAAATTATTCCAGAACGTTGTTCAGCACAATGGGGTAACATCCATAGTATCACTCTTGTGGGTAGTGTTCGTTTAATCCCGTTGTTTTGTAAGTGATTTGAATATAAAATTACAGGACGATTCGAGTAAGACGCGGAAAACCCAATAAACTGTACAGGTCAGCCACTGTTTAATTTTCAGAATTTTCTTTGAAGTATTGTCGTTCCATTATTCGCGCGATCACTTTTGCGATTTTTGGTATTAACTCAAAGGTCCAATACAATCTGAGTACAAAGTTTCTTATTATCCAGACATGAAACAGTTATCTTAGCTATAGTAATATTTCTTGCGTATTTTGTGTTTGAAACTGAAAGTTCCTGGAGCCTAATTAATAATCGATTTTATTTCCGTGACATATTCACTGTTATTTTTTATTAATAAACTTTTTATGAATTTATCTATTTTGTAATAACCATTTATGCTAAAATAGCCTCTACTTTAACTCCATTAGAATCCCATGTTTATAAATTATAGTGATCAATTAACGTAATATTGCGTCATGGTTTCGTGTATTAGGACAACCCCAAAGCTGACAGACAAGACAGCTGATTGATGGGCAACCCGGAGTACCCGTTCCCTTGTCGAATTAAATGAAATTATATACAATGTAACATTATTTACATTTTTAATAATATATTACGCTATAGTTAGAGGATATAGTTTAATTCTTAATATCGTTTCAAAGTATAAAGCACTACATCAAAATTATTCACATTACAAACATTTTAAAACTTCACCATATCTACATTTAATGTCTTAGCTCGTTGACCAAAATGTGTGGTATATTATTGATGAAGCCTAGTTTGATTCGGTGTCTAGTTTTCGTTTGTAATCCCTCATATCTGCCAGAAGTTTATGCCAAAAAAAATACTTATTCTGTCAAATTTATGATCCGGTCATATTTGATATAAGAATGTTAGTTCTGACAAATGCTTTTGGATATGTAAAATTTTCTCTATTGTAAAATAATTTATATTTTAATGCTATCTATAATAGAGGAGGCATAGACTTTTACTGTATCTCCTTCTTGTCAATGTATACGGCTTTCAGAACTTTCCTCTTCAGCTTATTATTAATCATACGTGAAATCTTCACGTCATCAAACTTAATGCTATGTTTACCACGTGAAGTTTTATTGGTTTTGTTATTACTTTTTAATTGTGTTTGTGACTCTTTACACTGGCTTTAATGTTTGTGTCCCTTGTGACTTAAATATATGAATTACCGTTATTCTCATTTTATTTAATCAGAAATTATTTTTTTCCCTTTGGGTTTAGATAATATGTTTCTAATTTTGTTTGTTGATTTTCAAAGCCATTTTTATTCATCTTTTCCGCATTCACTATTTTCTATTATTCTTTTGGTGTCAGTTAATTCATGCAATTTAGTACTTTATATTTTCTGCTGATAGTATTATTTTATGCATCTTCATTTTTAATTTGAGAAATATATTTAATTTTACATTATATGAATAAGACGCAAAATGTAGTCAAAAGTTCTTGAATTAAAACTGTCAAATTTTAATGGAATAAATTAAAATATTACAAGAGACTGTTGATAAGGGTGAAGTAATTTAATATAAATATTATATCAATAAAACCGTTCTCAACATATGTAAAATAAACTATTATTTATTTAATTTTTTTATTAATTTGCACTATAATAAGACAAGTGTGACTTTCTACGCCATATTTGAATTGAAATGTTTTGTGACGAATTCAAACGGGTTGGTTAGTCAGGTCACTTAACTGGAAGTGGTTGTTAACAAAGGGTGATGACGATTGGTCACATGATAGGGTGGGTGGTTAGAGATGGAGTGCGGGGGAGGGATGGGGTTAGATCCCGCGGTGTGTAAAGCCATTTGTCATGTGTACATATCATTGTGTGCCATTAGTCATGGTAACGGGTCATCAATATATTCCCCATTCCCGAATCCCACTTCCCTCACTACTGATATTTACCTTCCATTATTGTCTGATTCATTGCTGAGTCCAGTCTGTTTGCCCTTCTCTAGCGAACACAGTGAGTCCAGCCGGAGAGATAGACAGGTTTTTTAAACTCTCCACTCGACCCGCCCCACCCTCGCCAACTCTAACCCTGTCAGTTTCACGACATACGTGGCCTTCCCTCTCTCTCCCTTAGTTTCAAAAACTCATCACGATATATGTATCCGTGTATATGTGACTGTCACAACCGCTTTATCTCGTTGAGCGTGAGTAGCGAAAAGCCTATCGTAAAATTTGTCAAGGATTGTGATATTTCCGCGTCGAGCTCTGGAACGAAATTACTGGTTTTGCGAGATAGATATATGTTCGTGTTTGTATCGCTCTTTTTGTCTTCTCTCGATACAAAGCAATATACACACACGTAGTCATAATTTTGACATTTGTGTCCCTGACAAACAATGTGACGTATTTACGACTATTCTTATGCGTATAGCTTTCACCAGCGCTGGGCAGGTTTCACTCAAAATCCTTCCATTTCGAAAATTCGTCTAAAGTCTCCGCCCAATTTAATTTATTGTGTAAATATATATCCATTGCTTTATGATCATGAACATGCGACCTACTTGACATCAACATTTCGTAGAAATTGAAACGAGAGTCTAATTAATTATTTCTTTAACTAAATACTTCTGTACGGTGGTGGATAAAGTAAGATCTGTGTTGCCAATAGGCGAAGAACGGAATAGAAAAATGATTAATCACACATTGGAATCAATATACGAAAATACTGTCAACGTAATGCGTTAAACATTAATACCACACCACTTTTCTGCAAACTTTGTTTCTTTCTACAGTTGTAGAGTTGAGATTTTAACACTTTTGAAACTCGGGAACAATCCAGAGAATGTGGCATTTATTTATTCGTATTTTTTATTATTTGTTTTTGCCAATATTTTATGGCTGCGTCATTAAAAATAATAAATAATGAACCATATAGAAGCTAAAAGCTAAATTTTTCTCCTAATTTGGTGCTGGCGCAGGCGACGTTCACGGAAAACTTAGAAGAAGTAACGTTAAGGAGGAATTTATTAATTGTTCAGACCCATTATTAAGATTTTTGACGATATATGTTTATTTAAGACAGCGTCAGCGTTTCAGAGGAAATCCATTTCGAGATTTCTTCCATTTTTGTCAAAATGACGGTGGATTGGAAGGCAATTTTCTTTGTTTAAAATACTGCAAGGAGAAAAAATAAAAACCTTACTCTTTACCGACGATATTTCAGAATTAGGGGAGTTAGAAGAAGACTTGAGAACCATAATAAATGGCATAAACGTGGTCATGGTCAAAGAGTTCAATATGACGATTAATAGAGGGAAAACCAAGGTAAAGGATTGTAGTATGGGAAACAGTGAAATAACAAACGGTGTTAGATTGGGAAGGGATATTTTAATGGAAGTTTAGGAATTCTGCTACCTAGGAAGCGTAATGACTAGGGATAGTAGAAGTATAGTAGACATAAAGAGTAGGATAGCACAGGCAAGGAAGGCTTTCGCGAAAAAGAGAAACTTACTTACTTGTAGTATAAGTATGAATATTAGGAAATCGTTTCTAAAAATGTTCGCATGGAGCGTGGCGTTATATTGGTGCGAAACGTGGATGATAGGAGTTGCAGAAAGGAAAATAATGGAAGCATTTGAAATGTGGTCTTATAGAAGAATGCTGAAAATAAGACGTGTGAATAAAATCACTAATTAGTTCTAAACAGAATAGGGGAAGAGTTAAAAATTGACCAAGAGAAGGGATAAATTAATAGGCCACGTTTTGAGACATAAGGGTCTTGTAAAATTAGCATTAGAGGGAAGTGTGTGGAGTAAGAACAGAAGAGGGAAGGCCAAGATGGATTACGCTAAGCAGATTAGGGAGTATGTGAGATGTGCTGGTTATGTGGAAATGAAGATGCTTGCGCAAGATGGATTAGCATGGCATTCTTAAGACTGAATACCACAACAACAACATAGGCGTCCAAACTCCTTCTCCGAATTTGACAAATATGACACACGTATTCCTCAGTGCCTGAAACATTATTTACAATTTTTTTAATATACTGAAGTTATATATGTGAGAAAAGTCAAAATGTCAACAAAAATCCAATTTTTCCACATTATTAGTAAAAATTTTGTGGAGGTGCTGAAGAGATTTATGGAGTAATAGTAATAGATTATAGTGAATGGAACTCTGAGAGTTTGAAACACACAAAATCTAATTCTTGGTCCTTCAGCAAATAGGAGATTAAATTTATCAAATATGTAATAAGACCATCCACGAGTCAAAGATTGTGAGCTAAATTAGTGGAGAAATTACTCATAGGGGTACTATAACAAGTTAAGATGGACACTGTGTAAAGAAACAAATGTAAGAATTATTATTAAAGTAATTTAGACGTGGAATAAGATGTAGAAAATACTATCAAGCAGAGATTTTACTGCACTCCAACAATAGATGACAGTCTTCAAAAGAATTAAGTACGTATTTTTAGCACTTGAATTGAAATAATTTAATTGAATGCAGTTTTATAATTCCGTTAAACGGCTGAAATGAGTGGTCGTTACTGAGTCAATGAATATGCAAGATTGCAGAGATAATAGCTTTACAGGGGGACGATTGTACAGCTCCCTGTTGCGCCAACCAATCGCGTGGGAACCCATAGGGGATTAGAGCTTCCTCCAGGAGCTATCTTTCTTCCGACACGCAAGAAAATCGCGTGCCACGGAACCGTGCAATTCTCCCACCTTTAACAACTTGTCTTCGCCTCTATCTTTCAAATACACACACAGACACGTATATACGTGCGAGTACGGGGCAGAGCCTTGCTCCCACGATTCGGCACACGTCAACTTTGGGGTTGGGGTAAGGAGATTTGATATTCACGGCGGCGTTCGGAATCAGATTGTGTCACGCTGCAAACAGGATCTAAGGAAGCGCTTTCCCTGAGAGGGTTTGAATCTGTGTCTTCGTGGATCTCGTTCTGACATCCAGGTCTCTCAGGGAGGAATGTGTACGTTCTTACAGATCATAGTCCCCATTACTTGGATATTCATAGGTGATGCATCCCGTGTGGATCAAGAACTTGTAACACAGGAAAGTAAAAACGTACGTATTAAGAACTCAGTCTGAAATTTGGTCATTTTCTGCTCCCCTCATATATGTAGACCATTACCTCCAAGTAGATTCATCAAGATTGAAAACGTTTGGAATCGGAAAACTAGCCTTTCCATTTAAAGTTGTTCAGCGCGGCAAGACTATGATCAAGAAATTAACAGATTCGTTAGACCAGACGGTTAGAATCTACAAGTAGAATGTATCAAGATGCAACGAGTTCCGGAATACTCAAAGGGAGTTGGCTTTAGGGCCTGTGTGTATTCAGTCTGTCTCATCCTGTCATCCTCAGGTATCGATATATTCGATATCTTTTATGCCTCATATTTAACTGCAACCGCAAAAATGAGTACAAATCGGACTTCCATATTTTACTCGAGCTTCTAATAATTTACACAGTTAACACCATCTATATATGGTAACATTTATAATTAATAATTTATATTAAAAAATGAGGTATTACGTATGTCTAATAAAAGGAAATCATTACTAAAATGTTCGTATGGAGTGTGGCGCTATATGGGTGCGAAAAATGAATGGTAGGAGTTGCATAAAGAAAAAAGAATAGAAGCTTTCAAAATGTATTGCTATAGAAGAATGCTGAAAATCAGAAGGGTGAAAAGAGCACCTAACCAGGAAGCTCTAAGCAGAATTAGAGTACATCATAGGTTTATGACTTAAATATTTGCAATAAATAAAAAAATTGCCAAAAAAGTCAGCATCAAATATATAACTATTTATTAACAAAAGCGACGTTTCATCTCCATTTTAGACTTCTTCAGGCTTAAAATTTAGCAATACATCATATTTCTCCTTGACTCCCTCAGTCGAAAAGATGATTGAATTTATATGTGAAGAATTTGGTGTCTTCAACGACAGTTACGGCCGAAATGATAATTTCTCTGGATATGGTCCGCGACACCAAATTATTCACATGCGAATTCAATAATCTTTTCGACTGAGGGAGTCGAGGGGAAATATGATGTATTGCTAAAATTTAAGCCCGAGGAAATCTCAAAATGGAGATGAAACGTCGCTTTTGTTAATAAATAGTTATATATTTAATGCTGACTTTTTTGGCAATCTTTTTATTTATTGCAAATATGACGATGGCGGAGCTTGCCGTCGAAACGTTGTGTGTACAAACTTTTACCCGGGTTGAAACCCGAGAATTATATTTGAATCAAATTCACCGGGAAAGCCTTCGCTCCTTAGAATTAGAGTACATTGACTAGAGAAAGGATAGATTAATAGACCACGTTTTGAGACAACAAGGTCTTTTAAAACTAGAATTAGAGGAAAGTGTATGGGGTAAGAACAGAAGAGAGAGGTAAATGATGGAAGCAGATTAGACAGGTTATGAGATGTGGTAGTTATTTATAATTGAAAATGTTTACGCAGATAGCTGAACATTGAGGTTTGCATCAAACTATTTTAAGGAATAGATAGTACAAAATCTAAGATATATCAACCCAGTTTTTAGGGTTTCATAACAGGCATGATATTGCTGGGACTTCTACATGTATTACTTAAGAAAGATGAAATATAGAGTTAACTTTTTACTAACACCTTTAAAGGTAATGCAACACGTCGTGTTCGTCTATTAACAGCTTGTTTAATTTATCAATTATTTAGCCAGCTAAATTTTTATTAACAATATTATTGTCATCCCCAAAGTTTTCACTATAATATGTGAAATTGTTTAGATACGTAATGAAAATAATTTAACCTGTATGGATACAAATTCCAGCTGCTTGAGGTAAGGTTTCAGTTTCCAGCTTTCAGATTGTGTAAATTAATATATGACAAAAGTTTTGATGTAATTGAATGTCAGTAATAGATATTTAAACATAGATTATAAACCTAATTTAAATATGCAAAACCACAATCTATGAAAACTTAACCACCTGTTATGCAGTATATAAAATATGATAATAAACTGAACATTTAATGATTAAACTATTCATACTATCTTCACTATGTAAAAATGTATCCTAAATATTTATTAATTGTTTTATAATTGATTTAATATAGATGGAATATTATTTTCAAATTTTATATCATAAAGCTCGCTTGAAAAAATTGTTCTTAACACGTACTTAATTTCGTCAGTATCCTTCATTTGCTATCTTTACAATAATTTCATATATTCTCTCTTCTGCACTTCTTAGAATAGATCTCTCTGAAAACATTAAATACTTCAACGTTTCGGCAATATGCTGGGTGTAATGAGACCTCATCGACTAATAGGGATGATACAGAAAGGAACACGTCGTTTATAAGCTGCACAATACTTTGCAAGGTGCGTGTTCCACATACCGTAACCAACCCGTCCGTTGTTCATCTCTGCAGTCAGTCATAATTCTGCCGTGGCAGTACACGCCTTCAGATTTGATTTTTTTTTAGTGTTGTAGGTCTGAGATTGTGAGACGTTAATCAGCATGTACTACTATTATCTGAAAATGTCATTTCAAATAAAAAAGTTTTTGTAGACATGTTTGTATTCAATTCCAACCATTACGGGCAAACACATATCTAAGCATGGCTCATCTGCAACTTGTTTTGTAGTATACGTTCCTTCACAAAAATGATCCACTCTGCATGAATATCATTCGTATATGATTTTCCGGTGAGGTCTTGTTACACCCTTTATAACAAATTACTTGTTTATTTTTAATTGTCAGGATCAGTTATAGCCATTTAGTTACTTTTGTTTAATTTTTTTAAACACGGTACATTATATAATCTTAAACACTTCAATGTACTTATATTATTAAATGCGACGTGAAAAATTATATTGAATTATTGCTCTTTGGGTATTAATACGGGTATCATGTTTTATTGTGGTATTCAGTCCAAAGACTGGTCTGATACAACACTCCATGCTAACCTATCATGCGCAAGCCTTTTCATTTATACATAGCAACCACATCCTCCCACATCTGTTAAGCGTATTCCATCCTTGTCCTCTCTCACTCTTATCAATTAATATTCAGTTGCAGTCAAGCAAAAGAAAGAAACACATTTCCTTCAAATGCTGTAAAGCTTATTTTAAAATATATTTAAATAAAAATAATTCCTATATTTTACCTTTTATGTACGTCAGGACGAATGTAATTCCTACAAAACTTAAAAGTTAGTAGTAATAATTCATTTTATACTTAATGTTGAGTAGACGATTTTAAAATTACATTAATTAGGATAGAACAATTATTTTTCCATGGGTTTGTTTTATAATTACTAAGTTTTCAGCAGTATATGAAAACTAAATAAAATAGTGCTTGTCGTGTGGAAAATGTCTGCCTCTTACTGCAGCAACGGGAACAATCGGATAAATAGAAACACTTGCTCTCTGGAATCCGTCGGGTCCACGCTGGAATTTCATCACGGCATATTTGTATGTGTTTATTACTTCTGTCTGAAAACAAATAAAACAAAAGCCGAAATGGAACTCGAATTTATGAAGACTATAAACCCATTCGACTCTCGAAGCGTCTATTGAACGGTAATGTTTCAGCTTTGAACTTTTTTTGATTCTCTGTTACGTTTTTAAACACTGCATACCATAAATAACCCTTTATTATTACAAGTTCCAAACATGAGTGCGCTTTTAAATAAAAACGTCCATGAATATGGTCAAATACTACGTATTCAATGGATATAACTTAAATTTATAAACAATGTAATTACATTAATCAGTCATAACATTATAAATAAAATAGAAAAAATGACCAAAAGTCTGAAATTTCTGAATTTAAATTTGTTTACGTAGAAAAATACTATGATATCAATTTTACAGTCAAACGCCGATAAACCGAATTAGAGTCAACCGAAACCCTGTTTATCCAAAACGCCTACGAAAATTGAAATTCAAAACGTAATACTGTACTGTATGGAAATAATTCGAGGCTTTGTTATGCATAGTGGGTTGAAGTAGGCTAATGAGTAATTAAAATTCCACGAATCCTAAAAGTGTAATTATAATTTTAATAAACGGCTTACCTAATGCATTAAAATAATTTTTTTTAGTTCGTTTGATCTACAAAACCTGTAACTCTATTGGTAGATATATGAACCACCAACCATATTTTCAAAAAAGAGACTTTTAGTATTGAAAACCGGACCATAAGCAACAGAAAATTTAAATGGGTACATATTTTCTAAGAGTCTACTTTTCCTTATCTGAAGTAGTTAGACTTAATTTATTTAAGTAGTGGTTTCATAGTCGACCACCTTACACTTGAGACGTATCTTTGTCACTGTTTTGTGTACGCAACCAAAAAATTATTTTTCTACCTAGTATTACAAGTGATCTTTTAAATGACCACATCTACAATATTCCAAACCCATTCCGAAACGGGTAGTGCTCTATATATCGATCTCCTCCCTTTTCCTCTCCCTTCCAAAGGAAATAAAAATTAATTAATTATAACTACAATACATTCATATAAGCTAGAAATAATCCAATGTAATAATTGTTTTCCTATTTTTGTCCTATAAAGGGTTAAATAATCCGTACGTTAATCTGTATATCTAAAAACCTTAGTCAGTTTGTCAGTATGTATGTCTCAGCTATAGGCGTACAAGCTACCGGTCAGAATTTGACAAAATTTTGCACACGTGTTCACAGGACCAGAAACATTCTATGATATTTAACTTTTTATATATAAATATAATGAATATATATATATATATATATGACAGATACATGAGAAGGCGTATAAGTATAACATCAATCTACACAACCTAGATATAGATTTTAAACAAGCTTTTCACAGCATAAACAGAGAGGTCATGATAAACGATCTTGCGACATTGGGCATCCCAGCAAAACTAATAAGGTTTGTCAAAGTCACATTGAATGGATCCAAATCAATAGTAAGAGTAAATAATGAATATACGGACCCCTTTGCTATTGATAGCGGCGTAAGACAAGGCGATGCGCTACCAGCCATAATATTTGACCTAACACTGGAAGCATCAATTTAAAAAAATTGACACGTCCGGGCATATAGGCATTAAGACTCTTCAAATATGTGCCTACGCAGATGATGTAGCCATAATAAGTAGAAGAGCAATCCCACTAAAGGAAGCCAAACTAAACAACGATGATAAAATAAGAGGATTGTAAATAAACGGAAACAGGACAAATTATGTGGAAATTAATAGAACGCAAAATAAGAAATACGAAAGTTTGACAGTAAAGGATTTTTCCTTTGAGCAAGTAAACGAATTCACTTATCTAGGCTCACAAATACACATTTTAAATTTAATCTCAAACGAAATTAAAACCCAAATAATTAATGGAAATAGATGCTATTATGCATATAAAAATCTAATGACGTCAAAATATTAAATAATAACGCGAATCTCAATATTTATAAAACCATTATACGGCCAGTCGTGACTTCTGGATGCGACACATGGACTATGACAAGTATGGACGAAAAGATGTTAGATACTTTTGAGCGAAGGATCTTGAGAAGGATATGCGGCCATAAATAGAATAATGATGGCAGTTACAGTACTGTATTGAACCATGAGCTGGACAATCTAATTAACGGTATGTTTAGAGTAGAAGAATCGCGTGGTTTGGACATGAGATGAGGTTGGGAGAGAGAAGAACACCTGAGAAAATTATGATGTGGAAACCTGAGGGACGAAGAATAAGTGGAAAATCTCGCTTATGATGGATAGAGGTAGTTGAGGAGAACATGAGGACGATGTGAATACGAGGATGGAGACGTCTGGCGAATGATAGGAGAGAATGGAATAATATTGTTGATGAGGCCAAAACCCATCCAGAATTGTAAAGCCAATAATTGAATTGAAAAGAAGAAGAAAAAAATTTCGTAGCAGGTTTCGTGTCCATACGTACATCTAAATCTCCTAATTATATGAGGGTTGCATATGTTCTTGATGTATTTTAAAATTATAAATATTTAGTGTCCTAAATGGCCTATCGTTGTCTGAGATATAACTCCCTGAGAAACAATAAACTTCTTTTGATCGTCAATATGATGTATACGTATATTATTATAATTTTTCTCATCAGGTAAATTTAATATTTAGCAATTGCTAATTTGCAAAACTAACATTTATTTAATAATATATTACGCACTTGGTAGTGACTTTCATCACAGGTAAATATATTTCATTAAGTATACTTTAATACAAACAATACTGTATACACGTGAAAAAAGTGTAAAGTTGACAAACCTCAGTTTTTTCCACTCTTTGAAGGTGGTACAACATAATAGAAAAATTATTTCGGAACCTCTCCAATTAAGACCTGTGTAGTTCTAAAACTGAGGATGTTAGAAAATTTCTCGGGACATCATGTAGTTCATTGGTAATTAGACTATCTACAAATTCGTTATATGATCTATTAATCTCAGATCAGCGGAAATATGTTAAAATGACACCTCTCCGTAAAAAAACTACCATTTAGACAATTTTTCGCTATTTACTCAACCTAGGGCTAAAAATAGTAAAGATTTGACAATATAATTGATTTAGGCTCTTGGAAATATAAAACGAGTGTTTACTGGCCCCTCTATCCCTATGGAGTAGAACTATGAATGTAGTATACCTTTAGAACTATTAATGTAGTGTGCTCTCAAGTAGTTATCTTTAATTACGTGCCTCCTTTATTATTTAACCCGACGAACGCCAGGTACTTCACCTAGTAACAGTATATATTATGGCACTAGGTGTTCATGGCTTAAGTGAAACAAATGTTACCCGAATTTGTTTCACCCCTTCAGTTTGGTTAACGGGGGTTGTACTCTACCATTATAATCTAAAATTATTCTTTTAATTTAATAATTTTTTTTCTTTTTTTTTTCTTTCTCCATGGCTCTACAGCCAATTGAAGTCGTCTGCGGACTGTCATCTTACATGATACAATTCGAATTTGGAGTGACACGAGGTCAGCGTATAGATCCTGCAACAGTCTTAATACCGGTCTTCTCGACGATGACAACACAAACATCCAAGCCTATGTCAGGATTCGAACCTGGGACCTCTGGGTTAAATTTTATTAAATACTGAAGTACAACATATTACAGTATTTGGGAAAAAAAATACAAAAATGGTTTATGGGATTTTGTGATATGGGACTCATAATATACAGGCTTTCAATAATATTTGGTAAGTGTCGGCTGTCAACATTTAATTTATGGAGTAATATTATCAGTTTGGTAACCGTCAATTTCCGTTGGACGCGACTATTTTCACCTAATAATTCACTTCACTTGAGTCTATAAATAAATTAGAAATTTGTCACTACATAATCGTTCAGGACGAGGTTGAACAAAATAACCATGAAATACAACAGAGAATAAACTTACGACAACCTGCAATATCAATTTCAATATTTTATTCCTTATCTCGAAAAATTTCAAAGTGCTTCCTCGGTATTTATTGTAACGTCTTCAACATGATTATTTTTTCTTATTAGATATCTTTAATTCACACAGCCTGACTAAATCAGAGATTATTTCAAATGTTTAGGTTACTAAAATTGAGTAATCTGTGTGTCCAGACGCGCACGATGTCTTTATACTATTCCCATATTCCGTTACTGCCAACCTTCACACGTTTCCTACGACCTCTCTTTTTAATATATTTCGCGCCGTGAGGGAAGCAGCTTTTTCTTTTGTGTGCGATAGAAGACGCATGCCCCATTCGTGAGGCAATATCTTCTCACATAGGTCGTCAGCTGTTCGCCCCGTAAAACAGTGGCGGTTGTTTTGGGGTGAAAAAGGAAAGGAGGAGAGGCTGCAGCGTCGGGTAAGGAGGACGAGCGAACGAACGACCGATCGACGGGAAAGTCTGGAAGAATGAGGCAGTCACAAAGCTGTGGCAATGTACGAACTTTTATGTCATATTCTACACCAGAATCTGACTTGGGGAATGTCTTGTAGCAATGTACATTTAATTACATTATTATTTTTTCAATATTTTAATTAAGGATATGTGTTACGTCATTATGCAAGCATACTTCAGCGTTTGGATGATTAACTTTTAGGTTTCCATTCGGGTTATTGTATAGTTAGGTCATGACGTTTCTATTGTTAAGTATGCCAGTAAACGCCATTAAAACGTAGTGGTCTATTCTTACAAGAGTTACTTTTCCAACGTACTGGGAAATACTTGGAAATACGAAGTGTGTTCAAAACGTAACGGTAATGTTTCCTTTAAAAAGAATCTGAAATCAACAGGGGGGGTTATATTACTTCATAATAATTAAAAATCGTTTATTAAATTAGAATGAATTTTAACAAATATTTTTGACAACGTACACTGATTGAATACAGTTTTAATTAGCATATCATAATAAGCACAATATATATATATATATATATGTATATAAAAATTATAGAAATTAATTTTCTTATAGCTCAATTAAAGATCTCTGCTCTAAGGTTCGTATTACATGTGATTTCTCATACAGTGGAAATATTTAACAAAAACTCTACTCCGTTCTAGCATTTCCACAAAATCGGCAAAAGGTTAGAGGTATTTACAATGTCTGCTTATTTGGGCACTCCAGTACCTCTTCCTCGTAGCTCTGTTCAGTATCACGTCTCATTGCCACTGCTATTGTCCGTGGCCAGGACAATTTCCAGTCTTTGCCTCAGAACCTCCACTTCCTTAATCATCAATTTCTCTTCTTCTTCTGTCACGTTCCCTCAATCTGTGTCTCAATCCATTTCTGCAACGTTTTTTAGTAATTCTTCCCCATATCCATAGTTCACATTCTGAAGGTGGCGGGGTTGGTTACCCACCAATCATATTTATAGTCTCTCCTCTCTGGGACGAATCATTTGCCCCTCTTCATCAACCAATTCGTGGGGAAAAACACGCATATTTCCAGCCTCGGTCGCCACATTCCAGATGCCGTGGCACACACTCCTATAGCAGCTAAATGTCTCTCATTGCCCATTTGTCATATAATGTCTTGCCTTTCTCGGCACCTCCGAAGTGCGAGTAGGTTTTTTTACCGTTACAAATCCTATTTATTTGTCAACATTAAAAATATCCTCTTCTGCATATTCCTCATTAGATATTATAGACTTACGCCAACGCTTCTTACATTCCTGAAAACGTTTGTGGAACTCGAACTTTGTGATATAATTTTTCTCCTTTAGCGATGCGCTCTTTATATCATCGAAGCATGTAAAACGTCGGTTGATTAACGTTCTCCTTACATTAGGAAAAGAAAAATGGCACACGGGGTCACGGGGTCTTATCCGCCAAATATGGATCATTACAGTGTTTATTTTGTACCAAACGCTACGAAAGAGCAGTAAAATGTTAGGTGTATTATCGTTCTGAGAAAGATATGAACTGTTTCACCACATAGCTATCGCCGAGGCAACAAAATGGTCTTACAGAATCGGTTTTAGTTTCAACACTAATTAAGTCAAGGTGAGAACTTTCCCCAGAAGTTATAAACCTAATAAACGTAACATCAAGATAGATAATATATTAATTGAGCAGGTCAAGCACATAAAAATACGGACATCATATCGGATGAAAATCAAAGTGCATATAGCTGGGGAATAAACAGAGATACACTTCACATACAGTGCAATTGTTACGGCCAAATTTAACTATGACTGCCTCAGCTAAAAAAGTAGTTTAAGGAAATTAAATATAATCCAAACTGATGCAAAGAGAATTGCCTCTGGATGTCACAAAACAAAACCCCATGATGATGGAAAGCAATGAAACTTTACTAGTATTTAAAAGGAGAATCAATATTGTTGGATATGCTCTGAAGAGAAAGGAAGCACCACAACAAATAATAAGAGATATGACGTTTATCCCTCAAAAAATGAAAAAACAGTTGTTATCGAATAAAAACAATCCGCGAAATCACAAAATTCCAGTTACTTTTTAACACATCTCATATATGGAGAAATATCCGACAATCTAATCGACGGTTTAGTTTAACTTATATACGATAATTTGAAATGTAAATGAAACTGACAAATTTCAATCAATTTTTTTAAAAAAACCTGTCTATGTTTCACTGTAGTATTTCATAAATCAATAAATTGTCTGGAAAAGAGGAGCTGGTTGTATTGTTCGTCTGAAACTCCGTATCGATTTCTGAAGAACGATGATGTTTAATTTCAGAAGAAATTTCTTTGTCTATACATTAAGAAGTCCCAAAACTGTGGGCGAAAAGTTTTCGAATATGTTTTCAGTAATATAAAAATTCTGACACATTAGCTGTTTATTAATTTATTGGTAAATACCAGATTAACTTACATATTGGTTATCCGGTTTTGTACTTTGATGTGAAGTAGTTATATTCCAAAATAATTTCAAAATAACTCATAATTTGAACTGGGATCAGTTGAAAAATATTATCATACTATCATTAAGGTTCTTCAATTGTTTCTTTTTGGTTAGGTGGTAATAATAACTTTCATAAAATTGAAATTGATTTAGAATTTCAATTATGTTACTTAATTTCGTGAAGGTGTTGATTATGAACTCCGATTATGGAGTAACTGCCTACAGGGTATTACATTAAAGCATAAATAATCCATATTAGGACTTGATCCCGGAACCTCTGCGGTTAACCGCTAATCCATAGGGACCTTTAACCAAAGCTGCAACGTTTGTGATAATATTACGTTGAAAGACTCCATTCAGTCAACATAAGCTGTAATAGGTAATTATAATATACATTTTCATTTTTTGTGTGTTTCATTAGGCTATAGCTTTGGGAATCCTTTAATAGTTTCACGAATTTACTGAAATATCTACCCTTGCTTTATTATTACTAAACGGCTTAAGACTTTCAATTGTTCAAAATTTTCTTTGATGATTTATTTGGAATTAAATTATTACCTACGGTATATTTATTTGTATAAGCAGATATTAACAATGCCGACCTCCTGTGGTCTAGTGGCTAGCGTCGCTGCCTCACAAAACAGAGGGCCCTGAGTCGAATCATGTCACGTGCTTGGTTTTTTGTGCCGTCACGTTCATGGAGACTGAGAATCGCTGATCCCGTATCATTCCTAATTAAGTTTAATGTAAGATGATACTCCGCAGTCAACCCGGTAGGCCATGGTCCTGCATAGGTTTCAGAGTCAAAGAAGAAGAAGATATTACACTTATTATATTTTATCAATTTTCTTTTTGGACCTTTTGTGTTTAATTTTCATCTATTTGTATCTTTGAAAAATTTAACTTCATAAGAAATTTGTATGTGTATGCAAAATTATTGACGAAACGTAGTGTGTAATGTTTTGAATATTTTTCCTTTCGCAAACGATGTATACATTTCTGTGCATGTATTTCACGACTGTTTTAAGACTACAAAACGAAGGTGTTTCTATTGTAGAAACTCGACTTTTAAAGATTGTTACTATGAAGATAACTATGTGGTCATAAAAATTACTAATTAACATTATTTGTAAGATATTTTCTTGTAAGATTAAGGATAATTGTACAACAATGAGGCAGTTCCCAATTGCTTTATCCTTCAGCAGATTCTCCAATGCCAAGGTAAGAGTAGAGACTTAAGAACTGTGGCTTCAAATGGTGACGTTATCAGGTTCCTTCACTAAAATGTTTGCAACAATTTGTCTTTGAGGTCACTGATTCAATAAAGCGTATGAGTAATAATTGTTTGTTGTGGCACGATTTAATATCTTCCTAGGAGGCATTTTGACTTTCTTGTTCGCCATGAAATGTTACTGTTCTGGGGCACATGCGTAACAACTATGACGACTGCTTCGTTTGTAAGTACTAGGAATCATTCAATAAGATTTTAGGGGTTATTGGCTACATGATAGTGATCCTGAAACAGGCAATTCCCCTTTAATAGCATTGGAAGGGAACAGAGGTGGGGAGACATGGCCAAGAGTTGCGGTGAATTAGATTTATAAGTTTATGTCTGCGAATAGAAAATTGAATAACGAGAATGAAGAGTTATTTAAATGAGAAAAATTTTATCTAGTCTCTCTTACAGAGAGGCGACTTGACGAACACAGTCGGCTAGAGCTGCGCGGATGTTGTTTTCGTCTTGATGAATAAAGTCTGAAGTTTTCTTTGAAAAGTAGTCAGGATAGCACAGAGTTTTATCAATATTTGTGTCAAGTGTAAGAAAGAATAATATCTGCAGACATTTCAAGAAACTATCCTAGGCTACAGCATAATTACTTTCCTAGGAAATACTAAGTGATAAATATATATTAATACAAGGCCGATTGCAATATTTTGTAAAGAAATAATTAATATTATTAAAGTATTAAGAAAATATAACATGTTATTGCACAATAAAATTAAAGCAATAGAAACTAAGTAATAAAGAATTTTTTAAATACAACCTGGGTTTACATGAAAAATAATGACGTTTCGTAGTTGACTTCAACAAAAGGGATTATCTCTCAGACACTAATATTATCCACCCAAAATTTTCATCTACACGTATCTCTGATTTCTTTAGTTTTAAAGTTAAATATCTTTGTGGCACTTAATTTTAATTAACACATTAGTAAAGAGACTTGAAGTTCATCTGACTACATTGAAATAAATAAAAAATTAATTAGTCAGAAAAATATAATTAAAGAAAATATTAATACCCTTACTTTCTTCAGATGCAAATATAACATTTTTCTATAAATCAATAATAAAAATAAAACTAATTTAATGATCTTAATATTTAAAACACAAGTTGCTGTATATATCTTATAACTTATTTCGTTGATATTTAATGGTTAAAAATCTACGTGTGCATTTTACCCACACTTTGCAGCTAAAATGAATATTATATACACAAAAATATATAGCCTATTGTTGATATTTAAATTAACAATAGAAAAATTTGCATTTATTGATAGAATATTATTTTAAAATACAAAGGATTCTAAATTTTTATTTAAATAGTTAGTATAATTTCTCACATAAGTATCAGACTTTTTATGTATAATTCGAAATATTTCTCTCATAAATTGTGGACAGAAGACTACTTACGTTTTATCTATTCCTTCCTTCCTCCATGGCTCTACAGACCATTGAGGGCCTGGGCCTACCGGGTCGACTACGGACTGTCGTCTCCCATGACACATACCGAATTTGGAGTGTCACGTGGTCAACGTATCGATCCTCCAACAGTTTTAATTCCGATCTCCGCGACCACGACGACACAACAGGAGGTGGTTTCTATAGAAACTATAATTACTTAAATAAATATGTCTGGACACTACACAAAGGGTTTGAATGTTAAATTTCACATTTTGTGTCATTAGTACGATATTTTAAAAAAACTAACATTTGATTATGTAACCAAATTTTTAGCTTAAACAATTAGTTCTGTAAATAATATTACGTTTAATTATTGTGATAATTTTGTGTTAACTATTTTTTAGGATCTCTAAAATATTGGAATATTTAAAAATAACACAAATTCTATTATAACCAAAGATGTCAATAGATTTGTATCATAAATTTTCAAAAGATGGCAGAACCATAAAAATAAATTTCTAATAGGCTTTCTAAAATGTAAATTTCAATGTCGCTATTAAATTGAATCACTATAGTTTTAATTTATTTGTAAGTTAGAAGCTATGAATAGAAATGTAGTTGAATAGTATTAACAGTTTAGTCAAAATTATTTTATGATAGCACTCATGAAACAATTTCATTGGCTTCTCTAGCAGAACATAAAGCATACCTTTTTGGTTGGAATAGGTATTGTAAGACATGCTATTAAGCACTGTTCCTGAAGTAGTTTATGATACGAATTGGTAATTTACTTAACAGATTGTTAGAAACTTTGACCAAAACCTCCAGAAAATGAATAGTGTGTTCCGTCTTAAAGTCGAACGTAATGTTGAATTGTGATGGTAGATTCTTGAAAACATTGAGAAACTTATTCTATGTAATTATATAATGAAGCAAAATGTTTTATCCAGATGTCTGAAATGGCTATATGTTTTAAAATATAATAACCGTTCTAAATTTTCTCATTACTCTTTCAACGAGAAATAAGGATTTCTCATATCCGAACCACTAATTTTGTGACAGTATAAAGTAATTCAAAATTAAAGCGATTAAGATAAAAAAAATTAATTTAAATGATTTTTCAAATTGTTATTTTGAAAGTATGTATAATAGAACACTGAGATATGCGCGTGGAATATCACATTTTATTTCATTATATTCGTAGATTCTTTGGTCTGGGTAAGATACTTGTCATTCCTCAGCAAGCCAGAATATGGACAAAAGACACCTTTATCCACATATCTGATATGACTTAATGTTTTAAAATATAAAACTAAATAGTATATTCGGACAACAGCTACTCTCGGAATATGTTGGTGAATAATAACGGCAAACTGGAAATTTTTGAGAGGGGCAGAAGTTGTACTCCAAACAGGAGCGAGGCAGAAAAATATTTTTTTTTTGTCTTTTGAGTGAAAAAGTTATAACGTTAGGAAAGATAACAAGTGACTTCTGATACAGTTAAATAGCTATGTTGCAGCGGCTGTAATTATCACATCACAATAAGTAGCGTGAAGTGCGGAGAAGTTATCCAGTTGCAGAGCCCAGTAGGATCGAACACACAGTTGAATACAGATTCCGCCAAGGGCCACGTTGCATTGATAGTAAATAGCCAGAACCAAATTAAACTCAACGTTAGTCCGGCCGGCAGATTTGCATCACAGCTGAAAATGATGAACCCAGCACTGACCGAGAGAATACAATGTATTAAAGCCGACAAAAATATTTTTCTCCCTTAACGCCCTTTTAGAGAATTTTGATCGAGTTTAGTTTTTTATTTTAAATTTTCACTTGTAAGAGTCAATTCTAATAAAGTGACTTTTGGGATTTAAGAATATTTGCATCAGGTTTGAGAAATTTGTTTGTTAAATAAATTTTAAATTTAGTTTCAAATGATAAATAAATACTAAAATTTAAACTATTAAATTTTAATTCAAATAAAATTATTTTGGTGAGCATGTCACAGTAACGAAATAATAATAAATGCTGTATTGTTCTAGCTTAAAGGCTGCTTCAATATTTATCAAGAAATTTAAATCTCCACCCATTACAACCGTAGCGATGAACACAAATACGTGCGGATTTTGTGGTACGGAATCAAAGGAAAGCTGTATGCGGGAAGTTAAGGTTACAGCCATGGGTAATAAAAGTCCGACACAACGGCGCGAATGGAGTTTTTCCCAAGTATCATGAAATTTGGTGGCATCAGATGGTGTTTTCCCCCAAAAACGTTCGTGGAGGGCGGGGGGAGGAGAGACAAACGGCTCTACTCAGGGAGAAAAAAGAAGAATTTTTATTGGACAAGATCGAACCCCGCCACCGACGGAATAAGAAATAAGGAAGTAAGGGAAAATTATTAAAAACCATAGAAAAATTGTGACATGTGACATTGAGGACAAGGAGTTTGAGACATTAAGGTGATAGGAGGCTAAGATGAAATTTTAAGGGTTGTTGAAGATTGATTAGATGAGGGTGATCCAGTCTAAAGTGCTCTTCATTGATCAACGGGGAAGTCCAGATTGGTCCAGCGACAAATTCCAGGCAAGCTGAGACGACACGGCAAATGTCACTGGTAACGTTTTACCCTTTTCCTCCTACTGCTAATTCCGAGTAGGACTCTGCTTTATAGGAAGGCCCATTTAGACGACCCTAAGTTAAAAATCATGTATTTAGTTGTAAGAAATTTCATTTGTATAATTATATATATATATATATATATATATATATATATATATATATATATAGAGAGAGAGAGAGAGAGAGAGTTTATTATAAGAAATTAAGATACACTCAATCAGAGTACAATGTAATAAATAAATGTAAAATATAATATTATTCACATTTTTATAATAATTTATTCATCGTAAAACAATATTATCCACCTTATTACTACTCAATGTGTAATATGAATAGATGTAGTACCCAAAGATCATCATTAGGAATAATTTTAGACACTCAAGTTTATTTCGTTTTGTTAGTTTCATTTAAATGTCAGTGTTTCTGTTATTAAAATTTATTTCTGACTCGTTTGTCTGTTGTGCCATTTATTTTAGGGATTTATTTGTCTTTCGGTTATGTCAGATACTCTGTGGGAAGTTAGTCCTTTGTGACTGATATTTACTCAATTTCTTAAAATCCATCAAGTTTTTTAGCATCTGTTAAAGTACAACACTCTCTGGCACTATGTGTGAGTCAGCCAACAAAATATTTTAGTATGTGTAATTTTGTACGAAATATTGGTCTTAATTTAATAAAATAATTCAAATTAGAGAAGGAAACGATAATTTAGTTTTTCAAATAATTTCATAGTGGGAGAAATATAAACGACGGGTTACAATTCAAAACTTGTGGATGTAACATAGATAATACTTAATTTTTGTGACTTATTTATTACTTTTTCTATTTATTTAGAATGATATGTCAGACACATATTTCATTTAAATTGGTATTCATATCGTTATTTTTCACATACGAACGTTCGACATTGACAATTCTTCTTCATTTAAACTTTATCTTACTTTTTTTCCGGAGTATTGTCTTTAATTGCAAACGCAAGAGAAACTCAGAAAACATTCCTGCTCCTTTCTTTCCATATTGAATCGTATTCAGTCATACATAATATCCTGGATGTCTGAACAGAAGCAACTGTCATCTTTTGTTTGTTATATACACAAACAAGTATATTTTAGTAGCAGCAAAATAAATGACACGATTTTTTGTTACCACTTTTCTATTATTATTAGTTTCAATCATAAATATCTGAATGTGTGCGTGATATAGGTAATATAATATATCGTGCGGTCTGCTAAACTGTTGAATTCCACGCACGTGTGAGCGAGAAGAGCTCAAATGTGTCATTTCAAACCATTATACGACTAGCGTGTGTTGTGGCTTTTGGATGAGCAACTGTTACGGGATATACATCGCGCTGTCGTTATAGCGATGATAATGCAGTCAACAACAAAGAGCTGAAAATGAACAATTGTAAATGGAACATTTACGTTACCTCCTGTTGGGTGAAAGAGTGGCTCATTTTGAATTGTTCTCAAATATCGGTTGATATGTATTTTAACATGATCTACATACACCCTCCGATAATTAAAATCATTTTCTGTCCAGACTTTTAAGACACGTTTCTCAATTTTCCGTCATAACATTACACCGCCAAATTAGCTGCAAAGACGGAATTGAGGCACATAGCGCGAAATTTGTTTATTTATCACAAAGATATCTCTACGTTGGCGAAAAGGCTGAATGTAACTGAATGGAAAATAAAGACGCATTAGTTACATAACAGCTTAATATTTTATTTGAAATTTTTTGCAGTGAACATTATTATAAATATACGTTGACTTAACTAAAAACAGCGCTTTATACTTGCAACATTACGAAACATTATTTTAATGTAATGTAAATTTGTTTGGGATTCATTAACGAAGCTGAAAGTTTTTATCCTTTTATTTCATAAGACAAATATTTACATACGCTTAAAAGTTTTGCATCAAGCCAAAAACACATTTTGAAATATCATTTACAATGAAGAATCAAATATATCGAAACTTTTCTCAGAAACCTGAAGTCCAGTATGCAGCAGTTTTTACCGATGTTTGTAGTGAGTACAACACCTGAGTTTGCTTTTTTTCCTCGACTAGCAGTTTTTAAAGGTCAGCGCGTCAGGCAGTGACAGTAACGTTAAACTTTCCTTGAATTCCCAGTTGATCTCATTTCAACAACGTATAACTTTATTTGCATTGAATGATTAATGCATATTATTTCTGTATTACCACGCAAACTTTTATCTCTCGGTGGAGAAAAATATTACATCGTATTAAGAAATTAAATTAATTACCGTTCTTACATAAATCACGCACGCATAGGCCAAATTAGTATGGAGCTCAGGATGTTGGATATATTAATACATTAGTGCAAAAATAAAGTAATTAAGTACACAGGAATACAATATTGGTTATGAGCTACGTTTTATTCAATAACAGAACATTATAATTAAATATTTTTTGTGTGACGAATAAAATTCACTCAAATATTTACAATAGTTATAATAACAAAACGAGAAACTCCACATTTTACGAAATCTACTCCTCAAACGAATAATGACTATCGACGTGAACAGTCATTATCTAGCAGATAAATATTGTTAATTTTAAATTAGAGCAATTCAGAGCCCCATCATGTATGCAAGAAGCTATACACCTTTTGACTCATTGACTTTTGATGGAAAAAGCTGTTTGGTTCCTGAAGATTAATTCGCTACATTCACTTTCCTTATTTGGAAAATTAACTGACCTTTTTACTATAAGACTGATATATATATATATAGCCCATTTTATTTCGTCACTGGTTACTAATTCGCCATATTGGAACACTCAGATACAAGTAAACACAAAGTGGCGCCAGTGAGCAGCATCGAACCGACGTAAAACCAACCGTTTGCTACTTAAAAACTGTACCGAGTCTAATTTTCTTGATCCCTATAAATCAGGAATTAAAAACTGCAACTGAAGGCGTAGGTTCAGGTGATCCACCAAAGTGGTTGAGTGAACTAGATACCTGCGAGATGAAGGCAGAGATATTTCTGCAGTTGCGCACGGAGAGCTGAAAAGAAGAAAGAGGTTTGGGGCAGACGTAATATAATTGAATTCAGTCGTGTCATATGAACTAGGAGTAGGTAGGGGTGAGATTAAGTTAAGTTTGGAGCGTTGAACATTCATAAATTAGGGAAAGTAGTTTGATGTGAGGTTGTGAAGCAATTCAACCAGGAACGAAACATCAATCCGCAACTTAATACCTAGGAGAAAGACCAGGTACCGACGGCAGAAATCATCACTGGAAGGAGCCGTCTACCGAAAGCGGAAGAACGACGAAAGCAGCCCGAATCACTGAAGGGAGGAGGAAACCGCCGTTTCACAAAGGACATCCCGTGTGTGTCTGTGCCATGGTCCCGAATGTGTCATGACTGTCGTTCTGCTGCAAAACCCCCCCAAAAATGACCCTTATAAACTTGATTATAAGCTGAGCTAGTCATAATAAATTTTTAAATTGGACCCCAAGTTTTTCAATTATTGTTTGTTTAATTTCTGTTAATAAATTTAAATTGTTTTATTTAATCTAACCAAATAATTTATTTTTTATTTCAATTAATATTTAATATATATATAAGTGAAAAATGTGCCTTTCAAAATAATGTAGTCTATAAAGAAGCTATCCATAAACCGAATTTTGCTGCAATTAATTTTTTTATCTGCTATATACTGAAATTATTTTTAGGCCTCCAATATTACACATAATTACATTATAAAAAGTGTTTGGAAAAATTGATAAAACTTTAAGCAACATGTATACTAACATTATGGCTTACATCAAGTAAATTATGCATCCTCTGAGCAACAATTGATTTTAATTGCAATGTGCACGCTTACAACTACAAAGTTTTTAATATGATAAACAACAAGACAGCGTTATTACTGAAAACTTCGTTTAGTAGAAGATCATTTTTAATAAATAATAATTCAAAAACTAATAGCCAATAAATCCCCATCAATACTGCCCATTACTTTTAAATGCCTTTCATTTAAAATATAATGATGATGTTTTAATACATTTAAATTGCAAAAATAATACGCAGTAAAAATATAATTTTCAAAAGTTGTTGAAATTCAATTGTAATTTTTTTTACAAATTGTTCAGTTTAAGACTCACAATTTTTTTGTTCTGTTACTTAAGTTACACATAGCATAGATATTTATTATGAATTTATCTTAATTAAGAAATTGTTGAAATCAGTATTTGAAAATTTTTCCACATATTGCACAAATTGTAAATGCTGGAGATATTAGCCGTCATTGCAAATAATAGTTAAATATTACTACAGTACTAAAGGTATATTAATTGTTGCATTACGAAGTGGAGAATATGAGGGGTTCATAAATAATCATAACTCACTAAGGAAATTTGAAGGCAATAGAATTGAGTTAGTTTCAATAGATTTTGATAATCATACAAAATTCAGTTTTATGTAGTATGATTTCGTAAATTCGGTGACACTATGAATTATTGTTAACTTCAGGTGGACTTTTATTTCGTAGCAATAGAATGAGAATACTATATTTTCCTAAGCTAGCTGTTATTTTCCTGTCATGAACTTGAAAACTACATTCAATTAAGACCAGCTCAACTGTTACGATGTTTATATTTACAATCTTTCTGAATACAAAGTTCTAAAAGTTATCTAAATTCCTACATGTATAAGCATAAAAATGGAAAGGGTCAAGTTATTTGAATTCTTGAGATTATTTTTCTTGTCATTCTGTGCAAATATTCACAATAAACTATTTTCCCTTAACGAGAAAAAAATTTGATAGCTTATTATCTGATGCACGTTTTATGTAGGTTTCATGAATATTCTCTTTTGCCGCTTTATTTGGTGTCACAAACTTTTATCCCAGTCGTCCTAGCGAACACGTGATGACCAATCAAGGCAATGTGTCCAGGAAGAGCAAGAATAATGGCCGATATTAAATTTGGAAAAAATGTCAGCACAATGTCGGTTTAAAATGCACAAAGCTAGTAGCTATTTTTTTCCTTTATTTCTCCCTCTCTCTGTAATCACCCCACTTTATTTTGAAAGCCCGCGTGCTGGAGGAAGTTGCGAGCCCTAAGCCTGGCATCCCCGCCCACCTAGACGGAAAGCGGCCACCCTGTTATTGAGGGGATTACAGAGCCCTGTTAACAGCACAGCACAGCAGCAGCATCCCTTTACTCACTGCAGAGGGCTGAGAGGGTGGAGGAGTGGAGATTGTGGAGCGGCGGCCGTCGTTATCAGCAAGGGCTGTGCTGGTCTCCAAACAATGTAACACTTTGAAAGCGTACTCGAATTCACCCCACGATACCTTGATTCTACCACCGCCACCGCTTCCAATTAAGCGGGAATCCGCTTTCTAGAAAATGTACCTGCTGATTTAGTTTCTGTTCACGTGCGTATGCGTGTCTGTTCGACTCTCTCATTACGGACTCAGGAATTCGGTTAGTAAAATCAGGTCAGATACCCTTCCTGTATTTGACCGACATAGAAACAAGACTTGACATATATATATACCTCTAAAACAATCTTTTCAATAGCAAAGATTATCAAAACATTAATACAATGAGACTTTTTTCACTCTCTACTTAACTGTTCAACATCGCGGGACTTTTAGAAATAAATAGAAACAACGTAGACCCTACTTTCAGAGACACTTCAATTTAGAACCATGATGAACCAAATGTATCTACAAATTAGACTTCTGCGCTGAAAGACTACCTATTTCGAAGTCGATCACATTAATTTTCTCCCTCATTCTTTGTTAATAATTATCATAATAAACGTAACGAATTGTGCATAGATATTCTTCCACAAAGCGTTTTAATTAGAATACTAACCAGTAAAAGTAACCAATTCGTGGTTTATTTGAATTGGAATTTATTGATTACAGATTTGAAAGGGTAGCTAAATTTAAAAATCTGGGAAACCTAAGAACACAAAATATTGATAAATCAGTAGAAATTAATAGTCGAATTACAATGGCAAATAAGTGTTATCACGGGCTGAAATTGTGACTGAAGTCCTACCTCCTAAGCATTAAGACCAAAATGAAGCCTTACAAAACACTAAACAGATCTGTTCTATTATATGGAGCCGAAAGCTGGACTTTTCTGAGGCAAAGAAAAACAAACAACAGATTTTTGGAATGAAGGTCCTAAGAAAAATCTATGGACCAACTCAGGATGGAGGACTTTGGAGAAAGGATGAAAGGATTGGACCACATATACAGAATGGAGGAAATATATGTAAATGAATTTCTTTCTACGAGATGATTGGTACGAGGAAGAGAGGGTGAACAGATGGTGTACACAACTACCTTCAGTTGACGGGTGTCAAAAATTGGAAGATGTTAGCTATGAATAAGATCCATGTGAAAGAGAGTAGTGAAGACGATCTTCAAGATGGCTGGAATCGGGCTTATGTGCCAAATAAGATGAAGAATTGATAATTTATTTTACTTTCAACCATAGAAGCATTACAAGCTTACTTTCTGTTTTTTTTTAAATTAGGATATTTTTTTATAAAATGTAAAACAACTTGTGAATATACGTCTATAACCCTGGCATGTAATTCTACAGAAATAAAAATTTGTAATTTTGTACATGAAAAACAATCCACAATTTTAAAGCAGTCACAAACATTTTATGCGGTTTACGATAATGCTTATATATTTTCATTGACATTAATGCTATAATACATTCATTTTTGTCTTTCTTAGTGCTATTAGACATTAATTCGTGTCTTTTCTAGTGCTATAAGACATTCATTTTTGTCTTTCCTATACATAGTGTCACGCTCTATTGACCAACGAATTAATGTGGAGACATCAGTATATTCGTCAAAAAACAATTAACAATAAATAAATATTTGTAACATTACGTTGAGTTCCTTAAATTTTGAATCTCATGAGGTGTGATTTAAATATAAAACTAAAACAGAAATTTACAATCACATATAATACTATTGTAAGATATATAATAAAGCATTACTTTCGAAATCAAAAGATTTCGACATTTAATTCAACTGAATCTGTGTTGTCTTGAACATAGTTTCTAACAATAAGATAGTAACCAGTTGGTACCGAAAATTCAATCACTCAGGCAGAATAATCAATCCCTTAAGTGGGAAAAATATTTTGTCAGAGTACTGAAAATATTTGTAGTCATGTTACTTTAGCGGGAGTATTTTTGACAGTCGAGATACTGGAAATATATTTTTGACGTTTTCAGTGTAGGTTTAGTCACGAGTTAAACAAGAATTAAATAATGTATCGGATAATGTAAATAAATACCCGGGTAACGTCGAGTCTCCAGATAGTATACATGTAAACAAGTGAATAATAAGATTAGTAGTTTGTGTCGATAAATTATATTTTATTAAAGCTTTTATCATTCTATCCATGAATATTAATCGATTTATATTGTGATAAAAAAAGCGGATTTTGTGATGTTGTGGCGTTATGAGGCGCAGTTCGGCCAACAACAATGGCTAGTTGGCTGAAAGATGATGATTCCCGCGGGAGTGTCCCGCCGAGCGTGTATAAAAAATGACGATGGTGAACCCCTTGCGGGAAAACCCCGCCGAACGAGTGTAAAAAATGAGGGCGGGGAACCCCGAAATTTTGTGAAATAGGGGAATTCCCGTCGGAAGATTTAAAAGGGAAGCCGATGGGTGGCTCACCCCCAGAAGGCAGACGAGTGGAGGAAAGGACAGACTTGGTCCGAGCAGCCAGAAGCCAGATGAGAGGACGGAGGTGGTCCGAGCTGTGAGAAGTCAGACGAATTGAGGAGAGGACGGACGAGAGCAGACGTGTCCAGACGTGATCAAATCCTGCAAGACGCCAGAGAGACGCACAAACATTCGAGAGGTGGATGTTTGTTGGCCCAGTAATTGTGGGTAAGCTATAAAAAAAATGTGAAACTTGCTCATTGCTCTGGATAAATAATATTTAATGATTTTTCTTTCTATTTTCAGCTACTGCATACTCCATATCTTGAGAGACCCAAAATCCCCTAAGATTAAGCCCGTGTATTCAGTTTAAATTAATAAATGAAAAATTTTAAAATTGATCATAATTTGTTCTGTTAATTAATAAATGTTTTATACCCAAACAAGTATATTACAAATCTTAAAATTGATCATAATTTGTTCTGTTAATTAATAAATGTTTTATACCCAAAAAAGTATATTACAATATATATATATATATATATATATATATATATATAATTTGTATGTATTTATTAATGTTAATTTATTTGATATAATATATGTTTTTATAGGTATTGTTCTTCTGTCATTTGGTGTATTTTTATTGATTATTAATGAAGAGTACGTTTGTTACATGTATGTATTATTTTCAATAATACGTATTTAATGTGCTTTTTAACGATGTACATTTTTTGACTTGTTCTATTTTCTGAACCAAAATACAACTAGGATACAGCTAGAAGTTGTAGAAAATTCTAATACGAAAGTGTAGTTCATGAGTGTTAAAAACAGAAAATAATAAATTATATATTACGATTAATAACAGTTCTATCTAATATTGATATCAATTAATATCAATAATGTCTTTTAAAGAACTGAATTTGTTACTTTTTTAAAAAAAATTGAGGCATATTCGTAACACTGGTTGTAATGTATCAGAACTCTCTCTTTGTTATATACCTTCTCGACGGAATGTTTGTTCTGGTTCCCCTTTAGTACGTTCGAATAAATACATTTTCTCTCGGCTTGAAAGCGAGAAGAGCAGAGAGCAAAGGCGGAAGGTTAGCTGCCCACGAGGTTTAGGGGAAGGGATATATTCGTGGAAATGTGGCAAGAGATTGTAGGTAATTTGTGCCCGAGCCTGGGGTGTGGCTTGGTAGGCCACGGTTGAACGTGATATCGGCGATGGGGCAGGTATTTAACTCGAACGTGCAACGAATACCACATTGTGAGGTAATAATCGCCGCGAACTCTCACCCTGTCGGATCGGCCACCTTCTACTACTCAGCGTTGAGCTAGATTCAACAGCGTTATGCGACACAACGAAATACAATATACTTTGCCTCTTCGATCGCTCAAAACCTTTCTTCTAAATAGATTGTATTTCTGTTACACGGACAGAGAGTAATAAGAAGTGATTTAGGATATCTTTGTAATTATTAACTGATTTAATTTTATTTCTGCATCAATGATCTCTTACTGAAATTTGGCACATCCCTATGCTTGTAGACTCATAGTGTCTTAAATATTATGACGTTTGTAGGCAAAGGCAACACATTACTCAATTTACGTACAGTAGTTAATTACACTGTGAGTTGAAAGGCTCGTGCATTGAAACCAATGTGCACCAACGTAAATATTCCATTAGTGATAAATAAAAATCTTCGCGCAGGACCCCATTTAAAATTATTGTGTTTTTTCTTTAAATAAATGCATATAAAAAGCTATTATTATTTAAATTAATTAATAATTAATAACACTATTTACTAACTAATAAAACATTATAGCTGAATATATAATTCTGTTGAGCATTATTTGGCAATGTATAACGCCAAATGTTGCCCGAGTATCAGCGAAACATAATGACGTTAGTACAAAATGAAACACAGCAATAAAACAGGATTATGAGATTAGTCAATTAACCAGTGATTAAAAAGGATAAAGGAAGACACTGAAAATTAAAGTGCAGTAAGTTATGCTTTAACATTATTAACATTTTTCTGGAGATATTGAAATTTATTTTATAATGGGGGACGTGGCTTTTGAACTGAAATGAAATGATAATATTTTCTGAAAATAGTTGGTACAGTAGTAGTGAAGGTTTCGATGTAGTTCCTGACAATATTGTATTTGATCAACTGGGTGAAACAGGTATAAATGAAACAGTAGTATATGTCTTTAATTCCATAAATCGTCATGAATGAATGATCAATAAAAGGACTGACACCAGGATGGACACATTTATTAGACGATTAAGCTCAATAAGTAAACTATAGCTGACATGTGTAAAGCGTATAACATATGAAGTTCATCCTGTACACTTTCAACCACTTGGCTGCCTGTGTACACATTTTATCCTCTATTTCAGGTCAATGCTTCCATACTGTAATATTAGAAAGAATTTATTTTATTGTTCAACAACTTTTTTATGTATTGGTACACTTAAAAGCTAATTATTTATAATTATTTTTACACTAACGGACGTGGTTTTACGCATTCCGAAAAAAGGTAGACAATGAGAGATGCCAAGATGTTCTGTGATGGACAGAGAACACTTCGTTTTGGAACACTGATGGAGGAACATCACTGCTGACTGCAATCTATAAAATTTCTATTCTTTACTGAAATATTAAAAATTATCATCGCATATTTCCAAAAGTTATTTTCCTCTCAAGAAAGTGTTCAGGTAGCAAATTCTATGCTTATTAGAATTCATAGCATATGTCTTGAAATCCGTGAGTTTGTAGCCGTGAATGCTGACAAAAGAAAAATACCTTAATATTTATTTTTTGTTTCCAATACAGGGTTTACGTCGTTCCCAAAAATGTGCTGATAAAACTGTAATACTTAATAGTAATGAAATTATCACTATATCTAACTCTTTTATTTTATATTTATTTGTTGGAAAATAAATAGTTTCATCTGTAAATTTACGGTATGTAAGGCATCTGAGCGAATTTGGATCCTACTCAGAGCGATATTAGCACACGGCTGCTCGTTGCAATTTCTCGGAAAACCTTCACCATCTCATGTTGTAGCAACGTGTGTGTGAGGGCGGGTGTGAGAGGAGTAGAGGGGGCAGATAGATTATTGCGATACTTTCATAGGACGTCGATTGCCTACGAACACAGAAGCCATCAATCTCGGTCGGTGCCAGGTGCTACAGACGTTCTTGGGGGGAGGAGGGTTTCAAAAGTTGGTAGCACTGACGCAGCAAGCAGGCAGGTTGGTATAGTGTGTGTGACAGAGAGAGAGAGACAGGAGATAGATAGAGGGAGGAAGGGAGAGAGAGATTTTATTAGAGCACCTGTCTCTCCAGACAATTACGTACGAGGACCGGGACAGGAAAAGCTGTAAGTACCAATATCGCGACAACAAGAGACGTTACCATAGCAACCACTTCATGCACACGCAAGAGATCACTTGCTCAAATTCAGGAAACTATTCGTTGGTACATTACAGAATATGGAGCGGACGTCTAGTATTCCACATTATTAAAGAATTATATAGAGGGAAAAATATTTTATATTTCCACATCCGCAAGGCTCTGTTACTTAAGTGGTGTTACGTACGTAAATTTAAATCATTGTCGACAATAACACAGAATGATGTCGGGTCTTTACCAAAGTGACTCAAAGAAATTAATAGTTACTTAACTACAAATGTCAATTTAAAAACGGTGTAACTTCATTTTTCATAGCCACTTCTTTCATTTTATTACAGGATTAATTGAAATATATGAAGTATAGGCATAAAAATGAATAGTAATTAATGCATCTACAGGAAGAAGGTAAAGTGTAAATAGTTAACGAAAATTGTAAATCATCATAATCATCTGTTATATAATGCATGACTAGTATCACATGACTGAAAATGACCCGTTCATCTGTCCAAGAAGAATCTTGTAAAAATTGTAAGTATGCGTATATGTATTTATATCTGTGAGTTTCACTCAACTTTTAATGGAATCCCAAGTATTTTGTATGTGTTCTTGGCGACCCGGAGAAAAACACTGGAAGGTGAAACACGAATTCCATCCATAGAGAATCTCGTGGAAGAGGTTGGTACATTATGAATCGGTTTTCTGACTTTAAAATTTACATTAAATAAAAAGACGGCCAATAATTCAGCATATAAATGTATCACTATTTATTCGAAAGCTATGTTTCGTCTCCATTTTGAGACTTCCTCAGGCGTAAAATTTAGCAATTCATCATGTTTAATCCTTCTATCCTCTGCCAAAAAGATTATTGAATGTACATGTGAAGAATTACACGAATTAAATGTTATTTATTACGAATTGGTGTTCAATCCGGTGTTATGGAACTGAGTGAATTTATTTCTGACATACAGAGCGCTGACTAAGAAATTCTTCAGATCCTACGGGTGTGAATGAAAGACAGCGAATTCGATGATTGCCATATAATAATAAATGTGCAGTGCAATTTCTAACAAAGTTTCTAAACTCTTAAGTGGGGGTACAGACTATTTTACACTATCTGAGGGTGCTGAGAATATTTTTAACTATTTTCGCCGTACCGTACCGTATTTTAACACTATAAGAGTACCCGGAGTATATTATAATCCCTAAATATAACAAGAGTATATGTAATTCTATTAGGATACAGAAAATATTTTCATCTCTCTTACAGGAAAAATAACCAGTTTTAGACTTTTTTAGTTACTCTGTTTATTTAATGTGCCATTAGAATTCTTGACTTGAATAAGAGAATGTGAGTCCTCATGCCGCCTACGATGAAAATAAAATATTGCCACGATAGGGTGTTTAAAAACATAAACGTTGAAAAATGTGATACACTGGATGTCGGTTTAATTACGTGTGAAGAAGGAGCTAATAGTTGAATTAAACATTGTACCTGTCAAAAATAAATAAATATCCAGGCTATGGAGTGCACTCAGTTAGTGTAAATATTGAATGAAATGATTGTTAACAGCTTGTACGAACTATTAACAAGAAAAATTAATTATTATGAACAACGTAGCATTTGTTAAAATGTATTTAAATATTAATTAAAAATAAACAAAATATCTACATGGAAAGCGGGGTACACCAGTTGGTGAGACAGATATAGGAAACAGATGCTGGACTGCAAAACGTACCCATGTAAACTCCGACAATAATCAGTTGATTATGAAATTCAGCCTGGAAATGAAGATGGGAGTTAGAAAAACTGAAAAAAAAGGATGTGCTTCAGAGTTTCAAAGAAGGTAGCAGGAATAGAATAATAGAGAAAGAAGAAAGAACCAATATAGAACAGAAATGACAGTCTTGAAGGAAGAAAAACGAGGAATAATAACTCAGACCAATTGATGAAAGGCGTAAAAATAAAAAAGGCGAGCGATGAAAATAAAGAGAAATACAGACGCTTGAAGAATGAAATAGATAGAAATTGCAAAGTAGGTACAAAATAAATGAAAAGTTGTTGAAGACTTCATAGTGAAAGGGAAAGTAAATAGAAAATAGGAAAATCAAGCAAACATTCGGACAACAAAGGAAAATATTAGCAAGAACATCAGTAGGGCTGACGAGAAGCCAATTCTAGATAAAGAAGAAAGGTAGAAAGAAGGAAGGTATATCTATAAAACCTGTATCACTGTGGAAATATAGATCAGCCAGTTGTAGAAGATGAAAAAAAGAAGAGACGGATGATAAACATTTGGGGACAAAATTTTAATGTCGTAGTTTGATAGGTGCTGACAGATCTGAGCCACTGTAAAGCGGATTTAATAAGATCATCGGGCGAAGAAGCAATATCATAACTGTTCAGGATAGTTTGCGAAATCTAAGAAAGAGGAAGAATAACAGACGATTTTAGTAAAAACATAATTATACCAATACCGAAGAAGACTGGGGCTAATAAATGCGAACAGCACAGGACTATTAGTTTAATATCTCATGAAAGATAAATAGAATGCTTCTGTTCTTATCCCACACACTTCGTCTAATGCTAATTGAAAAATACTCTCAAGTCTCAAAGTGTGGCCTATTACTCTATCCGGTTTCTTAGTCAAAGTACTCTATATTATTCCCTCTTCCCCTATTGTGTTTAGTACTTCATGGTTAGTTACCCTATCCACCCATCTGATCTCTCAGCATATTCCTGTAGCACAACAATTCAATAGCTTCTATTCTTTTCCTGTCTGGAACTTCTATAGCCCACATTTCGCACTCACTTAGGTTTCAAAAATATTTTCTGGTAATTTTCGTCCGTAAACTATGTCGAAATTTTTGTTATAATTAATTATAATTTAACGTTTAATTAAAATGAGGCAACTCTCCTTCGGTATCAAAATTGGGCAGTTCCAATTGATTATCAGTACGCTTCGTGCTTTGATTAGATACAAATTTTCTTGCTTTTAATTGAATTTGTGTTTTTCACCGTATGGTCGTCGGTCTAGAAATTAAAAAATCTGTTGCTTGATTGAGAATATTAACCCAATAAATGTATAAAATATTCGGCTTATATTGGTGTACTATTGAAAATAACTAGTTGAGATTTCTTTTATAATAAATTTAATTACATAATTGTTTCTATCTCCAGGGAAGAATCTTTGTGCAATTCAGCTAGAGGAATTATTACCATTTTATTCATGTGGATATTACTGCTATTATGTAAATTAATATGACGCAACTATACATTCACGTCGCTACTTTTTTAATTAAACGTTTAATAACAGTTTCAGAAAAGGAAAATAAAACAATTTCATCACGTTAATGTATAATTGTAATATTTTGCTAAACAATTTTTTTCTTTAGATTATATTGAAAGCTATAAATCTAATGCTTGTTGCAATTTGTTTATAAAACATTCTAATACACTCAAGTACTAAATAGAATGGTAAAAATTGATTCTATCAAGTATTATAATTTTATAAAACTCATTCCGGAACGAATAATTTATCTTGAATATTGAAATAATGTCGAAAAATATGAAAACACTGTAAATTTATGGCTATGTCTTCAAAACGTGAGATTTTTCATAAAATATATTAATTAATTTAATTATTCGTTTACCTCATTAAGTCCATGTCAGACAGCCTTTCATAACCAAAATCATCGTTGCTTCATAAAATATTTTAAAGCCGACAAAAAGTTGTATAGGTGTATATATTAATACGCATTTCGTTTAATTAAGGGTTATGCTATGTTAAGTTTCCGGAGATGCATGTAATTGTTTGAAATACAGCGTTTTCAAGAGAAACAGTTGCCGGGTATCCAATTACCGCTTTCATAGCAAGCCGTCTGCAGTGTCGCTATGGAAACGGAGAACTTCCTCTTGGGTTTAGGGGACAGTACTTTGCATTGTTGTTGTGTTCCTCCCCTAAGGGGTTGTGTCCTGTGTGCGGACAGGTATAAAGCGCTCCTTAAATGAGCCGCGACAGTTCACCTCTCGCATGATATTCTAGACACGCAACGCTCCTTACCGTCCAAAAGGTGCCATTGTAACTGCTTTCTTTTTTGTTGTTATGGAACAGTCAAACAAAAATTCAGAGAAATTTAGAAAACAATAAAATAGAAAATATATACAAGGAAATATAATAAACGAGTGAAGAGGATTGCAATGGCCGATTTGATCGAATATGTTTCGAGGAAACCCGAAATTTTAAAAGAATAATATCACATACTAAAGAAAGACCATCAGTCATCATTTATTGTGTTATAAATATCGCAACGATTGGCAAGAAACCTGTTGAAATGTTACGATACACGAATTTTAAAATTTTAGTTACGACACACTTCAGTTCATTGTTTCCCTTTGGTTGCAACTGATTTGATCTCAAAAAATTTAAACATTCAAAAAGGCAAATATAACAAACGGAGTTTATTGTTCCAGCCACCACACACAGAGAAAGAAATGTGAAATATGGCTGTATAAGCTCTGGGAACATTTTTATAATTTCACATATCTAATCTACGATATGAAAGTTAGCAGAGGATATTTCTGATCAGTTTTCATTTGAATAAGGAGAAAATATTTAACTCACATTTATTTTTTTAGGTACACGTGAATTTAAAACTTATATCAAGGAGAAAGACTTCAATTGAAACTCAGATAGGGATCGTAATGCTAAATTTAGAGAAAAAATGGAAAAAAACGTCGACTGGACCAAGAACTCCCACCTGCCGTGTGGGCACCCTACCACTGAGCTAGTCCGTGTCGATGTCCTAGGGAGCGATTTTACATCTCTCCACGCCGTAACCTAAGCTAGGCTCACCTAAAATTCACTATTCATTCTTCACAACCTAATTTATAGAAATTCAGTGAAGAATGGACACTCTTAAATTGATCATGGACTTCAAATCAAGCAGAAAGATGTCAATTGAAACACAGATAAATGATTTAACAATTTTAATTCTATCATCAATTTTATTTAAAAAAATAGACAGCGTTTTGAATTTATAATATATAATAATTTATAATAATATATTTTTAGATTGAGGGACGATTGTTTCTGTACCTATAATGTACTGAAAGTGAACTGCTCCTATCAGTGACAACTTACAAATCCGTGTGTTTAATATCGAATATTCTAATCTATATATCAGAATTTACTTTGATTATTAATATCATCAGTTTGATGCAGTTAGTACTACGTGTTTCCAAAATATGATTCTATAATTTTTTATATCATTATTAAAGTTGATTTAAGTCAATAGAGGATCTTTTACATATTTTATAAATAATAGAACTCACATTCTGTACAGATATAGTGTTAAGAATTTAGTGGAGTTGTACGAGTGTATGTGTGCTAAGTTTGATAGCTGATCAGACAAATACCGTCCTGTGGTGGGAAAAAAACCGGTAAAAGCCAAGTTACGGAAGGGGGCAAAAGGCATAATTTCGATTAATGAAAGTTCAATTAGTAGCGTGAAGACTTGTATTTAAAAGTAGATGAGAAACAAGAAGCTTAATTAATGTATTTAATAGTTTAGGAATGATGTAAAATGGCCTTAACTCTAACAGACAACTACCAGTATTATATGAAAAACACGTTTCTTCTTTTAATTGGTAGTGAGATGAATTAGGGGGATATTAATTATTTAAGTGAAATATTAATATATTAATAGTAAACTTTTATAATAATAAAAAACAATTAACTTTAACCGAAACAACTTTATATCCATATTACAATTATAATATTTTCAACTTTTAAGCCGGCAATTCTTTCTTAACTAATACTCCATATATATTAACATAAAAATAATACAAATAAAATCCTTTAAACTAACAATTCTCTATCTCTAAACTCAGGGTCGTACGGTTTGGACCTTCTCATAGATCAGAATATTTTACACAAAATCTACTGGGACATGGCGTATAGGAAATCAGCAAAAAGGTACAGGGGTAATTACCGTGTTGAGATAATGGACCTTCCAGCGCCATCCTTGTTGTAATTTCCTCTTCATTTGGTTCGTCCTCGGTCCAAATCAGAGCCACCGCTGCTATTCTTCCTGCCTCTAATCTCATCCGATCCACCGCTCTAGTCTTCAGAATCTCCCTTGCCTAAATCCAATCAACTATCCTGCCTCTAATCTCATCCGATCCACCGCTCTAGTCTTCAGAATCTCCCTTGCCCAAACTCCAAACATCTGTCCAGCACTCTCTGTCGAAGCATCTCCAAAAATATCTCTGTAAGCCTTTTTAATACGTACTCTCCACTAATTTAGTTCATATCACCAAGGTGGCAGGGATGGATATAAACCAATAACATTCATAATCATCTTCTCTACTTCAAGGGTTTTTGGAAAAAAACACCACCCGATGCCGCCAAATTTCACCATAGTTGGGAAACACCCGGGGCGCGCCGTGATGTCTGGGTTTTATTTCGCATGGCTAAAATACTATCTCCTTTCATGTGACTACGCTCCGCCGAAGTCAGAGCAGATGTGTTTAACCATTACAGTAGACATAATCAAGTGAATACTAAGCCTTTTTTTTAAAATCATTCGTAAATGTTAATGAACAGAAGTAACTTATCAATTATTTTTAATATCCTATTGAATTCATTTATTTTATCATTATTGCCTTGCATGGTCGCCATTAATGATCTGCTGTTGCTGTGATGAACAGTACCAACGTCGGACACATATCACAGAGGACTCGGGTTAGAATTGCAACATGAATGTTTGTGTTCACCATGATAACGGAAGCTGGGGTTAAGCCTGAAGGAGAATCGCCACGATGTGCACACTTTTTGCAAAAAAATGTATACACTCAGGTATAACCAACAATTTAAGTATAGCCTGAGAAAAAAGTTCAGTGTTTGAGGTACGCAAAATATAATAATGAATTTCAGGAACAATTCAGGAACGCCGGAATCATAGACGAGTATAAAATGGGATGATGGAAACACTTGTATATATTAGCGATTTTTACATTTAGAGATTTTTATTACTATTCGGACAGTCGTAGGCAAAACTTCAAAACCAATAATCAAATTGTTTTGGCAATGGTTGCTTTTCGAACGGTTACAATTCGGGATAACATTTTTTTCCCATATGTAACTTGATTTATTGAATGCTGCGTCATAATAAAACGAAACTGCGTTTACGGAAAGTTGTTTAGTAATTGTTTATGATTCCTTACAAAAGAATGATTCCATCCGGTATATTATACATACTTTCCTGCATATAAATGTATTTGTGAATTGCGCACACACAACATAAAAACTCAAATAATTTTAAAACCAAACATACATAGATAGCAATTTAATTACATGAAAATAGGAATGTATACATTCTTCCAAAAATGTTCGTAAGTATAAATATATGTACAATCACGCATATATTCCTTTGAAGCCACTTCTTGCTGATTTTCGAACCATTTCTGATTAATTGTTTTTAAGAAATTAGGAAATCCAGGTCTAGTTTTAGATTTTCGATAGTTTCGTCTTTCTCTAATAACTTGAAAAAAGTAACAAGCTTGTTTCATTTCGTGGGACAGAATTAGGAGATTTCCCTCTTGGAATTTGTACATTTGTAATTATATTCCTTTCAATTTCCCTTAAGTGGTTTGCTTAATCAGTTTTAGAAATTCTGATCTCTGGTATCCTTAAAAGCTCTTATAGGGCATTTATAACTAAATCGTATTAAGTGGTGGTTATTCTCGTTATCCTCAGGCTTTCAATTTTATAATGAAACAATTTTATTTGCCTTTCGGAGAAGAGCTACTAAAACTAAATTCTTGATTTATTTTCCTTTTTATATTTTTTATATTTCACCACTCTGACAGATAAGAGTCGTAATTTAATAAGAACTTACAGGATCTTGCGTCGAGAACACAAATTTAGGTACTAATGTGACACGGCGTGGGTGAATGAGCGAGGCGACTTCATGGTAATTTTCCAAAGGCGGCAACGGTGGTGATGGCTGAAACGAGGAAAGTGAAACCCTTTGCTTCTGTAAACAGTATAAAGCGAGCACAGTCGACAGCCAGGGGAGTTTCCTTTGATACTGACAGACCGGGAGTGGTGGGAGAAGGGTGGGTTGTGGGACGTCGGCAGATGGAAACACATTAAATCATCAGGGCAAATACTCGAGCCTGCAGCGCGGGTAATGCGAAAGCCGTGTAGAGGAAGAGGTCGGGAGCAGAGTGGCGCCCTCCGTCGCGACGCCATTGTACTACACGAAACACATTTTCTACTAGCATAGAGACGACGACGTCGACGTAGACGGCGACGCACTGCGGGCGGCATTGCTTGGGCTGTATGGGGATGGGGGTGCGATATTGTTGTAAGCCGTGCAACTAAGTGTCATACTTGGAGACGTGCGTGGTGTGAGAGGTGAAATATGGGAAAATGCAATTGTGATACACCGAGGGAGCAAAATCTGACATTTACAAAATAAACTTTAAAAGATCAGCCATAAAAGAACTTTAAGCTTCAGATAATAAGGGAAAATTTCTGTCTCTCGAAAGTATTTTGTGTTCATTTGAGGATTGAAAAGCAAAGGGACGGATTCATGTTTTGTATTCACAGAAACGGAATCGATGCTTATTAGTATTGACGGATTTACAATTATGTAGAATTATTTGTTGCTGGTTAATTCTTTAAAATGGATAACAACATTCTTGTGACAAATTTCCGAAACTTTCATGTCTTATTTTCGTGGAGGAACCTGCGAACAATCGTGTATAGAAAACAGTTATTTCTACCCCGTTAACTAAGAATAATTTCTAGATTTTATAACTTTTCTAGCCTAAGAGGAAGTGTTAATATATTTGCATCTTCTGTACTTTATTTTGGACGAATTACAAGCTGGTATAAATTTCACCAAAATTGGGGATGAATGTGATTAAGATAGGGAGAATGAAGACAATATTCTAAAAAATTTCATATTGCAAGGAAAGTCAGTAGATTAATGGAAAAATAATTCTAAAATATTTGCACAGCTGAAGGTTTATTGTAAACCTACAAATATCACTTAAAATGTATATATTTTTAATTCTAAAAAGGATTACTGTGATAAAATTCACGAACCTGAGTATAAAATATTTTATATATTTAAGGTTAATGAAATAAATTTTGATTAATATTTATGTGATATCTTACTTGTATTCATTATGGATATAATTATTGTTTATTATTCTTATTTGGGACTAATCTTAAAAACATTTCATGCAGAATTGAAGCAAATTATAGGTCTTATAAATATTCAAGGTTTTTAATTTTTCATAAGACTATATTAAATTATTGTTTCAAAATTAATTTTATTTTTATTTGTACAAACATACGTTTCTACATCAATTATACACTAAGTGACCTAGTTATTATAATTACCATAAACTTTAATGTTAATTTAGTACAATATGGCACTCAGACAGCCAAATACAATTGACTGCAGATAAAACGCAAATGATGCTCAAACTGCCCAAGCACGCCGCTAAAACGCTCGTTGCAGGTCCCAAAAGCAAACTGGCTACATCAAACTCGAACTAGCACGCTGTGGCAAATAGGGTTCTATTAAAAAAATTAAAGAGTACCAACTGCATGAGAAAAACTATTTGTCTTAAACAATTATGAAGACCCACTCAATACCTTTTACTCGTAATACTGCTTGAATTCTTTTTTGGAATGGATTCTACGAGATGTTGGTAGATGGTAGGAGTAATTTGAGACCATACCTGACGAACTACACCTTCAAATCCATTAAGATTTGATGTTAGTGGATTCAGCTGCCTGAGGTTCATTCGATCTCATCCCAGAAATTCTTAATTGGATTGAAATATGGTGATTGTGAAAGTCAAGGAAGCAAAGTAAAATCTTCGCCACGCTCTTCGAACCATGCGAGGACAATCCAGATATAAGACAAGTACCATTTTCCTGCTGGACGTATCCATCCCTGGCAAAGTACACCTTTATCATAACAATGATAATACTTAAATGTCCTTGGGAATTCATACGTTGTTTCATTCCAAGAAAACTTCCTCCAAATTATATATTGAGGCCACCTGCTTGAAGTGTTGAGGAAAAGCAGTTGGGGTCCATTATTTCGTGTTGCTTTCTCTACATTTGAACCCTACTACTTGCATGGTGCATTTGAAATCGCGATTCATCAGACCACATCTACTGTTCAATCATTGTGCTTCTCTGTTATATTTACATCTAAAATACCGTTGGACCCAAAGATTCCGTAGTTGAAGTTTCACTAAAAGTCAACGTATACAAGAGATTGCTGAAGCATCAGTTTCTTGATCAGCAAGACCAAGGACGTAGACAATAGGTGAGGAGCCTGTCACATTTAAATTAGACAGTAATAAAGGAGGTCACTTAAGTTAATGTACCTGTATATTTTTTTTGGTTAACAGGCTACATGAGGGTGATCCTGAAACAGGCAACTCCCCTTTAATAGCATAGTAAGGGAATTGAAAAAGGGGGGATGCGGAAGGTAGAGCAAGGTAGCCCAGGGTTAACTAGGGCCCCCGGGCTATGGTTTAAGGATCCTACCCGGTGTTTCACCTAAAGAGATGCAGGGAAAACCCTAGAAAACCTGCATCAGGTAGGTCGGGCATTGGGTACTATTCTCACGCCCTTCCGAATGACGGGAGACGAGTTTGCTGTGGGGACGCAGCATTCCGTTCTCCGTGTCTCCACCAATTTCAGGAGACAATTGGCCGACTGATCCAATGGGATCAGCGGACAACTCTTGCCATATGCCCAAGGTCTTTGACCCCAGTACATATACCTCCTAAAATAGGTGAAGGCGTCTCGGAATATGAGAACTTTGATAAAAAATACCTAGAGAGAGTGCGAGGCATCCCCGACATGATCAGGTAAGCCCCGCAGTCACTCTGGGCTGAAGCGTCTACGAGAAACTCTCGCAGCGCCTCCCTCATCTATCAATGTACCTATAAAGACGAATTTTTTTAATGCATATAGTTTTATTAATTGACTGCATGACACAAAATTTAAGGGTGAGGGTTGACAGGCACTGAACTGACTTTTGGAGGATATATGAGGATGTGATCTGTGGACATGATGGTAAGGTAGGTTATGGGGTGCCTGAATGATGAGGTCAATTGGGAGTTTTCTTTTGAGGCGACGGAAGCGTGGAGGTGGAGAAGGATTGCTATGGAATTGCTGGATCGTGGGGTTTTGGTGGTTGAGGGCGCTTTTGATTAGGGAAATTATGGATTTGGAGATTACGGTGTTTATTTTGGGAAGTTTGATGTTATGGTGGAAGACGGAATTTCTAAAGTACCAGGGAGAGTTTGTAATGGTGCGTAGGATTAAGTTTTGTTTGGTTTGAATTTTGGCTGAATGGATTTTGGCTGGTTCTGCTTGTTATTAATAAAAGTTTAATGTTTGTCGTCATGTATATAAAACTTTTAAAATAACCTGGCCTGTTTGTAATCAGAGAACGTTGCAGTAGTACGGTAGATCAACTATTACGTTACTTCTTGTAAGTTGGTAAAATATGATTATTATTATTAATGTATTATATTCTCAATAAAATATGTTTTATTGCTGAATATCGAGAGCGAATTAATTGAATTTACATTTATTCATATTAAAATATTTGCATGGGTTTCAGATTTTGCCGATCGCGTTCCATCATATAATCTTCAAAGACCGAGGTTTCACTGGGCTATTTTTAATGAAGGCCACAAAAGAACCTCACATTCCTCACATGCGACATAGACGAACGCATTAGAAGTGTTAAATATAAATGGGCGTTAGACAAAGTAAAGAGAAAAGTTGAACGATAAAGAAAGAAAGTTTAAAATTGATACTAATGAGACCATTATCGACCAAGAAGACAGACATTTGATATATGGCACGAGGACATCAGGAGGACGGCGCAAAAATTCAAAAATACACTATTTTATTAAGTTTAAAGCCTACACAATTCGTGAATTAGCGTCGAATTGAGGCCCTTTGGGTGAAAAAACTAAATGAATGTCTCACTATGAGAAATAAAAATATATCAGAGCAGTTGTTTTACTAGATACAGACTTCAACATTATTCCAGTTGAGAACACAACCAAAGTTTTATTCACATGCCTGAATCTGATCTGGTTCAAACTGTCTGCCTGAAAATAAATCTACCGACCATAGAAATATAAGTAAGATCTCTAAAAGACTATTCAATCTATTATAAAATCAATGCGCCAATTACAGTTAGCCAAAAATATATTTCTTCGTGGAGCTCAAAACGAATAATTAAATCATCCTCAATGAAATATCTGTTTTTTATTTTCAATCCAAATGAAAAATACCCGAAAATACATAAACAACTGCATCCATAAACAATTTTGGGACCAGCTATGACATAAATAATGGATACCAATGCATAGCATCGGAAATATTATCTTCGTCCCCAAAAGATTTCTATGGCTGAAACTCAATATAAAAGACGTAAGAAATCTCTGCGTAGGAATTAGCTCATCTACATTTTGTCAATATTAATTAATATCAAGGTAACTATTATTTCACCAGTTTGTTGTTTTTCTATAATGTATTTTCCATTTCTTTCTTTTCTCTTTCTTTCTTTGTCATTGTTTTCATTTAAAAGAGCGCCTTTCATGAATTATCTCACTGAACAATATGCTCATTTTATATATTTTTTGTATTTCAATTTTCTGTAAGCAAAAGCTTCCGATTGCGTTATCTTGCACTACGGAACTATCTTACAGCTGACGTTGGAGAGGAGAATTTGCGTTGTTTGTACCTGTATCTGTCTAGGTTGGTGATACGTGTCCGTCATTGTATACAGTCCAAACTCGCATGAGCGCGGATGAACTGCAAAAGCCGTTATCGCAACATTTTCACTCGCTCTCCAGTCGCGATTGTGCATCTGGCAATCCACTGCGCCGTCCAAAATTACCTATCGCACAATTGCTCAATTGTCCGTCGAAGCGACCTATCGTTCCGAGATTTAGATAAGCCTGTATACCCTCGCCCGCTGCTTCCTCTGTTTGCCAGAGCGTCCATCACTGTTTTTCCTGGAGTTTCCCTACCGATCCTCTTTTCACCTACTATTGACACAGCCGACGCGGAATTCGAAAAGCGTCGAATGTTTACATAGGCTCGTTGGCTAACCCAATTACGCCCCGGCTGCGAAATGCGTCAGTCCGATTTAATGTACACTGCAATATCGTTTTAATTACACCGTTTTAGTGGTTTAACCGCACAATCCCAGATGCGCACGTGTGTATGTGTGTGTTTATATTTGAGAGAGGGTGTACATGTGTTTGGGTATGTGTTATGAGGATCGGGGTTGCAAGGGGAAAGAAAATAAACAACGAACACCCTGTACGACAACGCTTCTATTGTTCGACTCAATGTTTATCTACAGAGCCATTCAGCGATGTTCACTTTGCAATGACTGAACGGATGTGTTTGTATTATCTGCAATGATTTCAACACAATGTTAGCTATAGCAAAAGCGTATTAAAATATACTAACAAGTGTTCAAATTGCAAACAATTTCGATGGTTAAGAAACACTGTTAATTTTTTTTCGAAAAAGGTAAGCAATATATTGATTGCATTTAACCCGTTATTAAAAGGGAATCAACATAAATAAATTGTAATTTTGTTTGAATGAGGAAACAGGATAACGTGTTACATAAAAATTACAAAATAATTCTTACATGCTACAATTATAAGTTTAAGCGTACATAGTTAAAACTTAACGCACACAAATAAAATGCAATAATAATTCAATACTTAAACTTTACAAAAATGATACATCATTTACTGTTTGAATAAAAATAAACTCGCCCTACGGAAATAATTTACAAAAATTATTGTCTCAAATTACTGAACAAATTACCCAACACATGTACTCAAGGGAAAAAGCTCAAACATAAAAAGACTGACAAGTCACTTCTTTGGCCTGGACGGCCAGCGATATGCAATTCCGTAGAAACTCCAGGCCGTACATGAAACCCACAAAGAAAGGAGTAGAAAACTGAACACAAATAAGCAAGTTATGAAATAAATAATGTGAAGAGAAGCACATTAAACACGTTTTTATTACCAAAAATTTTAATTATAAGTAGAACGATCAAGAAACTCTAGTTCTAAGTTAAACGCCTCTTTCAACGAAATGTTCTTACAAATATTAACAAAACGCTGAACTGGAAGAAACGCATTACAAAAAAGAAAGGGCAATTTAAAATAAAAGCACGGGATTTGTACTTGCTAATATTAAAAAATCAGAATATTTCGTTAAAGTACGAAGTCCTTATTTATACCAATAAATAAAATTGAAGTGTACGCCTGTCTCTATATCGACTGTCTGTCCGTATGTTTGTCTGCAATAGGCTCCAAAACGGCACAACGGATTGATATGAAAATTTGAGGGTTTATAAAAGGAGATTTAATTTAAATATTCGGGCATATTTTATTTCGATATATTGCATAATATATTAATATAATATGAAGAAAAATATTAAAGCTACGGGAGTATTTCTTGGAATTGCCACGTGAAAGCCGGTGTGTAAACTAACTGCGAGTTATAAGTCATATTACTCGTTGCTATATCATTCATCCCACTTACTTTCTATTGTTGCAGCAGGCTGCAAAAAAATTTATACATAAATTGAATTTATTTCTTGCGTCAGGTAAATTTTAAAATTTAGTAATTGCTAATATGAAAACAAAAAGAAAAATATCGCGTTTGGTATCGAAACCGGCGTAATGCGTGTCACTGTGTTACATTATGAACTTTGATATGCAAATTCATTAAAAATTTAACCATTAAGTGGTGAAAATTTTTATTGCGATAGAATGCTGAAAATATATTTATTCCTGCTATTGTATCTGGGGTATTTTGGACTCCCTCGAAATACTGCGAGTATATTAGAGGTTCATATTGTGACGTTTTCGACGTCAGTTTAGTTATGAGTTGACCAAAAATTAAATAATGTACCGTGATAGTATAAATAAAAACCCGGGCAACGTGGAGTCCCCAATTAATTCATAAAATATTATTATTTAGAGCAATGGGACTGTGCCTCAAAATCAAGTATTAAAATAATCAATTCCATTAAAAGGAAATGTCCCATTTCTCGTAACAAACCATTCCTTTCATTAATGCCTCACTACAGATAATGAAGTTATCCAGAAAAGTAAAACCGTAAGCCACAAAAAATTAGAAGACCTTCAAACCCCACTTCTAGAAGAACTGTTAATGTCAATAAACATTATAAAATTGAAGAAAGCATGCATTGGGGGTACTGAAGAGGAATTTCTGGATGTAAATATTATCTATAAAAATTAACTTCTAGTATGCTAACAAATTTGGTTCAAGTATGAACTAAAATTATGATTATAATAAATTGACATGAGATAAGTCTCCTATATTAACAAGTCAAAACTATTGAAAGTAGGCATTAGAATTGTTGGAGGAAACGTCTAGCTATAGACGTATTTTTTAATTAACAAATGGACAAATAACGAGGTTTAAGAAGCATGATCTTGGAAGCCATGGATGAGGAATCTTTCTATTGAACAGGAACGTTAATTTACTTATTTATAAGTTTACGAGGACGGCAAATAATAATTATATAATAAAAACAGTAATAAACGATTGACACAAATTAATTGTTTATTAACTATGGGAACAAATACAAAAATCTATTAACCAAAGTAGAAATAAGATGAAAATTTCTTAAAGAAATATTAATGAATAGTAATGATTTCCAACCACTTTGTTAATGATATTTTATTCATAATTGAAAATTATAAATTCAATACCTTTGTTAATACTTCTCTTTTCTTTGGTCCTAATTTAAAATTTATTTATTATTTATAAATTAACCATACTATGAATTTTCTTGAAGTTACCATCTTTCGTTACAATAATAAAATACTCATTAATAAATTTCATAAACCTATCTACTCGGTAGAATATTTAATTTCTATTCATAACACCTTCTCCAACTGAAAAGAGCTATGGTTGTTAGACCAGGCCATCAAAATATCTTACAACAAATTCCATAAGATGAATTTGCAGAAAAATTTTAATATTCTATTTTTAAATTCTGATCTTCTAGTTTCGTTAATATAATATCAATTAATTAATGTTTTGTCAAGTATGGTGTTAGGGCAAAATTTGGGGGATTTAATAATTTTAATTTTATAAAAATTTAAAAGATTTTATGAATAATTTTGATAACACACAATGTTGCGTGTAAAATGGAGTGTTTGTACTGTAATAGTTGTTTTATTGTGCACACTAAGCTTAAGCTTCAAACAAGAATTATAGAACATTTCTAAAACTTAGAAAATCTAATGAATACATAAGATGCGGAATACAAAGAAAAGTGCAGGATTGAATATTAAAACTTTAGGTGTAGAAATTAATTATTATTCAAGATTGATGAGCAAAATGCTTCACGTAAGACCAAATGTAAATTCTTTACATTTAAACTCAATATAATATGACTCTTTATTATTTTGATTTACATGCGCAATATTGAAATTTTGAAATTTATTACAGAATTGTTTTTCCTCGTTTCGGCCTCGGTCGTTCCGGAAGAAACACGAAATTTTAAAAAAAAATTAATTGTGAGTAACAATAACATAGCAAGTTTATTTTTTTGATTATCTGTACGTATGTATTATTTTTTGTAGAATGAGCTGAGGAGATATCAAAGGTAGGGGACAAAACGTTTTAATAAAATAACATTTTCTTGTTATAACGTTTGGCCATTATTTGTACTTTATTTATTAATGAGAAGATAAGCATTGCATTTCACATTTCCCGACACAGTAAATCTTACGCAGTTTGCAAGTCGTACGCCATTGAGCCTCGATTTGAATTACAGAAAATAATTGTTTGCAAACTTAATTACTGTACCTTGTAAAAATGTTATGATTTGCATGTATTTCGTGATTAATCACGGAAGATTTTCTAAATTTATGTAAGTTTGTTAAAAAAATTTAAATATCCAAACAATGTTGTTTCGTAAGTCTTTAATTTCCCTTTGTAACTCATCCGTAGCTATTTCCTCGTCTATATTAAATGTAGAAAAAATATTGCTTGGCAGATTAAATCAATTAATTTTACTATCCACGTCAATATGCAGGTGCTTTTTGCATTATATTGACATATTTATCTGTAATTAAAAATATGTAATACAATGTTTCTAGTGCTGGCAGTGCATCATCATTTTTGCTATATTGAAAGATGTACCAGTCTGCATACAATCAGTTTTATAGTCTACACCTTACTTTTACTGAATCTCATGTGCAACTAACTATACACATAATATGAATTTATAGTTCAATGATACAGCGCCGCCAACGCTCAATTTAAAAACCAATTTACTACGTTCCTAGTTTATATTTCAATTAATATAGTTTGTCACCACTCATTATATAATATTCAGTGCCCATATAGTATATTCAAAAACTGTGAACATTTTATACAATTTGTATTCGTTGTAGTTAATAAATAAAACAGACTATTTAATCATCAATAATAGAAACTTAATTTAAGAAAACACTTTACACTGTATAGATTCATATTAATTTATAATGTTTATATATATATATACATAACTTTTCCACTTATTGTTAATAGAGACTCAATCATATATTTAAAACTCAGCTATAATTTCATTCATTACTTATGTCCCACTATACGGTCGTATTAAGTTACAACTGTTTCCACTATGTTTTTTTCGTTAGTATATATAAACTCCTTATATAATTTTTCTTTTTAATGTATTCTTCTTACTGGGCACAATTTTATTTTTTTCCCGTGAAAACTCAAAACTTCATATCTTTTGATAATGCAGGTTGTCTTCAGCCAATCTCTTAAGTTACTTTTATGAAAATACAATCTATTTTTATGATTCATGGAAGTATTCCCTACATACATTTTTTTGCAATTTTTATAAGGGATACTATAAACCATATCCGTCTTATGCTAAAGTCTGAGTTCTTCTTTTATTTTTCTTGATTGTTTGTAGGCCAACCCAATTTCTTAAAATTAATGATCTCTCAATATTCTCTCAACATTTTTGGTAATTATTTTTTAAATAAGTTAAACTCCTATATACTTTAGTTGTACTAGTAGAGGACTAATGGTCTTTATTATTAATTATTATTTGTTTTCTTACATTTACTTCTTCGTAAACTTTTTCTTCTGGCTTATCAATACGTTTAAGAAATTTACGTATTCATATTTTACGTTTTTGCTTATTGAAATATTCGTCGTTTTATAATAATTATTTATTTCTCATATCACACATTCTGTAATCATTTTTCCTTTTTAATTCCTACACCTTTATCCCGCAATTTTATCTGGATACCTATTGTGTTTTAACGCACTGCCAACACTAGGAACATTGTATTACCAGTTTTTTGTTTTTAATTTATTACATATATATGGTAACAATGACGAAAGCTCCTGTATATATCGACGTGGAAAATAAAAAATTATTTAAACTGTCAAGAAATTAGAGGACTGATTGAGTGTTTTCTACCTGTAATTATATATTAGAGCAAATAATCGGACCTAGTAATTTCATCAACATGCAATAAGAACGGGGTTTGCCGTATAAATATATAGTATTGCAATTCAAATTTACTTATTATTTTTCATATATTGTGGGCATATTATCGTTTTCATGAATGAGTTTCGTTTCTTAAGTGTGGTAAAACGTTTGATAACAGGTTTAATTTATAAAGTTTTCGCTCAAACGCTTTAATTATATAAAACATGTTATTTAAAAATTGGCTTTAAAGTTTAAGTTCACATTGGAGGACTTAAACTACATGTCAAATATAATCTCCAACCATCATATCAGTAAGTGCTGAATGCATTCGTCGTTTTTTTTTATTGAAGGAGACTACCTTATTTTCAGCTTGGGTTCTCACGAATGATAATTTGTACTTATTTTGATGTCATGAAAATATAAGCGGTTACCTGAGATTGAGTAAAGTTCATATAGTAGCAGGTAAGAAAATTATTTTCTCTAATTTAAATTTGCTAGCCTCTAACTCATTTATGTATATTTGTCATTGCTGTACTGTAGGAATTCAGGAACAAATCAATAAGACGTATAATGCTGGTGACTATCGTGTATTATATTTTTCATTTGACAGATATTAATAAAACTGTATCAATGGAGTATTAAAAGTTATTGAAAAACTTTTCTTTATACAAAATAACCTGACGTCTAAATATGCTGCTGTGATTTCAATTTTTGAAGTAACTTTCGTCATACGTCTTTAGGTAGAGTTGGGTTTAAATACCTCAGAGTTTGGTATTAGACAAGTGCTAGCTTGGGAAGTCATAAATTAAGTGATAACTTAGTTTGTGGAAGTGAATATAATCACCTTTGATAGGACAGACACCGAAACGTCAAAATTGCCGTTTTCAAACGGATAAATCGATAAGGAGTAAATGTATCATCTTGAAATTTTGCAAATTTATTTCCGGCAGCAGTCTTTAGAGGTGATGAAATTATCAGCGATTTCTATAAAGAAATTTTTGCATATTTCTGGAATAATTTACGCCGAAACGTCAAAGTTGGAATTTTCAAACAGATAAATCGATATGAACGAGAACATTTATAGTCTTTAATTGCCGTCAGTAGGCTTCAGAGGTGATAAAATTTTCAGCTATTTCTATCGAAGCAATTTTTGCATTTTTCTGGAATAATTTACGCTGAAACGTCATTTTCGAACAGATAAATCGATTAAAGGTTTAAAATTACACTCTGAAAAGAGTTTAAAACTGTAGCGAAACGCTGTAGTTGCCTAATATGTGGTTAGTTATAAAAATGTATTTTAATTTTCGTTATAATGGTAATCATCTTGTTATCATTAGTATTTCTATACTCTGATTGAATGTAGTTGTCACTCCGTCCTTTAGTGGCTGAGAAATCAGTCAGTGTCTACACAATGCGAAGGAAGAGGGAGGAGAAAATCATGGCAGAACGTGTGCGTGTTCATATCTCTTCGTCTCCACAATAATAACGGAGGAGATGTTTCTATATGTGTATGACGTACGGCCTTTCAGAGGCGGAATTGAAAGCGTTCTTTCTCCCGGAATGAGTCGCCAGCGGTTTCTCCTTAAAAATGTACGCCTGTCCGTGCGTCCATCCGGCGGGACAGCGCGCAGTAGTTTGGGCAACAATGGCGACCGTTATTAGTCTTGTGTTGTTGGAGCTGCTGGTCTCTTTATAAATCAAAGCAATGCTCTACCACCAAGATCCGTACCGGCTGCGCTTTTTATGCTACGGCGCCGAAGCTGAAAGGCTGGCTTGGCGTCCCTATTTGTAAATAAACCACTGTCAACGTCAGCAGAAGGGGAGGCGAACATACATATACACTTATTTATTTTTTTCAACAAACTTCTCATATTTCACGAAAGTTCAGCTTGTAGTAGTACTCAAGAAAAAAAGTTCCATCCATCGACGTCGTATAAACTGATCATTAATGAAAGCCATAATATTCTAAGTACTTTCGTCGTTGCCAAATCTGAGCGTCCCGTCCAGAAATGAGCACATTAATTTAGTTTCGCTTTTACACCACGATTCTCTATAATTACTAACTGCTTCAGCTGCATGCTACTTATCCCACAGTATCTCAATAATACTTTCATCTGTTTTATATTTTAGAGATTAGCAACGTAATTTTACAGAAAATACTCAGTTAAACTTCCAAAATAATACAGATTGTAACGAAACAACGAACTTGTAGTATATAAATTGAAAATAATTTATGTACTAACGATTTAACTCTCCAATAACGTTTTATACTTACAAGATTTTCAGCAGCTCTGAAACAATCATGAGTTCTCAAGTTTGAGTCTAACAGCTGAATTCATAAATAAGCTGATTAAAATTTAACAAAATGTTAAAATTCAATATTAAAGATTTTAGTTATTGTTCATGAACGTAAAAAAATTAAATGTAACTAAACCCGACAAAAAGGTGAATTGAAATTTTAATTTCATTTTACTTAATGTGAAAATATTGCGGAATAAAATTTCTATATTTCTTTATCTGTATTTATAAAAACCTTTGTCAGTGCGTCCATCAGTACGTATGTCACTGGTCCGAATTTGGCCAAATTTGGCCCAAAGCTGCCCATCTTCTTTGAGTCACATACCTGAAAAAACTGAAAAACATTTCTTTAAAAGTTTTGCTTTCAACTAAATTGAATCCGGGTTGCCTATTTAAGTATTTTTAAAATTATAAATATTTTGCGTCGTAATTAATCTGCTGTTGGCAGGGAACTAACACCCTGAGAAATAATAAACTCCTATGGATCATCGATAGGATGTATACGCAAATAAATATTTCGTGACGTAATTAACCTATCGTTGGCAGAGATCTACGCCCTAAGAAATAATACTCTTCTTTGATTCTCGACAACGTAAATTAGTTTTACATTTCGCGTCAGTTTAATTTTAATATTTTGTATTTGTATATTTGTAAAAGCAAATAAACTCTTATGCATTTGATATTAACATTCATAAAAGGTAAAAGTATTAAATTAAATAAACTTTACTAGCAACAATGTTGTGTAAATGTGAAAAACGTGAAAACGTCAACAAATCTCCTTTTTCTGCACTTTTTGAAGGTTACTTTTCGGTGTTTGTCCTCCTCTAGGAAGGCACGTGCTTAAAATGAAGAAATGATCTTTGTCCCACCGAAACCTATAAGTAATCCCTCTGGAGTAGAACTATGAATGTAGTGTACCCTCAGAACTTTGAATGTAGTGTACGTTCAAGTAATATAATAAACGTACATTTAATTACATTCCTGCTTTATTATTTACGTGAACCGGAGCAACGCCAGATACTTTAGCTAATAATAAATAAAGTGGTAGATTGTGTGTTGCGTGTTGCATTATGTAACGTTTTTCTAAAGTTTGTATAAGGAGGGTGCTATTTTATTCTTCTTGTATGAAGTAAAATGTATTATTAAATCAACTTAGAATAGAATTAAAATACCAACAATTCCACAAGACAGCGATAAGGTAATATTCGTAAACTGTTTACGTGTTCTTATTTTGTTTGGAACTTATGCATTGATTAGTTAAGAATTATAAAACCATATAACAGACAATTATTAAAATTTGAAGCATCATTTAAAACTAAATAGACGTTTTGACCAACACTTGTAGTCCTTGCAGTCCTTACCGATATACGAACACAGATAATGGGAACCAAAGAAAATAACTAAAAGTATCTAAAATATAAAAATAATTATTTTGTTCCAGACAATATCCTGTAACAGTTCAATGCTTGTAGGAAATAAAATTGAGATTGCCTTAAAGCTCCTTAATTCTAATTGACAAAGAAATTTAATCTGTTCAGTGTAACACAAAGAAAAATTATTACAAAAATTTATAAACAACATTTTGACAAACAAAAGTACATCTTTATGTTACTTATAAAAGTAAGGCAAAAAATTATCAGATTTGACGATTTCTGAGATATACGTTTGATGGCCATAATGTTATTTACAAAACGGTATTTATAATCAGCCAATTAGAATTAAGAAGCATAAAACTACTCTACATTAACAAACAGTCATCTAGTTCAAAATATTGTCTGGAACAAAACAATTAATTAATTTTTTAATTCTTTTATTTGGATATGGAAACAAATTTTAAGAAAAGCTTCATTTCTAAAATGTTGCAAGTCAATTCCAAATTATTTTAAATTAACGTAGGTATTCTTCGCAATGAAACTTTTATTTGTTGTTGGGAGCTTATGACTTTTTGTATCATTCTCGTAGACGTTGAGGCTTTAATATATACACAAACTTTCAGCCAGTTAAAAATAACATAAGTCCAACGGTTCCAGTTACAAATTAAAGTTTTATTACAAATACAGTCATCGTTAATTTAACGGTTACTACATTACACCAGACTTGTTTTTACTGGATACATTTTCTGCTATTGTAAAACGTGACCCTTTTTAATTAAATAAATTGTATGATGGTTTCTTGAATTGTCTTTGTTAGTTTCATGTTTTGGTTATTCTCTGTTTTGTAAAATCTTTGATCTTATTAATTCAGTCTGTTAGAAATTTAACAAGGACAACAAATATTGGTTTTAAATTATAAATTCTTGTTTAAAATTCAATATTTTCTGATATGCGGATCCATAATCCTTATATAACTTATTTGTTTCTGATAAAATTATTTTAAAGTGACCCCGTTCTGCTGTAGAACCAACTTACGATTTTTGGTGTAAGAAACAAAATTTTGTCGAAATTAAATTTGTCATTCTCTTTTAATTAGGAAACATTATGCTTAATTTTTTAATTTCTTTCCCGTTCAATTACAGATGAAAATTACATTAAATTCAATCGCGTTTCTTAATCACGGATAATATTTAAAAATACGTTATCACTGCATTAATTATTGCTCACATTACTAGTGTAGTACATGAAGCTTAAATTAATTTTCTACTTACATTGCCAAAAGCTCAGTAATTATTTATTGAAGTTTGAATTGGACAGTGAGTAATTCGTTCATCTAATCGCAACGTCGACATTTTACTTGTCATAATACACGTACTTAGTATTTTGCATATTTTAAATACATTTAATTATATTTTTACTAACATGACTTTTCTGTGCAAAGCTTTTAAACAATTTATGTATACACACACGTCCCACAAACTCTGAAAAGAGAAATGTGTCTGTTTCACTTTACAACTATTCCTCTCTATTTACCATAAATGTAATTGAATTTATTATAGGGAAGTTTATCTTTAAATTTTCTATTAAAATACTTAAAAGTAGTTATACAATCTATAACATAATTTTAATAATTTATTTTGTATGAAATACAATAACGAGCAATTTTCTAGGTGGCAACTCTTTGTCGGTATTTGGTTGTCTACTATATAAAAATTGTTATATAAATACATATCGCTAAACCGAGTATACAGCTTAAAATGTAATATCTGTAATGGGCAGGCATGTCACGCGTTCGACAGTTCCACTGACGTTTTAATTGCAATGACTGTTTTGCTGTCACTAGTTTCATGTTAACAGAGAGGTATTTAATTAGAAGTGAACATTTAAATTCCCTGCTATAATTTGAATATTTATGTCTGTAACCGCGTAACGCATCTGTGATACAAATGACGTTCATTCGAATGCTCACTTCCGCAAAATCACTCGTTAAAATTCACATTAAGCAGCGTATCTACAGGATGTGATATCATCAAACGCTTAATTACGAAACAAACTGAACTTTAATTGAAACTTCATCTTCTCAAATTCATAAACAATCACTAGAACGATTTTAGATACATTAAAAGAAAACATATGGTCGTCAAAATGGGTTCAAAACCTAAGGGTATGAAAATTTTTCAAAAATTACTTATTTTATTAGGAAACAACACATAATTTTAATAGTTTAATTTAATTAGCAGTTACATCAAAATTATTGCCCAGAAATGCACGTTAACGGTTACTGTACATATATATATATATATATACATTCATATATCAGAAAATTATTACGCATTTAAAGATTTAGAAAAAGTGAAAAAACATCGTGAAATTTTTAATCATAAAACGGTCACTTGTACATTATGGAGCTTTAATTAAACTGTTAAGTTAGAAATATTTATAATATAAATTGATCGTAATTATCATTATATATATAATATCAATGTGATTTTAACTCAATGCAATTAAATTAAATAAAGTAGGTCGCAGTAATTTTGGGAAATGTAGTGAAAACTGTCATTTATATTTTAATGCTGATTATATTGAATAAATAATAAAATCAGATTAATTAATATTTAATATTTTGAATCCATATTCCTTTAACAATTCCTAAATAATTTGTTTTCTTTGGTAGTTCTAGCGGAAAGTTGGCTATAACATCCATATCTTCCCTTCTTATTAAAAACCATACTCCTAAAATATTTTTAAAATAAGATTTTTGTCCTATGTTCTTCTTTCAATTTATAAAATTGATATTTCCATCAATGTTACAACTGGGATTTTTAGAAGTCTTGAAAAAATTTGATCTCTAGTGTAGGACTACGGTTAAAGGAAAATGTTTTTCTAACTGTGCAGACTTTATTATATTAATTGCATCTACTTTAAAATTTTGATAAAAATATTATTTAAATCATCAATTCTAAAATATTTGAGTCGGTATTAAGTTACAAATGAAAAATATTTTGTTCAATAATTTAAACAACGCTGTTTCGATCTCATTTAACTAATTTATACAACAAATAAAATTGAGTTTAGAATGATAAAAATTACTTAAGGTTTAAATAATTACACAGATGTATTCCATGACAAAAATATTATATCATAGATATTTATAGGGCTTCATATCGCATTTCGTTAAGCATCTTTTCACTTCGATGACGTAACAGATTGAATGTGTTGAAGGATTATGATTATTGTCTACCAATTAGACTAATTTTACTAGGTAATGCGCTAAAAGTTTTTAGATTCTTGTTTTTCATTCTGTATTTCTTCTCCAAGTAACCAGGCCTTAAATGGTTGTCAGGTAAAGTTACTATAAAAGGTTTTTTCCACCATGAAGAGATAAAACTAGAATTATTTTATTAGTTGTAACAGCTAATTATTATACTTCTTGGTATATAAATAAAATACGTACAAATAAACTACGTTATAAAGTCTTAGATTTTTAAAGCACGTAACGTAAAATGTAACGAAAAACGTTTCAGCATATATCTCAGATATTTGTGGAAAACTGTTAATTGTAGCACCATAATCATTAGTGTTGTGGAGTGAATGCGTTGTGTCATGTGGTGACATAAATCGTATTAAATATCTTTGACAAATATTAATTTTTCAAATTTACAAAACTTTTGTCTTGAAACAATGTCGTGATAAAATTATGATATCAAATAGTTTGTATAGGAGATAAATTTTAGTAAAACTTTCAAAACTTATGTTCTGTGGGTTTTGATTTCATATCCAAAAGCAAAGAGGTATTTTACACCAAGGAACGTTTAATATTCTCTTCGATTAATTAAATACATCATCAGATTTAGAGGAAGTAAAACAGAAGCGGTAGGAATGGCCAAGAAACCGTTTCTTTGGAGAGGTTTGGGTATTTATGGTGCAGCAAGTCATCTGCTATAATATTAGCATTTATTATCAAATTAAATAGGAGAAATTCACAAATATCAGTAAATGGAAGAGAGATTTAGACTAGCAGACTTAAGTAACGATCGCTCAAACGCCCAAAGGATCTAAAAAGCGTCGTAAGAGTCAAGGATCTAATGGTTCTAAGACAAAGGCTAGCTCCGGAAACATGTTTTCGTGTTAGGAATCGGGGAAAATCCTCGACGTCACAGAAATTTCCCCGGAGAGTATGCAGTTTAACCGTCTGAGGGGTAAAAGGGAATGAGACGACCACGAGAAATTTAAATAATAGATATGTGGTTGTCGAAGAGCAAGGAGAGTGGTGGAATTGAAACTGGAGAAATGATGAGGAGCAGGAGTACAAAGAAAGTGTAGCAGAGAGACGGAAATAGAGATAGATAATTCTAGTCGTTTTCGTGTAATATACTGGGATGGCAGATGGGATGGAAAGTTAGTTTTATTTAAATACCATCAATAATTACATTTTTATTTTTAAGTTTTGAAATAAAACTCATTATTAGCTGGCTACATTATTAAATGCACTTTTCAGATACTTACTTTAATCGTTCTTTTATTTGTGAACCACCGATCCTAGCGTATTATGGAAAAGACAATTGTATTAGCCAAGAATTTAAGCATCCTGGAGAGAAAACTAATCTAACTGGTGGTGGGTGGAGATTAGTCTAGACACGAAGAGAGAACGATTGTAGGATCATCACTTGGTCACCTGACGTGATACGTTATAAAAATTCTTATTCGATGATATTAGCAGAAAAGTCTGCTAAAAATTTACTTATAAGTTCAAATTAGGAAATCTGGCTTATTTTGTGACCACCTGGTTATAAAAACTATCGAGGATTTGCATCGTCATCCTTACAGCGAGGATTCTTCTTCCGCTTGGAAATGAATGGTATTTGTACTCGTGGATATGAAGAACCAAACCGTCATCAACCAATAGAAGTGCGTTCATGTGAGATCGGCTGAATTCTAAGAATTAACTGTAAGTTTCAAAATTGACACAGACTGCTCTTCTCAGTTCACAACTTGGATGTCCGTTGCTATGATCTAAGCACATTACTTATGTACCCACGTCAGAAAAAGATTATTTATGAATACACCTCTAATTCACACCACCTAGCAGCTCAACATAGCATATAGCATCGCAGTAAATGTGTGGGCAGGTTTGATCAGAAACGTCTTAGTCCAGCCGTATCTTTTACCATTCCGTATTTTCTTGTATTTTCTTCCTCAATCACTTGACGATGGTCCAGCATCTGTTTGATTAGAGCTATATTCACCTCGAACACCTTTTCTACTAATGTTGTCCAGTGATTTTTTTCAATTTATGACTCTCAGGTGACATTTCCGAAACTCTAATTCTGCTACTACTTACCCCACCGAGTTTAGTCACATGTTGCTATCAAATTGTAAATACTTTTTATGTTTCCTACATTCCCTAAAGGATTTCCGCTACCTCTCTGAGACATTGTCTTATGTACTTATGTATACTGGTTGGGGGTTTATTTATTAATTATTATAAACTATATGAAGCCTAAGTTGAGTGAAAATTGTAATAAGAGGTTTCATTCATTAGTCATAAGGGATAGATTTATAAATGATTGAAAAAGAGAAATAAATAGATTTAATTTATGACATTAATTTAATAACAATAAAGTTAAGATCAATAAGAAAACAACAGGACTGAATAAAATGAATTACAAATGAAGACTGTAAACTTTAATAATATTATATTCCTGTCACATATACGGTGAACCAAAAGATGCAAACTTTGTATGCATAATTGGTATGCCAATGTGAAAATATTAAATTCATTATTACCGTAGAGGACTGCAGCTGTATTATCTGATGGTGGGTTGCTTCGGTCATGTTCGGGTTGACTATTTGGATGCGCCATCTAAGATGATTCTCATTGACTCCATGAATGACGCCTTCGGCCAAAATAGTGGAAAATTCTACCATAACCTACATCTGCTTTGGTCCCATGAGCTCCACCCAGCTCTCGCCAGTGGCCCGGAATTTAATGACCTCTCTGCTCCAGAACTTTTATATATTTTACCTCGTATGGCCCAGAATTTTCCTCCTCCCTTTTCTAATAGCCAATCCATTTGTTAGTATTTAAACAATATCAGGCTATAAGAAAATATGTAGCTGCAGATTACAACAAGTGTCTTTAGATATGTTTCGTATTAGTTAAGCGTGGTAGCTGTTTCTAATGAGCAAAGCGTAACTTTTGACTTGACAGAAGCAAATCCTTCTTGAATTAAGGTCGAATTCCAATAGTGTGTCAAATATATTTTCAGCTATAGTCCGAAGAAAGTCTGTTTCCATTGTCTGAAGGAGTTTGTAAGCGCTGACCACGCACACACAAAAAATACGTCGCAGGCCTTCAAACTAGTGCATTTTTTACTAAATTTCAGTGTATTCAGAATAAATTATTTACTCACTTTGATTCAATGATTATAATCAATTATTAATTACGTCATTTTGGCATACGACTGTAAGGAAATCATCATGTGTGAAATCTGACCATTCTAGTTTATGAAAAATATATTAAAGTAAAGAGTTTTAATAGTTAAAGCAATCCAAAATTTCAGCATAACAATCATAAAATTTCGTCAGTTATTCAAAATATAAAGAAAGCTTTATGACTTATATGGACATAGTCATCTGAAAAAAGTTGAAAACTTTTACCATAAGTCACACAATGATGAAGTCGCATATTACATGTATAAAATCGAAGTTTTACCTGGATTGCAGGTGAAAACCAGCCAGATTGAAACTAACCTGTATAGCGTTGTTACATACTGCCGACTACCATATTGGCACAGACATCAAACTGGAGATCCAGTCTTCCTTTCATGTAGTTAGAGTTCATACCAAAAGATTTTATATTTGGTAGATGGCCTGAAACAAAGTGAAGTACACAATTTTTTTAATGCGCATTAAATATCAAGTTGCAATGGTATGTCCATTACAAGTGCTACACAATAACTCTTTTGTTTTCAATATAAACGTTATAAAGAATTATTGTCAATGAAATTGTTAAATCGTATTTATAACGTTGGAGTAGACAGTCTTTTGTTAACATTATATAAATATTTCAAAGCATATATTCCTTCAGTTTTTTAAAGTGAGGAACGGAAACGAAGTAAAACTTGAATTGTGTAAATGTAATTTGCAGTATTAACATTGTGTGACTCATAGTATAAATGCTTTTTATTTTATGATATTTAAGTTTGCTATTTATTTATTGGTTCAATTTAGTTTAAAGCTAGCTCCACATCCTATTACAATATAATTATCTAATTCTATTCTTTATTTTTACTTTTTGTCACTAGCAATAAATATTTTTTTAAATACATTTCTACTATTCGGAATCTTAACTTCTACTTGTAACTTATTATAGACTACCAATCCTTTATCAATCATGGAATTTTTTGAACTTAAGGATAAAATAAAAATAAATAAACTGCTGTTATTATTATTTTCTTTTTATAAAAATATTTGAATAATCTGGTAACCCTTATCTATTCTATAAGAAAAACAAATGGCTATTAGGGTAAAAAGTTCCTTTTATATTATGACTGGCTGACGAAATGTATGATTTGTTAGCCTGCAACTCATGTCGGTTTCTGGCTATTAGAATATTTTAGTTAAAATACATTGGGCGTTCTGCGTTTTGTTTATACTAATGTCAGTTTTATTTGTTTGTAAACTATAGCTTATATTACAGACGGAATATCTACTGCATGGAAGACATATTTCGTATTGCAGAAATTTGTGATATATCTTGTAGACAATATGCTTAATGTGAATTTTTACGTGTGATTAGATGTAAGTGGAACATAAAAGAACTAATACCGGATAAAATGTTAAGTATGTAAAAAATTAGGGTGTGGAGATTGATTTTATTAATTTATAATTATGTATCCCCACGCTGGTGGAAGTCAATTGTAAAGAAAATGTGGAGATTTGGATATAATTATATATAGGGGTAATTTTATGAAGCGTTTGAAAGAAAAAAGAAAATATTTGATTAATTATTTTGAATTTATTAACAATAAAATTTAAACAATAGAAATTAATTAAATGATACATAAATAACTAAACGCTAACAATGATAAATTTACATTGAGAAAAATGAAAAATCAGGGTCACCTGTGAAGGGAACGAAAAGGAAGCAACATAATTTATGGCAAATAGGTCTAGCAATGTGAACTCTATGAAGTCAAAGTTAACGGAAGCCGCGAAGAATGCAGCTGTATTCTGGAGGCGTTTTGTTCCGGTCTGCTGACTTAGTTGCGCCTGATGTCGATGCTCGCTCGGAGTTGATCTCGTTGTATCGCGGACCCCTTGGGAAAAAGTAGCGCAGACTCCTACCAAGAAGTCATAAATATCCTGAGGTCTGAAGAGCAGCTCTCAAACATATTCTCTCTTGCAGGCGGCTCATAATTTTCTGTTTTTTGATCACCTCTTGCCAGAGGCTCACCATTTTCTTTCTCTTCGCCTCAAAATATGCTCACACGTAACCTCAGTAGGAATCCAAAGCCCTCCTATTTTATTTCAGAAGCCAATCGTCTGCAATTTCCAATTACATTTCAACAGTTGCAACCAACAGGAAAAAAATAAGTTGCAGGACGTAAACTAGTACCCTCGCACATGCTTCATATTAGTTCCGTACCCTGTCACAATTTTTCTCGGTGAACTTCGGTAGAATATCTTTATCAAATTAGGGACGGACAATTCTGAAAGGGTCCTTTATTCTACTGTACAGAAAAATGATCGTTTTCATTGTCGGAAGGAATTTCGGGGAAAGGGTGTGACCCACCCTTATACAAAAAAAATGCTTCACAGAACTTCAAATTTCATTCTCATAAAATTTCTGTTATATGAAATAAGTCTCTATATTTGAGTATATCTGCTTTAGTAATCCTTAATCTATTTGCCTTGAAGTGAATATATTGTGAGTTTAAAATTCATGATTAAGCAACACAGAATTGTTGTCTTAAATTGAAACTAACAGTTTTCGTGATAAAAGGATTCCTCTCAACCGTCGTTTGATCAGAGCACTAGTTGCACGTGGACGCAGAGGAACAAAATTGATGGACCTCCTCCTTGTGAATTCAGTTCCTAAGCAGAGGATATGCGTGCTCCAGGCAGTGGTTAGTTCACGTCAATTAACCAGAACTGGATCCACCGTCCGTGTTGCCCTGAAGGGCTTCTCTGTGTGTGTCGTAGCCCTTGGGAATCCATGTGTCATGGCATCTCCGTGTAACATGACCAATCAGACTTTGCTTTTTAAGCGAAAAATTCTTGAAATAAAATAATAAAAAGTAACTTATATGCGCGTCGTCCCACATGGTAAAATATTTCTCAAGAAGAAATTGTTCAATTGTATGATTTACCTCAATCTATAACTTAAGCGAAGTTAAAGTTTGAGCATGTAACCTAAATTACGCGAACGTATAATTTTCTCTGCTTAAACATATGACAACTGATTCTGCAACAGACCGTAAACTATTCCATTTTCTATATAAATGGAAGACTAGAATCGTAGGAAAATTAATTAATTGAATAAAAATTGTGAATTTCAAAAATATTATTAATCATTCCAAGATTTTTAGTTAATAAAATTTACAGATCGAGAGCTTTCAACTTTGCAGGCGTATTCATTCTAAAATTCACTTTAACTGTGCGTTATTTACAAGATTTGTATGAACATCTATTGACGGACGCGAGACCATAAGAATTACAGAAGTTTTTATGGTATTTCTCAGAATCAAACAGAATAACTTTCTTATTGATTATATAGATGTATACATAAGTATTACATAGATTTTAGACTGAATATGACTGTGAAGTCGACATCTCTTTCAAAATAATAATAATAATAATAATAAAAATTCCTGGACGATGAATAAATATAGAGACCCTGGAAGGCGGAAGGTCCTACGTTCCAGGCAACATTTTTCCATTCTTGTCTTCTAAATTTGTCTTATCACCAAATATTTATTGTTATGATTAAGTTAACATTTAAATTAGTAAAATCAAAAAAGCTACGTCCCTTGTATTGGCAGCCATGATTCGTACTTAGTATTAACTGAAAGTATTGTACCTTAGTACTTAATTTCTGTGAGAGAAATGTGGTTATTAATGTAGAATCTGTCTATTATATTAGATTGTATATAATGAAATACCAATATCTTCAATTATTAGGTTCCAAAATATTTAAAGTGGTAGAAAATAATTTTAATAAATAAAAACTAATGAATTTTCTGACTTTTCCTTGTTTTCTGTATATTTTTCGCATAATTACACATACAGATTCTTCTGAGTTGTCTTGAATTTATGACGACGCTGCTTAAATCATTGTGTGGCTAACACGTCAAAGTTGTAAAAATATTGTCTCTGAAGTACCATTAACTTCGTATTTATGATTCAAATATTCTTGATTCATTACGTTTATACAAATTAAATTACTATTATACGTATTTGGCACCATCCATATTGGAAATGCACAATTTGACAGCTTTATATAAATTAAGACAAATTTATAGTTTCTCCTAACAATTCTTTCATTCAATTTGCAGTTAATCTAATTTATTCCGTTATTTAAAACTACATCTTCTTAATATACTTAATATTTTTAAAAATTAATTGAAATGTTATTCTTTTATTCAATAAGCAGAATGTCATTAATAGTACGGAATTAGTATTAAATTGACAGCAGTGAATAAAAAGTATGAGATAATATAATTTCTTGTTTATTGAATCAGATTCCATTTCATCTAATTAAAATCAACGTTTTCACGAATTTAACTGGAATGACAGCACAAATATTATTTTACACGGAATAAAATCTGAAAACTTTACCTCATTTAACATAAATAAAAACAATAGCAACTGTTCAATTCTGTTATTTAAGCTAAAACATTTAATAATCATTTGTTAAAAGCATTTGGTAATAATTTATTAAAACAAGAATTAATTTGCATTATAGAATATTAAAATATATAAAATAAAATTTAACTTATTCTGTATTATTATTCATAAAACAAACCCTCTTGGTTATTGGAGGAGATTCTAATAATATTATTGTACTAAAAATAGAAATTTCTAATTAATTTGTTCACAATATTATAAATGTTATACCCTGATTAAATTCGTTGTAATACATTTATTTTCCTTCCTTTATAAGATTTATTCTGAGGCAGATATTTAATACATTTTATATGCGAGGAAGAATACATTTTTGTGATATTACTTTCCAGAACGTAGAGAGGTAGAAGAAGAATTTAGCGATAGTTAACCCATTGCATTAATATTTGAAAACTTTAATTTCTCACTTTGTATATTACTTTTTAAATGTATACAATACTAAATAAGAAATAAAAATTGTTGTTTCGATTAAAGTTTACAAATTTGTATTAAAGAATAAAATATTACTCCTTGACTTTCTATGGAATCTCCAGCCTTCTATATAATGTTTTAAATTATAAGACCAATGGGTTTGACCTGAAATCGTTGCCGAAAATTGGGTGACGTTGGGCGTAGTATAAAATTGCTGTCCTTCGTAACGAATTGCCTACTTCCACCCAGACTCGCCAAGAGACTTCCAATTTAACTACATTCAAAATATGGTTGCATATTACCAGGGGTCATTATTATGTATGCTACTTATTTTTAAATGTATTACAAAATCATCCGATATATTGTATTCATCTACGCTCGGTCAACAGCTAAATCTGTTTTCTCTTTATGGTGGGCATTAAATTTACTTGTTAAACAGAAATAGGATATTAATTTTGAACATATCATGATTAGTAAATTTACGAAAAAGCGAATTTTACCGAGCCGGATGTCTGGAGTGGAGACTAACAGATATGGTATCTTTTTTTTGGTTCCAATCAGAACGTAGAACTTGAATTCTTTGTTGCATTACAAATAATGGCTTATATCATTAATTATACTCAGATAAACGTGACAACCTAACTGGTCCCATTATTCGGATCAGTGTGAATATTCGGAATTTAAAAAATGTTTTAAATATATAATTGTAAAAAATATTAAAAAATTAATTGAATGACAATAAGTACGATAAATAAAACGAGCAGCCATATTTGGGAAAAAATTATTTAATATTTCCTTCGTATAATTACGACGTATCATCTATCTTTGTGGACTTCACGGGCCATAACATTCGTTGGACACAGCCACGGCACAAAATTATTCATAACTCTAATAGTTTTGTCCATTTAAAAAATACCTGATGAACTACTCAAACATAGACGTAATTATATTAAATAAAAATTATATTAAATATTTTGTAAACAAAGTGGCCTATTTTTATTTACGAAATCGCATACACACAAACTGAACGTTTCGCTCAATTTTCTTCACGTAACGTGAATTTTGTTAGGTGAAGAATGTACAATACTAAACAACTCCCCTACATCATATTAAACACCTTTTTATAGGTATGGTATGGTATATATATATATATATATATATACTGTAGCTGCGAACAAACTTATATTAACAATCATATGTTTTCAAGGCACCGAATGAAATTCGTAACATAATTTCAATCTTTAATGAAAGCGTAAATTCTATAGCAAACCTGTGATGTGCATAATTTAAAATATGACGGTTATAAAATATTCCACAGATTAGGCCATAAAACTCCTATTATTATATGCCGATTCCTTGTAAAAATTTCACATAAATTAGAGGGGGGATATATTTTATTTTCAATAATGTTCTTGGTCGTAGAGTTGTCTGGTAGGTAAGGAAGGGGAAATACCCAGTCTACAGTTGTCTGGCGCGTGTAACGGCAACGTGGACCACGGCAAAGGGATTGAAATTCCTAAAATTATAGGGTTCACTCAGGCGACATTAACGTGGACCTGTAACTACTCTTGTAGACGCCGAAATGGGTGGAGTTTTAAAAGTAGCATCCTGGAAATTTCGACCCAATGAAGGAAATTTTGCGAAGGACGTGGCGGGTTAAAAGCTGAATTTGAGAGGAAGATAGAAAGACAGTTTGGATTGAGTCGGGAAAGAGATGTGGAGAGGTGAGAACTCATAATAGAGTCATAGATGAGTAGTGGAACAGCAGTTTGCGTCGCTAACACGTTGGAGTCTGCAGTTTTTATCCCGGTATCATAGAAGGTCCTAGCTCAGGGTGAAGTCGAAGCCAACGGACGCGTACCAGTCAGCGAATATAAGCAGGTCGGAGGAAATATATATATATACATACATATATATATATATATATATGTATATATAACTTGGTTCGTGTGCCTTAAGTTTCGCCACCAAAAGTCAAAAACCCCCACGCGTACCCTATTTATAAAGTAGTCTCATTGTTATGTTACATTCTATTAGTTATCTTTCGTTTGTTTAAAATAAATCTATTTTGATACTTTAAATTCATTTTAACTGATTTAAAGTTCTCCGCCAATTGCAAAAAAGATTAAATAAATGTGTAAAATTTATAAAAAAACCAAAAGGTGCATTACGTCCTCTTTGATTAGATCCAATAAAATTACTTTCATAATTACATTCAATACATACATGCACATATTGTGTAAAAAATCTCCAAAATATAAAAACAAAGAAAATATTCCTCTCACAACGTTCCTCTTCCCTTCCACCAATATTATCACCTCTTCTTCTTCGTTTCAACATACTAGACATGGTTCACATATATATATATATATCTGTGAATAAAAACGACATCACTTACATGCTTTTAAAGTCTGTAAGTTATCGTTTCTTTAAAATATTTTTTTGTCCAGCAGAAAGTTTTACTTATGAAGGAGGATGGAATGCGATGTGGGCCAGCCACATTCCCTGCCACTTGGAACTACAGACCGTGTCTAAACTAGAACAGAAACAGTTGGCAGCATTACAAAGGGGGAATATCCCTTCTGTGGAAAGTCGGCAAAGCGAATCTCGTGTTGTTATTTTCCACCCCTCCATTTATAAGGACACCGGGACGACGAAGAAACCTTGTAGCAAAACTCGATACAGGCACCAAATGGGTGACTTTCCCTTGCAGTCAGTAAGTGTTGTTTCTTCTGAAAAGGCAAAGTTCCAACCCCTCCGTCGGTAAACTTCCTTCCCGCAGGAAGAGTCAGGAAGTGTTGTTGCATGCAGTCAGTTTGCTGTTCCCAACTCTCTCTCATTTTTCTTATATTACTTAAGAAACATAACAGAAATCTCACATGCTTACCTTTTCAGAACACATTAGCATTTCTTATTAGACTACAAGCTTCAAAACTGGTAACAAAATTATTCGAGTCTAAATATTAATACATTTTCTTTTTTACTTTTGAATGTAGTTTTAAAAGCTACCATTATGAGGAGTAATGAAAGAGGAATGAAACAATACAGTCCTTTCTGTGAAGAAGATTAATATAGAATTCTCAGATTATAATCCTGTCCACATGTTTCGAAAACTAGGTAGTCATGTGACAACTACAGTATTAATGACTCTTATTTACGAAATTATTTTATAGAATATGGATGAATGTCAACATGAATTAATCCAAATTTCAGTTTTTTAATTATTAGGCTATTTTTATGTTTAAATAATTAATGCTCCGTCTACTCTCAAAACTACTTTCGTTAAATTAGTTTTTAGAACGTATGTTTATTTATCATTTATGTTTATTTTACCATTTAATTCTGTCCGACAAGTAACAACCTTATTTTAGAATTATTAAGTTTTAATTAATACAGTCTATTTTATATTTTCAACCTCTGGGACTTCTTGACCATGTAATACGTCAATAAATATACTTGATTTAGATTTGTAGCTCGACCTTGTATGTCAACCTTGTAAATATTTGTGAACCTGGAATTATAAGCACCAATCCAAACATTTTTCACTTAAATTTGTAGAGCAAATGTAATTAGTTTTTTAGTACGAATTAATTCAGAAAATTGGATGAGAATATTCGGAGACAGGTAGAGAAGATGCTTAAAATTCTATAATCAGAAAGGCATCTCACTGGCGATAACATATGTGACTCATAAGAAAAATTCAGACAGTATATACTCGAAATACAAGTTTTGGTTTAAAGTTGTAAGGAAGAAAACAAAGAACTGCACTACAAAATTATGATATTCCAGCTAAAACACTCTGCTGAGACGAGAACGACTTCGTCAAGATGAAAATTATTTTTCCTGCTCGCTAAAATTGCAAAAATCTCCTGTTTCCGCCTGACGAGATTGTGCCCTGTGTGAGGAATAGTCGCTACAGCATGCTGCATACTTGCCAACTCCAGAAGGCATCGCTGATAACTGGACGAGTAGGTTCCGAAAGAAGCGAAGAACGGAAACAGGTTCAAGTCACATATATGCTACTCGTTGTCTCTTCGCTGTAATTAACCCTGATAAATCTAATAAGTTAAGCCGTCGCTAAGTATTTAATGTACCCTTAATCACAATTTAATTGTAAATAAATATATATATATATATAATTTTTGTCATTCCAATTTTATATTTATACTTTTATGTTAGTCTTTCTTAAGGTTGAACTACGTTAAACGCCATAAATCTAACCCAGACAGAAAATATTCTTTTACACGTAATTTCCCTGAAAATCGATAATTTTTTAATAAATGTTGAATGTGGTCCCTCATGAATACTTCATCCCAGAGCAGCCTACGGAAAAACACACTTCATCGTCGCGCAGAGCTGTTGCCAATTTTTTTTTGTGCGTCCGTGACAAATTGCGGCTGCAGTAAGATAATTAGTATTCGCAATCACCGCCGACTGTCACACCTGCTTAAAAACGCAATTGTCTTCACTGTATTTCACAGACTGTCAAACTACTGAGCAATGCTCAGGATTAGTTGCTAATATTCAGCCTAAATAAAAATCTTAAAATAATGAGAGACGTTGAGAAGAACCAGATTAACATATCTTGGTATTAAGTATTCAAATATTTATCAATTTTTCATACTGTATAACACTTTCATTCGAAAATAGTTTGCTACTTGAAGTGAGCTAACACCCTTGTGTTATTAATTAGGTAAATTCATAAGTTTACATATTTTGGTTGCTTGACATAATTCATTTTACTACATTAATAATATACTTCAGTAAAAGCCAGGTTGCTTTTTATAGTTCAACATAAGACTTGATAGTTTATACGCTCTTAATTTCTTCATATACTAAAGGATCACATTCTGCAGTTTCTAACCTTTTACAATTCTATACAATTATAACTAAATTCTTGGTAGATTAGAATTAACAAATTTAGGGAAGACGCTTGAATGAGAAATACTAATTCTCAAGAACTTTGTTGTTTTTTTCTCATTCCATTTAAATGTAATTTCCCTCAACCTATACTTTCTTTCTCATTCACGTTTTTCTACTTTAATGATTTCATTCATTGTACGTTAGTCCATATAATCAGTCATTGATTTATTTAACACTAGTTGATGCTCGGATGTTTATTTATAGTGGTCTGGAAAACATATTAGACAGCAATCTCTCGGTAAACACGTGGTAATTTAATGGATTTTCACTAAGATAAAAACAAAATGTTCTATTTCGTCTTGAATCGAAAATGGAACTTTGTACAAGTTAAACACACTTCTTATCCATTATTCATAGTATTTAACTTCTGTTGGAAGATTTGTACTTTTTCATCCATTAATTGAAATTTTAATTTATCGAGATGTTAAAGATATAAATTATGTTGATAAGTTAATTACTCCTAATATCTCAAGTTGTATGAAACAGACACAAAAAATATCAATAAAGTTGCATAAGCTTTGAGAAGTAGGTATAAGATGGCTATTAATTATAAAATAATTAACAGCCAAGTTCCTTGTAAAATAAAGCAACATTGAATAGGGAGATTAATTAAAGAGGTTGTACTATTTCAATCCACCGACATACAACAGATTATAATGTTTCATTTAATTTATCCGAATTTCCGTCACCATGTTTCAGATTTAAAATAAATTTCTTCAATGTTACTACAAAAATTGACAACATGTGCCGTAAAAATGATACTATAAATTAAAATTTACAGTTTTCACTACTATATTACAAAAACATTGTAAATTATAATACAAATAGGTCAAAGTCTACAAAAAATAAAATAAAACTTGATTGTCTCCTATGATTTTTAACGGAAACGTGATCCAGAAATTCAGAGAAACAATTTAATTTATACCGTAAAGCTTAACATTGTGTAACAGTTGGAAGTTAAAAATTTAAACATAAACTGTTTAAATAGACAATAGGAAGATTGGAATTATTTATTCTCATATTGAGATGTTGATACATGATATATTATTATTATCATTATTTATGGTTTCTTTTCAATATTTATAGCTTTCCGCCTTGTAATAATCATCACGCTAAATGGCTAGTTCCATGAATTTGTAAAGAAAACGTATATTATTGAATAGTAATTATCATTGCGTTTGAATGAAGTATAAAAAATATAATAAATTTGAATACCAACTTGGAATTTCATATTCAGTCATTATCGTCAATTTTTTATTTACCAATTTTAATCTTATAAAACTTCTTATCTATGCATTAAAGAACGGATTAGTAGCTCCTTAATGACGAATTGTGAGGCCAGAAAATGTTAGTATTTTTTAAAGATATTCTGGTTGCTTCAACAGTGCAAGTCATTAGAGATCTTCTACCTCGGGATACATTACATTGTTACATACGAAAATTGCTACGCATAAATGTTTCATGTAACTACTAAATATAATCTAACAGGTTGTTTTATTCACGAATTCGACGAGCCCCCAAATCGCACTTGAACTTAAGTCTTTCTGTCATGTCAAATCACAATTTACTGTTTAAGTTATTTTACATAAAATTGCAATTATACATTCAACAATTGAGCATGGAATTTTGCCCATTTAGACAATTTAAGTAAACATTCATATTTTAAAAATGCCACTATATGAAATAATAATTCTTTTAACAGTAGACAATTTTTTTCTACATGATCTCAAAAATAACTGTCTGGACGTTCAGGTGTCATTGATCGTTTATTTAAGTAATAAAAAAAATATGTCAAACTACTTAATAGTCTTAATTGAATATTCATTGTTTGTCTTACATTTTGTGAGATGTTCAGAATTAAAATGACTGCTAACAAATCTATTTTACTTAAGAAATAGACCAATTTGTTGCTATTTAGTAAACTGTTTATTAATTTTTAGTCTGATATGTAGTACGTTGAAATAAAAATGCCTAAAAAAAGAATTCTTAAAAAATCGGCTACAAAAAGTCAAAGTTGGGAAATAAACTTCAGAACTCGGATCTGTATCATCGGGAGTCCCCCAAGGATCAGTTATTGCTCCATTATTGTTTCTAATTTTTATTAATGATTTGCCTAATAATATAAATTCTAAGGTCCGACTTTTTGCAGATGACTGTGTAATTTACAGGGAAATAACTGGGGAACAAGACGCAGCTGCTCTCCAAACTGACTTAGATACTCTAAGTACATGGACTAAGTGAAATAAACTCAAAATCAACAATAGTAAAAGTAAGGCGATTAGTTTTACTAAAATGCGCGTTCAATATGCCTTGATATATAAAATAGAAGGGGAAACAGTGATCGAGGAGACAAACTGTAAATACGTAGGCATTTATTTTAACAGTAAGCTGGAGCAGGTAAACTATGCTACAAGGAAAGCGTGGAACACCTTGCACTTTGTCATAAGAACACTCAAGAAGGGGAATGTTAAATCTAAAGAGATAGCATATTTGTCATTAGTACGCTCACTTATGGAATATGGTGCAGCATGCTGGGATCCATACAGGATAGGACTAATAGAATCCTTAGAAAGGGTGCAAAGAAGGGCCGCAAAATTCGTACAAATAGGACCTGGGCATGGGAACGAAAAGGTAAAGCGACTAGGGTGGGATGCGCTACAGACAAGAAGAGAAAGAGCTAGGCTACACATTTTCTACAGAGCTTTTGCAGGTCAAAAACCTTGGAAGGGAATCCGAGATAGAATGAAAGAATTAATTCGGAACGGGAGGAGTGATCACCTGTTTAAATTACAAGCAAGGAACCAAAAAATAGACGTTGGAAAATACTCATTCCTAAATAGGACGATTAAAGACTGGAACAATCTGCCTGCAGGAGTGTTTGGGGAACTTCCTCTAACAGAAAGAAAATTTCCACTCAGTCTAAGTGTAGTGTAGTGCAGTGTAGTGACGTGATCAGTACTGCGAAATCTCTAAAAATATACTTCAGTGAAATATAGTTCCAGTTTTTTGTTTTGTTTCTTTTTTTAGGCAAAAACAATACTATTCTTTTTTTAAAAAAATCATTCCTAATAATATGATTCCACACTTATTTATTTATATTGAATATAATTATACTTTCAACTATAGGTTAAATATGGTCCTTACGACCAGTTTATTAATTATTGTTTAAGTTCTATGTATCTGCCACCGGGCATCTGCCCATTTGTAGATTAAATAAATACAATACAAGAATATATTTTTAATTAGCCGGATGTTATAATTTAGTAAATTATTAATGAAATGAATTTAACCTTTGATGACTACGTGGAATTTTTCCTCATTGCCCTACATGTAACAGATCGTTCGCTTCTGTAAAAGCTACCCCGCATCCTTTCGCACCGGCAATTACCGTTTGTTCTCCCTCATTATCCAAGCGCAGAGGAGGTTAATTTATCGGGTGCCGGCCTCTTGCGACGTTCGCGAGAGGAAGCTAATCTCCGGTCACATCCCATGGCTCCCTATAAACATTTTTTTAGGAAAATTGACCGTCACTACGGTACGGTATGGGAAGCAGCCAGCTACTACCACTGCGCAATAAGTTGCTTGCTGCTTTAGAGGGTCATAAAGGGAGGGAGGCCTGCCTGCTTCGCTGACGACCAATCATAATAAATGTTTTAACGGCGATTCTTAATGGCGACATATATCTCTACTCCTAAGGCCCCCTTCCCTCGCATCACACGAAATACGCAACCTTTTCGCCTCACCCACCCCGTTCCCTATGCACCTAATGGATTGAAAGGCTCATACCATCAAGAGAGGTTGGAAAATAACCTCGCGACTTGTCTACTTCGCAGCGTCTGCTGCTGATAGCGTTGGTAGTTCTCCAAGGTTAATTTGTGGCCATCAACGTCACAGCAGTTTTCGCAGTGCTCTATTAAGGACAGGAAATGGCTTCAAGATTACATTACTTGCCTTGTAATATTACAAACGTGAAAGGAGAAAATGATGACCGGAAATTCTGAAAATTGGCAACAATTATGCGAGAAAGGACAACATTTTTATTACGGAGGAAAGTAAATTCAAATAAATAATGATATGATAAACACAATTAAACATTAAAAGACGAGTATCGTCAATTTTGTTAAATTCATTCTTATCAATCTTAACAGTAGATGAGTAAGATTAAAACGGAAATGTAGCATTCCAATCATCAGTCAATGAAAATAATTATTTTCTTTATCGAAGACATTTTTCCAATCTAAATTGTTTCTTAAAGGTAAATATGCTTGGAAAAATATTTATTATTTGTTACAACAACTTTGACGTTGTTTTGTTGAAAAATCCAATTGTTTATTCTCGTTTAGTTTCACCAATATAAAGCAAATTACAGTTCAAACGGTAATTTTTTTGAAATCGGATTACGTTTCTCCTTAATGTTACATTTACTTTTATACATTTTACAAAATTTAAATTGTTTGTTATTGTGGTAATCATTCCTTAGACTAGTCTGAGGCAACACTTTATGGCAATCTATCAAACGCAAGCCTTTTTATTTCTATCTAGCTACCACATCCATCCTATATCCCCCATAATCTGCTTAGTATATTTCATCCTAACTGCCTCTTCTGTTCTTACACCACACACTTCCCTCTAATGCTAATTTTACAAGACCCTCCTGTCTTAAAACGTGGCCTATTAATCTATCCTTTCTCTTGGTCAACGTCCTCCATATTGTTGGCATTTCCCCTGTCCTACTTAGAACTACTTCGTCAGTCATTCTATCCCCACATCTGATTTTCAGTATTCTTCTATAGAACGATATTCAATTCTGTCTTCATCTCCTATCGTCCACGTTTCTCGACTATACAACACCACACTCCATACGAATATTTTAATAATAATTTCCTAAAATCCGTATTTATATTAGCAGTAAGTAAATTCTTATTTTTTTGTGAAAGCCTCCCTTGCCCATGCTATCATACTCTTTATGTCTACTATACTTTCATAATCCTCAGTTATTATGCTGCCCAAGTAACAGAATTCCTTAACTTCCTTCAAAATATCCTTTCCCAATCTAACAATCTTCGTTATTCCACTATTTCCCATACTACACTCCATCACCTTGGTTTTCCCTCTATTAATCCTCGTGTAGTACTCTTTCTCCAAGATCACGTTCATGCCATTTATTATGTTAACTAAGTCTTCTTCTGATTTAAAATTAATTATATTTGTCATAATGTAAAATAACATTATAAATTTCATTTTTCTATTATGAACATTTTTAACTTGTATGTGTTTCATTATATTCAATTTAACTTGACATACCTATTAATAACATTTATTGGATAAGAAATTTGTGAATTAATATTACTACCTTTATATATTTTTTAAATGTGATTATTGAATTATTAAATTTTTATTTTTAACATTATTAGTATTTGGGATGTGGTTGGTTCAATAACTTCATTGTTTTGTGGAGGGGTAAGTTATCAAAACAACACTTTTCAGATTATATTTTGTTTTTGAAGTGTTATTGTATGAAAGAAAATTGGGAATGTAATTTAAGGTAATTTTTGAGGTTCTGAAAGATGATTTTTGGGGATTCGTATACTTAAGATTAGTGTCTCCTTCCGAAGCTTACTGGATTAGGGAAGTTTGATAGGAAGCTTTGGGTGTTTGCTATTAAGGATTACTGGTCGTAGTATAGACGGAGTTAAGCAAGACGTTGGTGGACAGGCTGGAAATTTAGAAAGTGGAAGTGGTTGATGAACGGCTATGTTTAGTAAAGTTATACATAGAATTTTAGAATGAAGGTAACTTCGTGCCTGGAGATGGAGTTAACTGTGCAGACGTAGCATTGATAAATTAAAAATAGAGATTAACTGTTTCAGTTCGCCAATTCACCCCTGTGAATGGATGTTTTTAAACTGAACTACGTGTCACGACATATATAGTTGTCGGAAAATCCATAAAGAGTTCCTGTTTGCGTGAGTCGTTTCGGCAAAGACTCAGCAGGTCAGGATGGCCTGTAGTTTGAATGGTTGAAGCTCTGAGAAAACGATTGGAAGGGACATTGTGACCAACGTTAACGGGACAAGTTTTGGCATGTTTTCATAGCCCTCCAGAAGTGAGGGTCCATTTTGGCTCCGCAAAGTGCAATAGGTCCGCACGAGGAGGCTGAGTCTGTTAAGTGGAGCATTAGGGCAGAATACGTCATACAGAAGAATCAGTAAAGTTGTGGACCGAGGTAGTTCATTTTTTGGCGTGTGATGAAATAAATGGTTAAAGCGATCGGAGGCGGATCATGGCTTTATGAAGCCGTCTTTTCAAGATGCCGTTAATCGAACCTGAGTGAGATGGTACAATACTTCACCTTTCTGGCATTTACGTGAGCCTCACCGAAGAAGTAAGCCATCCCCTTCCCTAATTCTGTATGTGCTTCAGCTTTAAACAAAATGACCGGAAGTTATATTTTCCGACATGAAGTTGACATCAAATTCTGCCAGAAAAGTTAATTAAATTACGGAATTTCTTTTGTTATTAGTTTAGCTTTGAATAGTACAATTTGTAAGTGCTTGTAAAAAAGAATGTTGTTCTTGCAAACAAAATGCAATGGTCTGAGTATTGGTTGTGATTGAAAATAATTTTGGCTTTGTTTTAAAATTGTATGTATCAGAAATTTGTAATTCAAACCTAACTGTTGTCTCAATGCAGCTTTTATTTAAACTGTTTTTAGATCGCAGGAGCTTTAGGCAATTTCTTCGATATTCATCTGTTATATATATATATATTGTAGCGGGAGCCTGTTTCTTCGGCTGCTATACGATTTTAGTCTTCTGACGAAGAATATTATAGGGCAACTGGTAGTTTTTACACTCACTAAATCTTTCAATCACTCGTATTTAACTCAATTACCCAAAAACGACTACTCGGTACTAAACGTGATTCGACTCCAGACCAAGAATTCGTGGCTTACTCGCTGGCCTTTACTAAGCCTCGTGGCTGCTAAACTTCGAAGTCCACGAAACACGTCTCCTTTCTCCCCTGACGGCCACATTACCTCATCAACCAATCGCAGACCTGTAAAATCCTGCGCAACGTCGGCCATTTGTAGTGCCCTCTCACCTGGACACCGAATGCACAGAATAGATTTACCCACGTACGTTTACATCAGCGCCGACGTCACCCGGACAACAATCAGTTTGTGTCTGTGTTGGCGCGCAACTCGCTAAACAAATAGTAGCTTGCATGCTACATAACTTGTTTGCATTGATTTTAGCTGGAGCTGTAACTTAACATGTTACTATATATATATAACATGTTAACCAGTGGTCCTTACAGTCGAAAGCTCCTGCATTGTAACAACAGTTGAGACAACAGTTTGGTTTTATTTATCAATTTTTTATAAACGAATAAGTTGTTTGCTAATTATTAATTTGTATGTATAAGTTTACAAATTTGATTAATTAATTAAAACGAAGACCCCTGAATGTCTCATGAATATTTCATGTTCTTAGGTGTCTTGGCTCGACGTTTATCAGCTTCCTGTGTGGATCACGCACAATAGGTGGTTGATGGTTGTCAAGCTTACATATATTAACCAAATTAATTATGAATATACAGTAGCGCCCGGGCCGTCATTCGGCAAATCTGATCCGAGGGTCGAATAAATGTTACACAAATGGCGTCGATATTACTGGAAAATTTGTAACAGTCATTTTTTATACAATAAAGTCACCTTTACAGACGAAAACATTTACATTGAGCAGTACACTGTAAAACACAACTCTGGAACCAGGTGTAGCCATTTCCAATTATTTTTCAAAAATGAAGAAAAATAGGTTTTAAAACCGTATTAATACAGACTATTACACTTCTAATAGAAATTTAAAATTTGGCTAAAACAACATCGGCTCTATCATACTGACACACTGAAATTTATTTATTGATCTTGCTTTTGTGTTCATATAGCGATACAATTTGTAACACAATTTTTTATTGCTGACAAAATCTTTGAGTGTATGACTGTAACGTTTTATTAAAACACATTCATACACACAAACACACATATATGTATATATATTCTATCTAATTCTAACGTCATATTTTATAATAATTCCTGGTGTGCCATATTATATTATCAATAATGAGTTCCCTTTTCTTATAACAAAACCCTAGTATTGCAGCTTAAACTATTTTACATTATCGTTCCTCATCTCCGAGACTATAGTTGATATCCGGATTCTCAATCGATTTTGGGAACGCCGCAGCAAAGGTCAACGTACCATTACTGTAATGTGATTAGTGCGGTGCTGAAGACACTTGGGAGGGGAAGGGAAGGGGGTAGATGCACTTGCTACTGTGTGCACTGCCACAGTTAATCAGTCCGGAGTGGTCAACCCTCCACAAACGCCCCGCATCAATAACAATGTGGTCATTAATGAAATTCCTCGCGTGTCCTGCCAATCCACTTAGCGCACTCTGTATCTATTAATACACACATCTAGTAGCATTGACACTTCTTTGTTCAGAAACACAGTAAGCGACGAAACAGTTACTCAGTGTCACGTTTCAGAAGATAGTATGATAGGTGCGGTTAAATGCCAAGTATGTCAGATGAAGCCAATAAATTAAATGCTTACAGTTGTTATTCGTCAACAATAAAAGACAATACTTTCTTCCAGCATATTTTTGTGTCAGCTAATTAAATCTTGACTTCTGCTTTTAATGATTCAAACATTACAGGTAATGATAATTCATTGTTAAAGAGCAGAACGAATATGGCTTAAAATTGGTTCTCTTCTTCTAAAATTTACTTAATAACGTACATCTTTTGATAAAAGAATTTTTGCATGTCTCATAAGAGTAACATGCTAACTGGACATTAAGAGATCGGAACTATGAGACAGAAGGAGGTGTCACTGACCTAGAACAAAGTGCAGGTAATAGAAACAAAAACATATGTATTTAACCAGACAATTAGGTTTTCTACATTGAGTTCCACCTGCTACCAACCTCAACACGAAACTGAACCAGGTGGCCAGCGCTGGCAGCTACAAAACTGTCACGCACTAAGGAGAGGTATCATTGAAAAGGGTGGTGGATATGTCTTACAGCCAATAACCAGTACAAATAATTTTATAGTTTAGTAATATTTTAATATTTTCCACTATTAATGTGGCATAGTTGTAGAAGATTATAATTGACTTTGCCCTGAAGTTTTGCTAACGTGGTTCAGGGGTGGTGTCAAGTCGATTGGAAAGGGTTTTGTGGTTTTAGTAAGTGTCTCACAATATCCGAGAGGTACAGACCTCACTCGGGTATTCATGATGGATTTCCGCAGTTATTATTTTTTTAAATGATACTTGTAGGATATCATTAATAGTATCGACATGTATCCGTTGAACGTAAAAAATGCTTGGAATTTGCGGAATGAAATGAGGGAACCAAACACAAACTTATGTTGACATATGAATAAACGAAATTATCATACAGATGTAAACAGTTCACGTTTCATTCCGAAGTAAGGAAATGAAAAGCAGCATTCCGGCACAGTATGTCTTGAAGTATAATTTTTGTGTACTATATTTGGTAATGAAAGTATATAAATATTGTTAAATAATCAGAGTCTACCAACTATTCGCTATGTGTACCTCAAAACCTTCCGTAACATTGACCAGTGTCAATAGAACTAATTCAAGGAATAAACTAAGATATTTATTATTTTATCCTCGATTTATTAACTGGGTCAGATTATTGTCAAAATTAAAAGTACTCTTGGTTAACATCTAGACATATTCCGTTAATAATTCCATTTGCAAGTAATAACTGTAGCAAATGTTTAAGCTTAGAGTGCACCAAAGAGAGTGTGGGCTTGTACTCAATACAATTATCAATAAATGTTATATTTACGCCTGATTTATGTAATAAGTAAAATCGAAATTGATGACCTATTTCAGACTTTATTTTTAAATGAAATATAATATGAACACCGATTCGGTACGTAATTGTACCTTCTTCAGTTTTTAATGTTGTGGAGAAAGATTGATAGAGATCTTCTTATTGACGGAAACATCGTAGTATAAAATTTACAAAGTTGGTACGAATGTAATAAATCGGAGATGTTACATAATAAAATAAACATCAGGAAACACCATCAATTCACAAAATGATACAATTAAGTTAAGTAATAGTGCAATGAACTAAGATGGCGATTTCCATTTTATTCCATCAGAGACAATACTCGAGACACTATGGTTAAAAAATTTATCAATTGTGACAATCAGGCGGCAATAAAACCAAATCCGACGAAAATAAAATGCAGCAAGGTGAGAAATCAGCCATCTGGGCGTGTTTGATTCTCAGTCTTGGGGATTATTAGACGGTACGACCGCCAAGATATTCAATCCTCGGGAATTTAGAAGGTCGCATTCTCCCTCCACAAAAATGGAGAAAACCGCTAGGCAAAAGGGACATTTTATTGGGGCTTGGGGTCATGTGATTCACCATCCACTCCCATGGTGGGGGCATGAGCAGAGTCGAACTGGAGAGGAGAAGAGACAGAAATTAGACAATTGGGGAAAGAATCTTCGAAGGAAGAGGAAGTCATTGGGGAGAGGAGATGATAGAGAAATCAGTCAGGAATTAACTTTGAAATAGCCAGGCGGAGAGAAGACGACGTATCGAGAATTAGTGCGTAGGAGAGGCGTTTCGAACAAGGAGAAAAGCAGAGGAGATGCGATACAGGATAGGGGCTGGCTAGAGTCTTGGAGCGGATAATGTGGGAATTTGAAAACAAGACCCGACAAGTGACTCTGGTCGTAGTAACACAGAGAAGGCAACAATAAATCTTGCTGACGTAATAGAAGGAAGGATGGCGCTACAACGATGTGAACTCCAAGCAGGTAGAATCCTGTCCACGTAATGTTCCAGATAACAGGAACGAGCTCCGGATGCGACCAGAATTAGTCGAGAGCAGGTCTTAGGATAACGGCGTGAGAAAGAATGGAGATGTTTGCGACCCACAACAATATTATACGTGTCAGTGCCAACGTCAAAAGTTATTAGTGACTATCTTTTTGCGACGCATATCCCCCACATTCATGGCCCTTATTAGATTGAGTCGCATGCAGAACTAGTTGTGGCATATTAATAGTCCTCAATTTATTTTCATATATTTGTTTAAACAAATTGATTTTGTTTGATTTTAACTAAAACATTGTCTTTTTTGATTTAAAAATTAACTTTCCAGCTCTATTATTATATTAATACATTACGCTATAAAAACCATGTACCTTGCTTTATTAATGGTTAATGAACCTTAAAAATTATTGTTTCCTATTTAATTCTTCAAGTAGTCATTGAGGCTCCAACATTGGTTTTAAATACGTCCGAAGGTCACAGGGAAAGTCTCAATCTTAAGGTTCTCTGGATTCAGTTTTACCACGACTGTGAACGTGCTACGTTTGTGGAGCAGCCTTGGGAGACATATAAAATAATTAAGTTTTGTGTTATGATTGTAAATATATTCATGCACAGGATAAAAACCTGAAGGACGTACAGATACGAAGCGAAATGTTTTTATTTTCTGTTTTCCAATAAAAGTATATTGTTTCTCTGAAACGTAAAATAGAATGTCAATTAGGCATTACTATTACTGCTGCAAACATACCAACAGAACAAAACATTTCTACACAGTGATATATTTTAAATTCCTATGTTCCAGCAGTAGGAAATGTTTTCATAATGCGCCTACTAACTTCTAACGGGTAGCATATTCGACCCTGCAATAACCATAGATATTGCTAATTAATTTCAGCGTAGTGTACGCGTGAAGGAACGTTTCCAGCCCAGTTGGTAAAATTATTTGGTTGTAGAAGTCCTGTGTGTGTATGAGAGGTCACCTCGTCTGGCCATCAAATTAGACCTGGGCCACTGATAAAACACGCCAGACAAGGCACACTGCGCTGAGTTAATTCATTATCTGGCAAGGCGTGGTAGCACACGCACGCACGCTGCTGAATTTCGCCAAAATAATTTTAATTACCGTGAAGGACAAAAGTCTATGGTTAAACAACATGCAGTGGCTGCAAATGATTGGGTATGCAAATGTTTGTAATCTAGTTGTGGAATAGTGATAACATATTTTATTGCAGTTTAAGATTATCTGGACCAGTTCCTAGATCAATTAGGATTAAATTTAAGTAATTAAAACTTACCGTTCCGTTGTTTGGCGTCAATAGTGCAATGTGATTAATGCACTTTTTATTAACTATAATTTTATTTCTCGTATTAAAATGTCATAAACTACGTATAATATAAGCAAGCGCGTTTCGATATTGGAATAAATTGTTTTACGCAAAGGGTAAGACAGTTGACAATGAAAATTGGAAAACTACGATGGGAAGTCCGATTGAATAAAAACTTACAACGATCTAAAGAAAAAGATGATAAAGGTTTTTAAAGTTTGTACAAGGAAGGCTATGTTATGGAATAAATTTTTGTGTCAATAGAGTTTGAAAGGGAATGAGAAGTCACAATAGGATACTATAAGAGTTTTCAATAAGGGTGTGTTGACGTTGAAATAGAATAAAACAAGTCGTGCGTGAGGTATTAATGAAATTATTTTTATTCCAAAGGGCATACATGGGCCTTTAAAATTGAAAACTAATTATGTTGAGACGTAACGCACAACATTTTTTATTCCACTTAAATATTAACCCGTCATTATACAAAAACCTTATACGTTTCTCCGTTCAAAATTTTCCTACCAGTCAGTTTTGACACAGAAAGGAATTCAATGAATCAATAATCTGACATTGAAGTATTATTTACATATGGATACAGATTTATACTTTTTAAATGTATTAGTTATGGACTCTCGTTGTAAATTTACGATTAGATAAATTAGTATTTCCGTAACTGTAGACGAATTATAATGGCCAAGATTGTGATATGGGTCCTTGGGTATCGGCACAGCCGATAAACATATTCACAAAAAAAGTCCTTATTCCGAATATGAAAGTAGTGCTACGTAGTAGTGGTAATGAAAGATTAGGCATCGGATGGTAAAGAACCCACCTGACTGTCCGCCTATTTCGGTTCATGAAAATGTTCGGTGGTTCAATCTGCTACGAAAATTAACATCCTTAAATATGAATGAATTCAATTTTTTTAGATCATGAAATTATATAATTTAACATATCAATACTGAAATTAACTTATATGTCATGGCAACAAAATATTGCGGTTTCGTTAAACATAAAAAGAACTTCCAAACCAAATTTCAGAATATTGACGTGTCCGCGTCAGCAGAATAATCAACAAAATAAGTACAGGTTCCACAGTTTGACAAAATAATTAATAAAGAAAAACCTTAAATATACGTATGGGAAAGAAAATATCATAGGGTAACATTTTTTAAGCTATTCTGATTTAAGAAATTCAATATTTCCAGTTGAGAGCTCAAAATTGTATAAAAACGTAAAATTTTAACTCCCCGCTGACGGATTTTATGTATCCTAAGGGATCCGAAATTGCGTTTCTTATTACTCTATTAAACGCGTTGCAAGGCACAGGTAAGGAATAAGTGGAATTAGCTTCCAACCAATAACAGTCGACAATTTCTAAGGGAAAATATCACCAACAAAAAATCAGCAATTGGTAACAGATTTGGATCGTGGTGCAAAGACTATTTTCAACCAATTAGGTGATCTGTACGAAAAAGAGAGAGGAAGACAACGAGGTTAGAAAGGGAGAGAAAGAGTGAGAGACTTTTGGGTTAGAATTGACAGAGCAAGGATCGTGGTGGAAGGAGCCAATAGCAGATGGATATCCACGTGGCCGAATGAACTGGGCTTTGCATCCAGCCCTGTGACAGAAATCCTACTCCTGTAAGCTGTTGGAAGTTTCTTTCGGTGACTTTGTGCCAAGTATTAATTTTTACTCAATATTTGTTTTGAATTTCCATACCGAAACTCAGTAACCTGGGGCTAGAGCCTCATATTATTATTACTTAGCTGCTATTGGGCATTTTCCAGGTGGCAGCTACATACAAAGAAAATACAAATACAATTACAAAAATTTTACAATAAGAAAGAATTTTGAAGTGTAGTTTTTGATCTAAAAAAGAAAAGAAAGGAGTCACACAAAAATCAGTTCACTGCACTTCACTGATTCTAAAAGAATACTACTCACTTAAATTTTCTTAGCCTATTCCTAAACTGATTTACGCTACCCGGAAAAGTCGTCAGTATTTCTGCAGGCAAGGAATTCCAACCGCGTATTGACCTATTAACAAATGAAATTTTTCCTACATCTGAGCGTTGCCCTTTTTCTTTAATTTTAAACGAGTGGTCATTTTTAGAAATATAATTCGGCGCCGTAAGATGGTTTGTTATTTCTTTCCAGGTCCTGTGGTTCATCCTTATAAGCTTTATATATTGCACACAACCTCGCATGTTTCCTTCTGTAACTGAGACTTCTAAATTCTCGTGAGGATTGTACGTGAATCAACCCCCTAACATTTTTTCAGCCCGTTTTTGTATTTTTTTTCCAACGCTAGAGTGTGTTCATTTCGATATGGATCTCAGCACGTTACTCCATATTCTAAAATTGGCCTGATCAGTGTTTCGGAAATATAATTTAATCTTCGTATTTATTTTCTTTGAATAAAAGTGGAATATTTAATGTTACAATTTTATTTGTTGTTTTTGTGGTAGTAGAACCACGTGGCGCCCATAAAATATTAAATGTAAATACTTTTCCATTTATTTATTAGGTTTCCGCCATATATGCTAGGTGTGCTTCATTGAAAACTAGAGCAAATATTGCGGATATGTCATAGGCAGTATTAGGTCGCGTTGGAAGTTTCTGTAGGCTCTGCAGGTAAACATTCTTCGGAAGTTTAGCACGTGTCTCGACCACGCCTTTAAATCCCCAAAGCTTGCAAAGATGCCAAACTTTAGCCCATAAATCCCTATAAACTCGGTGACATAGTATTCAAACACTGAATTCAGAGAAATGTCCGTTCTGGAAAAATGTCCAATCTGTTTATAAGCAATCTATTAAACTCTTACAGACGAGAAATTTTCAGGGAAAAAATTCTATTGTAAAGTAGAAGAAAGACAATAATGGAAAAATGTCGAACGGACTGGAATAAGATATCAATATGCTCCTACATGAGCTTCGGGTGAAAGCATTTCTATTTTCTCAGACTATTCTATTGTGTAGTATTTATGTAATCTACAAATGGGCAGATGCTTGGTGGCAAATAAATTGTCAATTATTTTTTCAAGCCTAATAGATAACCGATAATTACGAAACCCAATACGTGAAATATTTGCAAATAAATGAACGTTTGCCCATACTGTTTAAGACGAAAATATTCTAGTTTAAATGACGATAGTGCTGATTATGTGTAATAATAGCCAACAAGGTAGGAATGAAATGCCAAGGGTAATAATAATTAATTTTACTAACGTACCGAAGAATCGTTGCACGTAGCATCGGTTTTATTGAAGTTTATTGATAATATCAGTTTCATTATTGGTAACAATATATATTTATTAATATACAAAGTTTTAGTTATAGTTATTCAAAAACATAAAAAAATATTTCAAACCAAGGTACTTATGATTTAACAATTTTTTTGTGATTTTCTAATGAAGTATTTTCATTAATATAATCAAAATATTATATGTACCCAATTCATCGCCAAATATTAAAATCTTGTTCGTGAGTTGTCTTAAATATATTTTTGCTACATATTATACATGACAATGAATAAATACATTGTCCTAAGTTAGTTTTGGTATATTAGGGGCTCAATATTATTCATAGACAGTACTATTCATTGATTCCTTTGCCAAAAATTTGGTAAATTAATAATCGTTTTCCATTATCAGGTCAATAATATACTAAACCTCGCAATCAGATTAACTTATTTTGTGGAGGTTATGTCTTATCTCTGTGCATCATAATGAATCTACAGATTAAAATTCCAATCGTCTCGCTTATCAGGCTTTATTCCGGCCATTGAAGTTCATATTCGACAGGAGCTATATTATTGAGATCACATGCAATATATTTTGGCAAGTCACTTACTTCTAGTAGAAAATTACTCGTTAATGCCTGTATGCTTAAAGTTATTATTTTATTTCAAAACATGTATGGTACACCATAATTTCACTTTATTATAACTGAAATGGCGAATTTTATATGTTTGATATTCACTTTTAGTGAGCAGCATTACGTTTCTTTGATGATATAATAATACACGAGATATTTCCGGAAGCTATAAATGGCATAATGTCATAAATTAATGAACTCTGTTGCTTGGATTTGACGTAACATTACTAAAAGGCGGACTAATCATAGTTACGTAAAATTGTTAATGAATTCGAATAACTTGTCAGTGCGAATATGACAGCCAATAACGTTTAAAAGTTGATACAATGACATTAAATGTCATTCATGGGGAACTAAAATTATCTCGTGGTTTGAGGTTGTCATATTACGGACAATAATATGAAATTAAATCAGAAAATCGGCTTTTGAAAACATAATTGTTTAAAGTAAATTGCATTGGTCAAAATGTTTAAAATTTTCCTCAAAATATTCAGATATTGTAGAGAATGAAACCTCTTAACAATTATTGTATATTTTAATTATAATAACGTCTGTATATGTTCGAAATATGAAAAATTGTAATTATGTAAACAATAAACAGACGAAATTGAATCATTTTGCTAAACGTATTGCTTTTGGTAAATAAATAAAAAAGGCACAAGATACAAAATATTTAATAAAGAAACTATCAAAGGTATAACTACAGAACAATTAATTTTGTATTTTGAGTTAATATAAATCATTCTATTAAATTGCCGAAGTTTATATTAATATGATACAATATTGATGTTATATAAATGGATTTTCATTGTCTATTTAAATTTTCTATTTTAACCTAGCTTTAGGTGTTGATTTAAGAGGTTTTATTAATATATAAGTAAATAAGGTAAATTATTTCGATTTATAGGTTCATTATAGTGTAATTATATTTAATATGAAGTATTATGTATTTAAATATGGATTATTTCGAAAGACCAATTTCTACATTCTTATCATTTTCTCAATCAAATGATTTTTTGATGTTTGTTTTAACATCCCATTAACAATTATAGTCGTTAGGGACTTCCATACGATCACTTTTCACTCAGGGATATTTAAAATGAGTAGCTAACAGATTATAGTTGTAGTCCCATGAGAACCATTTATACCTTATATAATGGGTTTGTATGAGCCAAGAACGTGAACAGAATTTATATGTCTATTTTCGAGTGGGTGAGTTCCCCCCTACTGATCTGATGAGCACCTGCCAAGTGTACAGTATTTACGTTACCTTTATAATGACCCCACATCTACTAGGTCGAACAAGTGCGCCTGAATAAGCACGGATTTACCCGAATGGTTTCTGGATACAACGAGCTGCTCCATTTAAGCCAGCAGGGTAAAAATTCGTGGATTGTCGCCATTACTTGAATATTACGGACCCAGGGAGCCTTTTCTGTCTCTGAAAGTATCAACCTTAACATTAACCCCACTTCAGAATTTGGTATTCGCTTTGATTTTCACCTAGTTTGTTGAATGTTGTTTGCTGAACTCGCTCGTTTCACCTCAAGGTCTCATTTCCAATGATATTCACATGGGATTGGATCCAACACAGGCAAAAATTTATTTTACTTCGAATAGTTTACTACGGATGCGGTTGAAGATTTACAAATCTCCAATATGGACTAGAAGGCATTCGAGAATATCATAGTAGATTCCTACTTGAAATATTTACCCAGTTCAGTAGTTTCTCGATTGGCGAAACAAATGTTTGAAAGTGAATACATGTTTGGAGACTACTGATTATGTAATTTATATATTTTATGTTAATCTCTTTATATATTAAATCCACAATTTGTGGTGCATAATTTTCACCTTTCAATGTTTAATAGGATTCGATTCAACTTTAATTAAAAATATTGCAAGTAGGCTTATCGATAAGAAGTTAACAATTTTAAAATTATATTTTAACTAGGAAAAACTACAAATAAATATAATAAAAGTTATCACCCTGCTCTTTTAAAAGGAATAATAAATTTCCAAAGTGAATTGCTTTTATTAATTGAAATAGAAAGCAAAATTGATTTGTCTTCCTGGTGATGGTGGGACTTAAATACCTTGGTCTTTACTAATTTATCTTGGCAATGGCTTCTGTGCCTTTCAGTTGACTGCCTTGAGGAATATACCGTACGTTACCAAACACTGGATTTCATAGGTACTTTGACTGCAAATTTTAACGTTTGAAACCCTTGAAGTGGTAACTTCTTGGTTTTTCTGCTACTGCTGTCCTTTGAAGTCTGCTTCTGAACTCATCGTCCCTGCGACGTCTTCATTTTTCCGTCCGATCAACACCCGTTCAACGACCGCTCTACAACTACATCAATTCCTAACTAACTCTGAACTTTTATTCTAACCACGGGCACACATAATCCTCTCCCAACTCCCATTCACGAAATCACTAAATCTACAATTTCTCCTCCCCGATTCAATAAGAAAAAATATTACATTTTCTAGTTCGCGAATCCGGGGTCCAAGTTTCGTCTCGAAAAATCGTAAAATGACACGCACCAGAGGTTACTGAATCTTCTGTGAGAACGTCTGAACGTAGAAAAATATTGAAATCTCACATTATTGCCGTCTGACACATATTTATGACTTGTTGTCCAGCGGCCTCTTAATTCCTTAAAGGACCACACCTTCCATAGATGTTTTGATGACATCCAGGCCTCTGTTACGCGAGGTGCAATGAACTATATAACCCCTTTAATAATTTAGAACGTAGGTATACACTACAATTTACAAGTTACTTCTATTTAAATGTAACCCAAAGCTGCTTCCAGGACTAAAGGAAGCTTTTTTTGAAGTTCGACAATAGCCACGGTAGGTTCGGTAACATAGGATACGGGCCAGATATAAGAAGTGTGAAAAAGTTTAGAATAAAGAGGGCTCCGAAAGTTTGAGGACGAAATATATATATACATATATAAGTGAGAAGGGACGTTTTCATCATAAAATGGAAGTGAAAGAGGAGTGTCGCCGATAAGAGTAGAAAGCCAACATCATGAATATGACGGATTAAAAGTAATATGCCTGCGAATTATTGGGTTGGTGTTTTCCTCTAATACGACGAGTGGAAGGTGCTTTGGTGGTTCATGCGTTTGAATGATGGACAGTGAGAATCCCTCCGCTTCCCCCGTCACTGCTGGAACGAGAACAACGCGTTGACCATTCGCACGACTGGTCCGCAGACTTCCTAATCCCGTATCTAAATTATTATAGCATTGATTTTCTCGCATTTTCGGGCCAAGTACATTTCCTTTCTAAACTATTTCCTGTCTCAATTAGTTTTATCACACCCACTTTCAAAAAAAATTAATATCACAGATTGATTTTTTTTAAATTAATGTTCATTAAAAGTTATTAAAACATATATAAATAGTAAATTGCTTTTTGATTAACATTTTATTTGTTGCGTAATTAGTGATTTATTTTCTCCGTCCTCAGCAATAGCATTTATATCCACGTTAGTTATGAAATATTAAATTGTAAATTACAACCTATATGAGTATTTATCAACTAACATTGTATGTTCCAGGCTATTTCAATATCCTAATGTTAACTTTGAATTATGTATTACTGAGCTGAGTAAAACTTAATATTGAAAATAGATTGCCTAGTGTTTATTAATTAAGCATTTTAACGATGCGAGAAACATAACAAAGTGATATTTCACACAGTTATAAAACAACAAAGAATGTAAACTAAGAAGCTACAGTTTCAATGTAAACGTTTAATTGCAATTCTTTTGTCGAGTGTTGGCGCGCGTTTTAGGTAATACAATATGCCATATATAATAAAAAATTATTCAATAAAGTAGTGAAATGTGTAGTTTGATTATGATTTATTCTCTTTTTAAAATATAAACATGATAATTTGTTCTCGACTGATCGAATGCTGTTTCTTTTATATATTCAATTCTTAAAATTAGTTTAAGGTTATAACTAGGCAATTTGGTTTTTTATATCCTATTTACATATATGAATATTCTGAATAATTCATCAGAAGAGCAAAATCACTTTTATTTGTCACGGTTATTTAAAATTTAGAACTTAATGTGTAAAATAATTATTTTTTATAGATGAATTATTAAATGAAAATTCAAATCTCTTATTCTGAACCTTTAATTTGTTTCTTTCTTTCCATATCTTTATATTTTCGTGTAATTATTTCTCAATGCTATCGTAAAAAGGAATATATAAAATAATTTCCTCTCTTTGCTAAGGCCTACGAATCCTCAAAGGGTCGAATCCCTTTCTTCCTTTTAGCGTTTGCGGTTAAGAAGAAGGAATGTATCCTACACCCGAATGGATTTCTCTCCTTCTATCAAGCGTAGATGCTTCATTTGTCCCATTGTGTAGCAGTCAAAAGTTCGCGTTTCATCCGGCTGGCGAGAGCGGCTAAATTGATCAATCCCACAAAAGTCTTACTGAGATTTTTAGTTTTCAGAGGGTTCTTTTTGTCAGAGGCTTCAATGCTTCCTCTCCATTCTTGAATGAGATAGGACAAATTGAACATTATATGAAGATACGCATTTATTATCAGACGACCCAAGAAATTATTAAAGGAAATGACAAAATGTCCTTTTTACGGTATATTAATGTCGCGACCTTAATTATTCATTACTTAAAATATCTTTTAGTGAACTAAATGTATTTATAAAGTTAAATAAAACAGCCTACTGAAAAAAATATAGTTATAAAGAGCCCCATAATACTCATGATGAACATTTATTAGCAATTATAAGAAGCATTAGAAATCAGCGAAAAGAAATCCACGTGAAAGCATATCAAATATATTTTATTGGTTACCAAAAATTGGTTGAATATAATGAATATTTTAAATATTATTAGCCATATGTTATGAATTGTGTGCGAAATTGCTCTGATAATTATGAATTTCCCAATTCCATTTCCTCCAGGAATTATATTACTGTATTTCATATTATTCTACTCTGGAAATTAGTATTGAAATAAAAATTGTAGATATTAATTTTAAGTTTTGGATGTTTCTAACTTCATGATAAGGAGTTTTACCGAAATATGATAATTTTAGGACAACTTTAAGCTATTAATCATAAGACTAATATGCCCCAAATTTTTCTTCCACTGCTTTAAATGTCGACAATAGATTTAATTGAGTCTATAAAATGTCTGAATGGACGATTCGTACTTCCTCGCCTTAAAAATTAGCTCAAAATTTCAATGTAAACGGTAATTCGGGTCCGTATATAAGTTCCCTCACACGTGACATAAGGTCCCCAAGTTTTTATTTTCAGCCACTTGTGCACAACAACGCACGACCCTAATTGCCGAGATACAGATTCGTAGGACAGAATAGCTGCATACATAACAATGGCCCGGGTTCTGTTAAGTTTCTTTCTATAATGTTTTATTAATTCACTTTTTCGAAGCTTTAAAACTGAGCTTTGGCATCAACATATCTTTATATAATGACATTCAAATTGCCCATATAACGAAGTACTTATAAAGTAATTAAATTTCAATTGAAGGCTATAACAACTTAATGAAATCCTTCACATAACTTAGGGAAATAATTTTATTGCACAAGTTACTAAATATTCTTAGGATTTTAGTTGATAATTAAATAATTAGGGTTATCATCATTTATATAAATTACTTATTCATATTTTCCATAAAACATACTTTATTTCACTGAAAATTGACACATCATTTTAAATTGAAGATTAATTTGATAGAGATCCTGTTCGTAAATTTCTCTCTGCAGTAAATACCTCTCTAATTGACTGCTGCGGCTCAAATTAAAACGACTCTGACCTTTAAATTCTTTGATGAGGAATAAAGACACAAGAACGAGGAAGGTTTAATTTTCTGTGTTCAAAGTCCCTACGGTGAAATGCGTCACGAAAACAACCAAACCGATCCAACCATTCTCTTCTAAAAACAACCTTGGTAAAGTAGGCAGGAGGGGAGGGATTGAAACGAGGAACATAGCAAAGTTATTAAAAATCGTAACAAGTCTGTGATAATATGGAAGCCACATTAATTTACTCTGCGGGTGAGCGTTCTGAATATCTCCATTCACGTAGCGGACAAACGGGCTTCATTACAAAGTGTGTGATACGGGGAATTTAGAAGAGGGAAAGTGAGAGAAAGAGAGGGATGGGGGAAGGGAGGAGCGAATAGCTGGTCGGCATCACCACAGGGGTCGACTTTTAACTGCCCGGGGGTGAAATTGCGTAGTCGCTGCATGAGCAAGGATACGTCCGAGTTAAAAGTGACACGCGAAAATTTCAGCGCAGTGGGGGAGGGGATGATTAAACGGACAAGCGACACCACATATTGCTGCCACGAGGGAATATTTAGTTTCCCCTTTCATAATAGCTATTACGAAAACGGGAAGGTTTTTCTCTCTCTCTGTGTTTGCGAAAGAGAGAAAAGAGTAGTAGAAAAATACACACACTGGAATTCTTCATGTCGTAAAATATTAAGGAGTGTTATTCGAGGAAAATAAATGCCAGGCTGAAAGTAAAAAGGCCTCTGTAATTCAGGTTTAAGCTAACACGCGAATAATAATTATTCGTCTTCAAAGTCCCTTAATTAGTGTCATATTTATCACACGCAGACATGGAAAATTATTCAGTGGAAACATTCGAAGTAAAATTCAAGAATCCCGATTATGTAAGATTGGCAGAGAAAATAACATATCACATTACAAAAGAAGAAAACTTGAATTACTACAGATATAAATGAGAGAAAAATATGAAATGTTTAAAAAATCAGTCGCAATATAACTTTGTTATCTGTTTGAATGGCATTGTTTTATTTCATTGCTGTTATGGAAGTTATTAATTTCATACCACATTTTTTAAAATTATGTGAGTAACCTTGTTACACTAAATTCATTTTTTAGTTTGAGAGACATCTATTGTCTTTTAATTATAATAATTTATTAATTTATAGAAACAACTGAGAAGTGTGTGATCGTCGGAATGAAATATTTTTCTTCATTTAAATTTTAATAAGTTCTTACTTTTGTACGTTAATTTTATTTATTTATACAAGTCAGGTTCCTTTCCTAATTTGATTTATAATAATGAATATATTAATCAATAAGTCGGGGATTTATTAACACGGTTATAATAAGTATCATTCCTTTATACGGAATGAAATACTTTAATTAAACATATACCAAAAATTGCGAAATCCCAAAGGATAAGTATACACTCATCAATTAGTACATACCAAATAATACGTACCATTCACTAGCTACTTACATTTACTTTGAGCTACCATAAAATATTTTAATAATTTATTTATCTTATTCACAAATATGTTTTTCAATAAAAGCGGACGGTACTGAAAAGTTAGAATTGTTAGAAGCTGTGAGTAAGGATTTAACAAAATTATTTTTCACGTTTAAAAATAAAACTAATTTAGTTAATATCTCATACACAACTTGTTTTATTACATTTCAACATCGACGCGCCCTTATTTAAAAAAACCCAACTTATGAAAAGTTAGGTGAAAGGTTTTATGAATATTTTGTGCCCTTAACAATTCATCAGTACGCCGTGAAACCGTAAAACTAGTTTCGGTATACACAACTATTGCTCTTTGGCAAAAAATTAAAATTATTTTTTCTAATTTCAGTGGTGTGATGGAATTTGTCAGTTATATAATAATATATTCATGTATAAACATAAAGAAATTCTGATGAATGGGGCGAAAATTTGTGAACTTTTAAACCCTACATGGTGCCTACCATCTGTGAACCTCACGTAAGGCAAACTTTCTATCTCTCTTTCCTGTCCTTATTAATTATATATATATATATATATATACCAATTAGTTCTATACCTCCAGAAACATATAATTGCAGAATCGTTGAAAGACATTAATTATTCAAACGAAGTCTGTATCTGTTGCTTCTACTTTATAGCTTAAATATAAACATAAATATAATCAGAGAAGATTATTATTCACATTTTTAATTTTTTTCCAGTATTTTGATAATTTTTATTTTTAAAAATATTCCTTATAAAATCCAAACTGTTCAATTTATTCTCTTAACTAAAGTTTACATTTAATAGTTCACTATTAAATAGTACATACCCAACAATATACTACATTTACATTTATGAGAAATAATTTTAATGTTGGTAAGTCACACCACTCACATTTGACTCAAAGAAAAATAGAATAAATTAGTATAATGTTCTAATTTAATAACTTAAATGACTTACCCGGTTGAAAACCCGAGAATTGTTCATGAATAATATACACCGGGAAAGCCCACGTTCTCTTATAACTTAAATGAAGATTTCCGTAATTGATAACTGCTTTAATATCAAAGAACTAATGATTGTGATGATTGTACAGAAATCTATTTACAAACATCCTTCTAAGTGTGAAACTAATATTCACTTTGCATTGTTGAATTTTCGCTTAATATCTGTATATATTATTTGTGGTGTCACGTATTTATCGAATGTTTACAGATTCCCGCAAAATAATTTTTCGTGCAAGTGACGAAATAATTTCTAAAAGGATACTCGCTTCAATTTTCATACAAAAATAATTAAAGCTTAGCACGGAAATTAAACAATACTGAATAAGCATTTACATTTCTTCCATCGCTTTGTGAATATATATATATATATATATATATATATATTCACTTTTATGTATAAATACAGCATTCATTCATTTAAAATGGTTAAGTATATTTGTGCCGTACTCATTTATCTTTAATTTTTTATTTCGTAATTGCTTTCATCCCGTGCTGATGATATATAAATTTTTTATACTAAAAGTGTCCTGTTTAAATGAGGAAACTGTACATATTGGGCTATATTTATCAACACTGAAAATGTAAAGGAGTGTTATTTGTATGTTTGGTTATTTTTAAGAGTAGAGTGTCACTTGAAGCGTTAATGAAAACAAGTGTGCAGGAGGTTATTTTTTTGCAAAGGTCATGGGTGAAAATAAATTTTCCGGATTTTCAAGCAAAATATATCGAGAATATATTAAGGATATAGGAAGATTTATAAAAAATTCAAATAATTTAACTTAAAGGTTTCACAACAAATAATGGATAAAATAAATATTTTCATAAACGTTTCATTAAACATGTTCCCGTTATGTGGACCTTAATACTTTGTAATGGCTAATAATTATTTTGTTCCCAGACTCATTTTTAAAGTAGTGTGGGTTTTCTGTAAACAATGCATGTTTTATGGAGTAAACTAATGTGTGGAGATGGGAGGTTAATTTTACTAATTACGATTAATTATTACTGTATTATTATAATTAAGCTCTACAAAAGGGTTACAATGTAATTTAATAGAGATAAAGGGATTATATTATATTATGAAGGGTTAGAATGAAAAAAGAAAAGTTTTGTTTTAAAATTTTGAATTTCGTAACAACAAAATTTAAATACGAGAATTGAATTAAATGATACACAAACATTGGCAATAAGAAATTTATCATTTTTAAAGGCTTATTAAAAATTAGGGACAGCTGCGGGGTGAACGAAAAGGAAGCAACTAAATTTATGACAATAGGCCTGACTATGTGAACTCTATAAAATCAAAATTAGCGATACCCGCGGAGAATGCTGCTGTATTTTGATGGCGTTTTTCTCCGGTCTGCTGACTTGGAGGCTCATAATGTCGATTCTCGCTCAGGGTTGATCTCACTGTATCGTGGACTTTTTGGGCTAAATATAGCAGAGACTCCTACCAAGAAGTCACAAGTCTCCTGAATTCACTTTGAGCAGCTCTCAATTTTATGATCTCTTGCCGGAGACTAAATTTTCTGTATTTAGATCGCCTCTTGCAGGCGGCGCACACGTGAATTCCGTAGGACCCAAAGCCCTCATACTTAATTTCAGCAGCTTACGACCGCAATTTCAAATAGTACCCATTGGTTTGCATTTAAACAATTGCAGACTATAGGAAAAATTTTAGCTGCATGACGTAAACAAGTGCCATCGCACATGTTTCATGTTAGTAGAAATTCCAAATTTTTCACGGCGAACTTCCAACTTCGGAACCAAATTTGTCTGAAATTAGGGACGTGAAAAGGTCCTTTATTTTAAGGTTGCTGAAGACGATTCATATTCATTGTCCGAAGAAAAATCTAGGGAAAGGTGTATGCTCTCACCCCCGCTCACACAAAAAATGCTTTACAGAACTTAAGGCTTCTACTCACGTTCTTTTACTACATTACAATAGCTTGACATACGCAAATGTCTCATCCAAAAGCATTGTCTAGAAGGAAAAAGATAAAGAATGAATATTTTTGATATCATTTCTATTAAGTCCACTTGAAGATAATGTCCATCCATCCCCTTTTGCAAATACGGCTAGCTTATGTAGTAGGGTCCTCTAACTTGTGAAGTAGTTTGAAAGCAATGACGATAAAACATTTCGTTTTTCTTCAGCTTCGTTGGTTTTCTTTGTTTCTTCCTCCAGTTATTTCCAATTGCCGGAGACGTCGACGACACTTGGGAGGCGAAGTGTCTGCGTGTTGTTTCTGTCAACAGAGAGGTGGTTTACCTTCACCAACGGAGCTGTTTTCACTGCACATTACACCGTAGTCGAGTGCAAATGAGACGTCCCGAACTCCTTCCATTCCTTCCCTCCACACATCAATCCCCACCACTTTCAGGAGCATTTCCTGTCAATATAGAATGTTTACTCCAAGTTTAATACTCTGTTACACCATATTTTTGCATTGCACTCTGTGTATCAAAATTAATTAAATACCTACTTTGTGTGTATATTATATGCATTCACTAAAATAAACCTCAAGGTTATATTAACGTAATAAGTCATTAGGACTGAACAGGCATTTCATTTATGTAACCAGAAGGTAGTGATCAACGTATTGGGGAAAAAAAGAGCTTTTGAAACACGACAGAAACAGAATAAATCTGCTATCCTTGGTCAATAGCGGACAAAAATTCGTTATTGATTTCAGATAAAAAAAAACATTAACTGAAATAATTACTCCTGCTGGACGTATCACTCCAAATAACATTTTCAAATTAAATTGACTTGAAAACTCCTAAAAGGCGATGAAAAATTGACATTATAATGTAAGAAAAATATGGGGAAGACGGGGGGAAATTTCATATCATGCAAAAAATTTGTATACCAAAGATGTATGTAAAATTAGTCTATTATTGCTATTCATTAGTAATTAAGACTATACACATTTTTATATGTTTTCACAATACGTAAAATATTACGCGTGAAATTATGCTGTGATTATACATTAAGCATATACAGTTATGCTATTTAAATTTATAAAATAGTCGAGAAATATCTGATTACTTTGCAGAATTTAGTCTAATAAGATTTTGAGCAATTTAAATGACTAATAATCCACTTTACTGGCTTGTCCGACAAACTTACAGAAAAAGTGGTTGTAGATGACTAGGAAATCCGCATCTCTTCGTATTAGCCAAATCATTGCCTGTTTGTTCAAAACAACTGATGAAATATATTAACATCTTGATCTTCGATGATAAATCAATTTGCGGTTGTCACTCTTGAACAGAAGCTATGAGTTAGAGATGTAAAGCTTCGAGTTAAATTTGATTCTTATATATTGTTTTAAAATAAACTTCAAGGTAACATGAAATACTTACTATTATGTTAGGACTATAAAAACCCGGGTTATCTACGTTTCTCTAAATTCACTATTAATGAAGTGTGTCTTTAAGTCTGAAATACATTGTCATTTGCCTTTCTCATCTTCCTCTAAGCATGCGATAAATAACAATGGTTCTGAGGATAATATATAAAAAAGTATAACTCTCAAATAAAATAAAATTTTCATCAACTTCATAACCATGAGAAGTTGAATGTAATTTAACTTAATTTTATTAAAGCGATTGCCATATATCTGTATAGGATCAGGAAGCTCTAAGATTATCTGAATGTCGTAGATAACTTTGAAATGAATATATAGGGTAATAAAAATAAAAATTTTAAAATTATGAATTAATTTTATATTATATAATATCCATTTCAATTTACAAAATCAGCCTTTGATTCATTTATTAATACTAAATTTTCTATACAGTTATTTACAGTCTTTAAATATCTTACAAACTAAGGACATGAGATTTATACTGGGGTGTCTTTGCGGGCCTTCTCCTGGAAACAGAAATACATACACAACCCTACTCTGAATTGGAAGTACGAGGAAATTTCGAAAGGATACATACACAGTAATAAGATTAATATGGAAATCGCCGCACGGACATGATGTACCGGTCCCACCGCACGGCCCAAACGAACTTCCTCGTTGAACAATGAGCACCTTGCTCATTTAATTTTCTTCTCTGCCACCACGAACAAGAGCAAACCTTTCGCCAGTTATCCAAATGTTCATACCCAGCTGCAATATCCAATCTCTAACTTTCCAAACGCTCACTGCTTAATGTTTACTATCCTAAATTCCCTATGTATAGTGTTCACTTCTTCATTCTTAATCTTTAATTTCCCAAAATCAATTTTACGTCGGTTTTTAACTCATTTTCCCTACTTAAATACTTCAATTCTCGAAATGGCTGGGACACCATCTTCTCGAATAAAAAGTATAACCTCCGTCTTTGTGAATATCCCATCACCTCACTCCACCAATGTTTTGGACTCCAGGTTTTTCGGAATCTCAATACGTCCAGAAAACCCAGGGTGATGCCAATTTGTGTAATTTTTATTACCCTGTCTGTAACCTTCCTCAACTTCTCTGACACCGCATTCCTTTGATTTTGTACCGTCTGTAATGTAACAACTTTAAAAGAAATGACACATATGACTTTTAATTTTTTAACATGTTTACAGAGTCATCTTCTAGATTTTATTAATTCCTCTGTATTTTCCGTCCACGAAAGACCGTTTGTCTATAATATTGTATTATATTCCATCTAATGATTATTAGAAATATTTTACACCATTCATCACAAAAATAGAGGGCCTATTTCTGAATGCATAATTAATTACAAGCATGTTTTACAAATATTATGTTTCGGAAGTTTTCTTGTGTAATATTAATAACATACTAATGCTACAGTTCTTTCGATAAATCAGTGGCACTCGTTAATATGAATGAGGGTTGTAAATATTTTTAGCGATAGTCACTTTCCGTGGTACTTGCTTTTTGCTATGTATTTGATGAGTACCTCTGCTCAGCATTAAGGATTGTAAAAAATAATTCAGTTAAAAATATTTTCATATATTAAAAGAATAATAGAGAAACATCTTGTATCACAGAAGAAATGTGTTTATTGCTAATTTTAATACAGACACTTAAATCTCTTCATAATGCGTGAAGCCTCAGTTTTCCAGTTATATTTAGAAAGTAGAATGTGTAAAGTGTTGGTATAATAACTCAGAAACTGATCATAATGTCACGATTCTAATTTTAAAATACTGGTTGAGTGTTCCAGTAAAACAAGCGACATTAATTCTGGGCTCTGTAATTGTAAGAAACGAATCGGGGATGCTCCTATAGCCCAGCTAATTGTCATTAATAAATTAGTACCAAACTCCCGGAGTAATTTCCAGGGATCACCCCATCCTCTACAATGGTGACACTTTGCAATCTCCCCGAAAGCGACAGTTTCGCTTACCCTAACAGTCCAATAACTTTTTGGGGGTGAGGATGGTGGTGGTTGGGCTTTAGAATAGATCCTATCAGACACTTGTACTAAGGCGTTATGGAGAGCACTTAAATCTGATGAAAATGACACGAAAGACCATTTCCATTATAGATCAGTGGATTAACAAGGAAGGGTTGGGGAGAAAGTGGGATGGAGCTTGTGTAACTTTTGCAAAAGACACGAAGTTAATCTGCGACTCTGAGGGGGAAAGCCTGAGAGAGATATTCGTACTGTTGCCAACTTGACTGTGTGTGTGTGTGTTTACGAAGGATTTTGCCCACGCCCGGCCAGAGGATTCGGTCAATCAATAAGACCGGGAGGGTTGTGGAAGTATGCAGCAGGAGAGGGAGGGGGTGCATTTTAGCAGCCCCCGGCCGTCGCATAATATTGGTGTGCGTGAATGTGGGGGAGGCGCTAATTAGCACAGTCCACGAGGGAACTCAGAACCGTGCAATTGCCGCTGATTGCGACCTGCCTCGGCACATCAATCAGGCTGCCCAACTTCACAATCGCCGACGGCGCCAAACACTCTGCGAAAGAGTGCCGAGCTAAACTTACTTTTAGCACCCTTAGGAACGAAAGTCTTTCCATCTCTATGTACTGAAACAGAACTAGACATTTCACTTTTGTGTGCAGTAATTATTTGAAAAATTAAATGATTTATCATCCACGGAGAAGGACACTGCGATTCTCTGACACAGCATGCAACAGTCGCACTTTTCATTACCTTACGTTTGATCAACACCGTCTAGAAGTTAGTTTAAGCGAAATCCATGAAGCATTTATAGCTTTGCGTATATAACTGTGCATGTCTTACTGCTACTTAGCATGATGGTGAGAGGGGTAGGGATGAAATAACTCGTGGGCAAATAGATTTGTTCCCCAACCAGTAGTGTTGTTCCAAACTGTGTCAATATGCTCTGATGACACAATTCCAAAATGAAATGCAACAATAGTAACATCTTCAAATGATCAATCAAAAATCTTGATCGTATTCATTGATCTCTAGATTGCTTTGTAATGTAATGTAACTATTAGGAATAGTGAAATACATTGACACTTTCCGCTAATGAATGCTACTATATACTGAAATAAAATATGTAGCGGTCGCTAAAGACAGCAAGGTTCATGCGACTTAAAATAAGTAATAAGTTATAATTGTATTCATATAATTTCGTACCTGTATTTTCACATTGCATATTGTAGACTAGCTTTCCCCGCAACTTCGTTCACGCGGAAATAGTTCTTTTTATTTTGACCTAAAAGCGAAACAAGACGTACAAGATTTTAATAAAATTTAATTCAATAAATATATAAAAAGTACTGTATCATTTATTTATGAAAGTTTCAGAGCAGACCTTATAACTCGCAGTTAGTTTTGAACAGGTTGAGTTTCGGAGCAAATAAAAATGAAACGTTGTAACGGGGAGAGAAAACTGTCGGAGTTGGTTCCAATTCTCACATATCTACCCGGAGAGACGGCCTTCAGGGGTGACTGTACCTGTCTTTGGATTCTTAAAGTTCTGGCATCTCTGACAATTTTGAGAAGTGTATTTTCTGGGGTCGCAGACCTTGGGCATACGGTAAGAACAATCCGCTGATCCTGTTGGATCAGTCGGCTAGCTGCCTCCTAAACTGGTTTGATGCACGGAGAAGGCAATGCTGCGAACTTACACTGTGCTCTTCTCCCGTCATTCGGAAGAGAGTGGAACAAGTAGCCATGAGCCCGACCACCCTTGTGCAGGTCTTGAAGGAATTTCCCCGCATCATTCTCGTTAATTTCGTGAAGAATCCTTAAATTGTAGACGAAGGGCTCTTGTTAACCCTTTGTTGTCTACCTCTCCCTCTCGCATCCACCCCCTTTCAAATTCTCTTCCTATGATATTAAAGTGGAGTTGTTACCAAGTTGATCGTCCGCGTTTAGTCTGTCACTCAAAATAATGTTGATTATAGAAAAGTGAATTAACAAAGTGAAATTGTGGACAGAGGCGAATTAATCTGGTGCAACTTTCGCAAAATTCCTGATAAAGTCTCTGATCATTCACTCAGTTGTATTAAAATTTATACGAAATAAAAAAACATAGAAATATTGCAATTTATTTATAAACATAACCGGGGTACATTTTAATATTTTCTCGGAACGTGTATGAGTTTCCTCTTATGTTAAAGATTTTAAATCAATTTTTAACTGTTAAAGGGTGTGTCATGTGGTCAATGCTTCAATGAAATTAATACAACAAATTTATTTTAAATGTAGACTCCTACTTCATTTTATTTCCTTTAAATGAGATTTATTTAAGAAAGAGAAATTTTGGAAACATTTAATATAAAATTTTGCTACTGTAGGAATATCTGGGGTTAACTTTGCAAATTTTGTTCTAATGAAACTAACTATTGAACTGTGATCGTTTTGAATTTCTGTATCGGCGAAATCCTTTCCTGTACAATTATTTCCACTTAGATGTCATATTCCTCTCTCAGTCAGTCTCTAAGCCTAATTACGAACAAGTACGTCGAGAATGTACTTTTGGATGTTAACTAAAATTATTTTCAAATATCCTTTTAAAATATTCGATTTGTCTCTTGAAGTGTATACATATCGAAGCACATCGTAGAGCAGCTACGAAGAGTGCTGTTAACAATCGCATTTAACGGGCGAATTCCCAGAATAGTGCCACAATGAAGAGGCTAATTTAGCTTGCGCTGAAAGCTACTACTGTTAATTGTGGTCACGCAGCAATCAATTTGTTTTTAGGCACAACGGTTGTTGGTTGGCGTAATTTAATGTAACGCTCGCCATGCGTCACTTCCGAAAGTTTCATGTGTTTTCAATATATTTATGTTTACGTGATACATGACGAAGGGAAAATGAGACAATAATTTTCAATTTCGAATAAAGCGTCGTCTGAAACATAAATATAAGCTACAGCGTGAGAATAATGACTGCAATTTTAATGCGCTGACGGCGAACTTTCCCTAATTATCAATTGTTAAATTATGGTTAATTTTATCACTTTAAAAGCACATATATATATATATATATATATATATACGTAACAACATTTCCCTACACTTTATCATTGTCAGCGATACTGCTAAATCAACAATTATCTGCAGTATCCATGTATAGTTAAGATAACCGTATTTGCATTGCTTATATATATATATATATATATATATATATATTCTTAACAACATTGTCTGTCTCTCTGTCCGCATGTTTGTCACGAATAGACTGCGAAACGGTTCAACGGATTTCAATGAAAATTTGAGGGTTCACAAACAGGAAATTTAACTTAAGCATTCATGAATTTTTTTATTTCGATAAATTTCAGAACATATTTATATTATAATAATAAAATATGAAACATTCTACGGGAAACGCTTATTTTTCTATCACGCGCTAAATTCCCCAAAGTGAATACGGATTGCCTATACTCTTGATATGCTTATGCTCCTAAATAGCTTAACGGATTTCAATAAAAATTTGAGGGATTGAAACTGAAATTGAATTTTGATATCTTGCAGAGCTCAGAAGATATTAATGTATATATTTATAAATCCATTGAATTGACGCGCGAAAGCCGGTGTGAGAAACAACTGCCAATTGGTTCCCATACCATTTATCTCATTTACTGTGTAATTATAAATGTAATTTTCGCAGCATGAGAGAGGTAAAGAACAAGGAGGGTGAGTATTTTCATTCCATCTATTGTTGCAGTAGGATTCGTGCCATCATTAAACTATTGTTGGCAGAGAATTAATTCCCTGCGAAATATAAACTTCTTTGGATTGTCGATGCGATGAGCATGTAAATGTTATAAGCTTTAAGCTAATTTGAATAAATAAATAAATATTAATAAGTTGGTTTTATTTATAGCGTGAAGTAAATTTAAATGCTTTGTCATTGCTAATTTTTATTGGCTCCGAAACGTATGATAGCGGGGTACCTGTTCAAAACTAACTGTTAGTCATAAGGCTTTCTCTGAAGTCGTACTTTTTATATGAATTCAAGTTTATCAATACTATTTCCGCGCGAACGAAGTCTACAATATGGAGTGTGAAAATATAGGTACCGAATTATATGAATACAACTATAGCTTATTTTTTATTTTAAGTCACATTAACCTTGCGGTCATTAGCTACTGCTACATATTTCAATTCATTATAGTGTAGGTATTCATTAGCGGTAAGTGTAAATACATTCCCTTATTCCTAATAATTTTATATTACATAATATACAAATCTAGAGAATACGACCAAGAATTCCAGATTTTTCATTTGAAGATGTCACTAAACTTGTGACAAAACCCCTACTGGCTTTCAGCTCTAAATACATAATCGCAGAGGACCTCACAAATATTTCAGTATTTTGAGTAACAGTAATTGATCACTATTTAAAATACTTAAACGCCACATATTGTAAGTTACTGTTGGCAAAATACATTTCTTCCACAAATATTTCCATTCGTTCAAATCTTCCTAGCTTTAATACAATGCAACAAATAAAGTTTTTCGGATTATAAGAAATTAGAGTATGTAAAATATTAAATTTTCGGTTTCAAAAAACAATAAATTTTTCATGACACAGGAAAAATATTTTGATTATACATCAAAAAATTAGTTTCAGACATTTTTTGCTTGAATTCTATTAAAAAATATTACACATAATATAATTTTCACAGAACCGAATTACAAATTATTTTATCTCATTGTTAAAAGCCACGTGTCAATAAATTTCACAAATTAACTAATTTTCCTCTCAACGTTTTGTTAGGCGCTTTAATTAACGATACAAATACATTTCTGAGAACTGTACCACGTGTGACTAAACCATCAGCCTGTCATGTATGTACTGATTAACCTTTTAATGATCATTGGTATACAAAATGAATGATTTTGCATGGGAGATTTCACATTACAGTTGGTCATACTCATCCGTTCCTTAAAATTTAGTAAAACATTCTCTTGATGCAACGCTAAAAAGCACTTTATAATGTGATGTGTTTTTTCCGTTTTAAGTAATTCGTTAATTTATGAAATTGACTTCGTTTGCGAACATTTGTCAATCAACGATTAAATGTTATCCCTCTTGGCATTCAGGAAAACTCCTAATTCACCCTACAAAATTGATTTAAAAGTGATATTGATCACCACGACTTGCATTACTATGTATATATTACTAATGCAGAATTAATTTAATTTTCACATTTTACTCTTTTGTTACATTTACTTATATATTTAAAATTACGTTTTATGTAATTCAGTAATATATTGGTGCATTTTGATGCTAGGCACACACAACAATTGGTGCCGTACTGTCTGTCATGGGATTATCTCTTCATTTTGGAGTATCGTACCCGGAAATGAAGAACCACGACTCATAGATTTGAAGCCGATAGTTCACTATTTAGGTTTATACTACATTTGATTGGTGATGATTGTCCTTTCTCTGAGTACCATAAAGAGAGAAATCGTAATATTTCCTTCTCTCTTGTTGGGAAAACGATACATATTTAGTTGTTTAAAAATTAAGTTAATTAAAATTAACGTTTATTTAAAGAAAATATGGTTCATGAAGTTTAGAATACTCGCGGAATGAACTATAGTATTTAATAAATAACCTCACCAAAGGTGTCTCTACCTTGATGTGGTGGTGGGGCTTGAGTGGTCGAATGATCACGAGGGCTATGCCGGTGGTAGCATAGCTACTGGTAGGGCCTCCCTTGCCGGACAGGTCAAATGTGATGACCCTGACTAAATGAGACACTCTGGTCCTCCATGTTGGGGGTTGCGCGTAGGGCTAACAACCCTACCTCGTAAAAAAACATGTTACGAAACCAAATCATCAGCCTCGGATAACGGACGGATACCATGGAGCTCGACCTCGGCAATCACCACGGAAATGACAGACGAAGGCTGAAGAGCAAGATATAATGTGCAACTGGATGAATTGATGGAAGGTAAAGATGTGGTTAGATTCGTGAAGTCACGGAGGATTGATTGGATGGGCCATGTAGAGAGAATGGCAACAGAACGAATACCAAATAGAAACCTGAAAGAAAGGATCCACCATTCAAGAGGAAAGGGAAAACCAAGGCATAGATGGATGGACGATGTCGTTGAAGACCTAAGAGTGATGGGAGTGGGAGGATGGACGAAGAGGGCGCAGGACCGATGATGTTGGAGGCTGATTGTGGGGGAGGCCAAGGCCCACCGAGGGCTGTAGAGCTAAATATAGATAGATTAAATAAATAAATCAAAATAAAATTGTTTCTTTACATGAAAGCTTTTAGGTTTATTATTTTATTGATTTACCAATCAAATATTTATTTTGCACCATTTATTCATTGACCGTCACGGTAGCTTTCGGCCTCTTGGGCCATATGCATATGTTTTTAGACAATTATTTTTTTACACTGTACATTAATCATTGAGTTATTAAATATATTAAAATTTTTTATAAAAACAACAAAAAGATGAATATGGCCCAAGAGGCCGAAAGCTAATGAAGAAATTGTGTAAAATGCATATTTTATGAGAGAGGACTGTATTCGTACTTCAATAAAAAAAGAAAATTTTATCTTAATAAAATAGCCCTAATGAAAATCAAAGATTTAGTTTCACTAATTATCTGAAACATCTATCGGGGTTCTATTCTGGTCAAAATCGGAGTACTATATTCAGTTAGAATATGTTTATTGCTTAATTTCCTCCTTACCTTTGCGAGGTATTAAATAATACAATTTACGGACCGCATTACCTCCAAACTGGCGACCGAAAGCTTACGAGGACCGCTGCTCATGACTTCGGTTGAAGCTCCGCAGACCACCACATACGAGTGAATTTTTTTCAAGTGTTCTAGTAGACCGATTTACAGTCTCTCTCTATTGGAACTGCAATCATAGTAACCTAAAACTGAGTGCTTCAGCACAATATTATGCCGCTTCAAGTATTTATAAACTGCATCAGCTGCTGGCTTGCACTAAGGGAAAAAGAGGCCTTTGTCCACTGGAACTCTTTGTGGCCAGTGTTAGGTAGTCGTGAAAGACAGACAGTGGTTTCGTCAATTTCCTCTCGAGCTATACCGCACCCTTCCAGCAGCTGGCATTCTGAACTTGTGATACTGCAGTATGATCGAAAGAAGGGAGATTCATATTATCTAGAAACTATACTATGAACAACTGTAAAGTCAATGATAAGATATTTAACCTTTTTTTCTCTGTTAAAATATACTGTGAGTACGTCAAGGAAACGTTTCTTTATATAAATATGTGCCTAATGATGTGGTGGGTGTGGTGAATTTATCCAGTAGGTCAACTCGGCCATCATTAACGGGATTCAAAGTAGATCCGCTCGGTGCACTGGAACAATGACGGAGCCAATTTAGCTACCATGGAGGGCGCAGGGGCCAGGGTGAGGTTTGAAAGCTTACGCTTCTAATTGTGGTCACGTAGCTACGTCGCGACGAGTAATTGAACCGCGGACTGCAACATTTAGGTTCGCGGTGTGGAGGAGGGGCAGGCTTGTGAACAATGTGCCGCTATTAGGACAGAGCGACCGTCTCGGAGCGCCGGAACAAAGGCCCGCTGATTAGAACGTGCGGCTCATCCGAGGCCCATTGCTGGCGGCACAAGGACGCCAGTATTAGCTAATTGTGAGCCTCGCTGGCTGGCTCGATCTCCGAGATTAACTCGCCACAAACGCAGAGAAGCACGTCGTGACAAGTGTCTGCAGAAGAGAAACAGAGATGTGAACAATGACTTGCGACGTCCAGTCCGCTGAGTGCCTATCACCAATAAACATACCATAATGAATCAAAACCTTACTTAACTTTGGATAACATTTACTTCACACGACAACGGATGTGGAAGTAGACCCAAAGACTGCCTGTTTATGACAAACTAGGCAGACATTCAGGTCATCTTTGGTCAACTCCTGAAGGATATGAAAAGTTCTGTAATAATATTAGGTTCCGTGATTGACAACTGTTAGAATGCCACTAGGCGAGTTGACTCGAATCATTAATTCTCAAAGATTAGCACATTTTTCCATCTCGGTCCTTTACTACCAGTAAACGTTTATGCCTGTGAATGTGGTACTTCCTGTATTTAGCCAGGATGTCAGTTTGGTCACCATTAACGGAATTCAAAGTTGATCAGACCGTAGCACTGGAACAAGACGTAGCCATTTCTGTTACCATAGAGGCCGCATAGACAATAGTGGAATGAATACAAGAGCTATTATGTTGCTTTAGGAAATTGATGTTTTTGTTGTTGTTAGTTTACTTACTTTTAGTTCTCACATTCGGCACGTAACGGTCTCACTTTCTCGCCTGGTTTGGCTTCAAGGTAAGTGGATGGTTATGATTGATGGGTCTATGTTTTCCCGACAAGTCTGCTCTGTGTTATAATATTCCCAGTCCGTTAAGCAAAGACCCTCTGAACCTTCTTCACTCAAGTCTTTCACACATCATCTTTCAGAAAGGACTCAGCAACTTTTATGGTTTTTTCTTTTAAGTAAACTCTCAACGAAGACTTCTTTGTGATAAACCAGGAATCAATAAATAATGGTCGTTATGATGAAGAAAGTCAGTTTTTTAATACAATTTCATAATTTATATTTTGTTGTTACTCTGTTCTTCAATATATGTCATTACCGATAACTTTAATTATTTTTACCACAATTCTCTGAACTGAGACGATACTTAAGTTAATGTTCAACAAAAAACTGTTAAAGTTCTTTAGGATCATCAATCTGTTACATAATTTTGGGAAGATGCATTATCGTACCATAAGTAATTGCGAAATGCCACACAGTTAAATTAAATACTTGAGCAAAAAACAGTACAAGTAATCTACAGATGTAGTTCGCAATTCGAATCAAATAAGAACTACTTAAGGTTTTCAAATACCTAATCTTATTCAAATATAACTGAGCATAAGAGTCTCTCAAATGATATGAAAAGCATAGAAACAGATTGTATTTGAAAAATATAAAAAGTTCTCATGTCTTGGAACTCTTTATGTTAAAAAGTTAGTCGGATTGACTAAAACAACTGAGAAGAACGGGATACCCTATTTTCTTACTGGAAAGTGCTCGAGGTTAGTCAATAGGGGTACAATATTGTACCTTGTCAAAGAAGAAGTCATGGCAGCTAACTTGACTTAACACAGTTCTTAAATAACCGTCGTTTGAAGAATCTATCCATAATAACTGAAATTGAGGTGTAAATTGGCTTTAGGCGATACACAAATATAATTATTTCTGACTTTGTAAAGTAATAGAAGAAAACGAATGCCATATTAGTTGTGTATGAATTTTCTGAGCAATTTTCTTATGAAGTGTATGTATCATTGCACGTAGAATAAAGTACAATCCTTTCTAATACCGGTTACCATGTGTAATGCCTGCAAATAACGATCGTATTTCAAGTTTATGGCTTCAAATTAGGTGCATCCATCCGCATATCATAAAATAGCCAAATAATAATACCAGAGACTACACTGATTTTGGTGTTTGGTTGATGAAATCTGATAGTCCATTCTATTCTTATTTTACCTCATAAAAATATAATTTATTATTATTATTTTAATGCTTTAAGGTTAAACTAATAACACAGTACAATTTAGTGAATTTTGTTCAAGAAATATGATAATATACAGGGCGTTTAGTTTATTTGAAGCCATTGAAATATCTCGAGAGTCACGCATCGGATCAAAATAAGTGTGAATGAAAAATGTTTGCCTCGAAACGGGACATCTAATGATACGAAACTCGAAAATAAAAAACTTAAACGAGAATCTGCATTTTTTATTTCAGATTCAGATTCTCTAAAAATGTTACTCCAATTTGACCTACGACTCGAGTCATTTTGGTCACGGATAGTAATGTAATCGAAAAAATACAAATGGGTTAAAAAACGTTGAAAAATGGGATACCTCAAGAAATAGACACCAGATCAGAAAAATAAAATTAGATGTGTTTATATTCTCAGGGGTGGGGAAAAGTTATGTCAAAATTTTCATTTTGAAACCAAATTTAAATAGGAAACCTTGGTTTTCTAATTATCAAACACCATTGATATGAATTCATTATTCATGGAAATTATGTAGCAGATTGCGCTGCCATTGAAATAATACGTTTACTGATAAGTAGTTACAACGTTTGACGTTACCCAGGAACAACGACGTGGACGTAGTAGTTTTCTGTTTTGACTCTCACAATTTATGTCGCCTGTTTTAGGTGCTTTCCCTTGCGTTTCATATTTCTATTACTTAGATAATTCGCTTCCCCATTCTTGGGAAGTGGGGTTTGTGGACCGTTATGGTGTCATTAAGTATCATTTGTAAGAATATCAAACACATTTTATTTTATTTTGCTAGTAAAGTGCCTATTTCTTGTGATATTCCCATTTTTCAAGTATTTGTTACCCATTTTAATTTTTCGATTACAACGCCACCTGTGACCGAAATGACTCGTATCGCAGGTAAAATTGTAGAAGTTTTTTTTTAGAAAATCCGAATCTGCAATAAAAAATGGGGGTTCCAGGTTACGTTTTTTAACTCTTCTCTCCCCCACCCCAAGGGGAGTGGTGGTGGTTGAAAGGGGTCGAGTTTCGTATTATTAGATGACCCTTTTCGAAAGGAACATTTTTCATTCGCACTTTTTTTGGTTCCGTTGTTTGGTTCGCGAGATAAGTCAATGTCTTCAGATAAACTGAACACGCTGTATTTAGTCTTGAAAACACATGGGATAACATGGTGAAGTATTTAACATGCAAATTAAAACTAAATGATTTCAAATGCAAATTTTATCTTTATGAATTAATGATGGTTATTATAAATAAGAACTTGACAGAAGTTAAGTGTAAAGGAGAATAGCGACAGACGTATGCGTTGTTATAAACATCCAAATAGTGAGTTGAAAGATCAAATTTAATAATCTATTATCAGGCATAGTATATAAATATAATCTTTCATATATATATGAAAAGTAAATACATGGAAATATGTTAGAGAGAAGAAAACTGGCAATATATATTTATGGCGCAAATTTCATTCCTCCATCCAAGCCATGCATAGACGAATAATCTAGCTGTGCATGTCCAGAAGGGTTCTTGTATTTTATATGATTACTCTGAAACAAAACCTTCTCATCTCACTTTACGTACGCAAAACTGGAAACAGTATCATAATCCGTCGCTCTAAAGTGACTCGGGTAGCGAAATAATTACGATGAGTAATTAAATGCATCCTCATCAGTGCAAATTTCTAGTTGTTAATATCAGTTTACAAAGTATAATTGCAACCGGTAACCTCACACTTATGAAATGATAGTGTCGACTTATTCAATGAGCGAAGGAATATATTTAAACTTTTGAAAAATATAACAGTAAATGTATGTGCCCTTAACGAAGATCTTTGAAGCATTCAGATATTATTTATGTATAACCAAAAAATAAACACGAATTAATTATTATAAAATATAATTATTTTGAGAAAAATAAAATTAGATGAAATGGATTGAAGACATAAATCCTGTAATCATCAAAATACTTTAAACGCCTACGTCTTATGCAATATAGCGGACATATCCATTGCGCAGGAAGTCTTAACAGACAGGGGATAATCAAAATCATGAAGAACTGTAAATCGAACAATCAACAAATCAATAATCAATAGTTTTTCAAGTGAATTTAGGATAGAATAGCGGACAGTTACTTACTGTAAGGAAATTCAGGAATTAAATACCAATTAATTCTGTATGTAATATGATTTAGATTCTATTCTTTACATCTGCCGTGGAATGATGAAATATATATTAAAATAAACAGAGAGCTATAAATTAAGATTAACAAAGCATTACACTCTATATGCTAATGAATTTATATAACTAAGAACATAATGTAAAAGTCACGTCAATGTTATAATACATTAATCGTTGAAAAAAAATTAACAGCATTTAAAAATACTAATAATCACTGACGTACTCTTCCATGCAGCAGTCTTGATCATAAATAATTCTTTTATCTATTATTGTCTAAATATTTAGTCAAATATTACGTAATTCCAGGAAGCTACTATATTGGGGCCTTTATTTAGACTTTTCAAGACATTATTATCCTGTAAAAGAAATGTCAAATGGGTTTTTGTAATGTTTCATAAATAAATGTTAACAAATATCACTTTAGAAAAATAAACTAGCGACATTTCCACTGAAAATAATTGTAATACAGTAATATTAAATTTATCAAAGTTTTCATAGTTTTATTTTTTTAGATGCAATCATCAGTCCTGTTCTACGTTATGTTTCCAACTTTATAAGGCCCAACGGCCACTTTCATTTGCAAATAAATCAAAGAAAATGTATTCCGAACGCATACATCAATTTTACTTTTGTCAGTATTCTCTATAATATAGAGCAAGTTATTTACAAAACGGTTCTTTGTCACTTCAATAAACTAAATTCACTGACTCTCAGCTTGTTTGGAGGGAGAAATATTTAATTAAAATCACTATTTTGTATTTTAAACACAATTTTTAGAAACATTAAGGGAAAAATATAACCAGTTTAGACTTTTCTCACTTATTTCCAAAGCATCACTGAAACCTTAAGTTATTGGTCTCCTTCCTAAATGACATGGTATCTATCTAGGAGAAACGTTTCATTGTTCATACTGATTGAGTACAAATAATGTAAAGCCATCAAAACGCCTCTTCATTCAAATTATGTATGTGAAATTTTCAAGGAAACATGACTTCTTTTACTGAAATTACACTGTTCGCATTTTATTCCAATAACTTAATAAATACATAAGACCTTCAACCTGCATTAAATAGTTTTCTTAGTGAATAGCAACCAACCGTCATTAAATACCAACTAACTACTATTATAAAGGTTCGACAATAATAAGACTTCAGTAACATTCAAATATTGTATTCATATCCATTTAAAAATTAGTTATTGAACTCCAATCAAGTTGTTACAATTATATTACATTCATGTCTTCACAATCATACGTTAATCTATTTAACTGTACCTGGATATCACTATTACATTTTTGTTCATACTGGAAACAGGGAAATACATTTTCAAATATTATATATATTGTAACATGAAGTTACTGCTCCTGTTTTAAAGGCACTCAAGCCACCATACACTGGATTGTTGGCGGCTCCTTTGAGACAAGACTGTACATTGATCTATTCCGCCAGGTTCACGTAAGCTAGGGAAACGAAAGTAGTCCAAATCAAGACATGGATGCGGCTGGAGGTGTCGAAGCTCGAAGAAGTTACCGGAATTAATGGCAATGTGACACCGTTGTGTTATTTGAATTATAAATTAGGGATTCCACACCGCGAGGCACGATCCGAGAAAGTTGTATTAGGTTAAATTCAGAAATTAAACCCAAATACACAGTAGATATTTAGCAGCATTAAAGATAAAGTTGTGTATTCAAAGTCATAGGATTACCTATGGATTTTAGGTTAATTTTAAAATTCTTATAAACACACATTATAATATTTCAAGAGCAGCAGCGGTGACATATAACTGGAGGTCCAGCCTCCTCTCAAGTGTCGGAGTTCCTTCCTCGTGGAATCTACTCCGCACTGAGTTGGATGATACCTATGACACACTAAATACAAAGTCATTACTGAAATTTCACGTTTTTGTTTACGCATATTAACATAACATACATACAATTGCCATTGCGGCTACCTAACAAAAGGAAATAAATTACATTCACACATTCATTCATCATATATATATATATATAATATATATATATATACCGCTGCTGCTGCTACTTCTCCTTCCGTTCCTTCTTCCGCGCACGTGTAAGGCTATAGGCGAAGGGATTTTAGGGTTTTAGAAAATATAGTTACAATAAATAAATAGGTAAAAATATAGAATTTATAAATAAATAAATAGTTGTATATGTATATATAAATGTTAACCTACTTAAATACGTGCTGTAAAGAGGCTTGTAGACCTAAAAATAATATAAATTAAATTAACAGGGAAAGAGTGTTTGATACATTACAGGAAGATCGAAGAACTACCACCTACGTTTATAAATAATTGTGGCGTGTAGTTGTTTGTAAACTATAAAAATGAATGCACCATTTTCTTTGAAAATATGTTAAAATACGTAGTAAATAGGGTTTATATGACAGTACATTATTTTAATTAAATATAAAATTAACACTTAAGAATATGACAAAGTAAAATTTAAAACAACAATTAACCGATTTGTATGTGACATTCTATTAATGAATTCACGAAATAAGACTTAAAATAAAATTATGGCAGATGACAATAAATGTAATTTAATTTATTGTGTAGTGTAGGTAATAGTAATATGTTGTTATAATTTCTGAAAAAACACAGATCACAAACTTTGAGTTCCGCTTCTCGGTGTAGTCTACGAAATATGAACAAATATAACGTAAGATGATGTCTTTGAATGGACGTTTATTAGAAATAAGATTCAAGAGGAAGTATTACATATGAATGCATATAATTAATAATCACATTCAAATGTATTCCATCACTACGAGCGTAGAGATAAGACTAGCTTATCTAAATATTAGCAATAGTCTATCTGAACAAAAAGGTAACTGTACTATTAGTTTTAACATTTGCCGGAAGACTTCAGGGCATTAGTGCAAGACTATACACTTTTCATTAAATAATATGTTGTTGTAATATTCAGACCTTAGACTAGTCAGATGCAACTCTTCATCCTAACCTATTCTCTGTAAACTTTTTCATTTTTACATAGCTACCATATCTCTCATCTTCCCTAATCTGGTAAGCGTATTTCATCCTTTCCTTGCCTCTTCTGTTCGTACCCCACAAACGTCCCTCTAATGATAATATTACAAAACTCTCATTTCTCAAAACGTGGCCTACTAATATATGTCTTCTCTTGGTTAAAGTCCTCAGTAGTGTTCTTTCGTCGTTGCTCGGGCTCGCGTTAATAATAAATTAGGAATATAATTAAAGAAAACTTTATTAAAATAATTTAAGCTTCACTGCAATGTATATCTGTTTTCAAATCCAACATATTTTCAATTATAAGTAGTGTGAATGGCGATAGTGGTAGATGTCATTTTTACCAATTTCTAGTGGTCTGAGAAGAAAATGTCAAAGCTCCAGAATTATAGAGAACAGAATTTTCAATCGATTACTTAGTACCATAATTTTTCTAAAATCCTCAGTTTTTGAACTACAGGAGCCTAAACTTAAACAGGTCTTACAAAATTAATTTTTTATTGTGTTGTAGTTCAGTGTTTGGCCATCTTGGAAATAACTGATAGGTCTCGATGAGACAAAGAATAAGCCCTTTTTCGTTTCTTAAAGTTGAGTACGGGCTTTTCTATTATCGAAGATGCACTGAAAAAATGAAAGTTTGTTGACATTTTCACAATCTATACATATATATAGTATTTTTTCTATTAAAGCTTATTTATTTTAATACTTTACCTGTGATGAATGTCACTATAAAATAATTTATATTTTAATAGCTTTTACAAATGAGTAATTACAAAATATTAAAATTTACCTAATGCGAATAATCAAACTAATTTACGTATGCATCGTATCAACGATCCAAAAAAGGTTTTAATTTCTCAAGGAGTTATCATTCTACCAATGATAGGTTCTTCATGATGCGAAATATTTATAATTTTAAAATAAAGTAGTATTATAGATCAAAATATAGGTAACCCGCATTCTCTTTAGGAGATCTCGATGCGTATATGAGATACCAAAAGTTTTATGTAAAATGTTTTTCTCTTCTTTCAGATAAATAACTTCAGCATATTTAAAAATTTTAACATTATGGGCAGCTTCGGGACCTAAGGAACACGTGTGCCAAATTATGTCTAATTAGGATCTGTAGTTTGGACCGCTATTGCTGTGACGTACATACTGACGCACTGACAAAGTGTTTTAGACATATAGATAATAAATATACAGAAAGAAAACAAAATAATGCAAATAAGAACTCAGTTAATTTACGTCACTCAATTTACTTGGTAATGATGAAAAATATTTTACGAGCACGAACTTAGCATAAAAGATTTATTTAATCTGAGAATATTATTCTTTTTAATAAATTGATTACTTAAAAATAATAATTTAAATATTGGTTTCATCGAGTTTATATATTTGAATGCATTTAGGAAAATACAATAGTCGTCAAGAAAGGAAAAGACCTTCAAATTTAGTAATATTTCTCTGCTTAACTTTTTCTGACATAAATAAATCCTAACATAATTTTTTATTATTCATATAAAAAACTTTTATTTTTGTGATTATCAGCTAGTAAAATAATTTTTCTAGTACATACAATATTAAAATAAAGAACTAACAAAATTAAAATAGTGTATATAATTTACCTGTAAACTTGAAGGTAGGCTAGTTCACTGATTAGCCTACTTTAGCAGGTGGGTTAGGTTTTTAATAAAATAATTGAAAGGATTTTCTTTCCATCAACGTGTTTACATATGAGCTGGATTTATGATTGTTATATTATAAGAATTATGGAATCAAACAATGTGTTTACAGACTGTGATTCATTGTTTCGTGAACTTGGATTTACACAGGAATAGCACTTGAATGGGTTCCTTTGTTACGAGATTTTGTAAAATAAGGAATATTGTGCTGCGAGTAGAAAACACGTATACATACACATAAATATATACACACACGCAACGAAGGAAGGGTGGAGGCAGAAAAGCAGAAATCTGCAGAGTTGCCAAGTCTTGACAAGCGACACTGGGGCGTTACAGAGGCGTCACATCGTGTAATTTAATTACCTCGCGAGTGCGGACTTGCACACACATACATAGAGAGAGGGAGACAGAGAAAGCTTCTGCCACACCCTTCCAGACCCAGTGCCCTCTATATGCGTGGGCGGACATTCAACAAGTAGCACGGGGCCTCCTGTGCATAAGATCAAGTCTTAAGTCAGTTCAACAAGATTTATCGTCAGATATTCTAAGGTCATGAAATGATGTGGCATACTTTGTATAAAAAGACAATTTGAAAAACGATAAAATATTGGTAATTAAATACACGACGTCATTTAACAAATCTGGAACCTCGTGAAAAAAACTAAATGACCACGTTATTATCATGATAATCAGTAAAGCAAATATTACCTTCGAGTAGAATTACGTGGTAAACATTAAAATGTTGTATTGAAAAGTAAAATCATAAATACTCTGTCCATGACCAATGAATAATACATTAAGTTGGAACGCTTACGTGAATCCCGACGATATTATATGGGAACCTATTAAACAGAAAATAATAAAATGTTCGGTATGCTTTTAATATTTACTACGTTTTAACCGAGATTAAATCGACGACAATTTACTTCCCTTCCCAGGTTTAGAATAAAATTGCTTTAATACCTGAAGTTTTCTGGCAAGAAAAATAATTTTAGCTACGAAAACAGTGCAACTGCTTGCACTTTTTCACCTGTTTCACGACTGACCCCTTCTTTCCCTTTGTCATGGTCCACCTTATTGTTACCTTATTTTATATTCATCTGGCTTCATTCGCTTTGGTGTGACTAACTCATATAGTTCATAAAAATAGTGAAATACAAATTAATTTTATTTTTAAAAATAGATGTTGTTGCCCAAAGTCTTAATTGCATGAATTAGTAAATTCCCTGAAGTGAGATAAGTGTTATCTGTCCTGTGATGGGTTCGTCGGTTCTATGGAATCCTTCTTTCCCTACGCAAATGCTAAGTGAAGGAAACAAATACCTCCCGAATGCAGAGTGGATGTTACTCGCGAGTTCGCGGGGGTGGGGCTCTGATAATAGGGTGAGAAATTTACGCTGCATCGCTACGAGCGTAAACTGCAGCTGTTTCTCTCTCCCACTCCCCCGAGCTCTCTTTGTCTCCTTCCCTCTTCCCCTGTTCGGTGAACAAGTAGTAACCGCCGGAGGTGGTCTGCGTTCGCTGTGCGTGCGCAATTGATGCGTGTGCGGAGGCCGTATTGCGTGAGCACTTAGTCTCGGATCCATTACAGGGATGCAATTGTATAGCAAGCACCACACCCTTTAGGGCACACGCCCCTCTAATTTGTCATAAGCTATGCGCTGTAGGAAGCACAGTGCAGACACACAAAGGCTGAAAACTGCGCTGTCACAGAACACGACAAGGACACAATGGATTTAAAAATAACTGGTTGTAGGTCTACGGCAGTTTTTAACTGTTATGTGAAAATCTCCTTAAGTATATATGTATTCTCTAATAACATTTGACTCACCTATGCTTCTATTATAATTCCCTCTTCTCTTACCCCTCATATAAAAAGCAACTAGTTCATTGTTTGATACAAATAAAATCATTTGTATTGTGTATTGACAGATTTGTATTATAACTTCTCACAAATAATTACTTTACAATTTTCCACCTATTATGAACAACTTTTCTAAACTTTTCTCAACAATAATTCACGTTAATCTTGTGATTATTTATAAATCATATTCCCTTCGTCCTGAGATCTGTTCGCACGCACTATTGTAGTAGCTTTTATCTTTTTAAAAGACAATATTTCACTAGTCTGAACTTTCAAGTAGGTGTTCATAAATCATTCCTAGGATCAACTATGAAACACAATTTATAAATTTAATTATTAACTATCATGACACTCAAAAGAAATATTATGGCTATTCAGTATAGTTTGCAAAATCTACAAAAAAAACGAATAAAGAAGATTTTAGTATATAATTATTATACCCATGCCGAAGAACACAATTAATTTAGTACCTCATGCCCGCAAAATATTCGAGTTAGCAGAAGATCGGTTTGGTTTTAGGAAGAATGTAGGGACAAGAGAAGGAAAATTGACTGCGTCTAATTATAGAAGACTGGCTAAGAAAAAACCACCTACGTTCATGACATTTGTATTGTCAGTTTCTGTAGGATCGTGAGATACAGTAACACGAACATGTAGAGGTTATAGATGTTTATTTAACGACAAAGTGCTTTACAAAAACTCGTACTGCGTAAGACTGACTCCGATTTGGAATCCAGTACAATTTAAACATACACGGAGTAATCCAGAAACAGAACATTCCCGAAACAGAACATTATTGAAGGAGAAAATTCTATAAACAGAAAATACTATAAATGAAAGGCAAACAACGTAAATAAAAAAAACAAATAAAAATGGTTTCGTCGAGTGGCACTCGGACCCGAGGCTACATTTCTGCAGTCCAGTTCTATACCTCTTAGCTATGACTACAGGTTCTGAGATGTGGCAGTATACTTAGGAAAAACATTTGATAATGGGAACTGGAACACACTGTTAAGGGTTTTGAAGGGTACAGGAATAAAATATCGAGGAAGAAGGCTTATGCATAAACTCTACAGAAGGCAGTCAGCAGAAAGTAGAATTTAAGGGCAAGGAAAGAAAGCAGAAATCAAGAAAGGAGGAAGAGAAGGAAGCAGTCTTTCACCCATGCTTTTTAATTCAGTTATAATAGTAAATAATTTTTATCACGGTTAATAGTTAAGGAGAAAGTTTCAGTTTCCAATATTTCATCGACTTCTATTTTTGATTAGAAATATTCTAATATTTTATTGATATTTTGTTGGAAAAAATCTAAAAATTTATGAAATTTTATACTGTACAGTGTACATTTGCTTAATGTTAAACTGGACAATTTATTTTGACAATATTTACATTATTATGATTCTGTCAATTTTAATCATAAAAACTTACGATAGTTTATGTTCTTATTTACGCATAAATGAAGAGATTTTTCTATATATGTTAGTTAATTGGTTTAGTGTGTCTCCAAAGAGCACGGGTGGCCGGGGTGGCTGTGTTCTCAAAGAGCTCGGTTGAGGGGGTAAGGGACCTGGTAAGGGGTGTCAACCATAGTGCGTCCGCTGGACGCACGTCCGCAGAAAAAACCACACGGGGCTGAATACCACAACAGCTACACTCAGATACTTGTATGATACCTCAATTCTTTGATGAATTAATCCTATGAGTATACTGCACATGAAAGTCATGCATTTTTAATCTATGTAATAGAAACAGATGTTCTTAGTAGACCTTGAAATGCATGGACAGATTTCATCATATGTTACACATACTTTTGGAATTCTGTTGACAAATATTGGGGGACGATTAAACCATGTGCAACTCTACGTCAAAATAAAATGTACGCGCAGACGTGTCACGTCACCACGAAGAGAGAAAGAGAATGCAAAGAATTCCACTACACATATGGTGGAAAATATGGTAACTGCAACTCTCAATTTTTATAGACCTTCCTCAAAAAATATCTGTAATTTTCTATTTAACGAAAATATACAATGTGAAATACCCAATGTGGGAATTACATTACTTCAAACAGTAATTGATGTAAATCTCAATGAAACTAATTAACCTTAAAACAGAAAAATTATAAAACACTTGCATATAACGTATGATTATAAAGTAAAGGATTGTGAGCCAATCTACCCAGTCGTGTGGTAAACTACTTAATATTCAGAAGAAAAGCCTCCAGATATTTTTTAGCTAAGTATACCAAATCCTGATGTTTTTGTTTACATAAGAAAATTTCCATAATTCGGTTCCCTGATCTTTAATATTATACACGTGGTCCTTTCGTAAAACAACATTTGGTGGCTTACGTCTATCTTGAAATTCACTCGTGGGTGGTTCTTTTGCTTGTTTTTGCCTTTCTGACAGACTATCTAAGCACGTATTCCCTTCATCCCGAGAGAGTAATACTCTTGTTACCTTATTTTACACTAAATTGAATTTAATTTCCGGGTAAATATAAATAAAAATCCGGACAACACCGAGCTTCCAGCACCTTGAAGACTGAAATCGTTGGAGTATAAAAAAGCTATGGGAAGTAAACATAGCCGCAGTAATAAAATTGAAAAGATGTAAAATGTAAAATGAAATAAGTTAAACATTCTAAGTTAAATGTATAAGGACGCAAAATTAAGAATAATTTCGTACGAGATGCGTTTCACTGAAATTAGCAAAACAATTAAATTAAACAAGCGGCGATATGTATATTGTAAAACTAGTGCTGCACTGATCTGAAGAAGTCGATCAATTGTTGAATTAAAGCTTGTTAAAATGCAATAGGTTCGCATAAAATAATAAGTGAACAGGTAAAGAGCTCGAACAAATTATTTTAATATCAGTTTCTTAAGACCCCATTAATTCATATTGTGGAAACTCTTGATATTCTTCTGACACTTTAGGAGATATTGTTGAATGAGAGTCATCGACTTCATGGCCACTACGCTCATTACTTATAGGGAGGATTAGAAAGGGGGATTCAGAAAAAAATAGCAAGTTATTCATTATTTATCTAGGGCGGAATGACTATAATTTAAGAATCATATCAGTAATACGCCTAAATAGTATGCACGGAATATCCTGGGGAAACATACAACAGTTATCCCACAACCTTACGATAAATCGAGTGACTTTGTTGTGGGATCGCAGAATTAAAGTTTGGAGGCAACTGACAGACTACTCCAATGGGAAAGCGGTCAATCTTTTTTTCTCCTCTGAGGCCGACACCACTAGAAACTAAAAGTAGAAGTTAAAAATAGATAGTGGGAATAGTAGTCTTTAAATTAAAAAAATACACCTCTTTAAACCGTATTTTAAATTATTAGAAATTATTTATTGTTACTACATTTTCTTATGTTTCTCTCTTTCTCTGTCTGACTCACGTAACTGAAATAATTTTCTTTGATGTATTCGATCTTTGTTACATAATCCTCTCTTGGCCTCTCTGCTTAACATTAAAGTGAATATCTTTTTAGGGTGACAGGCTACATGTAGATGATCCAATAAATGGCAACTCTACATTAATACCATAGGAATGACAGACTGCATGATGCTGAAAAAATTGTAACTCAATTTTAATAGAATAGGAAGGAGTGTAAAAGAGAGAGAAGAACGCAGTGAACGGTTAACTAAGGTCTCGGACTACAGTTTTAGGATTGCAACCTGCATTCACATGAAAACCGCTATTTGGTAGGTCTACATCTTTTTAGGTAACATGCTCCAATTTAATAGCATAGGAAGGTTGAGGGATTAACAGGGTACAGTAGCGTGATCTTGAAGCAGGCAGATCCCCTTAACAACATAGGAAGGAATAGAAACGGGGGGATGCAAGGTTTTTTTGTGTGTGGGTTGGGAGTAACAGACTACATGAGGGTAATCCTTAAACAGGCTACTCTAACTCCGTTTAATAGCATGTGAAAGGACTTTAACGGAGGAGTTTTTGTGGAAAGCAGAGCAAAATTGGCTGGGCTTTATTAAAAAAAATAGTTATAATTGAGAATACGGTAAAATAAGAAGTATTGATTATTAAGTGCCTTTCTCTCGGAAACCAACAAGTTACAGCATGGAGACGTTTGCAGCTTATTTTTAATCTTGTGTTAAGTTGAAGCAGGATTAATTATCCATTAGAAAAATAATTTTATTAATTGAATTACTTATCCAAGTCGGTTTTGTATGAAATTTTATGTTTTTTATCCAGAACTCAGAATATAAATATCTTTTTTAGATTCCACACACAAACATAAGGTACATAAATAAAATGTAAAAATTTTTCCAAGAAATTTAACCCTCCGACTCGTGTTAAATGAAACCTCTTAACCATTAAAATTGCTAAAAAAGATTCGTACTAACATTAAAATTAGAATAATTATTACTTGTTTCATTATCAGATATATTAATAATTTAATGTACAGTTTATGTTGATTGTATTGCAACTGGAAGTTCATTACATACTTTTTTTCTGAAGTCTATACGAGAGTCCACAAGTTTATACGATTCTCTAATGATCTCAATAGAGCTGCACGTGTACAATAACTTTGAACAGAAAAATAAACAATCGGCGCAATCAAAGTAAACAAAACTTGTTTGCCGCTGTTTTTTTGGTTGTTGAAAGGTGCTGTGTGTGTACGTGCAAGGCTACGAAAACAGTGTTACTACAGTTTACTAGAGATGGTAAAAAGTAAAAATTTCTTTATTCTGATAGGCCAAAATAAAAAAAATTACACAATAACCATATAGTTTCAGTAATATAATAATTTTATTGTCTGCACAGGAATACAAATTATATAAAATTTGAAATAATATTTTCCAATATGTCAGACCCTTATTAAAATTATTTAACTACTGAAATTAATTCACAAAAGAAATGTTTAAATACAACGCCTTCTTATTTTATTTAGAGATGACTCATTTCTTTCAGTTATTCGTAAATGGCATTTGATTAGTCTTCTCTACTATTTGTACAAGTACCTGGCAATTGTAAACAACATGAAATTTATCTAACACTAGTTAACCCCCACGACGTCGTTCGGGTCGATATAGATTTTTATTTTCCTTTAAAAAACGATACACATGGTACAGAATTTTGATAAAGATGAATTTATTGAATACATAAAAAGTATGGTATCATCTATTTAAGATCGCTTCAGGCAAACCTTACAACTGGCGGTTGGTTTTGATCAGGTCCCGCTATCGTAGCCCATAAAAATGATCAATTACTAAATATTAAAATTTACCTGACACCACAAATGAAACCAATTTACGTATACGTCGTATCGACGATCCAGAGAAATTTATTGTTACTCAGGGAGTTAGTTCTTTGCCAACAGTAGGTTAATAACGCCGCGAGTACTAGCTCAACAATGGATGAAGTGCTTTGGAACATTAACAGTACAGGAGTATAGGTAACTCGCATTCACTTTAGAGACTTTAATTCGCGTAAAAGACGTATATATATATATATATATATATATATATATCCTGCAATATATTAAAATGAAATATGCACTAATATTTAAATTAAATCTCATGTTTTTATACCCTCAAATTTTCATTGAAATCCGTTAAGCCGTTTCGGAGCCTATTGGAGAAAAACATATAGTTAGACAGACAGAGCGATAGAGAGAGAGAGACAGACAGACACTTCAATTTTATTTATTAGTATGCATTAATATAATATGACATGAATTTTGAAAAATTTATTCCGTTATTTCAATCTGTAAAAGTTTAATCTCGTGACAAATATTCACATTTCCGTAGTTTTGGGTGTATATGCTCAGTCTCAAAATTGAACGTGTCAATAAGTAAAGATTTGATCCGATAAGGAGATTTACCCGGGAAGTGAAAGTAGAAGAAAGACTCAGCAGTTTGTTGTTGTACGTTTTGCGTCCCGTTCTTTTTGTGTATGTGTGTGCGAAACGAAAAGGACGTGGAAGATTTATTGACACCAATGTGGCTACATCACAAATCACGTCACTAGGCCGGTAAAGGAGCATAAAAAACAAACAAGTGTCCGTCTCTTTCCTGTGTTGCAACTCTTTCACATCAGCTCCAAATTCTCTGTGACCAGACTTAATATATCATTCGTTAATAGCTTGCACTGGAATTTGTAAAACTTGTAATATTCTTTACGCGTCCACTTTTCACTCGGTATTGATCAAATATTAAATGTGAAACTCATTTTTAAAAACCATTTAACGTTTAATTAATGAGAATATAAAAAATAATTAGACCTTGGAAATGACCTTTCGATCTTATATTATCGGCTTGCTTTTAGATATATGGTAATATTTTTCAGGTGGCGATCTTTGACTCTCTTCAATGCCCAGTACCATTGAAAACAAGTTTAATTCACCAATCTCTCTTCAGTTTTTAATATGAAATACATAAAATTGAAAGTTTTTTATGCTCCTTTACCATCCTATCGACGTGATTTGTGACTGCTCACAAATTTAAACGCTTGGAGTAATTGTGGCGAATTGTTGTACACGATTTTATTGATTTTCGGAAACAAATACTATCGGAGTAAGATGCGACTATTCATAAATGATATTACATATAATATCAAATACGTATATAATAGAAGTTTTGTCTTTCGCTAAAAGAAAAATTTTCTCAGAAAAAAGTTTATAATGAAATTATAAATATTCCCCTTTTTATTTATTAAATCATAATAACGACCTAATATATATTGTAAAGTTTCTTTTGGTCAAAATACTATTTTATACTTTCCTAAATATTACTTAAATTTTCTTTTCACAAAAAATATATTTATTCATCATAACTGGTTCAGAAATGATTTCAGATGATTTAAAAGTATTAAAATTATTTTTTCTGCTAAATAAAATTAATCCAGTTTACCGAGAGAGAATAATTGCTTCAATTGAAGCTTAGCCAACTGTCATAAAAGTAAATTTATATAATGAGAGTGTAAAATTCGAGATCGGACCGGGAATCGAGCCTCGACCCTTGTAAACTTAAATTCGGCTCATGTACAATTTTCTAAACATATGCTTCACAATCTTCGCTATTAATAAAAATTTACTGATTTGTTTACAAAACTTCACTTTCAATGTGCTCTCGGAATAAATTCCATAATCATCTACAAGAAAAGGAATCAATACTATTTACACTTAAAAATATGTTGTTACTTAAACGTATATTTCATTACTGGGAGGCGTGTAAATCACGGGTAAATATCCTTATTTTAGTCTATATCATTTTTATGTAAATACTATATATATAAATTGTTCACGTGGAATCTGAGTCTTGAATGTAACCTGTTCACACAGATGCTTCGTTAAACTAACGGATACATCTCGCAATGTCCTTGTGTTTACCGACCTCGTTGAAGGAATCTGTCACACGTTACATCTAATTTTATTATATTTTGGTTATTAAAATCAGTCTAATACACGTGTCACGTCAAAATTACTTATCGCTAAAATAAAAATCGACTTGTACGTCTAATATGTAAAATTGACTAATTGGATATACGATTATCCAGATTTAAAAGTGATTTCTCAACCACTCGTTTAATCCAACATTTTAGTACAATGTTTGAAAATATTTTTACTTTCGTTTCTTGAATGTATACTATTTTTATATGTAAGAATATAAAATGATTTTCAGGATTTCGTTTTTAAAAACAATTTATCTAATATTTTAACATTCTCGTAACTTATTTCAGGTTGAAGTGCATTTATCTGTATTGATTCATTTGCTTTTGATTAAATTTACATACAATGTGGTTTGACCAGGTTACATGTCTGCCTGCAAAGGACCAAGTGAAGATTTCCTAGTATAGTTTCCCGTATAAAAATATCCCACAGGAAAAAATAAAATATCTGAATTCCAGGTAAGCGCCTATATTCTTGCGGAGCGGGGAAAACGCATCCACCAGTCAATCAGGAAATTATAAATACATTTTGATGGTGGTGCTAAGAAGAAATTCTACCAATGAGGAGAATTATATGAAAAAACGAGAGGAGAGGACAGCGATAACACATAGTTAGAGAGCGAGTGATTTACATATTTGGTTGGGGAAATAAGAATAACGGTTGTTTTAAAAACGAAGGCAAGGAGACGGAAGGTTGCTTCAATCTGAAATGGATAGATGATACCGTAAGAGAGGTCTTTTTACCGGTAAGCCGTAGGAGTTTCTCTATCTTGGAGTTTTGCGATGCCAAATTTAATTTTCATGTTTAAATTTCTCGGGGTTTTAAGTTTCTATACTAAAAGATGTGAAACTTAGGATATTTTCTTATGATAGAACAGTGGGTAAAATTGATTACCTAAATCATTTTCTTTCTGTATATATTTTCTTTTTAACTTATTTCATTTGAATAAATGTTGGATTTTAAGTTTTAATTTCAATTTTCTTTAAATTCGTGGTGCCCTAAATTTCATTCAAAATTAATTTTCCTATTACTCATCAGATTTCTTCCCCTCCCGCTTTGGAGAACAACGCGATAATGTTTCAAATTTAAATGATGTAGTTAAATAGCAGAGTTGTTTTCTTTATCTGAATTGTTGTAAATTAATTTTGTATATATGTTTTTTAAAAACTAATTTTCTAATATTTTTCCTTCTATTTACAGTAACGTAGATGTAATACGTTGAAAATGGAATGAACGCTTCTGGTGTAGACCTAAAATCGACGTAAATTTTACGCTGAACGATATTCTGAGCTAGAACACCTAGAAAAAGAACTTACTCGAATGACAGTACAATATCATTTTAATATTAGTCACTACATGATAATCCTGTGACTTTCGTACAAGTGTAACTATACGGTCGTTAGAGTAAGATACGAAGCAAGAGTTCAAAGGGCAGATAAGTTTTAAGGAGAGAACCACTATGGTCGTGGAACAACTAAAACCACTCTACTAGTTCTGCAAAATTGCGAAAAGCAAACTCGAGCTCGCGGAAATACACAACGTACTACTTGCAGCAAAGCCCTTGGTTAATTAATGAGGAAATATTCTGTTTAACTTTAACACGTCACCCTGGTAAACAACACAGACTCCCGCAAAACACACATACAAGCACACTAATAACAAGCTAAAAGCAGATAGAGAGAAGAAGAAGAAGAGAGAGAGAGAGAGAGGGCGTGGAAGGTGGAAGGAATGGTGGGGACGGAGAGAGAGAGAGAGAGAGAGAGAGAGAGAGAATGAAGGTGAGAGAAACAAACCAAGAAAGATGCATTTATATTTCTAAATAAAATTATGTAAAAACTGAAACGTTTGACGGTATGAAAAACTATTCATTTTACTTACAAGATTATATAAAATTTTCTTTTTACTGTTCGAATACGTTTTTATATTTCATTAAATTATTTAAAGGCTACTCCAAGTAATTAATAGTAATATTAGATGATAAATTTATAATTTAGCATAAAATTAAATTAAATTGTCTGATTAAGATAATGTACTATTAAGGGAGACGGGGACTAAAATTTGAAATTCCTGTAAATGAATTGCTACTGAACTGAAATTTTAGCTGTTTAACAAAGCATATGTGCATCAACGCACAAAATTTTGTTTTTGGTTGAGATATGTTAAAAATAATTTTCAAAATTTGTCAGTTTTTAAAATGTTATTTGCGATACGTACTCCAATATATTTTAACTTTTTTACATGTTCACCTAGAGCTGACCATTGTTATTAATTGTCAGTATTATTTTTGAATTTGATAAAACTGTTGGGAGAGATTACTTATTTTTGTAATAGCTTCATAAGGTTACTTAAAAATTTGCATTTTTCAGCTCTTAGAAACATTTTTTCAACCAAAGTACTTGAACAATTAAAAAACTAGTACTTGTATTTGAAGACAGTAGAATGTAGAATAAAGACAATATCTTTATATTTGTGAGACATAGAAGTTTTTTGATACCATAAATCGTGAAGCTGAGAAAAACACATTTATATGAAACACAGTAATAATTTATTAAATTAGAATCAAACATATAAATTAAAATTGTCCTACAGATTATGTTACACCTTCCTTCTTTTGTTTGGCAGCTTCTTTTTTCGCTTTATTGACTTTATAGGTATATTAATAAAAAATTGGAAAATATATATTTTTTAATTTTCGCTGAAATCTTACTCCCCGGGTCCCTTAAATGTATGTTACACATTAAAATGTAAAGGAACTGTAATCTATCTTCGTTACTGGAATATTTAATTTCATTTAATGTGTCTGTACATTTATATCATAAAAACTAAATTGGTTTAGTAGAGACGATGCGAGAAGAGAGATTTCCCAAGAATAAAGAGCATTCCAATATGCCATTATGACAATGACATACTATCGAAATACGATAACCTTTTCCAAGAACACACGGATGCGTTTACGTCGGAAGCAAGGGGTTGGCTATGTGATAATTTCTACGCTTCATAGTTAGTCCCGTGCAATCCACAACTTCTCATCTATCGGGAGAGAGAAAAATTATGCAGTAGACAGAGGAACAAAATTCTGCATAACAACTTGATAATCCTAAAAGACCACTTCGCAGCCATCACCGACATACAGAAGCCTAAGATCATAAAGTGAGTATCAATGTTATTAGAGAACAATTAAAATCAGCGTACATTTTACTAACAAGAATATCCATCAGGCATGGATTCCAGGTCACTCAAGTATAGAAGGAAACGAGATAGCCCATGTGTTGGCTGCTGATGCTGTTTCTCAATTTACCCATGACGCCGTCCCCATATGCACTGTAAAAGACCTAATTAAAGAAATAACCAACAAAATATAATGAAAATGGCATAAGAACATGAAGTAAATGACAGTTTCCATCAATAAATAAGAATTTATTCAGCACTGAAGCATCTAATGGAAACCCCTAGAAGTAATTACCAAAAAAGTAAGAACCCTAAAGTGAAACCTTTCCCATTTGTGTCTGTTTTGCAGATCTCCGCAACCAAGCTGTAAAATGTGCAACCACCCACCTCCAGCACATCCTGTTCGAATGCAGGAAATCACCGGATAGGATCATTAAACTATAGCCCCAGCGGCCCTAGTCAACCCTTGCTGTACCTTCCACATGCCCCTTTTCAAAGTTCTTCCTATTCTATTAAAGGGGACTTATCTGTTCCTGTATCTCTCTCATGTAACCTGATACCAAAAAACTGGTTTTATAAAGTTAATTGATCAGCGTGGAAGAAGCGGATTCTAGTAGGTCCCTAGGTGGAACTAGGCCTAATATTTTGCTTTTAGTGTCACGCAGGAAAACTATACAGCCCAAACACAGAACTGTGCATTTCTTATCTTAACAAATACAAGCACTACGCAATGAGAGAGATGTAGGAATTGTACCTCAGTTTATGAGAACGGGTAAACAGGTGCCAGAAAATGAGAAAGAGAAATAATAGAAATTCAGAAGTTGTCAGAGACGGGAACAAACAACTACGTTTCCTTAAGCTAAATGCATAAACAAAGCGGAATCATGCTGTGTACTTGAGTCAACACTGATAAAGTTTGCAAGAGCAAGAGAAATAAAGGGAGAACACTTCTTTTAACGTCGTAGTTCCACGTTTACGTAAATACAGCATTCTGCTCATTTATACATTATTATTAGTAGTACCTTTGGTATATTATAACTCAAGGTTACGACATGCCACTTGGTACAATAAACATTAAGTAACACGGGATTAATTCATTATTGACTATTTAACAATAACTGTATAGAATGACCATCGGTTTAGAAATCAGTTCAATTTTGCAAATTCATTAATAAATAATCTTTATTAATTTCGTTAACTTTGTATAGAAGCTTTAGGCAAAACTGTGCCATAATCATAGTTATAAAGACATACGTTTTTGGATTATATATATAATATAAATCAAAATCCTTTTAGAGGCAAAATTGAATGCATATAAAATATAATCAATGATCAATTCGCCGTGTAATTTTTATTTTTTTTGTAAATAAATACATAAAATGTTTGACAAAAGAACATGAATTTTTAAAGATGTTTTGTATATATATAAAATTTATATTTATATTAAGATTTGCCTCTAAAATATTTTCAAAATAGGTTTTATGTGAAGTTTATATACTCCATCTGTGAATCGGTTTCCTCAAGAGCTTACCTATATCACACAAAAATTGGTAAAATTGGAGATTTACTTAAAACCCAAGTTGATCTTATTAAATTATAAATAGGTTCATAATCAATATAATTAAAATAATTATATAATTAATATAATTTTAATTAAAATAAAATATTTAATTCAATGCGACCTAGTGCTGTCATCCGCTTCCTCCTCCTGGAAGGAATATAATCTACCTAAACTTTCCACGAATCAAAACAATTTACAGCAAATGTGTTATGACAAAGGTTTGGTCGAATCTGTGGGTACGGTCAGACCATCAATACACAACGATATTGTGAGACCCTAATAGCACTTGAAAGGAGTATTCTAAACAAAAAGAAAGGAATGTGACGATATGAGCGAGCTTGTTTCACGACAACGCCAGTCCTCACACAGCCTTTGCCACCAAGGAGCTCTTGTACTTATTCTCCTGACTTGACACCTTTAGATTATCATGTTGTCACCTCCATCAAGACAAACAAGGGTGAAATTAAATTTTCAATAAACGACAGGTGTATAAAAAGAAGTTCTGAAGAGGGGGAAGGAGCTGATGGGAGACTTATTCGAGCAGGGTATAAAGAAGCTCGTGCCACGGCTCACCAAATACATTGAATGGGATGGCGAAAATGTAGAGAATACTAAATAACGGAGTCGACTATATCCTAAAAAAATTTAAAACACTTTTTCTAAAAATGAAGTCTAGCACACTTACTTTATAATCAAGGCAAGAAAGACCATACGTAAAAATTTCAAACCAAGTGGCTTTTTACGAGTCATATATTTCAGTGCAGTAATTACTCAGTAGATCAGTAATTGTTGCGTATTTTTATTAAAAAATCGCTAGATATTATTTTCTTTTCTATCAATTGTTAATCTTAACTTTGTCGAAACTTTTATTACGAATACAGTAGTACTAGTAAATACAATACTATAAGGTAAAAATTGATAATTTTGGCTTTCCAAGTAGATGTCATGACAAACTATTCTTTGCACCTGATTTAGTACTTCGTGGCCTAACATTAAATTCACGCGGTTGGTGAGTTTCCCTGCATCTCCAACGCAAACGTTTTGGAATTTATCTGACGAAAAGCTTTACTAAAAATAAACCATTGGATGCAAAAATTAATATCAATAATAATTAGTTTTAACGGTGACCGTTTTATTTAATCTTTATTCTGTTCTTATACACAACTAACTTATTAGATTTTATTTGCATCTGGTTTGTTCAAATACGGTGTCAATTTTTTACAAATAAATAAAAAATAATTCATTTTTCCTACAGAACATGTGGACATATCTTTACTTACAAATATCTCAACAATTCAGGGTAAATCTTAAAAAAATCTGCAGCTTTCTATGGTTCCTTTTACAGATGATAATTTTGGCCACATCTGTTCCTTACCCAAAAGCAAGAATTTTCCTACAGTGGTCATTTCTCCCCATGAAGATCTTCGCCTTTATTTCTGCCCAGACCGCAACACGATCAAAGTGTTGAAAATGACTCATAGTCTCGTCAACATTCTCCAAGTTTTCAATGGCTCCTTTATTTGGACGATCATTCAGGGTTTACCCTCGTTACGAATTTTGCAGCTACCTTTTATGCCTTCTCAAGACTCATTATTTACCCATAACAATATGGATCCCAACAAAGAGAAACGAATTTAAAATTGGTGAGGGAGGGAACGTAAAAGTCAGCTCTAGTAAAGTGTAACAATGGATAACTAACCATTTTTAAAAATATTTAATGTCGATACTTTAAAACTTTTCACGTACGACGTAATGCAGAAACCATGCGAAGTGTGCAGTGAAGTTGTTATGCATGATTCCGTTTAACAGCGGCACTTTTCCGTTATTAAGACCATTACATGGCAGTTCTGCCTAAGAATGGTGTGCTGTTTTGCGTGGGCGTTCTGACCTGCACCACGGCTCCCTGTCGTGACTTGTACGGGGCGTTGTCCTCCCATTACAAGGGAGGAACACGAGAGGGCAAGGACGTGACAATGACAAATGCTGCACCTACGCGTGTGTCTCGGGAACACTCAGCTTCTACACAAGGACAGTAGTTTCGGTGATGCCCTAACACAAAGCACGTCAAATACAAGCCATAGCTCAGTCATCCTACGATGACATAAATGTCGTGCCACGGGGAAAATAAATTACAACCCGTCCGCCTGTAATCAACCATCAACTGAGAAATATTTCCATAATTTATTATTTGTGTTCTGTATTTTAGTCTCGTTACGAGGGATATTTTCGTAAACGTAATGTTGCTCCATCAGAAACCACTACGTATTTGAATGTCATTAACTTCAGGGCAGGTAACGATCAAAAGTTTTTTCTTTCTTTCTCAATGGCTCTACAGTCTATTGAGGGGCTGGGCCTACCGAATCGACTGCGGACTGTCATCTTGCATGACACGTTCCGAATTTGGAGTGACACGTGGTCAGCGTTTCGATCATCCGACAGTCTTAATCCCGCTCTTCTTGACCATCACAAACAGAGAAACTTCGGATATCATGGAATACCATTTACATTTTAGGTAATACAATAACCCGATATGTTTTAACTCTCATTCCAAATGTAATTTCACATTTCAATTGTTTTTTATTAGTAACTGAAAGTCAGAAAAATTTACAAATTTCAACACATGTTAACACTTGGAAAAATAACGATTCATTCGATACATCATAGATAGTCGGTTATAGGTAATTTGTGAAAAATAAGGATCCCAACAAAACATATGAAAAATGTAACGGAATGATAAAACTTAGCTACTTGCGGAATTTGATGGTACGGAATCAAAGGCATGCAGCGTAAGGGAATTTGCGGGTTACAGATAGGGGTAATAAAACCCCGCCACGACGAAGCGACTGGGGTTTTCCCAGGTCTCGTGAGATTTATCGACATTGGATGGTTGTGTGTTGGTGTTTTTCCCCAAAAATGACGATAGTGTGGGGCAAACAACTCCTCCCACAGAGAAGAGACAATAGTTTTTAATTGGCAGTATCGGACCCCAGAACCGACGGAATATGAAATAAGGAAGAGTGAAATATTATTAAAAATCCAGGAAAATTGGATTTTAGATATCAAGCAGATTACGAATGGAGGTTAAGGTTGGACGTTCAGAGGCATAAAGATTAAGATTGAACATTAGTTTTGAACATTGAGGGTGAACCGGTAAAAATTAAAGATTGTTTTGGCCGTGGAAATTTGAATAACGAGTGGAAGTCATGCTCAGGCCGAGGCTCAGAGGTGCTCATTATTGTTTCACGAGGACTTTCAGATAGGTCCAGCGACAATTTGCAGGCAAGCTGAGAAAAAACGGTAACTACCATTATTTGTAATCTTTTCCCAATTTCCTAGTACTGCCGAGTAGGATTTGTGTTTTTGTTCTGCTCCATGACACGTCCCATTTAGTGAAGTATTCATGCATTTAATTTATAAGATATTTAGTGTGTATAAATTTTGTAAATATGTATTATTAATCTTGTAACTTCGGAGTGATCAAATTGAAGTACACTTTAAATTTAAAAATCTAGAGTAAATTGTTTTTTCACAATCATATTATCATTCGCCATTATAAAATAATTATTCACCTCCTATATTCATTTCAAGAAATTACCAAAAGATATAGAATCTAAATATAGTCCAGGTTATTTTCATAAATTACAAATATAAATATGCTTACTTTATATCATAAATGAAAAGAAAAAACTATTTATGTTTTCATTGTCTTATATAATCAAAATATAGTAAGGAGTCGTAAATGTTTGGTTTGATTCACCGTATTGAAAGAACATAATTTTTATTGGGATTATGGAAAGACTTGCGCAACATAGGTTAGCACGGAGGGTTGCGTCAGACCAGTCTTAGGACTGAATACAACAACAACATTGGGATTAGCCGTAACGCAAAAATTACCATGACATGGTAAAGCTGTTGCATTTGGGAGCGTATCATGTTCGTTTTCAACGTAAAACTATAACTTTTATTAATGAGTAATACTTTTTGAACAATTACTTCCTGAAATTTTCGTAATATAACTACAATTATGTATGTAGTCAGCACTTTTTGATTTCGGGAGGTAAACAACACGTTCAGCTGAACACACTGAGATCCTTCCAAATTAGTTTATTATTTTGTTCCTTCGGAATAAGCACTTCAATGAAGAGAAATCACAGTATTCCACATTTCCCGTCTATTCCATAATTCACGACGTCGGGGATTGTATTGTGTTACGATATGGTGCCTAAGAAAGTTGCATTATACATGTCTCATACGAGTAATGATAGAATTCATTGGATGTTAATAAGATTTTCGAATCAAATATATAAGATATTATTTGTGCAGTAAAGGTAGCCTGACACACGATAAAGTTCATGGAAGATCAATCTCCTCCTCCTGAAATGGGATCCCTCTACTAAATTACTTTTTTCGGATAACAGGATACATGAGGATGATCTAGAGACTGACAACTCACATTTAATGGCCTAGGAAGAGAATCGATCTAAATTTAATCCGCATTTTCCTGTACCCGTAATTTTTCATTGTAATTACTGGTTACGTGATTTTAGTTTAAACCAGATGAGGTTCCTAATCATCAACGAAACGTCGTTACAACTTCTGTTGATGTTGTTGTTGCGGTATTCAGTCCTAAGACTGGTTTGGTGCTAACCTCCATGCTAACCTATCTTGCGAAAGCTTTTTCAGTTCCTTATAACTAGCACACCCAACATCCTCCCTCGTCTGTTCTTACCCACACACTTCCCTCTAATGCTAATTTTACAACACCCTCGTGTCTTAAAACGTGGCTTATCAATCTATCCCTTCTCTTCGTCAAGGTCCTCCATATTGTTCGCTTTTCCCCTATTCTGTTTAAACTTCCTCGTTTGTGATTCTATCCACCCATCAGCTTCTGTTGATAAAGCTCGTATTAAATATCTTCTGACTAACAGGCTGTTTCAATATTCATTGATTACAATATATTAAAAAAATACTATCACAGTTTAGTGGTCCATCCAATGTATGAGCATTGTTCCGATCTAGTCAGTCTTGAGAACCCAACACTCACCGTGTGCTGCTCAAGGTCCAATCAAGTTCACGGTTTGACACACATTGATGCTCGGCAACGTTTAGGAGTTCATCTCAGGCGTCCCCCCCTCCCCAAAGCCATTCTAAAGTTTCAGGATGAGGTTTGTAAAGGCCGAAAAAAAAATTCCCGAATGAAACAAGCTAATCATAGATTGGACTCTAAAAGAGCGACTGCGTACCCCACTGCCGTCGGTAAGTTAGTAAAACGGTAAATTATAGCGAATATATGGCATTGTGTCATTGGGTAGTATGACTCTACTAAATTAACCTGACTAAAAATTATCGGTGAATATTTTGTAAAAAACAAATAACTTACTTTACTGGCCACCTAGATAATTTTAAAAATTCGAGACTTTACTACAGAAGACCTGGGTAATCAATAAAAAAGATTAGAATACATTAATTTTGTCTAAACCCTCAAACGAAATAGCTTCAAGGGCATGAGAATTCATAAACTCTACTTCATACTTATCATTTAATTAACATAAAAATACTGTGTAGTAGGAGAAGTTAGCATACTTGGTACTTATATCAAATTATTCAAATTGAAATAAAATTTTACAAAATAATATAAATTAAAAGTTTAGTGTTTAAAAACTAGAAATAGTATGTGATAATTATTTTGTACAAGGAAAAGCAGAAAGCGGAATTTAGAAGAACAAAATATTAATTTAATAAAAATAATATTTCTTTGATATAATTTGGGTACTGTTAAATCACTAGATCCTCTGATATACATATATAAATAGGGCGATTTAAAGATTGAAAAAATTATGATGATGTCTGAACTGAGGGTATTTATCTGTATAACACTCATGTAATCAGGGTCATAGCTGAGGTGGAAAAACAAACGTGTAGCAGAAATCTCACTTTTTACGCTGAGCCTAGAACGAACCTATTTTGATTCCAATGTCGGCGACTTGAAGACTTTATCAGACACTATGCGATTTCTGAGAAGTTGGTGCGGCTCTTTATAATAAGCGTAACTTAATTTAAATTTACACTATAAAGTGCTTCTACATGATTAATAACAATTAAGCAGAATTAAAAACTAAACAAAATTTGAATGTTAACTAAATATTTAAATTATTATAAAAACAGATTCCAATTCTTTACGGCTTCCATGCAAGAGCGTGATTTCTGCCGTAATCCTCGCGTTGATTCATGTAATTAACCGTAAGGAGAAATAAATGGCATTATAACTCAATGTACACTGTCTGATAAAAACTGAAACAACTATAATGGTTTACAAATTGAAATCGTTCTGGCTTTCAAAAAATGTGAAATCGACAAACGCTATATTTCTGACAACAAACTTTTATTGCAGTGCAACTGCGTAGATAATGATGTAACGACGTCGTATGGATTTCATTCAACAGAAAAGAAAACATTTTAATGTTTATTAATTAATGTTATTAAGAATTTTTTTAAACATTCGGGAAGGGTTTACGTCTTCTAATTTAAAATGACAGAGACAACCTCAAGTAAGTTCTGTTTATTTATGATTTCAAATGTATAACCATCCTGTTGGTAATAAATTAAACAATTATTTATTAAAAATAATATCAGCCAGTAAATTTATTGTACTGAGTAATTTATTACACTAATGAATCAAAGTGGTTAAGAGCATTTTTCTTTCTTCGTAAACTCACACTCTGCGAAAACTAGCTTTAAAATACATGTAAAGACTTTTAAAACTTTCGTTACACTATTTTTTGTTTGGCTTTCAAGCTAAAGTTTGTGAAATTTTCCACGCATTTTCTGCTACCTTTCGTTGAATATGACTTCTGTGTTCAGAGGTTCGGGTGTTTGTTGTCCTTAGTTTCCTATATATACTTTCCCTAATTGGAAATTGGGGAGAGGGGTTTTTGTGTGTGTGTGCATGCGAGTGTGAAGGAGAGACAGATAGACAGACAGAGAGGGAGAGAGAGAGAGAAAGATTATTACTAATTATTTTATACTAAGAGAGTTGAATACACGAACCCAGTTGTCTTGATTATAAAAATCTATAAAAATTTTATTTCTTCCTTTACTACAAAAATAAATTCGAAGATTCTACGTATAGTAATAATATTCCATAAGTTCTATTGGTTAGTATTTTAAAATATAATAACCATGAATATTAAATATTTACAGAGTGAAATACATGAGACGCAGCATCTTTTTAATGAAAAAAAAGAAATTTAAACTTGAATATAGAATGCATATTACGCCAACGGAAAAAATTGCATTAAAATAAATACCAGACGTATCTTCGTTATATTTAAAATGATTTATGAGGACTACGAGGGAGTCGGTGACGGTGTGCTTAGTATAGTAGACAACGGAAATGTTTGTTAATAAACATTCAACAATATTGACAAAATAGAAACACACAAAGCACACCGGATGAATCTGCCGTATTTTATTAAAATGTGATTTGAAATGAATGTAAATAGAAACATTTACATATTCCCTGCTCATGTCGCATTCATGCCAAATTCTAGATATCTTTTTTGAAATAAATAAATATTTATAAATATAAAATATAATTATCAGGCAATTTCGTAATGTTGTCACGTTTGAAGGTTATGTTATATTTAAATAGATGCTAAAAATATAAACATTTTAAAAATATAATACAAAAATTTCCAGTACATGTCCCCGACTTTGATTTGTACGTTTCTCCTTTTACCAGTTTTGATTTCTTGTGTATAGTAAGTGAACAAGTCTTCGATGTCCTACTTAAATTAATTTTAGACGACAAATAACAATGTATTTCTTTAGAAAACAAAATTTAAAACAAACTTCAGTTTACGTAATACAAGAGCGTGTTGAACAATATAATTAATGAAATCAGAGAACAATAAAACTGATAAGCGGTAAATATTTAAACAAAACGTTCTTGAATTGAGTAAACGGCAACACGACGCCCAATTTTGGGGGATTTCAACGTACGCTTAAATTATTTCCATAAAATTGTATCTCCGAATATATATTTATGATTCCAGTAAAGGAAAATGTCTTGATAAGCTTTGTAAGGAGGTGGACAGAATGCTATCCATATTCTTTCTATTTTGAAATAAATTATAGGTCTCTGAGAAGTTAAAATTCTTGCAGCTTTGCTTTTTCTGGGTACACAGTGCATCAATATTGGCCGCTAAGTTTCTGATTTAACGAAACGATGGTAAAGGATGCTATTTCTCCCCATATCAGTTTGATTGTTCATTATAGAAAATATGTGAAATAAATAAATGACCACCTTCAACGCGGGTTTGACTGAAATTGAATCGAAGTAGTCTGAAGTCAAGATAGGAAAAAAGGAAAAGCGAATTGCTCTAATGACAGTTTTCTCAGTATACGTGTAAATCCCTTTTCTTGCTTCTCGCAATGACAGCTGCTTTCCGTAATTGGGCTACAGCCACGGGGAACGAGGTGAGGGAAAGACTGTCAAGGGAGTAAACGAGGTTCGCAGACGCCGCCATATTTAAGGGAAAGAACGGAGAAGGAAGGATTCCGCAGTCAGAAACGTCGGACGATTTGACAGGCAGGGGGAAGGTTCGCTTCACTTCACCTCACTTCCGGCGGGTCTGCCACTACCAAGAGCCAATTTCACGCCACCTACCTCTCTCTAGAAATCCTGCGCCTTCTCGCTGTACGGGTGTTCATAAGTGTCATATAAGTGACAGGTATATGACAGATGTCGGGGCTCAAAAGATAAAGTACACGGAAAATTAGTACACGCCTTTCTCAACAAGGTAGATAGGTTTTCTAACTTAAATAACCTTGGTTCAGAAATAGGTATACAGTCTACTTGGAGATTATTCTGCAAACATCTTAAAATAATTAAAAATATAAATCATCAACAGCATTCGTAGTATATAATCAAACTTTTATACTACCACTGTTTTTTGAATTTTCTTCAACGTTGTATGGCCATTAAAGACAAATACGACCAATAACATTTTGACCAAAAATGCTTCTACCATAACACAGGACAGCAAACCGATTAGATCAATGACACTGAAGTATATAAAGCACTGTTTATTAATCCCTATACTGCTCTCTTATTTTAAAACGCGAGGTACATATCTTTTTTGCTAAACATCGTTTTAGAACTTCGTTCTGATTCTGATATTCTGTTAATTTGTAACCGTCCCCAGGCTTATGTTAAACTGTAGTACATAAAACCGAAATATTGTAGATAGATATATTGATACACATCACTAACAAAAAAGAATCAAAGTATTGGACCTTTTACAAAAATTGTTTAAAATTCCGAAACCATTCAAATGTATTTTATACAAATTTTAATCTTTTCAACTTTATTTCCAGATTTTTCTAATATGTCTCAATTCCGTCTAAGTAAATTATTACATTTAACGCAATAAAACGGCTTTTTATAAATTTAAATTTAGAAGGGACGAAGTCACCAGTCAATCTTCGATTGAGACAGATCGAAAATTGATGGTGTAACTCTCGGAGTGAAAGAATATTTTGTCTTCTTTATAGAGAAAGAAAATAAGGTTAAACTTTCAGAGAAAACAAGTAATTTTTGTTCACGGAAAAAAGACAGGTTTTTGGTCTAGCGAGAATAGAAATTAGTATTTATATCACATGCAATGCAGTCATGACCTGAGTAAGAACAATTTAGGAACCCACCTGTTCGTTCTGAGGGCAGTAGCTGATAATGAAGGAATTTTCTGGAACAAGCGCCGAAAATAAATATGATCTTCAGAAAACAGCATAAGAGAGAAAAAATACGTGCAAATCTGAAAATGCTGTTAAAGTCTCTATTGAACGTTAAAACACCGTGGTTTAAAGAGCAGATTACATATTTAGATTTTATTTTCTCATTTACTGTTTGAATCGGCTAAACTGTAAGAATAATTACAAACATATCATTCTTTAGATCAAGAGCTGAATTGTTGAATCTGAATTAGACAAATGTAATTAATTATTTGTTAATGTATACTTGAACACAACGCTTCTGCTAGTTTTTTCGATTTAGTCAGAGAAATGGAAACGTGCTAAATGAGAGATTAATACTATAGGGCACATCTCAGTTTATTTGATTAAATTTATTTTAATTTGTCATTTCATTATAACTTAACCGCGTTAAGTCTTTGACGGGTAAAATGACTTGCTACACCTAGTTACTGAACTATTGTTATAAATTTCCATCTAGCGTAAATTTTTGTGTTAAAAGGATCGGATGATAAAAGCATAGCCAGATACAGGTGAACAATTTCAGGATTCTAGCCAAGAATGGCCAAGTTCCCGGAAATCGTCCTTGCCAAGAATAATTTTCGCAAACCAACCATGAAATGTTTAAAACATCTTACTGGTGGTGCTAAGGCCAGTTTTTACCAATTAGGGGAGCTGTAGGAAAGAGGAGAGGGGAGGACTGCTGGGAAAAATTTTTCAGAAAGTCAAAAAGAGATTCTTGGCTGAGATTTGATGTAGGAAGGGTCGGTGGAAGAACGAAGATGGAAGCAGAAGACCACGTGGCAGAAAGAACCGGGCGTTGCTCCAAGTCCTTGGGAAGCAATCCTTTCCGTCGGAAGTTTCCTTCCTCGGAGTGTTGAGAGTATAAGTTTAATTCCTTTTTCTCGAATTTACATCCGAAAACGCGGTAACCTGGAGGGAAAAGTATCATGTTGAGTGGACTGTAATTTATGATTTAAACTTAGCACATTTCTTTTTTACGCATTTTCTTTTATTATTTTTTTGAATAACTATAAATTTGTAAAAATTAATTTTGATTTTATTTACGAACCACGAATTGTCACAAAGCTTATAATTTATATTTTAAATCAATAATAGTATGTTTTAATTGATTTAGCAATTTGTTTTTTATTACCGGTATAAAATACAGAAATTGTAAGTGGGATCATAAATAAGGCAAGTCAAAGGATGTTATTTGTCATTTCATGTTAGGATATTATTTTTAAGGAATTAATTATAATTTACATTTCTTTGGTTGAATTTTGATTAATCAAATAATTTTAATATTAGTTTCTAGTAAATTGTAACTAATGTATTCAACATTTATTAATGGAAAGAAAAGAGAGTGTTCAGCTCATCAATGACTTTACTTACTCTGAGGGTCGTCCGACCAACTAGCTGGAGTGGTCTGTCACCACTATCAAAGACCTTCCCCGGTCGGAGAATCCCAAGCGATCCGTTCCCGTCGACACTTGTAGCTCTGTGCCATAGAGCATTGCTCCCTGACGTACGAACTTTACCCTTAGCAGCTCTAACTGGCTGCCATTTGACGATAAAAGCCGATTAAGTCCGCGCCAACGAACCCGCAGGTTTATTTTCTCCGTCTCTCTCCTCTCCATCTCTACGTTCTCTTTGAGCAGCCCCCCTATTTAAGCCCGAAGGCTTCTTAGGGCTGCGATGATATCGCCTCAGTCATTCGCAATTGTTGAACCGCTTTAAGTCCTATCTCCACCACATACACTGGCGCCGGCTTCCGCAACTAACTTCTTACCCGTTTCTATTCAGGAATCAAGATGTTCCTTGGAAACATTTTGCAAAATTATGTCTAATTTTTAACGACTGATATTCTCGCAAGGAAAAGAATAAAGTTTTGTTGGAACAAATAATTTTAATATTCAGAGCTATTAACTACATCATTGCCGAAGATGGTTACTAAATAACAAAATATGAATATAAAAATATTTTCATGTTATTAAAATGGTTTCCTAACAATGAATGCGGAACCGAAATAACTGTTGATTACAAGCTTGTTTTCATATTTTCTACATATTTTATGGATAGTAAAATATTAATAGAAAACATAAATTCATTTTCAGAATAATTATTTCAATATATTTCCACACTTACAAGAAAAAGTACTATAAATCATAATCCAGAGATACCTGCGATACAAAGAGACACTGACTCCTTTATGAGCTTTTCAACTGACATAAGTTTGATAAATAAAGAATACAGAAAAAAATTAATATTTAGTTAATATAATAAAGTGTTTCGTCTATTTTTGTGGAAGTCCTCACGTAACTGGACAAAAACGGCCAAAATTTGAATAAAATAAAAAGTATATTTTTTAATTAAATAGAATTAAATAATTCTGTCATTAAATAAAATTAGTAGCTTATGAACAATATAATTTATTACTCAGATCATTACATAGATGCTAACATAAATTCGTCAAGGAGCAGGAACACCAAGAAACGAAACGTTTTCCTCTACATCAATTCATCTCTTTTATTATTGAATGTACCTCGAACAACTTCATAATAACATATTTAAAGAAAAAATATGTATATACCAGTGTTTTGTGCATTGGTTGTGGCTCCGGGATGTAATAAAGAAATTAATTTTATTTTAAAAAAGATCATTTATTTCAATTAATTACTCTTTAAAAACATTAAATTATAAAAAAATAATAAATAAATTCAAAATAAATGTGGTGGCAACTTCCCAACTCAACGAAGAGCAATAATCCTTGTTTAGGAATCTAGTGGGTGAGAAACAAAAATTGGTACCGAATTTGACTAACACCCAGGAAACCAGAGGCGAGAAACGTGACCCTTCGTACACGACGGTTCTGTTCGAAATCGGTAGGGATAGGATGCTGGTGCAGCTCGTGGATCCTCGTTAAGTGGAGGCACCGGAAACAACTCGTCATTGTTGTCTCGAACAACCACAGTTTGCCAATTAGTAAGATGAAGGAAATCCTCCAAATTATTGCCGAATCATCAGCAAGGATGACACCACTTTCAAGACTGAAGGTCTATAGCACTTGTAGAAACTAGCAAAGCTTAAGACTCATTAACGACTTCAAAATGAATAGCTGATAGTCTGTTAAGAAGGTATTTGTTCGAAAAAATGTATAAAATGAATTCTTCCTCTCCGCAGTCCCGTATTTTATTAGCTTTACTCCGCCTACCTTTGTCTGAATGAAATTGTGCCATTACGGGCAAAAGAGAAGTAATTCTTATTGTATGTTTGGTGAGATTGTTATTCCAATCCCTTACGCGTTGATTCAGGTCAGCTGTCCAGGCTACAACCCTTCCTAGCAATAGAATTGCAAAATCTTAGGGCGTGAAAAGGGTGGCTATCAGAACTTAATGTTTAAATTTCCTCCTCATGTGAAGAGATATGAATCTAGCAATATTTTTCGGTCATCCGTTCCTGATTTTTTCGCCAAAAGAATGCCATTTTTCGCGTTCTGGAGCGAGCACGTTCAGCTTGCTATTGATTTATGTTTCTTCATCACAAGTGTCAGACATCCAGCCTTTGTCACGCTCTTTAGACCTACAGAGGCTGTTCTGTCAATATTCTCTACCAAAATATTCGAGCCAATGATAGTAATGTACAACAATCGCGTTCGTTGTCTGTCAATATATTTTATTGGGATGTTATAATTGACAAATCGCCTTCTTTATTACTCTGCCGTTGGCTTGGTAGGCACCTAGCCAGCTCATAAGATTAATGCGATATTTACAAATATATACATAAAATTAAATAAAGACACAAAAAAACATTATAATCTTCATAATTGTATTTGTTTCAGTTGTAGATTCTCACGCACACTACATGGTACTGAGACAAAATGACGTCCTCTTCAAATACCGGGTAAAATTTCGTGAACAAAACCAAATAGCATCTTGGTCCGAAAACTTACTGATTTGTTGAAATGAAATATCGTAGAAACCTTCCGTTTTTCAGTCATAAATTGAGGCACATTTATATATTCTGACTCATGCAGTCTTTACGCTCTTCGTCGAGAAGTTATAAACTGAAACTTCAACATCAGATTGGAAGACTAACACGATTACGTACAAAAGTTCCAGGTTTCTCGCTTCTGATCACTGCATATAGTGTTCATGCCATGCATCTTGTAATTTTCCTCACTAAAAATCCTGAGAGAATGTGTTTATTCTCCCGACACGAGCTGGCATAGGACAAACTAAAAATGTGTGTTAATTAATTTTTCTATTAACCCAACTTAATAGATTATTTATTCAAAATGTCCTGTTATTATAAAATTAAGAATTACAAATTGTTTATTCTTTGTACAGCGTATCGTAATTTTCCCCCAATATTAATTGACATCTAATTATAGACCAAATTATATAGAAGATATCATATTAATAATTATTGTACAGTGTTTTATCACAACCTTTAGTATTTTAAGGAATTTCGTAGATCTCTGTCGTTTGAAATGAAACAAAGAAGACAATTTTTGATAACTGCAAGACGATTGGTATAACAGAAAAATGTTAATTATGTAGTAAAGTACGTAAGTAAAGCGTATTTCCGTTTACCAAACAAATAAAAGTGGTATTGACTTTTAACAACTTGTAAACTATGTATAGTAATATATTGACTTTGTTTTTTTCATTTCTTACATTATGCAATAAAATGGCGAAAGCTAATGATTTCTAACATAAATAACTCTTTCATGTTGCAGAGAAGGAAAATGTGGGCAGTTAATTAGGCTAAATTAATTTTAGTTACTAATAATTAATATATAGTAATTTATTCAAACAATTAGGATTTATAGGAGCCTATAAATAATGAATAGCTGTTTTGTTAATTTTTGTATTATCTCCGTAGCGTCGCAAATTAAAGGAAAGTAGAAATATATACTGAACTAAAATGCTTTGGACAATATTTTCATTATTGCTCGTAAAATATTTTTACGCACTAATATTCGCATGGACAAACAAAAATTTAAAAATATTATTTTTAAAACCTAAATTTATTTCATTCGTCGCTGGGATGAAAATAGTTGAATTTATCAAACGATTTCATTACACCGTTGACCGAAATCCCCCAACTAATTCACTGTATGTATATTCGAGTGCACGGCCAAAACCCTAATCAACAATGGATTACGACTCACTAATATTTGTTCAATCAAATTGTATTATAGCAATCAGCTCTGCATCTCTTTCGCTCACCATTCTAATACCAGTGCACCATCATTTAATTATATTATCGTCCACAGCTTGAGGATTTAGTAAATAATTATGAATGAAATGTTGCACTCGTTATTAATAAAAAATTGAGGATTTCAAAACCCCTCTTAATGCACGTGGCTACTAATGAACCAATTGATTTATCAATAATATTAACGGAATAAAATTATTTCTAACAAATGTTTTTCTCCATGTGAGTAAAATTTATATGTATCTGTTTGTAAAATCACGTTTTTACCAAATTAAAAATAATAATTATAAACGCACTCTACAAAGGATTAATGTTGATTTGTTACGCTCTACTGTTCCTTCGATATCTTAAAAAGTAATTTTTTGAAGCATAATTGAAATTTCAATTAGAAACCAAATTTAGTTTTTAAATCAACAGTGTTTAGATAAATTAAGGCTTTATTTCACAAACTTAATCGGTATATAATAAAATTTAATTCACATAGCACTTATTTGCGTTTCTCAACGGGAGTAGTTTTGAGAAAACTAAATTATTAAAGAAGAAATACAAGAAAATTTAAAAATGGCAAACGTCATATTTCTATGTTACGTCATCCATCAGAGATTCTGGTGTGACGGTTTCTGCTACACCTGCCGATGTTCGCATCGCCTGCGTACGTTGGCGACAACTGTGGATGTTTTGCAGAAAAAATGCACCTGGCTTAAAATGCAATGTAATAGCAACATTTTTATACGTTACTTTGGTAACCTAAATTTAGATAAAATTTGATTTTGTGAAATGTGTTCTAATGTATTTTCTCTGGTCAGCTTACCGAATTTTCATGATCCCTTTCTCTGTGACCATGACGACACAAACATCCAAACCCATGCCAGGATTCGAACCCGGTGCCTGTGTGCATTGAGGCAGGGACGCAAGCTACTAGACCACTAAACAAATATAGTACGATGATGTAACTTTTATTCTACCTAAATCAGTTGGGACAGAAGATTTTTGCTAGTTTTCCATTTATATTTCAGCCTTGAAAATGAAACGACAATTAAACTTGAATATTAATTATAAGCAAAATATGCTGAATGTCTCTAACGTAGAGAAGAAAAAATGGAATTCCCTTAGGTGTCATTCTCATTATTGCTGATTATCAAATTAAAAAATATTATTGTAAAATCCTATTTTTTAGCGATCAAAATTGTTAATTTAAGAAAATCCCCGACAGATTCACAACTTATAGAAAGTAAAAGTATGTACCACAATGTGATTTTTATTTCAAATTTAGTATCTTTTCTATGAAATTTCAGTTATTTGCGTATGTGCCACATTTTGTTTTAAACAGTATAAAGGGATTGTTAATAAATTTAAACTGAGAGTATGTTTGGTTATATTTTTCTTTAATTTTAAGCTTTTTATATTACATTATAATACTAAATACCTTTGTGATTGTGTCCGTCAATGTCTCATAGGTATAGGCGTCCAATAGACTGAACCGAATTTGACCAAATTTGGCACACGTGTTCCTCGGGTCACGAAGCTGTCCATGATCTTCAAATTTTTTTCAGTATACTGATGTTATATGTGTGAAAATTTCAACGAACCTCCTTTTCCCCACTTGCTTCGGTTATTTTTCACCTCTAGCAAAGACCATACTCAATTTCCCTCACCGAGACCTATCAGTAGACATCTTTATTTCCCAGCACAACACAATAAAAAGCTTAATTTTGGATCCCCTTCAAATTTAGCCCCCTGAAGTTCGAAAAATGAGCATTTAAGAAAAATTCTGAGGATACGTAGTTGATTGTATTTTCGATTCTCTACCATTTTGATCATATGACATTTTCTTCTGAGAATACCTGAAATTGTTTAAAATAACACTTCTATAAAAAACTACCATTTTGAAAATTTTTAGCCATTTACACAACGTAGGATTGAAAATACGTTGGATTTGAAAAGAGAAGTAGATTTAGGCTGTTGGAAAAAAATATAAAACGTTCCCCTCTAGCTAAAAGTGATCGCCATGGAGGAGAACTATGAATATAGTGTACCTTTAAGTTCTGTAATAAAATTATCTTTAAATATTTTCCTGCTTTATTAAGTACTTGAATCCGAGAAACGCCGGATACTTCAGCTAGTAATAATATATTTTTAGTGGCACTTAAAAAATCAGTTAATCACATTATTAATTCTTTTCAATATTCTTTTGCACCACTCGGAAATATGAATTACGATTTTTTTCAACTATTAAAATTATTGATTTGAATAATTAAACAGGGTTCTATCAAAATATCACACGTATAAAATAATTCACATTATTTAAAGGTCAGTTCCATTTCATGTATAGTAGTGGTATAACGTGAAGTAATACAAATTAAGAGCTGATTCATTATTCATGCAGCCTAATATGCAATTTCTATGAGGAGAATAAGTTCTCACTGTTTGGATAATGGAGTTCAGTTGTTTATCTTGGGGAAATAAGAGCATAGCAAAATAGTCCAGTCTGTTCGTTGGCGTAAATTTCCGCTTAGCAGAGTCAGTAATCCCTCCTCGCAGTTGCGTCACGTACCTGTTTCCGGGTGGCTGATCCAAAAGGACGTCTTGTCTCATGAAACTGAGTGCTACAAGTTCTAGGGAACGAGGTTCTAGCACATAAGGACCTCGTGGAATCCAGGTATCAGCTAAAACAGAATTAGTTTCTCCAGATTGGTCTTCCTCGCTAATAAATTCACTGACTTAATAAATCATAGAAATTCAATTTTCACTTACCAAGGAGTGCCATATTGAAAAATCTAAAACATGGATGACGATCAAACTCAATTTACAAGTTATCTGATGTATTAACTTCCAAATGTCTTGATCCACTTTCAACATGCTTTCTTATTATATATTCCTTGAGTAAATCCTCTCAATAACTAATCATTCTCGTCTCTTCACACAAAGCCGATCAATTTTTGTATGTAGACAATGCCTATAGCCAATCGAGAGAAAAAGTTATCTATATAGACACTCTTTTAAAACAAATTCGCAGAAGTTTGGTCTCCCCTCTGAAATGGTAGACTTCAGAACTTTTGTTACCATTGTGCGCATTTTTTCGTAGTGTGGACGCTTTCGGGTACATGGTCCCCAGTTAATCATCTGAGAGTTTTAGAGAACGCTTTGTTAATTTTATTTTATCTTGCTTACTATCAAGAAGCGAAAACCACACAATTTGGAACAATTTTTAATTATTAAACATTAGAAGTATAAAAATACAATATATGTATTGACAAGCAATTTATTAACAAATGCATTGTCAAGCAAACATAATGCATGGTTCTGTTCTAATAAAAATAATTCGTCACTAGTTTAAGCTATTTTCTAAATTTATTTAACATTTTTAAATTGTAACGGTCGAGAAAGAGGAGTTATCCATAACCTCAACAGAAGACTGTCAGCAGTAATTAGAATTGAAGGGCAAGAAGGAAAGCAGCAATCAAGAAGGGAGTAAGACAAGAACGCAGTCTATTGTCCATGCACTTTAACTTATATATAAAACAGGTGAAATAGAAAGTAAAAATGGAATATGGAAAGGGAATCATGCTGAAAGGAAAATAGATAATAACCCTATGTTTTGCTGCGGATACTGTAGTCTCAAGAGACAATTAATAGCATGAACGTGGTCCGGGAGAAAGAGTTCAATATGAGGATTAATAGAGGGGAAACTAACGTAATGGAGTGTAGGAAGGGAAACAGTGTAATTATAAAGGGTGTTAGATTTGGCCGGTTTTTTTTAAGGAAGTTAAGGAATTTTGCTACTTGGGCAGCATAATAACTAGGGATGGTAGAAGTATAGTAGACATAAAGAGTAGGATAGCACAGGCAAGGAAGAATTTCGCAAAAAAGAGAAATTTACTTACAGCTACTATAAGTATGAATATTAGGTAATCATTATTAAAAACGTTCGTATGGCGTTATATGGGTGCGAAACGTGGATGGTGGGAGTTGCAGAAAGGAAAAGTATAGTAACTTTCGAAATGTGTTCCTATAGGAGAATACTGAAAATCAGAAAAGTGGATAGAGTAATTAACCAGGTAGTTTTATGCAAAATAAGAGAAACAATATGGTGGACGTTGACCAAGAGAAGGGATAGATCAATAGGTCACGTTCTGAGACATGAGTGTCCCTTAAAATTGGCATTAAAGAGAAGTGTGTGCGGTTGGAATACGCTACGCAGTTTAGGGAGAATGTGGGATGCGGTAGTTATGTAGATATTAAAAGTCTTGCTCGGAATATATTATCATGGATAGTTATATCAGACCAGTCTAAGGCCTGTATACTAAAAGAACTAAAAAAATATTTTCAATGAAATAACTTACTTTTAGCCACACAATACGGCGAAATTGAATTCAGGATCGTGTTATTTTATCAAAGTTACTGTACTTTTTGTAGCTAATTTAATTGTTTTATCTCGGGCGAGCAAAGAGGAGATAAGGAAATACTCATTCTAGACTGGATTATCGTTCTATATAGAATAAAAATTTATGTGCTATAAGGTGAAATCGAAGAACAAATTCATACTCTTAAAATATTATAATTTTGCATTTTTAGAAAAATTACGAGACAAATGTGTCTTCCGAAAATAATTGATATGCTGTAGAACATGCGAACACATGCACCAGTCACCACTGGGTGAACCACGTAGAAGCTAATCTTTATTGCCAATTAGTAATGCCAATGTGATACTGTGGAATGTTAAATGAACGATGCAGCTATTTGGTAGAATCCGTCTGTCATGGCGATGTCTCTTATTATCTGGTTTGGCGTAGATCAACAGAGCGGCTATATCGGTTGAACCTCTACGAAGTATACTTGGGGCAATACCTCAGCACCCGTTGATGTACTCCACTTGGATATTATCAACAGAATCAGCGTCCTTGACAGGACTTGGACCTGAAATCCTGTCTCCCTCGATCACGACTCAAATATTTCTCAGATCTTCTCCGGGCCGTCTCTCAAAACTCAACTCAAACTTTCCTTCCATCGCTCCAAATATTTCTTCCACTTCTCTAACAGCCAATCAACAAATAATATATATAAATAATTCCCATTAGTTTTCTATTCGGAGTTATAACCAATAGAAAATTCCAGCAACTGGGTGTGAGCATGTGTTCGAACTTGTTTCAAATTGGTAACACAGCAGCTGATTTAGATTAGTTGTTTGAAGCTTCAAACTGACAGAACTCGTCCATTTATCACGGAGTCTTCAGGAATGAATCAAAACTGTCCTAAGAAAAATGGTCTTTAGATTTTGTTCCTACATCGTTTGGCCGTCATAAAGGAATACTTCTCATCATTAAATACTTTCTGCGTATTTAAAAGAATATAAAAAGAAGTGTAATTAAAAGGATAACAATGGAAAATTCCTTACCATAGGAGCACTTGTAACCAACTGTTTCCCAGTTCTCTATTCGTTGGGATGATCTACGGTCATTCCAAAAGTCTCACCAATTCTTAGGGTACTCGACTTTTGACTCCATTTATTTCTACGAGAGGTCAATTGTAATGAGCGTATGTGAGAATCGCCTCATAATTTCGTGAAGAAATCCTCATATTGGACACACTGAGTAGAAATTAACACCAAGGCGCCAGAGAGGCGAGACATGGGGTTTCAGAACGTGACAGATGGACCATTTGGTAACTTAAAACTCTGATACCTCAGACCAGTTCTTTGACCCCGAGAAGCGAGCGAAGCTGAATTTTGATTGGAGGCTGAGGGTCAGTTGATCCACCATGCATCTCATGGTGGGGTGAATGAAGGAGATGACCTGTAAGGATAGATGAAAGAAATTTCGCAGTCGGGCATGGAGAGTTTAAGAAGGAAGAAGTCTGGAGGGTGCGTGGTGTTCGATCCACGGCAGGGCAGTCGTGGAGGAGAAATTTGGTGAGTTGAGCACAGAGAATTGAACAAGTAGGATATCAGGAGAGTGTGTGATATTTGAGCCACGACTCTAGAGAAATTATTCCGTCAGGAACGAGCTTTGAAGTAACCAGGTGAAGAGGAAACGAGGAATCTTGCTGGCGTAATAGAACAGGTGGCCTGCAAGGAACGAGCTCCAGAGGCGACCAGAATTCGTGGAAGACGGACGTCAAGATACCGGCTTGGGCAAATGACGAAGTGGTTTTACGGCCCACAATAAATCTCAGGTGTGCTAGTTCCAATATCGAAAAGTGCGTGAAGACGATTTTGTTGGTCCACAAAAAATGACCCTTAAATAGATAGAGTTTTCTAAATGCAATTGAGCTAGCCGTTGTAAATTTCTAAATTGAACCCTAAAGTTTAGAAAATATAGTTTTTTCTTTTGTTTTTCTGTTAGTAAATTTAATTTATTTTTATTTAATCTAACCAGATAATTCAATTTGATTTCAAATAAATTCAATCCCTTAGTGCATTGTACAATATTAAGAACGGAACTAGTCTTTAGTGCTGCGGGGATGTATCTTACATTGAGCAGTGTTATCAATCAAGGTTATTTCTCTTAACTTCCAGTTCAGGGAAAGATTCACACAAAGGGCCATGAAGCAGTCCATGGTAACTCGCTATGTTACGCAATATTAGATGCTTTTGAATTTCTGTCCTCTAGCTACTATTCTGTTTTGACTTTATGAAGAGTCTGCAAGTTGTCGAGACCACTACTGACAATGTAATTAAGGGAACGAAACATAAAGAATTACCATTTTGCGTGTCACTACTGGAAGGTCCAGCCAGCTGGAAGTTCGCAGTTGGTGTCGCGTTGGTGACGCATGCGCGTGCACCGGAGCCTGGCTCCGAGGTTCCGCAGCAGTTAGTCTTGGTTTGGCCTCTCCTACCGCCAGTCGGTCGGCAGTCCCGTTCAAATCGAAGACGGCGAGTGCTGTGTTAAACGTCAGTGCGACTGCTACTGCGACGCTCGCAGCGATGGCGCCGTGACCGTGTAACTACGAATTGACTCTCCCAAACTCGCGAGGCGTGTTGTCACAACGACACCATGTGGTTGCTGGTCCTGGGTTCGGTGCTGGGATTCATAACTGGCGGTGAGTCCACATCAAATGCAAACCAATAAGGAGGACGACAAAATAAGTACACGTGTCAATAAAACGGGTTGGAAAATATACAAACATATAACCAACTCAAGGATAATCCAAATCGGTCAGAAATATTGCCGACCACTAGTCCTGAAAATTTTAATGACAACATCTCATTCTTATTATGTTATCTGTACTTTTACAAGCTACAACGTAATTATTAGAAATTTAGTTTAATTTATTTATACCTAAACTCTGATGATCTTTGAGGCCTTTAAAATGCTATCAAACTACTTTACACTTTCTGGTAAGACACACGTGGTCACGTTTGGATCTCCTTTCAGTTACGTCTTGGTTTCTTTAGACGATTAATCGTTTTGGTGAAGAGATGCCTATTTTTACGTTTTTTTAATACGATCGGAAATTCACCTTTTACGTATCGTCACTGAAAATAGAAATACTATTCTAAATATTTTAAACTGTAATTTGTGCCTGATTTCAGGAGTAATGAACATTTTTGTGTAAATGCTATAATGTGGAAGATTTAATCAGTTATTTTATGAAAGATTAAATACCACGAATGAAATTCTCTACACCGTACAAAAATTAAAGCATTATTTATAGCAAACTGTTGTCATTAAAACTAGTATTTTATAAATTTAATGTCTATCAGGATCAAGCACGTGTCACTACTTTTTTGTCATCCCTCGTTAATAAATATCGCATTTAAGATCTATTTCTTATTTAATACTCTGTCAATCCTACATTAAGTACAGGTAATTTATCCAGTAATAAATTAAAGGAAACTTTGCGTTAATTTAAATTTTGGCATACAATGCGAAATAAACTTCGTCAAAAAAAATATATAATGGCTTTCGTATAAAAATCTTAAAAATCCAATAGTGAAGCGGCTAGTGCAGAGAAGAGATATTTTCACATCTTATTAATTAATTGGTGTAATATTTGATGACACAGTTCGGACTCAAATTTTCCCTCTGGTGATGTCATCAGCATCCGTTAAAACCAACACTGACCTACGACCAAATATTTTATTTATTATTTTTAACGTAAACATTCCATTATATCATTAGATATAATGTAATAATTTCTCAGTTATTTGATTCAATATCTTAACTGAAACTAAATAATTCTCTCATTTAGTCCACATTTCCTGTGGTCTCATGTTTGCGAACAACCGATTTGCCTAATTAATATCTCATCTAATAATTCTCTGTTTAAAATTCCGGTATTTTAACCCACTTAGTTATGCTTGAACATGATAGTTACACATTACTTTAAAATTTGTGGAATGACGTTCGTGTAAACTAAAAGTTATAGTGTAAAAAATAAGTATAAGACCTATTACTATCTGTTTGACATGTTGTCCTGCAGGAATTTCATACATCCAAAAACCGTAGTACGAAAATAAAATAATATTAAATGTTAATTAAAAATGGAAAAGTGGAATTATATTCCAACATTCTACAGCTAATAATATAGACAATTGGTTTGAGGAAACGTAGATGCTTTCTCATCCATCATACTTTCGAAAACAATTAGGTTTATTCATTTGTCAGTTACAATATGCAAGAGCTTTTGTCCTGTTATTCAATTATAAACTTTTGTAAGGAAATTAAACAACAGGAAGTAACACAAACTCCTGCATACCGTCAGTCACATTTAACATTATCAGTATACCGCATGACGAGATCATGGACACCGAACGTTCCTGTATATTGCGACTGACAAATTAATAAATCAAAATTATTAGAAAAATTGATGTTTTATCAATGAGTTTTCTTGCCTTAAACGAAACATAATTTTAATTATTCGCTTGTTGACCTGCTGTTTGACATAGCTTTGTGCTGACCACTAATATTTGAATTAATTTAATTTCAATCCCAATAAGTGGATAGATTATGAATATATGTAGTTCGTTAAATCACAAATAATACGAAATGAACCTAATTTTTCTTTACAAAATGATTTCCTATTTGAGGATTACGTCCAAGTATTTAATGTACAATTACGTACGCAAACTTCTTTATGTTACACTCGATAGCAATTCAAATATGTGTTATTATATTAAGTAGCCTTAGTTAAGATATAGAAATATGTGTGTGTGCGTGATAGGTATTGGCAAGAAAGAAATAATAATAAATGGCTTACTCAAAATTGATAGTGTTGACGTGTAGGACAAGAAACAGATATTTTGGAGGCGATAGTCCTTTATATTTCGTGTCGGTTTTGCAGCAAAATTCATTACCAGTCTTATGTTTAATTTTATTCAGCAGTTATTTTAGTAAAACATTGAAACTTTTTTTAATGAAAAAATCACAATTCACATGAAATTATTTGCATTTACATTTATAAACATAATTATGGAATTTTTAATGACTTGAAGTGTAAATCCAACTATATGATATTACATAAATGGTAATTTACTCAATATAACGGTATAGTTCGCGTTAATAAGTTAGAATTATCACTCCACGATTTAATGGAATATTTTGAAACATTTTTCATAGAAATAAATTTATTAGATTTTTCCATCTGTCCAAAGGATTGGAAAGAAAGTTGTAGCGCACAATCGCAATTAAGTGAAAATGTAATTTTAAAGTAATCTCCGATCGTTGTATGTATAAAATATTTGTTAACATATTTGTTAGAATGCTCTTCGATTCCGGAGTTTAAAATTTAAAAAATATTTATTTGTAGTAAGTTTTATTTTATATAACTAATGCATTCAAAATTATATTGGATCGTCAAATATTTTTTCACCTTAATATATTCATTTTTACCGCTCTACAGCAGACGAACACTATTAACAGCGGATGCAATCGGATTTAGAGCTGTGAATCCAATTGTTGTTTATCTCACTTAACCCCAATAACTTCCCATTGATAGAACGCCGTTAAGTACCTATACATCTATCGCAAACTAAATTGGACACAATCTAGCGAGTATTGTCTAATAACTTATAATTAAATTATAAGTAATAGCTCTGAACGAACATTGTTACCAAGCTGTAAATATACTCCTGTAGATATTCGGGTTCTCATTCGCCCTATAAAATTAAGTTTTCTAGTGCAAGTTTCTCGAGAATCGTTATAATAATACAATTGATACATAATTTGTCAAACCTTAATACGAAATAAGGCAAAGAAGTGTTTATAAAAAATTGTATCCTTAATATTAAGACCTGTTATACTACAGTTTTTAACAAGTGGAGTGCATAAATTTTTGATATACTAGTTATTGCTTTGCTCAATGAAGCCAGAATGAAATTTAAATTTTATATTTCTTTATATATGAAAGATTCTGGCAAAGATATTGTCTCTCCGATTCTGACTGATAGCGTGATTGTTGCCTTATAGGGTATTATTACATGGTGTGATCCTCACAAACTGGAATTACTAGAGCTAAGTATAGGGTACAGAAGAAAGGAAAAAATGTAACCATAAAAAACAAGTAAGGAAATTGTATTTGATTCGCAGTTTATGAAAACAGAAAATATTGAGTTGTATATGTTACAGAAAGTTTTCGGAAGTAATCCTGCCGGAAATTAAATTAAAAGACAGTATAAAACCCTCATATTTGTCAAATAAAAAAGAGGGATTATTGATTAGATTTAAGACACAATCTTAGTAATAGAGTAATATATTGAATTGATAGTTTTAAAAACTGTTTCATAATTTTCCATTTGAAACAAAAAAACTAAACAAGTGTATTATATAAAACAACAGTAAAGGGACTTAGGGATTTCGTGTCTTCTTATGAAAAGTTGTTATACAATTTTCAATAATTTTTTTTTTGGATAAAATGAAGTAGAAATGCTTCAATTGAAGCTCAAGTAGGACCTCCCGATTTACAGGCGGGCACTCTACCACTGAGCTAATCCAAGTCGACGTCCAAGGACCGATTCAACATCCTACAATTAGGGTGTGAAGAATTTGATTAGTGAATTGTAGGTGAGCCGTTAAGTTTACGTGGATGGAGGGATGTTGAATTGGTTCTTGGACGTCGACTCGGATTAGCTCAGTGGTAGATCACCCGCCTAGAAATCGGAAGGTTCGTGTTTCGAGCATGTGGTACGGTCGACATTTTTCCTTTCTTGTTTTTCTCATAATTTTTTCGGTTTACTGGAGTTTTAATATTTATTTCTAGATTAATTATTTTTCAGTAAAACGGTAATGTTTCAATGAGGTATAAATACCACTATGTTGTCAGAAAATATAAATACGACGTTTCTTTTATATTAGATATCATCAATTATATATTAAAGACTGACATGTATAAAAAGCGTCCATTAATATTGACAAAGCGTAGTATTTTGAGTCAGCGGTTCCAGCTTTTACCACAAGCAAAATACTTCACCTGTCTTATACTTAATTTTTTTCAGCAGTTATTTTACGAAAAACAAGGAAACATTTTTGGAAGGAAAATTCACAATTCTGAATTTATTTTCATACTTAAATGATGGACACAGTCACAAAATAATTAACTCAAATTATTTTATTTCTTTATATTCATCGAGGTTATTAGCGACTTGTCAATTCTGTAACCCATATCCTTTTATTTGTCAGATATAATCAGTCAAGGAACTTAAATGCACATAGGCCCTTACCTAGAATCAAACCCGTGACCTGTGTGGTGAGAATGTCACGTTAGCCTTTAGACCACAGATGGGACCAAATTATTATTGTATGTAACTCACTTTAAGATATGCACAATTATTATGAATCTAATTATTTAAATAATTTATTGCCTGTCTGTGGCCACCATTTCACCTCATTGGTATTATAGCATGAGTATAATAAATTTTATGGAAATCAGAATTACTCTGCAAAACTGTTTCCAAATTTTCATGTATATATAAATACAAATTAATCATTACGTAGAAAAACAAACAAAGAATTTGATAAAAATGTAATTATATATGTCGTCCTTAATTTAGGACTTAAACATGTGTACACTGCAGTTATTATAATAGACAATAAATAAATAGTATGAATAAAAATATACAGCCAATTTGTCAGAAAAAAAATATTAACGTCGTTTCAACCATATTTGTAGACTGCATCATGTAATTTGTAAGTTAATAATTTAATTTACGTAACAGTCAGGTGAAGAACGTAAACAATAAATAGCAAACATTTACTCTTTACAGTAAAAATTTGAATACGTTTCCTTTAATTTTCAGTGTAAAATATTTCAATAAGTAAGACTAATTAAAGGCTCATACTGATATTAACACCATTTTATTTGGGTTACACCTTTAAGTTTAAAAACAATTAATTTCCAAAAATCATTTATTGGAGCAGCAAGTTTTAAGCATCTTTTTATGCAATTGTCTTGTTTCTTAATTATTTTATATTGTCAGGAAGTATGTTAAAAACTAATATTCATGTATATTCTACCAGTCTTTTGTCAATTGTCAGAGAATTGTAACTCTTATGTAATATAAAACAATCATATTGTATAAATTGCCAACGTGCTGTGCAATCAGATCTTGAAATTTTATTCATGAGTTATGTTTTAATAATGCCAATCTTTGGAATTAGCGATGTTTGCAAATTATTTATAACACTCCGACTCCGATGTACACCTGATAAAGTACTAAATTAAGGACGAAACTTTAAGGAACAATTTTTATCAAATGCTCTATTAATTTTCTTTTGGTAATGGTAGATATATTTATTTCATTAGCGTAAAATTAAAATTTAGGATAGTTATGAATATCAAAGTAATATATTTTTTTCCGAAAACTTAACTGCAACGATAGATTGTTCGACAATGTACTGTGCGTACCATTTGTCGACAAAGCTTATATTAAGTTACAGTTAAACATGTTAAAATATTGTAAGGATGCAAAATTAAGAGGACACAGAATATTTGTGAGGATTTTAAATTCTAATCATAGTGTCGTATTTTGCCACTTCTGTCTAGGTAAAGAGGGACCTCTGAATGTCGGAAGGGGGGAGGTTGGATATAAAGCTGGGTGACACTGTTGAGGTGTGGGCAGTAAAATCGACCGATACAGATGTTATATTAATATTTATTTGGAACAGATGAAATACACATTAAAAATTAGAGAAGCCTGATGTGTTTTAAGATGTGAGCATAATGTTGGGAGAGAGACTCAAGCTGTGGGGTCAAATAAGGAGGAAATTGTAGGAAATTTGTAAAGTTGTCTGCATATATGATACGAAGCAGAGAGAAATATGGAGTTATACTTATAAATGTGTAGTGAAATCAAAATTAAAGCAGAACAAGTGCTTATTATATGAGTTTGTAAATGTGGCCTCCGGAAGGCGATGGAAAACAAAAAAACATGTTGGACCACAGATAAGTCAATAAATTGATTAACTAAACGTTTTCCCATATTTGCCACTCGAACTTTTACCTAAATCTCCCCACAAGTTTTTGGAGTAAGATTTCATTTCAGTAATTATAATAATAATTAATTTTGCGTTTATAAATTAATTAAACTTCTATAAATACTAAATACTTATTGCAAGAATATAAAAAACTTGAAATTACAAAATGAACATTACATTATACCGTAGATATCTGCTTGCCTATAAATTTCATGATAGTTGCTTACAGATGTCAAATTTCTTCGGACAGGATTCACAGTCAAGCGGAACTGATTGAACAACAAAATATTGCTTCTAAATTTCTAATCTCTTGAACTGACGAATTTTCATATGAGATCCCGACACCGTTCCCGGTATCAACAACTTTAAATTGGAATTGGTCGTGCAGCTAAAAAAAAGAATGTGGTGTCAGAGTTATAAACGGGATTAAACGTCGCAGTAAATCAAACGGATTTTGCCTGGTCTTTAAGAGGTGTATTGTAACAGTAGCATCAGCTCCGATATTTGTTCCAATTTCCATATAAATCACCGCTTTCCACCAGACCCCTCTCTCTTTCTGAACTCGTTTAATGTAAACGTCAATGCGGCCGGGTTGTTATTTGGCATACAACGTTTTATATTTCCCGATGACGCTTCTCGTAAAATCCCTTAAGGTTGGAAGACTCGAGTGGATTTATTTTGCAGTCGAGAATTTACGACTGTCTCACGTGATTTGTATTTTGAATTCCCTTTACAAACTTTGTAGTCAAAGATTTTTTGATTACAAATAAGATAAAATATTAAATGAACCCGATTTAATATAATATGAAAACTCCTTTATTGTGTAAAATAATAAAAATCATAACTAAGAGATAATAATATTTACTAATGAAAACAATGAATATGAAACGGTTAAAATGTGATAAATTAATGAATTAAATAAAATATTATATTGTTGTGCCAATGTTAAAATAAATTAAATCTTTCACAAATCAAAACACTCAAAATTTAAAGAAACTTACTTATCGCTATTCTCAAATAAACAGATAAACCAAAAAAAAATTAGATACAATTTAATAATAATAAAAATAACACAGCAATTCGTGGCATTCGTACTATTTCCTTTAATGTTTCGGACGTGGTGTACATTTATTTACATATATGTTCAATTTGGTGTCAGACAAATATAGAGTGTAATAAAACTCGACGGCAAAATTATAGGAATGGATTCCTCGTATTGAGAGAAACAAAAGTTTATTTCAACCGTTGTGAGTGGTGTTGGTTCATGACGACATTCCTTGTATTGTGGACAAAAATTCGAGACTCTGGCTACAATTTTTGCACGAGTAAACCTGTTGCGAATATTATTCATGTTGTTCTGAGCATTTCTTAACACCCATAAATGATGACTAAGTTCCTTAGCTGTATTTGATCGTTTTGAATAAGGTTCAAGTGACTGGTTGGAGCACGTAACAGATGGGATGTTCAAAGTAACCTCGTTTTAATGTATAAGGCTCGTATCAGCATTTAATTTCTAACCCTATTAAAAATTCCTGCTATAGTGCGCACTCGAAGAGTTAGGACAAAGCGAGTAATCATTAGTAGCTGTTAAGAAGTATCTAGGTCAACATTAATTGTATTCAGATAATAGTTTTCTGACTTAAATATTTAAAATAAATAAAAAGACGGCCAAAAAAGTCAGCTTTAATGAAATCAATGATAAAAATGACACGAATAATTTGAACAAAATTTACGATACTCCTTTGTTGTAGTAGATTAACGCTTTAATATTCTTCTCCATTGTTAAAATTTAAATTTATATATATAAATTCAAAATAGTAACATATAACTCAGAATTAATTTATTGTAATATTATGTTTGTAGTAATCCTGATGAAGTCTCAAAATGGAGATGAAACGTCGCCTCTGCTAATAAATAGTTATACATTTAATGCTGAAATTTTTGGCCGTCTTATTATTTATTAATCTCATTTGCATGTTTCCTCATGTAAAATTGTAATTTCACATTTCAGCCCAGATGTAAAGTCATCATTTCCGGATAACTCTGTAATAATACATTTCCTGACTGTCGTGACACTAGCGGTGATTGTTCTCTTGATACAATGAATCCACCACTGAATTTTTTTCGTTACAACGTGGATATGTAATTGCGTTATCAATGTAATAAAATTGAATCAAGTGTTTGTATTATATATTTATTTTATATTAACAATTATTTATAAAGCCTATATTGTATTTATGGACTTTCTTAAGCATATTTTGCACTACTGGTATATAGTCATAAATTAGTTCCTGAATTAGGCAAATACAATGCTTTTGGTTTAATTGCTTGATCTGATCAAATAACAAAAAATTTTCACAATCTTCTTTGAGCAATTTCTTATCATGTGTGTGCACGTATATCATGCGTTTCTATTTTTAATATGGGAAGCATTTTTTTTGGTATATTAAATTTATCAAGACTGTCATTATTCCAACTCGCGTCAGTTGACCATTTCACGGTTTTACACACTCTATTCACCACGTCCTCCCATTACTTCACTTAAGTACTTCATCTGACGGCAGCTTAAGTAGCCTAGCAAACATAAATCGTCTCAAGACCTTCCATGCAGTCTTGTTGAAACGTTCTCTATTTATTTTTCTTGTTCCCTTTTTATGTATCCATGGCCTAAGTTCATCTTAGTTCACGAGTCATGACCTGACTCAATCAAGGTTAAAGGATATTTATGGCACTCCACAACACGTTTTTTTTGGGTACTATCAGTTTTAAATCTCCTTGAGTAAATACTTTAATTTGAAATGAAGTCGCTCAACATCGTCTGCACTATTAACACTCTATAGGAGAAATAATTCGAAAGTTTTCGGAACATTGGCATATAATAATGAAAACAGACAAAATAATTTAAAAAATATTGTTTTAAGATAAACTTGAAAGATCATGTTTATTATATAAAAATTTAATATTTATATATTTTCCATCCCATAAATTCATTTCGTAATAATGTTATTAATTCGTAACATTTCTCCATTATAGTGTTTTGTCACATTATACTTTTACCAACCAAATTCCTTAAAAATGTATTGGATTTTACTGTAGAAAGAATCGAAAATTAATGTAACTTACATTTATTGATTTTATGTAGCTAACAAAATCCCTTTTTCATGGTGTAGCTAGTTCAGACAAATCTTTTACTTAATTCTGCTTTATCTGTCTACATTCAGTACTATTTTAGACGACTTCTTCAGGTATTGTCCACACTATCCCAATTTCTCTATTCCAGTCAGCACGTGGACTTAATCTTTGTCATTTATGGTCTCATTCAAACCAAAGAAATCCTTCAGTGGTGTATTTACCGATTTGAGTTGAACGTATGACGCCGAATGTCATTCAAATTACTTTTATGTCTTTACAATCTGAGGTTTGATATGTACCCATTTCTTTAACAAGTTGACCTGTCTTCATGTTCTGATAACTTGTACCTATACGAGCCTTAAAAGGGCGTGGTGACGGCCCTGTTGCTCGTTGGGGAAGTAATTAAAGAGTAAGTGGTCGCTTGTGTCAACGTTGCTGAAGCAGTAAGTGGCTCTCTGGCAGTGTCTGTCTGGAAGCTGATAGGAACAACTTCCCCAATTTAATTAAAAAAATTCGTCCTTCAATTATACAAATAATTTGCTAATACAATTCAGAGATATAAATCGCCAAGAAAACACATTTATTGACAGTATAATTTGCAGATAATTTACTAAAATGATTTCTAAGAGCTTTACCAAAAAGTTGGACATTATGTACCTGTGTACAAATCAGCAAGTACCCATTTTGTTCCATTAAAAGACTAAAATTTATTCTAGATTTAAAGCATTCGTTTTTAACGTGTAAAATGACTATCGTTTTACTGAAGTTTACATTTGTATTACATTCACCTGCAATTGTTTGGGTGTTAAGCATACTTGACTCGATGCCACGGATTTGGCCAACGTCTTTCTCGCTCGAGTGCTTCAGCAGCCAGATTGCACATTGTATGACATCACTCAAGCTAATCCCGTGAAGCTAGTCATCACAGACAATGAGGACGTATGCATCCATTATCCAGATAGACGCTTCTACAAACATATTACTCCGCGTGCAACACTATGCTAGCTCTCCTCTTCTTATCGTGAAACATAATTTATTGTAAAACTATCTAGACCTTAAATATTTTAAATATATTTTTTCCATTTATGATGTTCTATGATTGATCGCATAATAACTATAGTAATTCCGGTTGACATGATTTTAAACTTGATTCGTGTTCCCTTATCTCCTGAAGGTGTAATAGGGGGAGATAAGAGTAAGAGTCAAAGAATTACCGTAATCATTAATGAAATATCGAATATAAATAAGAGGTATATATATTCCCTTCTGGCAGTACGAGTGATCGTGGTACGTTGGGAAATGTGACGTCAGCGGAAATAACATGACGGCCGCACCCTTAGAGCATTGCACCAGAGAGAAACGGAGGGGAGTTATTCGTTTTTAGGTATTGAGGGTGAAAGAACATCTAACATTAATCGAAGAATGGAGATGAAGTATGCGGGTTCCGGTGTGTTCCTTCAACATATTTTTGAGCATAGGAGGGTCAACTCTCAGTGATTAAATTCGCTCCGGTCTATTGTGCGCTGTCATTACGACAAACACTATCGTTACAGCAGAACGAGTGATTCGACGGGAGAAAATCAACAGGGGATGTACGATTGTTTGTCAGTTATTGATCTACGTACCATATCACTCACGGCGACCTCCAAAACCAAAAAATAAAAAATAAAATAAACTGCACTAGATGAGTTCCAAAACATCTCTCACCCGAAGTGAAACACTGGTGCAACGTTATGAATTTTTAAATCAAATAGCCACTGCAGTTGAATGTTTGATTCACAACTTCCGGACGCAGACCAACCGAACCAGTCAGGAGTGGAAGCATTCATCAACGCCGAGTTCCAAGAAGTTCCGTACAACTCTGTCTGTAGGGAAAGTAATACACACGCTCTCCTGCGACTGTAAAAAGGTCCAATCCTGGAACATTGCAATGCAAGAGTTAAACATGTGAACAGAATATCATACTGTGATTTACTTGAGAACCATTTGATTCCTGCAATCAGAACAAAACGGCGTACTCTTGCAACATGAAAACGCAAGGACATGCACAGCTAACGCAACATTACCAAAAAAGTTTGTTCTTGGTTTCGAGTTCATGCCACATCCTTCATATTCTTCAGATCTAGCACCGAGTGATTACCATTGTTTGGAGATCTGAAGTAGGCACCAGGTATCAAGATTTTCAACAAAGACGACAGGAGAAAGACCCATTTCACGAGTGATTACGCAACATTGAATGTAATAGGTACTATCTTCATAAGTCTTTTCGTATAATGACTATTCCTCGTAAAATACTGACACATAATAAATCTAAAAAGTTCCTTTGTTTGTTAATCAATAATAATCCTAATTCCAGCGTTAACCATGAACAACGACTTCAAAGTTTTCCGTATTAAAAGTGAGTGTCGTACGTCTGTCAGAGGGATAAATCGAGTGCAATTGAAGCATCAAAGAATATTTTAGAGTAACAACTGTTTCTTCCCCTTGTAAGCGTGGGTGAAGGACCAAATTTAAGGTCATTCGATACCTTTATTAAAAATATCGATCAGGTCTACAGTACTGAATTTTATTTTTCTGATCTGCTGTGTTTTTCTGTGGTATTGTACTGTGAACAAAGTCTCGTTTCATGTTAATGTCGCTGTACCTAAAGAATGAAAATGACAAAGAAAAGCTGCGTTCCGTTTACTCATTTTATCTCCTCTTTGGGATAAAGGGCCACTTCGGAATAATTTGATGTCCTATTTCAAAAATACCTATCTATTTTAAAATGTGTGGTTATCTACTAATTTTTACGTACTCATATAAATTGTCACCTTTTTTTAGCTGAAGACAGCAGAAATTTCAAGGGAGAATGTTGATTTGTGAACAAATTTTGCACTAAAATTACTTTACAGTATTCCACAGCATCCTAGAAGTAAATATAAAATAACAAATTGTAAGTGACAATATGAATATGTATATATTTGGTTTGCTTGAATCATTAACTGAGGCCAGATATCTCCTAATAATCTGACTTTTTATTACTGATTAATTTCGACGATTTTAGAATTACGTCAGAAAGAGTTTTTATTATTATTTAAAGTTTAAATTCGCTTCGACAGCTGGGTCATTACCGACTACATATGACGAATAAAGAGTTATTGATGCACAATACTCGAATATTTGTTAGTATTACGACTTTCGACTCTATAGGCATTGCAGCTGATTAGGATTGTAATGAACAAATTCATCTTTTGACACAGATCACGTTCAACGCCAATAATCATGTACATTTCGAGGATAGCAGTCAAAAATACGAGGATAAACTTAAAGACATGTAGCAATAATTTTAAAATTATGATCATATTTTTTCCGCATTTGTGTCGGACATTTACACGTTTCTTCAACAATATACATGTATAACCTACGTGATTCTCAAATTGGATTAACCATCCTATTTTTGGGATTTACAGACTACATGTGGGTGATCCTGAAACAGGCAACTCCCCTTTTATTGCATAGTAAGGGAATTGAAAAAGGGGGAATTCGGAAGGTAGAGAAAGGTAGCCAAGGGTTATCTAGGGCCCCCGGACTATGGTTTGAGGTTCCTACCCGGTGTTTCACCTAAAGAGATGCAGGGAAAACCCTAGAAAACTTGCATCAGGTAGGTCGGGCATGGGTACTGCTCTCACGCCCTTCCGAATGACGAGAGAAGTTTGCTGTGGGGTCGCAGCATTCCCTTCTCCACGTCTCCAACAGTTTCAGGAGGCAGTTAGCCGTCTGATCCAATAGGATCAGCGGACAACTCTTGCCATATGCTCAAGGTCTTCGACCCCTGTACATATACATCCTAAAATTGACATGTGAGAACGTTGATAGAAAAAAAACAGAGAGTGCGAGGCATTCCCGACATAATCAGGTGAGCCCCGCAGTTACTGTGGGGGGAAATGCCTGCGAGAGAAACTCCCACTGGCACCTCATCATCAAGAATAAACCACCCACATTATTAGTGATTAAATAGTAATAAAATTATATCCTGACTTATTGGCCGTCTTTTTATTTCTTATAAATTTAATGCCAGAAAACTATGTTGGCGCATTATTACTGCATTTAAATATAATTGCGATGACGTTTCTCGTGTTTTATAAATGAGGAAACCCAATAAAATCTAATACGTTACACTACAATTAAAACTATTTGGTTATTTTTATTACGTCCCGTGGTTCTGCATTCATCTAATAATTGTTTTTCAATAATTGAAACAATAAGTCTGTGTTAGATGTCCTTCATCCTTTCCTTAATAACTTTTTTACTAATTTTTGCTTGGTTCACATTTATTTTTATCAATACACACCACCTTCTTTTTTAATATCTGATAGTCATTTTTTGTGTAATTTTAATGTCCAGGTCATACTTTATTTAAATCTTTGATCCTGTAGTTTTCTAAGTATTTCCTTAAATTATAATGCCACTGATAAAAAATATTCTCATCATTACTGATACACTAATGTTGCTTTTTGTTTCTCTTCAATTATATTTTGTTGTATGGGATTGGTATGATAGAAAACTAATAATATTTCTCTGAAATCACATTAAGACGAATGTGGAAGCTTGCCTGAAGTTTCCTAATACATATTTTGTTATCTGATAAATTAAATAACTAAATTGAGAGCAAGAAAAAATTTGTAACATACTAATATGTAAAGAGTCAACCTTGCAACTCCATAAGCTACGTGAATACCTAACTCAAAATAGGTCATTCTTAGAAAATATTATAGTTGTCTTTGAAAGCCTGTCCTCAATGTTAGAGCTGTTCTACTCACTTCACCTACACGTGGCATTCTTCCTTCAGGCTATGCATCATTGATGTAGCTAGGGGAGCGGAAAAGAACTTGTTAGGCAACTGTGACCCCCACAAACATTTTGGCACGTGCCTTTGCAGACCAGAACGTCCCACGGATTCGTAGTTCTGCAAGATGTAATTAATATTTTAATTTATAGCGGCGGGCTGGTATTCTATTTCTCCTATTTAGAATTATTTTTCCGCTATATGAAAATATCGGCAACAGTCACACACGTTTTATTTACCAAGAGTTCAGAGCAAAATGCAAGCTTTTAGAGTTTCATAAAGTATAATATGTATGAACCCATAAATAATTTCTTAATTATTCTTGATGCAGTTTAAATAGTTTGGCATTAAATTTATCTGGCAATGCGTTCTACATGATTTCCATTTCCTTAAAATTACACGTAATAGTAATTGAAAAAATTAAGTATCTCTTTATTTCACAGCTCTTAATATCAAGACACCAAAATTGAATTTACTCAGTTCCATGTTATAGTTTAATTTATTTTAAATAATATTAAATGAGAGGAGAATTATTTTAATTTTAAACTCAGCTAAGGGAATGACACTAGATTTAGTAATTATAATGTAAAGTTAGCCATCTGACTCCTAAATTGAACCAGAATCTTTTCTTTTTCCGGGCTATTGTCCTTACCACTGTGATAATCCTGGTCAACGTCAGGACTCGATGCGAGTTTCCTGCAGACTGTATACCTGAAGCTCAGGTTCCCCTAAAATTTAATAATCACAATCTTTACAACATAATCGTAGGAAGTCACTGAAGAGACAGGTATGCTGCTTTTCGCAGTTTCTGGATCGAAATGTTCTACAGAAAATACTAAATTGTATTGTAGCCTTGAATAAATATTTCTCTGGCTAGTCTTTTTTGGACGTTTAAATAGATTAACATTGAACTACCCTATTTTTACTATTTCTTCATATGCAGATTATAAATTCGTTCAAATTTATAACGGAATTTGTATCCATTAAATATATTACAACCAATGCATTGCGTCATGCAAATGTAAATGGTTGATATTAAAGCTAAATATTTTAGGATGCATTTGTTTATTTATGAATCAAAAACTCCTTTATTGAAACTCAATTTTACACAATGCATCCATTAAGGGAGTCAGAGCGCCACAACGTTCCATGTTAAATTAGTGATTTTTATGTACATTTTACTCGGAAAACGTAAATTCAACACTGAAGTTTTCGCTGGTAATTTTTAACCTTGTGGCATGTATATAAAAGCATAATTTTAATACTAGTTTATTTATCACGATCTGTTGATATGGAAAAATTGAAATGTGACTTATCGTTAACTAATAACTCTAAACATTAATTTAGCTTCCATAGCATAGGGTTAAAATATTATGGAAAAAAATTCAGTGCTGTATATACAGCAGTTACCGAGAAAAAAGTAAATTTTTAAAATTAGCAAGGTAGGGCGTTCTGAGCCCTCTTTATATGCATTTTTAAATCATATCTCTTTCAAAACATCTGTATGAATTCTTATCATCTGCGGATTAAGAAAGAAAAACCAAATGCGACATTTTTATTTATTTATAGCACATTGTTGTTCATGTGGAAGAAAAAGTGTTGTTTAAGGTGTATGAACATCTAGAAACTTGGTTTTGAAACTTATAAAAATATATTCAGCACTTTGTTTGAGTTCGATTTTGAGAAAAATTAAGAAACTTGACTGATGACCAGAGTATTTATAATATTACTTCATATTGAGGGATTAAATATGTCTGCATATTAAAATAAGTAGGTCTCCACTTATAAAAATTTTACCTCTTTTATGTCATAGTTTTCTATATTTGTGGTTTAATGTGTTTGCTTGTCCTTTCGCTTTGTGTTGTGCCAAAAAACGTATTATTTCAAAAGTAGTTGCAAGGGATTTATTTGTTTTTGTATCGTGAAATATGTTTCTCACATCAAATCCTCCGTTGCAGATATTGAACTTCTTATATACGGAACACTTTTATTGGCGGTCGGCGTATTCCCTCTGAATCCTATTCCACACTGGGGGACAGAAAACAAGCCGTATTATTAAAAGCCAAGGGCGCAATTAAAAGTCGCCGGCTGTGGCCTCAGAGATAGGGGGTTGTCTCCGCCCGATGGCCGTGGAATATTGGAAACCCATATGAAACATCCTCCCTCCCTGCACTGAACCGCGGGGGTGTTGTGGTGGTGCATTCGAAGGCAACCATGGGCACAGCAGCTATCCCCTGATTTATAGGGCACACACCCGTGTTAAGCCCGCTCCATATATGCACCGCCATTGTGAGGGCACAGATATTATTCAACATTAGCGCAGCGCTACGTAAACATGTCATATCGAACTAAGGAAGACACATGTATAGTGGTGGTGCTGGTGGTGGTCACTGGGAAACCAACAACAGTGAATAAAGTTTACGAGTCGAGTTGGGAGTGGCCTGTCTGCCTCTGTGTCTGAATCAGACGTCGTATCTGAAACGAGATCGTCACAATTTGGGTCAGTGCACAACAGGTATAGGTGTGTCTACAAAATATATCTGCCACTTTGGGACGAGACATTTATATTTCATTCGTATAAGTATAAAATCATACAAGGCTCATGCCTGAGATTTCCTATTTCAATACTAGTCGGTTGCTCGGATATTTATTTAAATTAGTACGGAAAATGAATTAATTTGATAGTAATTTCTTAGTCTATAACTTATTTCACTGTTATGGATATCGGCAATTCTTTGGACCACTCACTCTTGATAGGCACATATTGAGCTATGACGAATAGAAAAATATTCCTATTTACCGATGTTAATGATGGTTATAAAATGTACTATTTCTCTTTAATTACATGGCACTAACGTTTGACATTATTCTAGTGGATACAATATAAATGTTTTAATTTTATTTTATTTATTCAATTTCGGGTCGATTACAAGGTCATTTCCGACCTATTACATATCATAGTAGCAATAGCTTACATTGAAATTATATAAGTTACAAACCCAGTTAAATTTAAATATCCTCGTACAGGATTATTTATGGGGCTTCTTCTTCTCCCAGGATATTTTATGGCGACCAGTTGCTCAGTGCTCCGATGTATCTTGAATCGCAACCTCAACATTACAAATACCACAAACCGTGGGATTTTTCGTAAGGAATAGGAAATTGTATGTGTAGTATACTGCTGAGGGGAAAAAAAGGCCTTGTCCCTTTTTTTTAGGGATTTTGGGATGGCGGTGTCGTTCATGTATTTAAGGTTTTGGAGGATTTATTTCGAAAGTCCTTTAACTCAGAGTTTGTTGAATATTTACATTTTGAGATATATTTAAGTATTTTCTGTAGCTAAATTCCCATTGATACCAGAAAACATAAAACCTTTTCACCAGATCTCAAAATTCAGTAACTTCACGTACTATGTCGCAAAAGACACTGAACTCCATTTTTGAATAAGCAGGTTATTCGTTTTGTACAAAACAATGCAGCTTTAATTCAGTGATCAATTACGAGAAATCATAGAATTAAAACTTAGTGTTTCAAGAAAATAACCTCTTAACTCGAAATTTTATTCTGATGTGCTAGAATTATGTTGTAATCTCTTTATGAAAGTAAAGAATATTAACGATGTGTCATTATATTATCTGAAATCCTCACCTGTAAAATATTTAGGTAGGACTTGATTCGACAAAACTCAAAGGATTCAAAAAGCTTCCTTATGCTTCTTACCAGGGTACGGTATTTTATAGTGTTTGTATTCCACCTATAAGTGATCAGAAGTCCAGTTTCAGTGGATCAGAAATGAACGAATGCAGTATTTCACAGGGTTTCATTTTCAATGGTCAGTGACGTCATAGATTTTTTTAATTCGGCCACATATGTATATAACATTATATTTAATTCCTTCTATGTTTGATCAAGAGCAACGCTCCCCCACTCTCTCCACACATTAAAATTTGTTAAAGAATTACAAACAGACATACTGTCTTCTTCATTATATTTCGTATTAAATTAGTAAGCATTTTTTGTTTCTGTACTAATGAAGTCACTTTGTTTTTTCCTTTCCCCTGCATTTCTCTCTAACTTTTGTCCTGTTTGTAGGCGTCCCAATCTGTATCGATCCAAGAACTACAGCAACGTATCCTGGAATCAGCCACACAGCCGTCTGTAAACAGACTCCAGTTTTTCTTTAATTATTTTTCAGATGTCGGTGCGGCGTTATGTGTGATTTTTGTACAGTATACAACATCAGATGTCTCTTTCTACTTACTTCACACTCACCTCATAAAGGGGACAACAAACAACGCCCGCCCACAGTAACGGGCGACTTATGACGGCATTTATTGTCAGTTAGTGGCTACAGGACGTGGGGTAATGCACAACAGGTGTGGGTGTGCCCCAATAAACATAAGCAGCTACTTGTCTCGGAAGTGAACAGTATGCTGCGTTGAGAAAATATATTCTGAATATTTTTGTACGTATATTTTTACACCGCAAACTAGTGATGTGTTTAAAAATATTTTTTTCACCTGAATGTATGTTGTAGGTACAGAATATTCATGCATTACGTTTCATAAATTAATAAATTTTTCAGGAACTATTTTATAGTTTACTTATTTTTTAATTTCGTATTATTACAAAGCTGTTCCTGAATATTACCTTGTAACGTTCGTAATCGACGGGTTTATTATTTAAAGTGCTGTGGTGATTCATGACCCTTACAGTCGGGTAAAGCAAAAATAATTTAGTTTTTGTTATTTACGTATACAGGATGGAAGACGAGAATGGCTTGGTGGGGCCGAGTAGGCGGGAAATGTCGGCGGGAAAACGTCACCGTCTGCAACATTGTTGATGGCCTGGAGTAGATGAGATTGCAGAGTGGTTGCAGAGAGGCTGCCGGAGAAAAACGCTAGGGAGAGACGAAGCAGTGGCAGAACAAGGCGACATGTATAAAATTTAGTTTCTGCACATTTAAGAAAGGAGATTCATTTGGTGGGAGTACAGAAAATAAAAAGACAACATTTGATCTGAAGGAGAGGCGCTAGAGAATCTTAATATGAAGAAGACGTGACCCAGGAAAGGAACAACCGGCATACGAACAAAAACGAAGAACGACGTCATCAGGCGTTAACATCCGGTAACGGCAATTTACCTCGGTTTTTCGGGGGGGGTGATATTTGTCCTTGTAACGTTCGTAATCGACGGGTTTATTATTTAAAGTGCGGTTATGGGGACTGTTTAGTTCACACGCGTTAAGGTAAAGTTTCGACGCTGGCTTCACAGGCGGGCAAGACGTGTTCGCTAGAGTGAAACGTAAACGTGGCCCAGGACTCTTAATTGCAGTATGAAGACGCGTTTAAACAATGGCCAATCCCGGTAAAGTAATTTATTTGATAGGTTGTAGGACAGAACAAGTGAGTAATCAAGGCGTGACATAACGTGACCAAAGTTTTTGAAAAAACCCGCATAAAAGACACAAGTCTAGTTCATGTTAAGAGATAACCGGAGTGAGGGTTGATATGTTGATGTCAGAGGGGATTGGATGTGTAATTTCTTTGAACAAGGGCAGAGATTGAGGTAGGAAGGAAGGCTGGAATTTTGGAAGTTCACTTACATTGTTGATTTGTACTACGTCCAGGACTGCTTGAAGAGAACCTATTGGCGTTTCGTCCTGGTTGAAAGATCGAGCACGTGTATCTGCGAGGAAGAAACAACGTGTGTACTTTTCAACAGACTTATTTGAAGCTGCTATGGTTCTTTAAAATATCTCTACTGACGTTGAGGAAAATATGATTTTATATGCCGGGTATTCCACCTGAAACACTACGGCCAAATTTCTCTGAAGGAAGGGCAGGTAACGAAAACAAAATACACAAGTAGTAGGGTTTTGAGAGGGACAATCACTGCAGGAGTTATTTTTAGCTTTGAAGCCACGCTTACAAGCTGCAAGCGCAAAGTTCTTTCTTTAATGGCAAACGTATTTTTAACCCTCATGAAATTTTTTAGTCTTGATTTTCTTTTTCAGATACCTTATAATCCATTGATTGTACTCAAAAACTGCCACAAAAACGAGCTCTGTTCTCAAATTTAAGATTCAGACTTTTTCGCGTGACCCGGGATGCACAACGTAGAAGTAAAGTGTGTTTTGCATCCCTTGCGCTAAAATAATAAAACAAATCGTGCGAACATGTGTGAAAGTTGAACAGCGTTTACAGGAGAGGTTTTAAATTCCTACTGTTGACTCACAGGCACAACTCAATTCGATGGTGGAAATTTTCGACGCCCATTCGAAGTACCTTAAACAAATGTGGATGGAATGTAAACTATTTTACCTTGGTTATTTGAGTATTAAACTTTAAAACTTATAAGGAAAAAGAAAAATAAGGTCCAAACTTAACCGTGAGTGAGGAGTTTCAGTATAGGCAGGCGAGTTGTTTCTTCAACCGTGATGAATCAGTCGCGATGAACTCACGTACTCCATAGGAACACAGTCCCACAAAACTACCTTGCTCTATGATTTGATTCCTCTCTTTACAAGAATCTCATTGGTCATATAGCCAATGAAACTGAAAACTGAGAATCTCAACACAAACTGCTGATGTTCTCTAATACACGATAAACCACATGCTTGGCCGCATACTTCATGCCTCTAGTATTTAGACTTTACCCCAGCTTCTGTTTTAGAAAACCCTACAAGAAAAAAGAATTATCCCTTCGAACCGATTTCCCAGACGCTGCTAGCAAGTTGAAATTGACAAGTAGCAACATGTATATTTTCCACTGTTATAAATTTCGTGTGATTCGTAAGTCCATACAGCTCCTTAGACACAGTCTTATTCTAATTCATTACAAGACCCACAAATATGTAGGTTAGCTTTTTTATATTTTAATGTTTGTTGCATACTTCCAATATAATAAATATTATCAAAATTCATATAAAAATGTGTTAATAAGTAATAATAAACTTCCTCGTTATTTCAATACTCTCCGATCTCGGCTATTTTCTTTCAATATTAAAATGACGATAAAATTTGTTAACCTCTGAAACTCTAAAATATATTGATACTGTAGTTTATATTTCTATTTTATATAGGCTTCAAATATTTCTGAATTAATATTGGAATTATAATAGTTTTAACCTGTTACTGCATATTTTGGAAATATTACTTGCCATTTGTATTCATATCAAGAAGAATAAAAATATATTGGATCAAAAAAGAGTCTTCTATTTATATTGGAGAAGAATTCGATTGCTCCCTTGTGTTATAGAGGAAATTATCTCTAATTGGTGCAGAAATGTGAAAAGGTTTACTTTCGGGCAAGACTCGTTCTTTCTGCGATTTTTAAAGGTTGTCACATGTCAGGAACTCGGTCTCTTTTGGGAGCTGTATGTTCTGGGTTCGCAGACATTTGCCAAACGGTAAAGAGTTACCAGTTTATCCCAGTGCATTAGTCGGCCAGTTGTCTCCTAAAGTGGTCGAGACACGAAGAACGGAGTGCTGCGATCTCAGCATATTTCTCTCGTCATTCCGGAGGGCTTGAGACAAGTACCACATAGCCCAACCTATATGATGCAGGTTTTTTAGGGTTTGCCCTGAATCAAATTCAGGTGACTACCGGGCAGGATCCTTGAACTATAGCCCGAGAGCCCTAGCTAACTCTAGGCTGCACTTATTCTGCCTTCCGCATCATCCTTTCAAATTCCATTCCAATGTTGCTAAAGGGAACTGCCAGTTACTGAATCACCACTATGCAGTCTGTTTCTTAAATAAGTACCATAAATCTAAATAAAATTAACTTTTTACTTGGTCAGTTTTTAGAGGTGTATGTTTCGGGGTAGCAAACCTTGGAATGTGGTGAGAGCTGTCTGATACTATTGGAACAGTCGGCCAGTTGCCTCCTAAGCTGGTCAAAGCATGGAGGATGGAATGCTGTAACCCCACAAAAAAAATCCTCTCTCGGCTTTCATATTGGCATGCGAGAAGTGTCCAAACGGCCAACGTACCTAATTCAAGTTTTCTAGTTTTTTTTGTCCTATATTTCTTTCATGTGAACACCGGGTAAGATTTTAAGCTATAGCCCTGGGGTCAAATTTAACTTTTTGCAGCTTTCCTGTACCTTCCACATCCGTATGCTATTAAATTGAAACAGCACCATCACACTAAAATTTTGAAATCCTAGCAGAAAATTAGTTAAAAGGATTACTTTTTACAAAAGATGCCAACTCCTTTAGTCGATAAATAGCACATTGTAATTGCGATACTTTATGTTTTTGTTACGTTTATCGCCTTGGAGGAGGGTAGCCATTAGCTTAATCCAGTATGATTTGTCAGTAGACTCTGCAGATATATTCAAAATTGATTTACTATTATGAGTATTGAGTTAAATCTATTGGTAAACTTTTTTGAATGATCTGTATTGTACCTGATAACACCACACAATGCAATATTAACTATATTCATTCATACAAGAGCGGTCAATAGAAAATTTCCGGTTCTGCTTGACGTCATAATAATAAACCAAATAAAAAACACACGCAAATGAACAAAAAATGCATATACAACCTGGCATATAACAAGCAGTTAACCTAATTATAAATTTTGCATATTTTCCAATCAAATCAATATTTTTAAATGGGGCCACTTCCTAGTAATACTATATTTCCCTTTGAAACAGGGACAGTCGGTTTTTTATTTTGTTTTTATTCCGTCTTTAGTTCGTCCCTTTAGCCTGATTTTCCTTTGGAAATGATTATTCTTTACCAATTTCATAATTTCGTAACCTAACACTTAATCCAATAAAAATGTCTTGGTCATTTTAAATGTTTTATAACTAACCCCGCCGAAAGTAAATGTAGGTATTAGACGACATAACTGGTATTGGTGAATCATCGTTCTTCTTAGCGACACCGGAACACAATGAATTCTACACTAATATGGGCCATTTTTGATATATTCCTCGTTTTTAAGCAGCTTCTGCAACAACACTTTGCAGAAGTGGCTGAAATTTGCAACGGTGGGTTAAATTCCAATCGTTGTCGTTTCACATTATTATTACTACTTCATTCTTCCATCAGCCCTATGTATGCTTCAGTCTCATGCTGTTAAGTAATCAAATTATGTTTTAAATACACCTAGTGTGAGTCTATTAATTAATCGACCTCGAAAACAATTTATGAGACAGAAATATCATCTCATGGTTTATAAATCACACTACTTTTTTTAATTTCAACGTGAGGATGATCGAGAAACAGGCATAGGAAGATAAGGGCGGGGTGGAAGGTAGAGTAAGCGAGAGAAGGGTTTTATAGGGACCCTGGCTATAGTTTAAGGATCCTACAAGGTTTTCAACTAAAAAAATGCAGGGAAAACCTATGAAAACCTGCAACAGGTAGATCAGGCTTTTGGTTACTACTCCCCCGCCATTCCAAATGACGGGAGGCGAGTTCGCTGTGGGGTAGCAGCATTCCCTGCTCCCCGTCTCCAACAGTTTTAGGAGACTGACCCAATGGAATCAGCGGTTAACTGTTACCGTATGCCCAAGTTATTCGACCCCAGTACATACACCTCCTCGGAGAACTTTAAACAAAACTAGAGAATAAGAGGCATTCCGACAGGAAAGGCCCGGAATTAAATATGGAGAGAAGTACCTACGAGATAAAGCTTTCACAGATACCCCTATAAAATTACACCATTAAACTACGGATGCTACTTGTCTTATAGATTAGCCCATCACATTTTATTGGTACATTCTAAGCTACTTTTTCACGAAATTATATTCAATTTGATACACGCGTTTTAGATTGTATCTGGAACATAAATACAAATTTATACAAGGACATTCATACATGTGTATTTGTCAGACATGTCCTTTGCTTTAAGTTTGGTTGTTATTAAATATATTCTATGCATTTAGTTTTACAGAAACACTTTAAATGCACAGAATCGTCCCTTTAGAGAATTAATAATTATTACGTGACGTTTTTACTATTTCAGGAATGAAGTTGAACACTTTTGTGGTCAGTTTGAAGACTAAAATCATGTATTGATTATTGAATGGAAATAAAAGAGTGAGAGAGAGTCTACTGAACGTATTACGCTTTAAGTAAAGGTATATGAAATGAATTGTCTGAAAATATTCATAAACCCACATTCAAGGGGACTAAGTCACATATTATATCATTCTCCACAGGTTTACGTGTGTTTCGGAGTTCCAAAAGTAGTGCTTTGTGTCTGATACGACAGCTGAAAATAAATGTTAGCAAAACAGACGCAACAGAACACCGCGTCACGCACACGTAAACAGAGTACCGAAACCATTTATCGAAATTACATATAGAATTATCTCCATTTGGGTGACCATTCAGGTGGAAAGACAATAATAAAAGGCTGCAGTTTGCGTTGGAAGGGGTAAAAATTTACAAAGCGTTAGTACGGTCCACTTTGTGTTGTGTTCGTGTCCCAGCCCCATGCAGTGTCTGTCGCCTGGGTTGGAAATTGTGTTATTTATTGAACGTTTCGGCGAGGCGTAAACAAAATCAGCACCGATGCGAGCAACACACGCATTCATATACATATTCAACACTCGGGCAGGGAAGAGAGATGCCAAGTAAATATATAGCTCCTGTTTCAAGGTTCGCAAGGGGACATTAGCAAGATAACAAACTACTTTTCTCTTTTACTAAATGAAAAACTGGGAACATTCATCTTAAAAAAATTTCAACTTACTCCTTTACTGAAAAATGTTGACATTCAGATAATACAAACGTCCTTTAGAAGAAAGACAAAAATGGAAGAATTCGACGGGACAAACGTCCGTTATTCATCATGTTAGATGCAATTATTTACGAAATAATCATTAGATGATTTATTCAATCGATTAAAAATAATGTATAATTAAGAGTGCTACAAACGTACTTTAAGACGAATCACTTTGCAAAATGTTAAAAGCATTATGGTTATAATTTAATATTTCCACATTAGATGTAGCCCAGCAACTGCCACCAGAAGACAATATGAACATAACGTCATCACAATTAATATGCTATCTACTAACCATTCTTTTTATTATAATAATGTCTAAAACCTGTATTTGAAGAATATTATGTTAATTTCTGAAATAATTCTTATAAATTCCAATAACCTCATTTTAAAACAATAAAGAGACGTGCAATAAGTCTTCATTTAAATTTATTACGACGTTTCATCTATGTTTTGAGACTTCATCAAGCATAAAATTTAGCAATTCATGAAGTGGAAATCATGATTTGCTAAATTTGATGACTGAGGAAGTCTCAAAAGGGAGACTAAATGTCGTATTTGGATTGATTAAATAGGAATAAAATTAATTGACGACTTACCGAGGACTAATGAATTGAATAGTCGTCTTCAAGACTACATTTAAACACATACCCGTACCTTTATGTTACAATATAATAAAGTTAATGGCTCGTTTGATTTCCTACACTCGGTTATATTCTTTCGGGTGAACTGTAATTAGTACGAAAAAATTACCTTAATATAAAATATCTGTTTATAATAAATGGTGCTTTTATATAATGGAGTGCTGTTCAGTGCATTATCTGATTAAATATGAAAAGGTTATAATGACGCCGTAAGCTCGATAAATTTGATACTGTAGGTTGTCTATGTTTCAAGAGAATTTTTGCAAATACTATATTCCTATTTTATGAAAGCTTAAAGCTGTATATAGGAATAATCATCGATTTTAAGAAACAAAATTCAGAAGCTACCACAAGGAAGTTTATTTAATTTTACCTATTGTTGAGACATCCCTTGAATACATGTCATTTGAACCTTTTTATGGTTCATTGTCACATTCAGTACATAATAAAAATGTTAATTAAATAAAGAAAATTCGAACAATTATTTTACGACGGGAAATTAATTGTAGCTAATATTAAACTCAAAATATAAATAAAAACTTGTAATATTCCTCTAGAAAGATTAAACAAATCATATGTATATATATATATATATATATATATATACTTAATGGATTTTCCTATCACAGAAAACAATACTCCTGACTAACATTAGTTGTCTACATTCATCGTGAAAGGGCATGTTTGCAATTATACGTAAACGTCATAAACACTATATGCTCACGACATTTATATAGACGAGAAACATTATTGCATGTTTCTCCGAAGGCTTACATTAGAAATTTTGCTTCAACTTCGTAAATGTAAAACTTAATTTTCCTATGAAAATGAATGCACAACAAAGATGGAGGAGATGTAATGGAATTCCAAGAATAAAATAATTAAGGTCAAAGGAGTTCATTACCAAATTGGCTTCATCCCAATCAAAGAGAAATAAACTATCTCCTAATTAAAAAGGTTTAAGGGGATACACATTTCTAATTGTAATAATGTACATTTATATTTTACAACGAAAACTAATTATACTTTAATGTAATTAAGTAATAATATTAATGATTCTTTAATCAACTTTAATTTTTTTGATCGCATTGTTTACCTTTACGGAGGATTACTAATCGATGATAATTAAAAAGAACAAAATAATGTATTGATGAAAATATAAAAAGAGTGGTCAAGAAGGAAAAGGAATTAAAATATGGGCCTATGAAATTTAATTTGAAGGTCTTATATTCATATTACAATTGAAACCAAAATTAGTTTATTATATTTTTATCGATCAATATGAGGTATAATTACGTTTGATTTATTTCCAAATGAAGGACATAAACCGAAAACTATGCTACGTTTTACAAAACATATATGATCATAGCATTTCTGATTTACTTTATCGCTTACGAACAACTGAGAATTTTTTTATTGTAATAACTTTTATCCGAAGACAGTACAGTTTGAGAATTTAGAAAAATCAAAAACTGCTGTTTACGGAAAAGATGGTAACTAGTGAAAGGAGACCGGTTTTATTCAATATATACGCCGGGAGAACCTTCGTTCTTTTGTTCCTAATGGATCTAAACTAATTTAACATATGGTCTAAAATTGGTGGAGACACAGAGAAAGGAAGGCTGCGACAACACAGAAAGCCCATCACCCGCCTTTCGGAAGGGCGTGAGAATAGTATCCAATCCAAGTAACCAAACCTAGGTGAAACACAGGGTAGGATGCTTAAACAATTTCCCGGGGCACCTATTCAACCGTTGGCTATCTTGCTCTACCTTCCAAATCCACCATTTGCAATTACCTTCCTATACTATTAAAGGGGAGTTGCCTTTTTCAGGAACACCCTCATGTAATCTGTTATTCAAAATAAAAAATGAAGTAATCTGACATGACCGATTGAATAATTTACGATGTTACAAATAAATACGTTTAACTTTCAATTTCTCCTCAAATATTCAGACAAAAGTTAACTTTATAAAAGAGTCCTTTTCAGGCATCTAAAGTTTTTTTTAATTCAACGTAGTAAAAGTAACTTTTCATAAAATTTGTAAGAACCGTTATATTATTTGTTCGCTTTAATTAGCTAAGGAATCATTTCACTTTCATTTTGAGAGACTGGTATTAAATTTATAGGGCTCTTGGCTGTTATTTTAGGAAAGAGATGTGAGATTGAATTCAATCAGAACGCTTAAAATAAAGAGTGGGACAAGCAGCGTTGCCGAATAATCGCCGGGTATTCTCCTGTTTTTGTAAGCTGTAGATGAAGTCCATTTTTGACAAATGCAGTGTGTTTCCCCTCCCACGCAGAAAGTCTAAGTGCCTTTTAGTAATATTCACACTATACCCATGTGCGATAGTTTAATACTATAAAACTATATGAAGTAAATGTTAAGAAATTTGATTTTAATCATGCAATGTCCATCTCGGGGGATGAAGCTGCTCGTTCGCCAGTAATGCGCTTTGAGACTTCATTCTTCCCAGATGCAGTTTGCTGTTCTGATGAATTTCCTGTCGCGACCATGTTGAAGGGGGAAAATTTCCCGCTTCCATTTGTATCGTTCTCCCCGGATTTTCTATCCCGTCTTCGTACCGTTTCTCCTCCCTCCCCCCACCCACAAACCTCTTTCTCTGAGTCTCTGTCAGTATGAGAGGAGACCAGTGTCTTGTACCGACCATAAATTACGTCCAGATTACGGACGCTCAGGGACAAAGCGGCGCTTGTTGCAGAGGAAATGCCATCCTTCTCTCAATCTTCCTTACATCCATGCTCCCCTTTGGGTTGTTCGTGCCTCCCTAGCATCTGCAACGACACGTACAAGCTATCGACTCAATATCGTCTACGGAGTAATTTCAACGTTGACCCTCTTATCTGACTGAGAAACAAGCGAGGTCGTTGTTGCAAGATATTTCTCTGTTGAACAACGAATTAAAATGAAAAATCAACCTGACCGTGATATTAACTCTATGATAAGAACCACAAGGGTAGACCATCCAATTCGACTCTGATAGCTGCCAGCGTAATTTTTACCACAGCCTTTTTGAAACATTACTGTCACCTGATTTGTAACCCTTGAAATAAATACGTTTCTCGAGTGCTTTTTATTACCAGGCAGATTATTGTTTGCCATAAAATCGGCTCTCAAATAAATTATAAAATAGTCTTGTTTTAACGTAAGCTTATATATTTTCGTGAAACTCTTATTCGTTTAGTAGGTCAGAGATTAATGAATTTATACAGAACAGAAAATGATTTCTTAATATCTCTGAATTCTCGGATATTCATTTATAATGTTTGTCTCATTCACTTCGTCACACAATTCCTCTAGAAACTGGCTTAGATTATAGTAGTTTAGCAACAAAAAGGGACTATGTATTAACTAACATAATTTTTGAATATTGTTAAAGTTGTCCTTGATTACGCAGTTCGCTTTATTTGAGCATTCTGGGTTAGCGCTCCAGTAAACTCGTATTAGTATGCAACGTAAACGCAAGCCTTGAATGTTCTCTTTGTAATAAACAGCTCTTTCTTACACTAAGGCGCAGACATTTGTACTGCGAAACTATAGTAAGAGTAATAACAAGACACGTGATTTCGGCTGAAGCATTTTACGTTTTTGAAACACCAATTCCTAGAACTTAGAGGGACTGTATAATCGAACGCTTCCGGTAAAGCCAGAATTTACCATCTAAGTAAATAAACCATCTGTAGAAGAAATATTCTGTATATGGCTGAAAATTTCTTATAATTAAATCGAAGTCTTTACGGATTTTAAAAACATAAATCATTTTTAGTAGACAATTAAATATAATACAGACTTCTACAAACAAAAACTATTGTCAATAACTTAGAACTCATATATACCACATTATTACTACGCTGTAATATCTAAATCAGTCATAAAAAATTTAGTTTCGCTTCTAAAACACCGAAGTCTGGTTTTTGTTTGATTTTTTTTAAAAAATATATGAATATATTGTAATATGTTCCAAAAATTATCTAACTACGTAATATACATATGGAGAGTTTTAGAATATCTGTTACAAACTATTATGTTTATAAGGAACCCACTTCCGGAAATGTATCATTTGATGATCAAATCATGGGGACATTAAGTTCTAGCACTAAGTGTACCTGCGAAGCATTTTATCATCAAATTACTTTTTAATATTTCGTCTACTGGAAGGTACCTGTATCTCACAGCCGTTGGTTTATTAAAGATAGCCATATGATTCTATTGAATCACTTGGCCAGCTGCTTCCTAAATTTGTAAAGGTATGGAGAAGGGAATGCTGCGACCCCACAGCAAACTCTCCTCTAGTCATTCGGAAGGGCGTGAGATAAGTATCGAGGAGCCCGGCCTGCCTGATGAAACTTTTCTATGGTTTTTCCAGAATCTCTTTCGGGTAAATCGCCTGACAGGATCCTCTAACTATAAACCGAGAGCCCTAGTCAACCTTCGCTGCCTTCCTCTCCTTTCTGTATGCCCTGTTTTCAATACCCTTCCCATGCCTTTGAACCAACCCCCTTCCCCCTTCTTGCAAATTAAAGCGATGCAATTAGGATAAAGTTCGAGACGTAAGTACTGTGCAGATTAGTCGTAATTTATCTACTGAGTGTACTCTATCATTCTGCACTGCTCAATAACGTAATGACAAGTGATGTGAAGTGAACTAACTACTAGTAATAAATTACTAGTGAAGAGGGAGATTTGCAATCGATTTGATTGCACCCAAGTGGTACATATAAAAATATTGGTTTCTTATCACTTTTTATCCAATAAGTTCCATGTATTGAATCTAGAAGCCTTTATATTGATTATTAGGAATTCCGGGAAAAAGACATTAATATCTTCAAGAGATGACGAACATATATTTAAATGTATCATCGTCAACAATTAATGCAATGAATCTCATTGGCTAAAGAATTAGTAGAAATTGTTTTGTGAATCGAAATTGATGACATCAGTAACGAAAGACCCATGGGCAAAATAAGTCATTTAAAAATTATTGCATTTCTTTTCCGTGAATGATATAAAAAGACAGGGCAATTTACTAACATAATAAATAAAAAGACGGCCAAAAAGCCAACATTAAATATTTCACTATTTATCTACAACAGCGACGTTTCATCTACACTTTGAGACTTCTTTAGGCTAACTACAAACATAATATTACAATATATTAAACATAAGTTCTATGTTACAATTTTTTAATTTATATATAAAAACATGGTTAAAAAATACAAATTTATTAATTGACTCCCTCAGCCAAAAATATTATTGAATTTAAATGTGATGAATTTGATGCCGCGCATGGACTACCCCAGCGACGGTTACGGCCGATATGATGTAGTAACAATGAGTGCTTTCAACAGTAAATTTTAACAATGGAGAAGAATATTAAAGCGTAAAACTACTACAACAAAAGAGAAACCTAAATTTTTTTAAAAATATTCGTGTTATTTTTAACATTGATTGCATGAGGGTTGCACCCAATATACAACATTTAATTCTCGATAAGTAATTATTTTCTTCATCTAAAATTTCCATATTTTGCCCATCGAAATTGTGATTATTAATTTGTATGTGTTTGGACACAATTGTGTGCTTTTGAGTGTCTAATTTGATGTTTTATGTTTATTTATACGAGTTTTTAAAGCTCTTTTAGTTTTTCCCGATATACAATGCGTTACTAACATAATATTGCTGATGCTTCCACAATTGGTGAGACCAACTGTCAGACTGCGAACGTAACAACTAGTACATCTATCCACGTTATTCCTCTTCTGACATCCTCAATAGCTTCACTGTGGCGCTTATCAATTAGACAATCCAATTTGTGGACTCATTCGTTTCTTCAGAAGTGATTGGGGTAATTTAATACAACATATATTGAAACATTGATTAATTTTTTCTCATAAATTTCTTAATATTTTATTTTTTAATGTTTGGCTGTGGATTTTATTACCAACTGAAGACAGATAAGCTGGACCATCAGAAGATAATTATGTTATTGCCTCCTTAATTTTTCGCAGTGATTTTTAATTTATGTATATTCTTCACCTTCTTCCTTGGCTCTACAGCCCATTGAGGGCCTTGGCCTACCGAGTCGTCTGCGGAATATCATTTTAAATGACCCATTTTGATAAAATTTTGAATTCAGAATGATACGTGGTCAGCGAATAGATTCTCGAGAATTATTAATCCAAGTCTCTGTGAATAAGACGTCACAAATATTCAAGCCCATGCCGGAATTCGTACCTGGGACCTCCGGGTTGTGAGGCAGTGACGCTAGACACTAAACCACATGAAGGACGCATTAATGTATTAAATATTTCGTATTATCTGATTTCTTAATCTGCGGAACAAGAATTGTGATTAAAAGTTGTAAAAGACAATATTTGGATTTATTTATGAACATTCAGCTCGGAATTGTAACACGTTTTCTTAAATCATTTTTCTTATGGAAAACGTGATTGATTTTATCAGGACAAAAGAAATTACGAAATTACAGATATTTTAATAGTGCCTTCCTTTGATCCCATACGGTACATGCGCGTACTTGACAATAAATTTTATTCTCTGAACACTTGCAGTGAAAATGCACGCCAATTTGAGCTTTCGTTAATTTTTTTTTTTGCAAGCGGCGCCATCGTTGTTCATGTTATTATGAGTTGAATTCCGACGACAGTCATCGATGTTATTGCGCGATGAATGTCAACATAGGATGTCAATATTGATCTAATCGTGAAACAATTGTCATCCGTCGGCTGTGTTTAACTGAAACACTCCCAGGGGAAACTAAAGGGAGAGATGCAAAGAGGCAATGAGAAAGAGAGAAAAAATGATTTCTGATCTTTTCATTATTTGGAATTTTGTCGATCGATAGACGCTATATTAGGTGGGAATAACGCAAATGAATTAATGGAACTATCCGTTAAGAAATCGCGGCATTATTATGTAAATTTTCATATATAAACATATATATTTCCAAATAGTTGGCTGGTCAACTATTAAAGAAACTTTCCACAGCTTCTTCTGTTGTAAGCGTCTTATGTGAAATGCGAGTTTAAAATAACGAAATATTTTTTATTTTCGTTTGGCTCTACAGCCGATTAATGGCCTCGGATGTGGACTGTCATTTTGCACGACACATTCCGAATTTTAAGTTATACGTGGTCAGCGTATCGATTCTGCAGCAGTCTTAATCTCGGTCTCCGCGACCATGACGACACAAACATCTAAGCCTATGCCAGCATTCGAACTCGGGACCCCTGGGTTGTGAGGCAGCTACGTTAAACAGTAGACTACAGAAGGTCGGCTTGTACAATAATTACGTATATTAAATTATTTGCAAACTAACATTTAGAAACATTAGATCTATTCTGGGGTCGAATTTTAGGGTCTTCTCATAGAAGCAGGAAATGTCAGTACAAGGAAATTGGCAGAAAGGTTACAAACAGGATAATTACCGTCTTTTGCTTTGCCACGAATTTGCTTCTGGAACTCGCCGCTCGCCCTCAGACCTCATACCGATCATAGATACCTCTTAGCTTTTCTGTTTCAAAATGAGCACTTTGGTCCTTTAATCTTCTTATAAGACATGAGTAAGCATTCCGCCCTGAATCAACCATTCAGTAGATTCTATCATTGCTTTTTGTGATTGACAATGAAACGATTTGTACTACTAATTCAGATGTGTTCTGTGAAGGAATTTGTAGGTGTACATAACTTGTGATTTTATTACAATAACATAATGTATTTTCTCAACATTATATTAATAATGCTTTTTTAATTTCATTAATGCGGGGTTTCAATAATCAGTATGTTTGATCAATGTAATAGGAATTGAAATCTTACCAGTTAATTTCGTATACAGCTTTATTATTGTCAATATTATTAATGTTATCTATACCATTAAATAAAATTTAAGAGTAGTCTGTCTGCCGGTATGTTTGTCTCGAGTAGGCTTCGAAATGGCCCAATGGATTTCATGAAAATTTGGGTGGTTAAAAACCTGAAATTGAATATAAATATTCGTGCATACTTCATTTCGATAACGATATTAATGTCATAAAAATATTAATTGTATGGAAATGTTTCTTTGCATGTTTCTGTGCGATCGAATGTCCAAAAAGTTTGCCTATAATCTTGAACTGTTTACGCTCCGAAACAGTTAAACGGGTTTAAATAAAAATGTCAGGGATTTAAATAGGAATTTTAACTTAAATTTTGCGTGTATGCTTCATTTCGAGTGCCGAGTGAAATGCAGCGTGAAAACCATCTGCGATTTAAAAGTCCTATTAGCTGTTCCTATACCATTAATCCCACTTACTGTGTTTTTAAGCGTAATTTTGGCATCATTAGAGAGAAGGGTGAGAGAGGGAGGGCGAAAAATCTCACTCCATATATTGTTGCAAAAGTATGAAAGCGGGTCGTGTACAAAACCAACTGCGAGTTATAATGTTTGCAGTGAAGCGATCACAAATAAATTACTCCGTACTTTCGTTTTTAAGTAAAAATAAAAATACTTATTTCTGCACCTAAGTCGTGGGCATAGCTAGTCTTTAATATTCTTAATGCGGTTTAAATTATTGCAAGATTTAAAGATAACGCGGATAATGCAATTCTACATCAGTCAATATATTTGTGCCGACCTCCTGTGTTTTAGTGACTGGCGTCGCTGCCTTACGGAGGTTCCGGGTTCAAATCCTGGCATGGGCTTGAATATTTTTTCCGTCAATCTCTCGAGAGCTGGGATTAAGACTGCTGAAGAATCGATACACTGACTATGTCTCACTCCAAATTCGGAATGTGCCTTGTTATATGACAGTATACAGTCGACATGGTAGGCCAATGCCCTCAATTCTTCAAAAAACAATCTTTTCAAATTTCAAATAGTAAGTTTAATTTAAGGTGTTACTTATTAAAATAATTGAACAAATGTTTTATACGGATTTTAGGGATAATGATAATTAATAATTTATTATTTTATTATCAGGTAGGTTGAAGTCAATTATAATAAATTTGATTTGTCTTATTTGGAACGGTTTTATGAACACTAATGTTTTACAAGTGTTCATTTCGTTTTGCAGGGGGTCAGTGTCTGAGTGACGTCCACCTTATACTGAGTCCTTCTGCAGTTCCAGCCAATTCCAGTGTGGCTCTGCTCTGTCAGTACGACCTCCAGGGGAAGCCTCTCTATGCCATCAAGTGGTACAAAGGGCGGAGGGAGATCTACAGGTGCTCTCCAACCGACATTCCTTCGTGCAAGATATTGCCCATTCAAGGCATTGAAATAGACGTAAGACATCAAAATTTCTCAAAATATGATCTCTCTGAATCTTTCATAACCATGAACTGTCATAATTCATCTATTAAAAAACTGTTTGTTTCTTAATTTATTCATGTTACTAAGAAGTTGTCTAAATTATTTTTGAAAAGGTAGTAATATGGTTGGGTTTTTTTATCAGACAAATGACATTGAGACACATTCAGAACTGCTTTTATAATGTCTATTCAACGCTGCGAAATACTTTCCTAACTTTCAATTATACTTAACACCGTTCATAAAAATATCCGCGTAGGCGCTAATTTTTATTGTTCACTGGATTAGTATTTCCATACCCCAAATGAAGTTTTTAAGTTAATCCTCAAATGAGTAAATACTTTACGTCACTACACAAAAAATACAAAATGATTCTTAAAAGAAACAATTAATAACAATTATATAATTAGGAATACACAACTGAAAATTGTGATAAACCAATTAACCTGTCCAACAAAATTAACAATGCAATCTCAAAAATAAAATTCACTGTAAGTGTTTTTTTGGGGGGGGGGTAACAGGCTACATGAGGGTGATCTTGAAGCAGGCAACTCCCCTTTAATAGCATAGGAAGGGACTTGAAATGGGGGGATGTGGAAGGTATAGCAAGGTAGCCCTGGGTTGACTAGGGGCCCCAGGCTATAGTGTAAGGATCCTACCCGGTGTTTCATCTAAAGGTGATGCAGGAAAAACCCTAGAAAACCTGCATCAGGTAGGTCGGGCTAGTGGGTACTACTCCTGCGGGAGACTAGATTGCTGTGGGAACGCAACAAACCCGCCTCCACACCTAGATCAGTATGGAGAGGCAATTGGGCGACTGGTCCAATGGGATTAGCGGACAACTCTTAACGTATGTCAAAGGTCTTTGAACCCTGTACATACACCTCTCAAACTGCTCAAGGTCGTCTCAGCCTTTAGGAGTCTTAAATTAATTATCTTGGCCATGGACCAATGGGGTAAGCGTCTTCGGTCCTTCTATTTATACGGCGCCGCTTATGAGGACCATGTGAATTATAAAACATTTTGCATAATTATTAAGTACTTATAATATATTAATACATACAAATTATTCACGAAGTTTACAAATTATTTAGTCATTATTTTCAGTGAGCTGTTATTTTATTTATTCTAAAATCAGACGCTTTTCTTCAAAACTTTATGGTTCTGCTTGTTCTGAAAGACACTGATTTAATCTGACATATACACTTGTTTTGTGTTATTGACGTATGCTAGTTATCTGTTTCTTCAAAGGATAGATTAAAGTGTAGGGGTCTTCTATCTTCACTTATAGTCGTATGCTATTAGTAGTTGATTCAATTAAATGTTTAACATAGTAACTTTAACAATCTTCTTTATGTTTCGTTGCAGCTGTCGTCTTCGAACGCGACCCAAGTGGTTTTGTTAAAAGCTCACCAAGGCATGACGGGAACGTACAGCTGTGAAGTCACGGCTGATCAGTCCTTCTCCACAAAGACAGGATTTGCGGCATTAATAGTAGCCAGTAAGTTATTAAAAACACGAAATATTTGGTAAATTCATTCTTTGCTTTTAAAATAGGATTCCCTCAACTACATAAGCAAGTAGGACTTTGGAAATTCTTCTAGTATAAATTATTTTATTTTTCCTAGTTTCATAAGCAACTTACGTATACAACCACTAACTTCAGATCGACCGGTCTTTAATAAATGTTTAGTCTGGATTATTGAATTTTAAGAGGCATGTTCAAAAAGTTAGTGTATTAGATTTTTATATTTTTTTTGAAAATGCGTATTTAAAAAATATTAACGGATATTGTTGATACATTTCTTGACTATTTTTCAATGTAATCGCCATGCGTTCCAATGCATGTGGTGAACCGTGGCACATGCTTCTTGGTTCCCTCGCTGAAAGAACACCCTAGCCAGCTCCTTCTCCCACTTCAGAACACCTTTCTGCACAAACTCGTCGGTGGAAAATGTAATTCTACTCACATGTGCCTTCAGGGAGGTGAAATATAATAATATTGTAGTGTCAAGTCAGGATAATACGAATGGTAATTCAAAACATCTCAACCAAATCAGTGCAAGATCGCCTTGATGGCTAAGGCTGTATGATGACGGGCGTTATCGTGTAACAAGAACACTCCTCAGGTCAGAAATACTTTACTTTTGCTCTGAATGCTCCTTCGGATCAGTTTTGAATCTCACAAAATATTTGTGCATTGATGGTTTCCTCTTAGACCAAAATGTTCCTTTTCGTTCGAAAGCACTGAGGCAATTATTTTCTTGCCTAAAATTGAGAACCTTCGTTTGGTCGGACTAAACTCCCGGCACCCCTTAAAAACACTTGTTCTGTTCATAAGGCCTTCACCGTAAAACGTTCTAATTTGCGAAAATATTCCGTAGGTGTTAATCCTACCGTAATTAGAAAGCGTGTAATAATCTTTTCTTTAAAATGTTTTATGTCAAAACTGAAATATCACGGTGCACAAGGAGCAGTTTATCTGCGGAACCAGAGTTAGGAGAAGATTAATCACTTGCCACAGCATATTTTTTTAAAAAGTAACAAACCTAGTTGAGAAAGGCCTTTTACCGATGAACCACGTGTATTATATTTAATAAAAATTATTTATTCTTCATAAAAGAATGCCTTATTGGAATGGTTTGCTAAATTTGGTCCTTTATTAGACGTCTGGAAATCCGGGCAATGTAAGGGTACAAGGCTTTTAAAGATTTGTGCAATGTGCTGTTGAACCTCGAAGAAGGTCAATAAACATGCACTTTTTCGCATGATACCCGGCATCACATTACACTTACACTCTAAAAATGCATCACATAGTCACGTATTTTTATTTAGGTTATGTCTCGAATCTATTACGCATGTTGTTGTTGTGGTGTTCAGCCCTAAGACTGGTCTGATGCAACCGACCAAGCTATCCTATTCAGCGCAAGCCTGTTCATTTCCGCATAATTGGCACATCCCACATCCTCCCTAATCAGCTTAGGGTATTCCATCTTTGGTCCCCCTCTTCTGTTCTTTCCCCACACAATTCCCTATAATGCTAATTATACAAAACCTTCATAACTTAAAACGTGGCTTATTAGTCTATCCCTTCTCTTGGTCAACGTCCTCCATATTGTTCGCTCTTCCCCTGTTCTGTTTATAACTTCCTCGTTGGTGAGTTTTTCAACCCATCTGATTTTCAGCATCCCCCTACAACACCACATTTCAAAGGATTCTATTATTTTGCTATCCACAACTCCTATCATCCACGTTTCATACCCATATAACGCCACGCTCCATACGAACATTTTTAGCAACGATTTCCTAATATTGACATTTATATTACGCGTAATTAAATTCCTCAATATCGCGAAAGCTTTCCTCACCTGTGCTATCCTACTCTTTATATCTACTGTACTTCTACCATCCCTAGTCATTACGCTTCGCAAGTAGCAGAATTCCTTAACTTCCAACAAAATATCCCTTCCCAATCTAACTGCCGTTCTTATCCCACTGTTTCTCATACGACATTTCATTACCTTGGTTTTCCCTCAATTGATCCTCATATTGAACTCTTTCTCCAGGACTCCGTTCATGCCATTAATTATGGTTTCCAAGTCTTCTTCTGACTCCCCTAATACTACAATATCAACGAAAAAGCGTAGGGTTTTTATTTCTTCTCTTTGCAGTATGATTCCTTTTCTATATTCCGTTTTAACTTCCTCAATGGCCTGTTCTATATATAAGTTAAACAACATGGGTGACATACTGCGTCCTTGTCTTAGTCCATTCTTGATTACGGCTTTATTTTCTTGATCTTCTATTCTAATTACTGCTGCCAGTCTTCTGTAAAGTTTATGTATAAGCCTCCTTTCTCTATATTTTATTCCAGTGCTCTTCAATATCTTTCATAGTGTGTTCCAGTTCACTTTATCAAACGCTTTTTATATATCTACAAATGCCATGAACATGGGCCATTTTTTTCTTATCCTGTCTTCTATAATGAGTCGCAATGTCAATAATGCTTCACTTGTCCCTACATTCTTCCTAAAACTGATCTTCTCCTACACATACAAGCAATAATAAACTAACGCATTCTTCCGCAGTAATTCTATCATAGCGTTTATGACAATTGTGTTTTTGTATATTTGGTATCCGACTTGTACTGGGCATTGTCACCCCCATGAAAAATAAAACTAAGACAAAGTTCGAAATCAAAAAAACAATTGTCACAAAGATTTATTTAAAATATCCTGCTCCTAATTATACTTAAAATCTTACGATACTTTACCAATATTGTATATTAAATTAGGGTTCTACGTGGTATTAATGAATTGTAAAGAGCGTCCTTATAGTAAAACTCATTATCGTTTAAAAAGTCTCCCTTTAATTGATTTACTTTGTGTTACGCTCATGTTTTATTTTAGAAGTCTCAAGGACGTTTAGATTACTAAGAAATGTTGTCAATTTGTATATAAGCGGACCCGACCTCGTTAACGCCTTGTTCTCCATATACATCAAACAGCTGGATAGCGTCCGTCGCAAACAAGACATAATTTCCCTCCAGTTTTGTTTCTCTTATTCTCGGTCTATCTCCCCCACACCACCTTCCGCCTTCCTATAGCAGCAACAGTCTTTCTGTTTGAATTGTAAGGAGACTGGTCTTCCGGATGTATATTTAAGTTATTTTTACATCTGTATGCAGCTTGCGCACCACCGAAGCCAGGTCACAAGGACTCGAGGGAGTTAAGGGGGCAGATAGAAATAACTCCCATTCACGGAGACCTACGCCTTTCCAGTAAAATACAAATCATATTATAATATTACTACGATCCTTGTTCAAAGTTTCGTCTGGTACTCAAAATAACGAAACATTTTAAGAATATTTGATTTTTGTTTACCTATACCAAGGGTTTAACGACATCGAGTCAATTAATTTGAAAAGAAAATACGCTCCATTAAACTATTATTTTGTAACGGCAGGCCATACAGAGTATTATTTGTCACTATGTGGAGTTTAAATCGGAACCGAAGAGAACTTGGTCAAATTTTCAAATCGTGACTACTTACCTTTTCAGATGTGATTTTCATTTTCTGTCATAATTATCTGTAGAATTCAAATTTTTTGAACGAATAGTTAAAACTGTGTTACATCTCTGTCGTATTTCGTTAAGGATGCAGCGTTTTTGATCAAATTCTTAAAAGTTTGTTATTTGATATTATTAGAAATTTATTAGAATACCAATTATATTTTACTCAAGTCTCTTGCAAATGGTAAAGAGCAGTACAGACGCTTGAAGAATGAGATAGGTAGGAAGTGCAAATCAGCCAGATATAAGATAAATGAAAAGCGGTTGATGTTTTCATGGTGAAATGGAAAATAGACACAGCTGATAGGTAAATCAAAGAAACATTCGGCGAGAGAAAAAATATTAGCAAGAACATCAGGAGAGCCAATTATGGATAAAGAAGAAAAAACAGAAAGGTAAAAGGAATACCAAGAAAAGCTGTGTAAATCTAGGTCAGTCAATAATAGAAGAATAAGAGGAAGTGGATTATGAAGAGTTGAGGGACAATTTTTTTAAGGTCAGAGTTTGATAGGGCGCTGAAGGACCTGAGTTCTGGTAAAGCGCCTGGAATTGATAACATTCCAGCAGAGTTGTTAAGATCATCGGGCGAAGAAGCAATATCATGGTTATTCGAGATGGTTTGCAAAATCTAAGAAACAGGAAGTACACCAGAAGATTTTAGTAAAAATATAATTATACCTTGACTAAAGAAGACTAGGTCTGATAGATGCGAAGAACACAGGAAAATTAGTTTAGTATTCCAGTCATGCAAAATATTAAAGAATACAGTATATAGGAGAATTGAACGTCAAATAGAATATGAGTTAGGGGAAGATCAGTTTGACTTTAGGAAGAATGTAGGGACAAGAGAAGCAGTATTGACTTTGCCACTAACTTTAGAAGACAGGATACGAAAAAGCGGCCTACGTTCATAGCATTTGTAGATTTGGAAAGAGCGTTAGATAATGTTAACTGGAAAACATTATTAAGGATTTTGAAGACCACCGTAATAAAATATAGAGAAAGGAGGTTAATACATAAACTGTACAGTAGACAGACATCAGTAATAAGAATAGATGATCAATAAAAGAAAGCCGTAATCGCCCATGTTGTTTAACTTAAATAAAGAACAGGTTATGAAGCAAGTTGAAACGGAATATGGAAAAGGAATCATACTGCAAGGAAAATAAATAAAAACCTTACGGTTTGCCGACGATATTGTAGTATTACGGGAGACAGAAGAAGACTTGGAAACCACAATAAATGGAATTAACGTGGTACTGGAGAAAGATTTTAATATGAGGATTAATGGAGGGAACGAAGGTAGTGGAAAGAGAATGGGGAATAAGAAAAGATGTTATATTGGGACGGGATATTTTGTTGAAAGTTAAGGAATTCTGCTACTTGCGAGGCGTAATGACTAGGGATGGTAGAAGTACAGTAGACATAAAGTGTAAGATAGCACAGGCAAGGCAGGCTTTCGTGGAAAAGAGGAATTAACTTACGGGTAATATAAATGTGAATATTAAGAATTCGTTTCTGAAAATTTCGTATGCAGCGTGGCGTTATATGGATGCGAAACATGGACGATAGGAGTCGGGGAAAGGAAAATAATAGAAGCCTTTAAAATGTGGCGCTGTAGGCGAATGATGAAAATCAGATGGATCTAAAAACTCATCAACGAGGAAGTTCTTAACAGAACAATATGGAGGACGTTGACTGAGAGAAGGGATAGATTAATAAGCCACGTTTTAAGACATGAAGGTCTTGTAAAATTAGCATTAGAGGGAAGTGTAAGAACAGAAGAGGGTTGCCAAGAATGGAATGCGCTAATTAGATTGCGGAGATGTGGGTTGTGCTAGTTATAAGGAAATGAAAAGGATTTCGCAAGATAGGTTAGCATGGAGGGTTGAATCAGACCAGTCTTAAGGTTGAATACCACAATAGTAACCATTATCTTATGTGTTTTCCTTTTTTTTGTTTTTATAAGTCTTATGTTTCTTTTAGAATGTTGTAATTTTATAATCGCATAATTTGTAATCAATAAATTGCGTTTAAGCACAAATTATACCTCAACTATTTGTAGTATTCATTTCAATGAAAGCCATCCACAGCTTATAAATTAAAATTATTTGAATTAGTGTAACATCGTCAAGCACCAGCTCAAAAATTTCTATTGGAAAACTGACCCCAAAATTTCTTTTCAAGAAATGATATTGTTTTGGTAATATGTTTTACTAACAAAAGAAAAAAATTTCCCGGTGTGTATTCTAGATGAACAATTCTTCGGTTTCGATCCGGGTTAAGTGAAGCTTAAGCCACGACGTTTCGATGGCGTACTCTACCATCTTTCTCAAGTGAAAGATGGTACTTGAGAAAAATGACAGAATATGCCATTGCAACGTCGTGGCTTGAGCTTCATTTGACCCGGATGAAACCCAAGAACGGTTCATCCAAAACTGTATACGACTTTATTTCTTTCATTTGCTCTTTATCTATCCTGTACTGTCCTTACATTGTAACTGAAATTTAGACGACATATTATTTTTAGAGAGCGAGAAACATCTTCGTGCAAATGATGTTTTGAAATTCATACACTGAGTGTATGTATTACTATGTTTGACTGTTTTTCAGTTCTATCTTACCGCAAATAACGCTGAGTCTTTCAGGGGGTAGTAAATTTAAGGTTAGAACATATGTTCCAGTAATTTAGAATTAACTCTTTTTACAGCAACGATAGCCTTATGTTTGAATGTAGAAGTAACTACAATACTAAATGTTCTGTATTAAAAAATGTTAATAAATCGAATTAAACAATTAATAATCTCAACGTTTTTTTAGGAAAAATAATAAAAATCGTAACTTAAAAAGATGAATATGTTTATATTTTGATACTTAAAACCATTTATAAATATAATTCATTGAAAATTTTTTCCTTCATCACATTTCAGAAATCACTGACCTGTTATAAATTATAAATTGTCCCAGTTTCAAATATATAATGATCCATATTTACAAAAGTGTTTCCTATCGCCAAAATATTTTAATTGTAGAGCGTAACGTGTCCAAAGTCAATTTTCCGAAATTATATTTGTCCCAATACTGGTATAGCAACTTACTTTGTGAAGTTTCCATTTCCATAAGTATTATAAATTTTATAATTGTTCTTACTGTATCTCAAATAATGTAGGCGAAAACTTACGGCAAAAATTGGTCAGATTTAAAATTATTTCTTTATTAAATTATAACACGATTAAATGAATAATTTTAATTCTGACCAATTTTGGCCGTACTTTTTCGCCTACATAACTATTATAATTAAGAGAGAAACAAATGAAATGCTCTGACATCAAAATACACATTCCGTAGTCACTTAGTTCTATTTTGCAATGAATAATTTGATACATAACTATCAGCGTGGTGGCGTTGTACGCTCGTAATTTATATTATCTGGTACAGTACAGAATTCTTAGCGACTCCCATAACCCCTAAATAGACACGAATCATGGTTGATTAGCTGATGTTGCCTTCCACCCGTTCTTTTCCGACTTCACCCAATGGGGCTGAAGTACAACTTAAGCCGTATGTTCAATCTCAGAATTGATCTCGGCGTCTTCCATAACCCAGGTACCAATGTCGTTGGTTTCATGTTACAGAATTTCCCCTTTTACACCAACTCTACGCAACTAGAGGCTGAAATATAAACTAAATTGTTAAGTGTCAGAGTTAAGATGTAAATCTTCCGTTACTCCGGATTAAATATGTCTCGGTTGTACAAAGTGCATAAATAAATTTTTAACTAGAGATAACAAATTTTTAATAAATTTACAAACAAGAACGAATTATACTTTAGTTTAAAAGTTTTCTCCGTTTTCTGATACTTAATATGCACATTAAATTTCACTCTGCTGTTTATTTCAACACGTGTACAAGGAGTAAATTTAAGTACCTGAAGATCATCTTAAGGGTTTTTATTTTAAATAAGACGGTTAACGAGAAAAATTACATTTCTATATTGCACTTATAGAGATTTGAATTCCTTGAATAAACGTGCGTTTTGATAAATTTATGACGTCAATAGCTTGTTACGACTGTTCACAGAATTTCCACTTAATACTGAAAAATATATATTTCCTCAATGCAATGGTGTTTGCTGTGGTTGTATCTGGAAATCGACAAATAAAAGCACGTTTCTCGTATATTTCCTAGAAATTCACATAATCGTTTTTGATTTGATTAATTTTCAAGTAATTGCTTATAAACGTAAAATATTATTTTTCAATGAATTCAGACCATTCGTGCTTTAAAAAGCCGTTTCAAACTCAAACCACCTCATTACTTTCCTAATCTTTGAACACGAGAAATCTCTCTTTCATTTTCGTTTCAGTAATTCTCCGAAACTTGACTTTCAGTGGCAAAAAGAGGGATCCATTCCATCTCCTTAAAATCTAATTAGTATGTGACTGTGTAAGATAAGTACTTTCCGAAGTCTTTGATGGTTTATTCACCTCAAGTTCGTATTAAGAACTCCGAGTCACTGCTTTTAGCTTGGATCCTCATCTGTCACATGTTGTAGTAGTCAGTTCTAGCCCTGGCCTGGTTCAAACCTCTATACTAACTTATCCTTCGTAAGCCTTTTCGTTTAAACTTAGCTACCACATCTTACAGCCTCCCTATTCTACTTGGCGAATTCCATCCTTGACCTCCCTCTTCTGTTCTTACCCCACACACTTCCCTCTTATGCTAATTTTACTAGACCCTCATGTCTCAAATTTTTGCCTATTATTCTATACCTTCTCTTGGTCAAAGTCCTCTTCCCCTATTATGTTTAGATAGAGCTTCCTTATTAGTTACCCTATCCTCTCATCTGATTTTCAGTATTCTCCTATAGTTTCTATTTTTTCCCTCTGCAACTCCTATCGTCCAAGGTTCACAACTATTTAACGCCACATTATATACAAATATTTTAAATAATGATTTCCTGTCACATAGCAAAAAATTTTGGAACCTAATTTTAATCCAAGTTTCCATTTAACGTTTGTAGCTCCAACGTTGGTACTGTTAAAAAGTTTCATATAGTAAATGTTTAGTTCATTTCTTAATTTCTTGAGAGATATACATTTAACTAAGGAATTAATTGTTTGTGCTTATATTAGGAGAGTCCTCTTAAATAAAGCCAATCTGCTCGAAGGTTTGTAAGTCTTAATGAGATAATACTGAGGGAACGCAGATTGAAAAATAAAACTTTGTACCAGCTATAAAAAAATTAATGCTTCGAATAAAAATAAAAATTTGTGACATAGCACAGGCCACATGATAATTGAAAAAAATCTGTAAGTACTTAGCTTTGTAATATATTTCAGAAAAATATATTGTTGAAAGGAATCGTAACAGTTCTAAGCTAATATCGGAGTTCATAAACAATGACCAGAGCATAAATATTCTTGTAGAAGTTACATGCCTGACAAGAAGATTGCCGAGCTGTTTATCGCAGAAGTTGATCATAAAATAACACTCTATCTGACCATCTGTCTATTCTATTTTCCAGCTCTATCATGAGCTGCCGCCAAGCCTTAAAGACGACTCATCACAACCTTTTAACTGTTAAATATTTACCCGTCCGTCTAACATACACACATCGAGCTTGCTAAAGACTTTGGCCGTCAGGAATAGAAGACTCGTCCCCAGTGTAAAACTTCAATCTATTTATACCTTCATTTTTCCTGTTAACGATGTTCCTTTCGGTAAAAAATTGGATAGTATAGTTATCCACTTAATATCAGTTTAGGTACTCCGCTAGGAGCATAATTTTCAATGTCGCTGGAAAGTATAAGTTGTGGGTATAAATCACATATAATATAATGTAGTAATGAATACACAGATTATTTTTATTATATTACTACTGCGGTTCATAAGAGAAGTCTTACGAAATATTGGGAAAAAGGAAATGACAAAACTATATACAAAACTAATAAGGGAAACAAATTAATACTTTTTTTGGTTTGTCTTCAAATATTTACCAAATGCAACAATCCTAAGGAAGATAAGTAATATTTATTTATTGATTTCATTATTCTACTACTGCGGAAATAGAACATTAAAAAGAATATTTAAATATAATAAAAAATATATAACAAACACATAAAAACAGACAGAATTGTAAATGCGAAAATAAAAAATATGAATGAAAGACATGTTTTTCATAAACAAAAGTCTCAGTTTTAATGGAATATTATAATAATTTAATTTAGACTATTTACAACAAATCGTACATCAAATTGATGGTAAACTAACCTATTTTTTTTACAAATGATCACTAGGAGCACCTATAATTATACCACTCACTTCAAACCTAAACTCAAATTCTTCCCATTATTCATTTAATAGAAGTGTCTCAATATGGTTAATCATTAGGAACTGTCGGCAGAAATAAATGTTTTCTTATAAAGACGCAATGGAAAAACAATTGTAGTGAACGGAGCAGTTTTGGAAAACGATCGTTGATGCACCTTTAATTGAGAAGAAATAACATAACAGAAGTCGTTTTCATGACCACTGGGTATGAATAATAGAAACTATTGTTTTATCATTCGCGCATGAACTTATGTCAACCTGTTTGAGGTACTCTTTAATTATGGTAATGAAACAACACTCAACAATACTTACAGTTGATACTATTAACTTTAATACCTAAGGTATTCTTTTAGGAACTACAATCACTTAGTTTTGATGAGATCAAAGCTTTTGTGGGAAATGGTAATTGAAATCGTCGACCTCCTATGGTTTAGCGGATATCGTTGCTGCCTCACAACCCAGAGGTCCCAGGTTCGAATCCTGGCATGGGCTTGGATATTTGTGTTGTCATGGTCACGGAGACTGGGGTTACGATTGATGGAGAGTCTATACGCTGACCACGTATCACTCCATATTCGGAATGTGTCATGTATGACATTCCGTGGGCAATGGCTTCAATGCGGGTTAGAATGCTATAGAAAGAAGAAGGTAATTGAAATCAACTGTTTACATTCGGGTCAACAAATTATCAATATACTTAGTATACTATATATTTCGAAAAATTTAATTTGTAATGAGGCATTCCGAAGCATAAAATGAGATGGAAAGTAATTTCTAATTTATACAAGATAACTCCATAATTTACCTTCAGGACATTTAGAGATAAATAATGCAAGACTACTTAGTCTTGTAAATTAATATTATTACCTGAAACGACAAACACAATACGTTAAATAATTTTATTTACTTGGTTATGTCTTTTATATAAGGAATTATAACCAACTTTTTTCCTTTAGTTCATACCAACTTCTTATTGCAGAAACTTATGCAATATGTCACCCCATTAATGGGGTATATTCATCTGAAATTATAAAGTCAAACTTCGAACATGTTTCACCAATCATTGTATACAAAACCCGATTTTACAAAAGCAACCACACATCAAGAAAAAACATTGCGCTGTTTATATAAAAGTCTGTCAGGTAATCAGCGCCTTCGTAGGAGTTTTCATGGAACTAACATTATTTATAACAGATTAAAATTATGTACATTAAAATATTAATTAAAGTGAATTCCATTTTGCCTTAATATTTTAATTAATCTTATATAACATTTTCATTTTAGGAGAACCAATTTTAACAATTCATTACAAATTATATTTGTACAATCATTAAAAAACACTTATAAATTATACTATTAAGGATATTAGCGTAAGTGGTTCCCACCACACCATTTTAGCTTTTACTATTTACACATTTTTCAAGACTTTGCTGTACATAAATTCCTCTTAGTATTTTTATTTTTAATAAGGATGGTTGACAATGTAAAATCTCTACATTATCTCACATTGCTTCGTGTTTCTTTTCAAGTAAATGCTTAGAGAGAGCTATATTAGTCTTACTACTTGGCTTGATATTACTTTTATGAAAGTATATTCTCTTTTTTACATTCATACTAGTAATTTTTTTCACAATCATTACACTTAATTTTATACAAAACTTTCTTATCCAGCAAACCAATTTTGTTTTTTCTGTTATTTATATATCTATTCAGCTTACTGATGGGTCTCATCACTATGTTGATGTCCTCGAACCCATGGTTAAAAAACATTCTCACTATTTTATCTGTACTACTTTTTATGTATGACAGGCTGGTGTAAGATTACGTCTCTACAATTATTGTGTTATTACATAAAAGTTAAATTTCTATGTACATTTATATGCTTCTGGATCAATCACACCGATGTTGTGAAAGTTAAGGAAAATTCGTGAGAAAAACATTTAAATGGTCACTTTAAGTTAAAGAGTCACATATTATAGTAAACATAATTTCATATGTATTTGTAAACTATGTTCAACCTTTCAAAAATGTTGTCGTATTAGGAATTCTAAAAACTAGTGGATCAAATCTCAAATATTTTAATTTATAAAAGTAGCCCACGGCACCTTGTTCTAACAGTAAAGAAAGTTTAGTTTTTCATGGGAAGAAAAAGAAGACAAATTACATACTTTTTTCCACACTAAAAATCGAGAACAACGGCACCATGACAAGGGGGGAAGTTTACAATTCTTCCAGGAGTCGGAACGTGTGGTAGGGGAAAGAGACGGTTCATGGGGACGGCAAAGAAAGGAAACGAAAAAGTAAGTTTCGTGTTCAATAACAAGAATATCTGATAAAGGTTCTAGATGGTAGTTGGGTGGATGGGAAAGAACGGGATGTAAGGGGAACGCGTAGAGGAAAAAGGGAGGTTGGCTTAGGTTTAGAGTTTCTCTCCCAAAGTTGTGCCTCGCCTCGTGTCTAATAAGGTGATTGCCAAGTTTTGGCAGCCACCACGGATGGCGGGGGCCAATATTTCCCCTTTTATTAAAAAGAATACAGTTAGTTAGTTGCAGTTATATCCACGGTGGTAGGGAGGGAGGTTGGATGCGAAGCAATAAGTAAATGCTTTTCTGGAGATGGAGAAAGGGACAGAGACGAAAGGGGGGAAAAAAAACTTTGGGCACTGGGTGGAAGGGGAGAGGAGGATGGGTAAGCGAGAGATGAATTCGAAGCAAAGTTGTCTCTCAGAAGCAGCAGCGACGGGGGCGATGGAAAATCTGCAACAAGCTACGAAATGCTTTTCTGTAACTTAGAGTCGTAAGAAATTGCGTATCATTTAGACCGAAAGGTTTTCGACATCGCTGACTGAGCAAAGAAACACTGTCACTGCTGCCAAATGGAGAAGGAAATAGCGTGTGTAGCAAAGTAATTTCTTTTTTTGATAAGCCATTACGAGCTCCTATAAACTGTTACTCTCAGACGTGGAAAATTATTTTTGACCAACGAAATACCAGGAATGTGATTTACAATTTTATGTTGCATAGTTGGAAACCACCAATGACTTCACGAATTTAATATTTTATTCTAAAAGATTTTCAACTCAGATAACCATACCATTTTTCTAACTGCAACAAATAGTAATTATCTTTCTTTAAAAATATATTGTAGTGGAAACGACGTTCCTCCATATTCGAGGATTTCTTAATTCCTTTTGGGCGCCAGGTATTTTTCATAAAAAAACACCAAGAATTGATTTTAATAGTTTTTAATTTCAATCAGAGCATGAAATAATTATATCTGCAGGGCCTGTTCATTCTCTCGTCGTCCCGCCGACACAACCTGCTTCCCCCATCACCCCATGACGACTCAACGTCTCGCCAGACCACATTGTTGGCCCAGGTTGCGCCAGTTCCTCAACAATTGCAACTCGCAAGCTGGCCTGCATTGTTAAGTGTAACTTTTCATTAAAGGTAAACGACATCTGCTAACGGTAAATTTAGTAACAGGGAAGTAAGGGGTAATCCATAGTATTGGCGAAACGGAAACCTAAATCAATATAACCCAGCAAGAAAACCCAATACCGCCTACAATGGCTGCCCTTAAAGTAAGTACTGATATATATTTAAAAAATATTTGATCATTATTACTTTAGACCTCTGTCTACTTATCCACACAGTCACCGCCGTTATTCAGACATAACGAGAAACAACTTGATGTATGTCTTATATAAAGAAAAATACCACCTGTGATAAAGCCCAATTATGCAAGTCTTCACCGTCGTTGAAATTTATCCACTAAAGATGAAGATGAAGAATCAAATGTAAAGCTCTTGGTGCTTAATCTGACCTGTATAAAGTGTGATCAAATTGTTTCTAACAATATTATTCGATCGGATCTTGAGTTTTTCCACCTGAAAACATTCCACGCCTTTAGTTCTTCATTGCGAGACGGATCTTTCGTAGGTCTCACAGTCAATGTCTTTGCTGAATTTCGCATTCCTAGGTTAAAATTCAACCAACGAAACACCTTTTCTGTATTAGAAAACCGTGTACATCTTCTTGTGAGTGGGTTGCGTCAGTTTGATTCTTTTCCTCACAAGGGATGATGTGTGCCTCTACTCCATGAATTTTTGTTTTGGTTCAGGACTAATATGAGACACCCATGTCGCATCATATTTAATGATGTACGTTAGCAAATCATCACATTCTTCATACAGTACGTGAGAAATTATTTCATCATCAGATGATTGGTCTTGTCTCTATCAGTATAAAATTTTTTGGCACCCATCTAGAGCACGACTTTCGATATCCTAAGCGTTCTATTAAATTATGCAAAGGACTGAAACTTTAAATTTGTGGAATATGCGGAGACTAAACCGAAATGGGAAACAGTCGGTCCAGGGAAATGTTTTCTTCCACAGCTTGCACCAAAACTTCCATGATCACAAACGGTCGACCACACCACAGCTCATCGTGCCTATTTCCATAACCGTCGTTTAACTGTCTAAGTTTCGAGTAATTTCTCACCTCTCTATACCATAATTGCTTCCCCATACACCTCACACAATTGCAGATGATCGCTGGCTGACGCATTCAAGAAAGAAATCACTAATCTGACTTCTCTGTCGGATGTTCATTAAATTATTTTAACAAATTAAAAATGTCTAACAAAACGGAAACACAAAGGTGTGATGCTTCAAATCTGAATCTGACTTCCTAGCGAATGGACAGTGTGATCTCGCATGCTGAAAACACAGCTGTCAAATTTTTAAACGGCACTCAAATTAAAACAGATGGCGTTAACAAATACATTCAACTTGTAATACACGGGAACTGCATGTTTGAAAGCTCAGATGAGGTTTCCTGTGCAACATATTCACAGTGTTCACTTGTAACCGGCTTTTGAAGAAGACCTAACTTATGCCTTGCATAAGTTATATCAATCAAAGATCTTAGGCTTTCCCACTGAATAGAATTATGATCATAGTCAAAACCGTCAAAACGTTACTGTCTACCGCATTTAGAAATTCCTTTCATAAATGCATCGTCCAGATAAGTCCATCAATAATCAGACGATTACAAATCACTTACACCGTTGAAAATCTTTACATTTCTCAAAATATTTGGTTTCATGCTTGGCAGTCGTTGAAAATTTTGCTGCGTTTTTTCTCGTTTTTCGTTCGGACAGCGATCTCCGCAGGATTTTAAAATATCTTTTGGTGCTAAAACGCAGAACAAGCTAAATTTTCTACTTTCAAGTAGATTTAATGATTGGTCCATTGGTTTTGTGACCTGTGTCATAATAGTGCAGACCTTAGCCAGAACTGTCCTCACACAACAGTACCGTTCACCATGAATTAGTACAAATTTAGTCAACGTTGAACCCAGGCACCAAAACCAGTATGAAAAGAATCAGGTTATGTTTCTATTTTGGCCATTCACTTTACTCTTAAGGTGATACGCTCAGGTATCATCTACAAACATTTCACACACTTCCAATCGCCACTGCAGACAGTTTAGTTGGAACCCACGCTGTACACACTATGTGATATCACATGACAGAAATTATTCCTTTGATAGAACCAAATGAGACGAGCCATGTAACTGCAACATCGTGAACTTTGACGCATTTGTCTCTTCGAATAACTTCATCAGCAGTCCTCCAGTAGTATCTGGCCGACCTCTGAGCAGTTTATCAGCAGCAATCCGCTTCTCCTTTACCAAAGCTCTTCATCCATTGCCACAAGTCCGTCCGATGCCCTTTCTTCAAGCGAATGTGAATTTTCTTGAGCGTAAAACCTTCCTTTGTCGAAAATTAAATAACTTTAGATACAAACTAAGGGTATTTATATAATAACATACATGCAAATTCCAGTAACTGTAACAAAAATAAATGTAGAGAAACGGAGGCAACACTTTTTTTATCCACACATGTACGATTACTCTGGTCGTGGTTATGAAATGGGACAGTTTATTACGAGACGCTATCTTTGATTGTCTTAGCAACGCCACATAAAAATTAATTTGTTTGGAGGAGACTGTTCATTTTTTTATTTAACTGGAGTCAATTGAAATTGATGTGTGTCAGGAATACGAAGACGTATCATTGTTTTGACGTCATCCAACTTAAGAAATAAAATATTATTGCTAATTACGGCAATTGCTTACGAGTTACACATATTTTGTCTAGTAATTCATTTCTATAAACACATATGTATATATTTATTTATATGTTGGAACAGACTACGGTAATCCACATTGTTAAAGATGGAAATTGAAACTGAGGATACGGAAGTGAGTGTTAGGGACTGTATTTTAAGTATCCTACGCGGTGTTTACTTAAGAGCAATATTTAGAAAAGATACATCAATTAGGTTGAAATTTATTTCACGCCACTCTGTTCTCTGATATGAGGTTTCCTGTGGAGCATTTATTGAACCCAAGGTCCGTTAATTCAACAAATCACCATGAATTTATCTCTTTTGACAGTCTGAATAATATATAAAATTATTTCGAGTATTTAACTTTTACGATGATTTCTAAGCAACCTGTATTATATAAATTTTTATTATATAATATACTTATAAGTGGAGGTTATTCTTAAGGAAAGATAATACAACGTACTCTTCTCAATGCACCAAAAAATTCTGTCGTCACTATTTCTTAAAATACTTTTAATATATTTAGTATGTAGTATGACTAAAAGAACAAATAAACAGCTTTGACAGTATACGAGGGAGAAAGTACGTGTGCCATCAATAGATATCAGGCGGCGGATATTGAAATCACGTGTACCTGATTGAAGACAAAAAATAAATGGAGAAGAACAAGTGTGATACGCCATAGATTTATGGAAATACTTTGGTTTGGAAGCCTATAATAGACAATAATAAACAACAATCATTTTCACCAATGGTAAATAGTTTGATTTGTACATTGTGTCGATTGTGTTAGTTCATTCAAATTTCTTCAATATATACTGTTAAAAACATATGTTAACTTTATTCATTTGTAGATTCCCTAAATTATTTGACGCAAGTAAAGGCACAATTTTGAACCCTGAGAGAAATAGTAGAAATTTTGTTTAAAAGACTCTTTATGACGCATTATGACGTCTTCAATATTTTGATACTCTTAATTTTTCTAAAAAAATATAAAATTGTATATATATATATATATATATATATATATATATATATACTTGTGTGTGTATTTGTGTGTGTGTGTTAGAGAGACAGAGATAATGTATTCATCTGTAATCCTATTATGCTAACTAAAACAGTTTTTTAAACTCGCATCATGTGCAAACCATCTGCTTTGTGAATTTTATATTATGCTTAAGACTGGTGACCTAGTTTAAAGTAAACTTCTCTTTGTTAGTATGGTTGGTACATGTGCGTGCATTAGGTTTTAAAGGTGAATGCATAACGTGTTATTGTGGTCACGACGCGACGAGAAAACTTGATCAAAATTTATCTCGGTTGAAACTTCCGGATTTATATAACATTTGCACAGAAGGTAAAAAGAAAGAAGAAATAAATAAGGCACACCGTTTCGTGTCTTCCAAACATTTACTATTCATGAGATGTCGTAGGAAAATAAAGATAAAAAAAATACCGCAAGAAGAAGAAGAAAACTGGGTGCTCGTACAGAACAAACAAGGAATGCTGTCCTAAATATTACGTTAGTCGAATAAGTCTGCGTAACTAAAAATAAACGGACAGAAAGCTTATTCCCCTCTTTGTAGATGAAACTTTTTTCTTTCCACGTAATAAATGTAAATCGGGGATATTGTTGAAGTTGTTTTCCTGTTAGTTTTTTTCGCATTGCCACGCAACGCTCGAGTAACCGTGAGACAAGATGGGCAGCAGCTTTTCTGGATACATTCCACTGAGGGGAATCGCAATCTGATGAATCGTAAATAATGTATTCCATCGTATTGACCTCGAGGGCTGATCGCATGTTCCGCAACTTTGAGGCTGCACTTTCACGTTAGAATCAATATGTTATGAATTTTTTTTAACACAAGGATTATTTTGATTACGTGACTGAAATACTATTATTCTTAACACAATACAGAACTTTGCAGCTATTCTTTTCAAGCGTCCTTCTGAGACTTTCTCGCCATTTTCACATCAATCAAATGTGTGACACTAAAACTACAGTAAAAGCACGGAAGCTTTTCGTGACCTTTGATATTTAAATAAAATTTCAGCGTAAATATTAATATTTAGTGAGTAATTATAAATTTATTATTTTATTATTAAAATAATTGTTGAAACATATTACTCAAGTTCAATACAAGTTAATTCCAACTATTTGAAATACGGCGTCACAGATAATTAACTACATACTATTCTATATATTAGACCCAGAATATTTTAAAAATATTTTAATAACATTATTTATTTCCTGGAATGTAATTATGCAGTGAGTTCCAGGTAATAGAATAATATGTGTTCCAGGTAATAGAATAATATGTGTTGCGCTACAACCAAAGTTAAAGTCAGATAGTTTATATAACTATAAATATATTTTCAGATAGTCTATAATAATTATAAATATATTTTCTATTGTCGTCTCTGTCAAACTCCAATTGTGCCCCGAAACCAAATATCTTTTCTATGTACACAGAAATTTATATTAAAAGAAAAACAAATATTATTTAAAATTACAAAAAAGTGTATACGAAATACGAGCAATATTTACGATTAAGTAGTACTGTTGTATTTTTTACCTAGTATTTAGTTATCTATTTAATAAATATAGCACTTCGTAAACATGAATTAAATATTTAGATTAATAGTATGTATAATATTGATAAAATAAAATTGTAATTGTTGGAACTTAACTAAATGGGAAAATAGAAATATTAAAATTCGTGTCTTTTAGACACTTTTTTGTGTTATAAAATTGTATCACATGAAAAGAAAGGTCCTTAAAAATATTCAAAATTTATTTCCATATTTCATAAGTGGCCGTAAATAATTGTAAAGTTACAGAACATAAGGAAAAGTGTGGTTTATAATTAATCTAATAACAGACTAGTTGACCTGTGGTTTCATGGCCAACATCGCTGCCTTACTAGACAGAGGTCTCGGGTTTGAATCCTGGCATGGGCTTGGATGTTTGTGTTGTTATGGTCACGTTGGCAAGGATTAAAACTGCTGGAGAATAGATACGCTGACCACATGTCACTCCAAATTCGGAATGTGTCATGGAAGACGATAGTCTGCAGTAAATCCTATAGGTTAAGGCCCTGAATAGGCCGCAGAGCCAAAGTAGGATTTGGATTAACAGATTATAAACTAATTCCTATTGCAATCACTACTCAATATTTTACATTTGTAGAAAACAGGTCAACTAAGTTATTATCAAATAAAAAATGTTCATGTAGGACATCAGAGTCAATATGTAGATGAACAAAAACACGAAAATTTAGTTTTGAACATATATAGATATAATGAATAACCTCTGTGCCGAAAAATTAATCAACCAGCACTGATTGTTACTTATAACGATGTTTAATAAGAGCCCTATTAACCAAAACTCTGACAAAATTACTACAAATGTGAGATATTTTCATTTAATTAAAATAATTAGGTCTGTTTTCATGGCATCCGTGATAATGTTTGAATTTTTCTCCGTAATTTTTTTTCCCATCTGATCGTTTCAAACTACCCCATAGCTTTCTGCAAGTCCACCGTCGTCTCAAATCTGTTTTTCTCACATTGCCGAATCAACACAAGTAGATGACAGAGGGTTACAGAACTTAACACCACATTTTTAAATTTCAGAAATCATGTTAACGCTAAGAGCAAGATGTATTATCGCGCAAGAAAGCGAAAGTTTCATAATGAAATGACTTGCCATACTGCTCCAAAACTAATAAAATGTTTCTTGGGAAATTAGTTTTAAATAAAATGTGGGTTTCTTTATGAGTCATTCACAAGAAGTAAACTCGTCAATGATTAACATATAAATAATACATTACTTTTAAATTAAATAAATTAACGAATAGTTTTCCAGACAGTTTCTAATTAGATTGATCAACGTGTTGTTACCACATTTGAGATTAAGTCAGGTATTACTAAAAAAATTATACAAAATATTTACGTGGAAAAAAATTAAAATATCATCTTCTTCTTCGGCTCTATAGACCTACCAGGGCTATTGCGGACTGTCATCTTGCATGACATTTCAAATTTGGAGTGGCACGTAGTCAGCGTATCGATTCTCCAGCATTTGAATAACATTAGGAATAATAATATAAAACTTCGAATTTTGATAAAAAATGGTCAAACCTGTAAATATTCAAACTTGACCGCCTCAAAGGGCAGCTCCAACCTAAATGAGAACCAGAATATAGAGCTGCAATGTAATATAGACTGGTAAACCTTACAATGTGTAAAAAATGTGTAACACTAAACATTTAAAAAATTTAACGTAAATAAAATAAAACAAACTTTGTAATATATATTATCACAACCAGCCAATTTAACCATAAATGTAACAAATTATAAAATAGTAGGATTAAAATAAGAAATTTCTAAAATTATAGAACAAAGCTTAAAACCATAATGAAACTATTGAAATAAATAAAATGACGGCCAATAAGTCAGTACATAATTGTATTGGTATTTAATTTATAAATGCGACGTTTGGCCTCCCTTTAGAGACTTAATGAGGCATTCTACTTACATAGTATTACAAAGATTAAATATGGGTTGTAAGTTTCAATTTATTTATATATAGAAACGTGGTTCAAAACTTAAAAATTTAGTAATGTCCTTCACTCCTTGACACCCATATTTAATATTAAATTATATCATAATATCACTATGATAATTTATAAAGTTAACAGTTTTAATAAATAACATTCGAATATATTTCGTTAAAATAAATTTTTCACAATATATAAAATTATTATTTATAGTGATATTATTTGTGTTATGCATTAGTTTTATAAAGAATGAGTCTGGTTAGTAACGTAGAAAAAACTTTTAAAAAATGGTGACTTTACGGATTTGAGATTGACACAATGTTATATTATATATAAGTATTATACAGCTTCTTCACTGTATTAATTTAATTCTATTTTATTGTAATTTTATTGTTAACATTAGTATTTATTATTGGTCATTATAATACGTTAATGAATTTAATAATAGTAATATGGTGGAATAATAGTAAAGAGTTGGTTATGAGATGTGTTGTGAGAAGTTGTCAGAAAAGGTAGACTAACAAAAAAACTCCCAATGCAATGTTTTGTAACAGATTCGCTGGTTTACTATTCAATATCGCTCTGTGCCTCCAATAAACCTATTTCTTTCTCCTTCCCTGTTTCGCCTTATATCCACTTGCCTCTCACAAAGAAATTTGTAGCTTATTCTAGATTTTATGGTAGATCTTGTATAGAAGCAAATTATCTTTATGAACAGCAAGAAGATAATTAGTAAATTTTAACTCTCAACAACTGCAGCTAATTTTTTACAAATGTATAGTTACCAATTTAAATAAATAGTTTATGTGATAGTTAAATATACATTAAATAAGTTAAAACAGCCTTTTTGTCAGATTTTATTTTAGTAATTATGGAACTATACTTCGTTTAGTCTCCCATTTGATACTTTTCAGGTATACTATAATGAGCATTACAATGGATTACATTAGGTAATGTTTTAATAAAAATTTTTAATACTATAGATAGGCTTAAACTTACAAAATTAAGCTGTTCATGCAACCTCACTCTATGATTCCTTAGGCCGAAATGCAGGAATCCACCGCAAATTCGATCTAAGAGTGAAGTTCCGTTACAAATTTAAACCAACAATGCACTACAAAAGTAAAGAATCAAATATACAGTTTAAGTTGTTGGTATCACATTTTACGCTAATGCAGTTAATGTTTTTCCTAATGTGCAGAATCTCACTCTTTATTCTCGAGAAATAATTCTACATTTAGAATTAAGACATGATCCCGAGAGTAGTATACTTCCATATTTAATAAAATAAAAACTGACAAAGAGATTGTTTTAACTTATTTAATTACTAATTTTATTGTTTATATTTTTAAAGAGGGTACGGTAAAATTAATTAGTACAACCGTGAACAAAAAATATTTTTAGTATCACAAAATTAGTTATCATCCTGCTCCAATTCCATATTTAAAACTACCGGCTATATACTTCTTTTTTGGTTCTACAGGCCATCGATGGTCTGGGCCTACCGGGGCGACTGCGGACTGTCATCTTGCATGACACATTCCGAATTTGACACGTGGTCAACGTATCGATTACAGTCTTAAACCCGGTCTTTGCGACCATTAACATCAGAAACATCCAAGCCCATGCTAGGATTCGATTTTCAATAGACCATAGGAGGTCGGCACGGGTGATATACATAGAAAATAAATACTTATACTTATTTGAAGGGGATTAGCTGAGAATACTCAGCTCAAATGAATTTTATGCTCATCTACCTTCCTATATCTAATTAATTAGTACTCATTTGGTTTCCATTACTCACTCATTTACCACTATATAATATACAGATTACCACCTTTTACTATTGGAAAAATGCATGGGATCTCTGTTGGATCTGCGTTCTGTTTTGTAATGGTTTTCAATAGTAGGAAAGAAAAAGAGATTTCAACTAATTATTACAGGCTTTTAAGAATAAATTTTTGTTACTTTTGGCCCTCATTATAATGAGATTATTCCTCTAACAAGGTTTTTTAGGCTGGTAGAGTTAATTAATGATCTATTGGGTGAAACGTCAAACAAGTAATCTTTAACTTCTCTGCTCCTAAAAGATCACTACTCACTTCTCAATCTCTCCACTGTTATGAGTGAATGCCCTTCTGCCTGCTCTGCATAATCATCTCGACATCTCTGAATATCTATACTTCCGGATCACTTCCTTGAACATAGTTAATCCTCTTAAAATAAGACCGCTGATGGCTGTTGGTTCACTACCAGGGTTCCGTACAATTGCCTAGTCCACAGCTGGGGAACGTGCGGCCTCCGTGTGTATATAGTACGGCCTTCATAAAACCTAGTACACCGAAACCTCGGTTTTCGTCGATATATCTACGACCACGATCGGCAAAATCCGAAACCGTGGCAATTATTTTCATATTATGAAATTTATATGCAATTAATTAGTTCTTGATTTTCAATAGTAAATCAATATAAAATTGTGGCAGGATACATGAAATCCAATGAAAAAAGTGCAATTGAATCAAAATATAATTTGTAATCGATAAGAAGTGTTTTTAGTTTTTTACAACAAGGACAAGCTAATTTGAATGAATTTTCAGTATTAGATGCTTAACAAGCAGAAATATGACTTTCCATTCTTTGATGTATGGTGAAGCCTTATTTGGATTTGGTGTTGATGTCAGGTGCTGAATAACTTCCAGTAGCTTACCATACTTTCCGCCACACGCATAAAGCTACACGAACGAGAATATAAAATGACTTATTAATTCCAAAAGGCAAGGAAAATAATTTTAAGTCACTCATGGGTGAAACGCTTCTCTCCTTACGATGTATTCTTTAATCAAGCTCTGTTAAAATGTCTGAGCAAGGCAGAGAAAGGTCGCGCTATAGAATCCGTCCCTCCCTCGTCTTTACTTCATGATTATCTCGCAGAGTGCAGCTTTACAATCAGTATAAAGACTACTATTAACTGCTGCAGATAAAAAGGCCTTAACATTTCTTTTGTCCGTGAAGCCCTCTTCGTCTCGCCCTTTCAACTCCTGAGAAAGATGGCATATTAGTACTTAAAAATATTACGGCCTAAAAAGCGGATATATAAGAAAAATGGTCGGAGAGTGAGATGACTTGGAAGGTCTATATGAGAGTAAAATATCACCAGTTAGCAAAAAGTGGATAAAACGATAAACACGCCCTCGTAGTTTCTGAATGAAGGTTTTGGGAAAATGACTATTAACTTTCACGATATCGCAGTGCTTGAAAGAAACGCAAGATTTTAAAGAATATAATAACAAATTTCTGCGAAATCACGACGGAATAGATGTATACTAATTTAAACTTTCACAAGACAAGTCCTAAGGGTATTTCATGTTACGCAACAGCAGGATAATTCACTGACATAATTATATTAATAGGACTTTCTTCTCACAATACGTATGGTTTGTTATTAAAGTACAGTTTGGCATTTTATTGATGAAAGTAACATGCATTTCTTAAACCTATAGCGTAATTATATAATATATAATTATGTATATATGTGATGAGTTTACGGGGAATTCAGCTATATTAGCTTGATACAAAATTTAATATGACAGTAATTTCTTTATGTACACGTTAATAAATCATTATGGAGATCTTCACATTTTTTAATTTCCCTTGACACTCCCCCTTTCCGTATAAGAGTAAACGGAAGGTTAATTTCATCCTAACCACTGAAATGACTCACAGTAATTAAATAGAGCGGACATTTTTTTTATTGCGAAATTTTTATCCGAAGATAGTACAGTTTTTATTACACGTTAAATAGATATTTATTCACTGAATAAATGATTTATTTGATTGCTTGAAGCAATTGTAAAGTCCATTGACAATAAATTTAAAAGCGAGAGAAGCGACAGAGCTGTGCACATAATTATGTTATTGTAGTTGATAATATTTGTTTGACCTAGTGTTTCCGGTGAATATTAATAGACTTTAGGGTAGGAGGGCGAATCAGAAGAAGAGAAGTAAAGGAATAGTTGTTTGAAGAACGGAGAATTAGATGCCATCTGAGAGAGAAATTATTGTTAGGTTATGCCGGAGTGACAGAGTGACAGAGTGGAAGAATGTAGTCTATTGGTAGTTTTCTTTTGAGTCTGCTGTTGTGTTGAGAAGGAGGTGGATTGCTGTGGAATAGGGCTGTGGTGTTATTGGAGTGATTGATGGACCTTTTGATTAAGGAGGATATACATGTTTTTTATTGTCGTGAAGATCAGTGGAATTTGGAAGTCATTGTGAATATTTGAGTTTCGGAGGTACCAGCGGGAGTTGGAAATGATTCAAAGGAATTCTGTTTTGCTTGGTTTGGATTTTATTTGAATTGGGGTTGGCAGTAGATCTCCAATTTGAGCATGCGTATGACCATATGGGGTGGAAGAGTCTACATGTACATCAAAGAATGCATTAACCTCAATTGTTTTCATATTATTTCAATATGACGCGATGCTCGATTATTTTGGCGGGTTCTTTAATGCCCCGACCCTAATGAATGCTCCCCTCCATGGAGTTAAATTATACACAAACAACTTCTGGAAAAACGTTATCAATTCCAAAAACCCTGAAAAATGTTTATTCACCACAAATAACATATGTTTATGTGTTTTAAATAACCGTCCCCTCCACATTTTCCCCCTCGGGATGTAGTAGTACTGTTTTACCGCGACAGTCCTTGATTTCGGGTCTCAAGGAAAACGTGTACTAAATTTCACAACGAATTTTTTGTGCTCAGCGGTGATCACCCACAATAAGGTTTCTGTCGAAATTTTGAAAATTTAGGTTTTTTTCTCCCCCTCCTTTCACGTCAAAAACCTTCCCACGTCAATCGTATGCTCTCCGTCTTCATATTTGTCTGTTATAGGTTTATATACCTTTCATCCTATTGCCGTAAAATTTAGTTTTATTGTAGTGTTCATCTTGGACAAAGTTTTTGCCGAACTTTCAAAGAGTTATATTTTTTACTTTCTTCATCTCCGATCAAGGAAGATCCTACCCTAAAGACACATAACTTGCAATAGAGTAGATTATGACTCCACGTATCGTCAAACGAAATGATTAAATTGATGTTTAACAAGAAATCAATTTAATATTTAATTTAAGTAATTATACTTTTAAATAATATAAAAAATTGTTAATATCACTAATTTAAATCAATTCACCGTCACAATTTTATTTCGTCAGTAGCTTTCTGCTAATTCCTTAATAATCATCTAAAACTAATTTACATACGTTACAAACAGACTCGTTCATACCACAATTCAATGACGTTAAATATTTTCACAATAAATGTTGCAAATTTTGAACACTCTAACATAAAACCTTCATACAACCAAATCATAAACGACATATTCGCTCCCAACACATTTAACAACTGTATGGCGAAATAAGCCGGAAGCTTCTGACAAAATAAAATTATTGTGACTGTGAATTGGTTTAAATTAGTGTGATATTATTGTTTGAACCGAAGCGGTTTATTTGAAATTATAAGTCGCAATGTAATTAAGGACACTAAAGTTTCATGGCAATCGGATGAATGGTACAGGAACCAATAGTGGCATCGCCGGGCACCCAGAGATATTGTAATATAACTGCTTAAATAATGAAAATTAATTAAAGAAACATAAATTTCTGACTATAAGTTTACAATAAATAAAAAATAAATGGAAAATTTCCATGTCCTTTATCTGAAATATTTATTTTACTCAATTTAATGTTTAACTCAACCTTATTTTCATTTAATAATGCTTATTTTCACTAAATAAGTAGATATCCAATGGGAAATCCTTTGCCCCTTTCTTTGCAGAGATTTGGAAGCCTTATGTATCTCATTATTAGATTTTAAACCATTAAGGTATTTCAGATTGTGGATGATATTTTTTGCATCATTTCAAAATATAAATTAGATAATTAATCCAAGTTTTTAATAATTAATTCAACATTTAAATTTTTCTTATAAAATAGGCACAATCACTATTAATTTTCTTGACGTTATGATAAGTGTTTTAAATAGTAAAATTATTACCAATTGTTATAATAAATCAACATATTCTGTAAGGGTTCATAATAATATGTCCCATCAGCCCATTGCACAAGAGAAAGCCATGGTTTACAAACTGGTAGATAAGGTTGTCAGGTAGTCATATCAAATATATCACAGTGAAAATCTGAATGAAGTCACTAATATTCTTTCATTAAATTCTTTCCTAATTAAAAAATGTAAAAATTAGATTGAATAAAATCAGGTATGCCGACAATAATTTATCTGTTAAAAATATGAATAGTAGAAAAATGAATTTATATAGCTAACATACAATATAAACATGTTTCATAATTATCGTAATTTTTGTTTTAAAATCAATAAATAATTTCAATTCCATTAAAAATATTAAAGACAAAATTAGCTTTCTGGAAAAATAAAATGTTATCTACCAAATTTATTGTTTAGGTTGTAATGTAATGTATATTGGACAAACTAAAACAGCTTTAGTAAAACTCGTATTAAAGAACATAAAAGCAATTAGACATCACATACATCTTAAGAATTGTAATTTCGATTAGAAAAATGTGGAAAATTTAAATAATGAATGTGAGTGAAATGTATATCAGGTGCAACCCTCACGAACGCAATATAAAAAATGATACGATTCATTTGAACTAAATTTATGATATTCTTTTGTTATAACAGTTCAACGTTTTAAAATTCTTTTACCATTGTTAAAATTTTACTGCCGAAAGCACTTATTGTTACCATATCATTCCGGCCGTAACCGTCTCGGGAGGTAATCTGCGACACTAAATTCTTCTCATGTAAATAGGACGAGGTAGTCAAGGAGTAAAGGAAATGAAGTGCTAAATTTGTAAGTTATTAAGTATGTTTTATATGTAAAGAGTTAAGAATAAAATAAGAAATTTATAAAATTTATACAAAAGAAATTTAAAACAGTAATGAAAATATTGAAATAAATAATACGACGGCCAATATGTCAGCATATAATTTTATTGCTATTTAGTTAATATAAATGCGTCTTTTCGTCTCCCTTTCGAGACCTCATGAGGCATAGTACAAAATTTAATTACAAATGATTTGAAAAATTTAAACCATAAAACAGTCCAAAAATATAAAAAATATTTATTTGTTTTTAAATACAGGAGCTTTCAAACTATGTGTCCATAATCATATGTAATAAAAATAGCATTGTAAGCGATACAATTTTGGTCTTCTTACAATTATTTCTTCAAAAAAAATTTTTTTTTATTTCAAATTAATTACGTGTTAATAACCTTTATGTACGAGTAACACTAGATTAGTCAAAAATCGTATACATCCGTTTTGTTTGTGAATAAAGGTTTTAAACTGAAATTATTTTGAAATTCAAATTAAAATGTTTTCGAAAAGCAATTGTAAGAAGACCAAAATTACAGTGTTATTTTTATTACAGATGATTATGGACAAGTAATTCGAAAGCTCCAGTATTTAATGCCAAATGTTTGTTTTTATATTTTTGGACTGTTTTATGGTTTAAATGTTAATTACTTATTGATGAATACAGTCTTGTGTTAGTGAGTGTCGTAATTACTACTGTTTAAAAAAAACTAAATATGGATTCTATGTTATAATTTTTTTACTTATAAAAATATGGTTCATAACTAACAAATTTAGCAATTCACGTATTTCAATCATTGACACCCACATTTAATCTTTCGTAATGTTATATTTGTATTATGCTTAAAAAAGGCTCGAAAAGGCGTAAAACGTCGCATTCATATTAGATAAATGGCAATAAAATTATTTGCCGTCTTGTTATTTATTAAAAGTTAATTATTTTGCACCTACTACAGTAAGTTTTAAAATTCTTGAAGGGAACATTGAGTGCTTTACTGTGTCCTGTTTTCTGTATTCTTACTTAGCTTTCGACGCCTTACACGTAGTATAGTCCCTTTGAGGTTTCCACTGCGTTCCTTACGTACGCATGAAATATGGATTGTATCGTAAGCAAACGCGGGCGAGGAAATATCCCGAGCCTTTATAGCCTCCCCTGGAAATTTGTCAAGGAAGTTAGGTAGTACAAAAATTGGTGTTAGACGAGGATGGCGGGGGAAGGGGTAGATATTTGTCATTCAGGCAGCAGGAAGTCGCCGAGCCGCCGCCACCAGGCCGCCTATACAAAGTTTCATGGAAAAAGAGAAGAAGAAATAGAAGGGACAAAAGTGAGATGGTAGGAAGTGGGAAGAAAGGGGTTTGAAAAGAGAAAGGAGGAATAGGGAAGAAATCAATTTTCGTCCGCTCGCGCGCCAGTATAACATATTGGGCGAGACACACGAGAGAGGGCACAGCTTGGAGAGAACGCTCACACACACACACACACGATCGCAACGTCGAAAACGAACCGTATGGGCACAGCTGCTGCCTGCTGCAGAGAAGGAAATAAACAGTCCTGTGACGACTCTAAGGGTTGGCGAGGTTGAGTGGGAGGGGAGACTTTCCTGGAACGCAAAGCCATTCACGGTTGTCCTTCCAAACATCTCAGACGCAACTAAGGCGAGACAAAATAGCTTCCGTTTATAGTTTGTGCCAGTGTTGCAAATAAACGGAGAAACCTCACGAGCAAGAAGAAAATTCACCTCTTGCAGGCCTATAAACCTCACAACAAGATTAATCTAGTCTTCCTTTATTTCATTCAAATTGTTAACCCGGTACAGGAATTACCGGGAAGAACACAAAACGTCAAAACCACAGACATTTCCGATACCGGAAATAAACCAGCGTCGAAAGTATTCACTCCACAAATACACATAAAACTTAAGTTTTTAATACTGTAATATTTACACAGAGAATTCCATTCTTAGGACCTCCCGATAATTAGCATCATTAGGTAATTTAATTTTCCCTCGTATTTACAATTCTGTAAGACTATATCATGACATTTATATTCGGAGAACCGAAATTCGTGGGGAGAAAAGTAACTGTAGGTAAAAATTAGCAACACTGTAACAAATCTTCTTGTGATTGGCGACAGCCAAATTATTATTATTATTTATACTCACGTCAACCCTAGGCTAAAACTATTTTTCTGTGGCGAAAATCAAAACTTTCGCAAACAAATTGGAATAGCTCAACAGTATTGTAATATATGCATAACATTATTGTTTAATTCGCTTTCAAAATATAAAATTAGTGAAACCACGCGAATGTCAAATTATTAATAGAGTAAACAATGTGCCCTCTTTCTATTCAGCGTATACTAAACGCTCTACGTAATATTGTTTCAGACGTTTAATTTTAATAATAATAATGCACGATTTATGGATATTTTCGTATTTTTCTCCAAATGTTATCAATTCCCATTTAAAAACAATTATATAATAATTTTGTATAATAAACCATTTTGAAATTTGTTGGTTTTATGAATATTTGCACAATAATCTTTGCTGCAACTTTTATATAACTATTAAAAACTCATTTTCAGTTACTCAAGATTCTCAGAAATAGTAATATTTCAAAACAATTATTATTAATTAACTGCACGCAGAGTTTGCAATCGTTATCTTTCTCTGAATTTATTCCTCAAAACATTCATATATTTCTACATTCTTGTAATTCATTGAGTCTATAACGGTCATAAAGTTCATTCAATTAATGGAGTACTACGTGAAAACCTTAATTACGAAAGAATATTGACGAAATAGCAATTTTAAGAGTAAATTTTAGAATAAGAAATTTTGAATATTTCGAATGTTCTCCCTGAATCCAAGTTTCACAGTTTACACTTGAAGGATACTAAAGAATTTATAATATATTTAAAACAACTATCTCATAAATACTTATTTGAGACAATTAGGACGAATATTGGCACTTTTCAAATGAAACATAAGGAATAGGAAATTTTTGCTATTTTGTTTCCGAGACACTCTTTCTCTACATATGAACTGAGAATCTTTGTAATATCGTCAAATATATTACCCTGAAGCTGTAGAAAGCATTGTATTTTACCATATTCTTGTTTATAATATAGTGGTTACCCTGTCATATAAATTAATTGTTGGCCTCATTTTATAGACTTAAGGTTTAAGATTTTTTCGGTGTATTGCTTGTATAAACAATTCTCGGACTTTAAACCGAGTGGCATTATCGTAGAACATTTAGATTACTTGTTCAGTAATCTTCTGGCAAAGTGACTCTCCAGGTTAGTATACTTCTATTTAGAGGAGTCCTTCCCCGTATTTTTGCTTCAACGTCATCCGATGGCTTAGCGTAACAACATGAGTATACAACTCATCACGTGATCTCTTTTCTTCCATGCGTTTACTCTTAGTAGTAGTGCAGTCTAAGGCAAGGTTCACGCGGTATTTTACAAATTACTGTTCGTTTTAATATAAATGGATTCCTGTTAACTACTATCACTAATTTATTAGTCTAATTTAAGGTCTTGGTCTTATTAAATTCTATTTAATTGCCAGGCAGCAATTCATGCTCTGAGAAATTAGATAGTTGTTTGAGACCAATGTTTCTATTATGCTATTAGGTCGTGCGCACTGTTTTACTTATATATTTGAAAACACATGCACATTGATTATTTTACATTCATGTGTTTATTAGACCAGATTGACACGAAATCGTACTTATAAATTTTGCGACAACACTGCTATGAAAGCCATTACAATAAATTAGAACAACAATTTGTAAAATTGTTAATCAGGCTTTATGTCAAATACCGCGCGTAATCCTGCCTTAGAAAAGTTAAAGCCGACGTATGACGCATCCAATACCAGGAATGAAACTTAAGACCCATATAAACAGAAGTTTGCAAACCCGGACAGTCACTGCGAAAGTCACTCAAACGTTGCTCTACGTTAAATGCCCGTCGGTTACAGTACCGATATTGTTTATTAAAACAATTTAAAAGTATTGATCAAAATTTTCTAATGTTACGCTATGAGATGCAGTAATAATTAATTTTATGGGAAATAAGCAAACTTAATTTTTTTTATTTTACTAATATTATATTACACAGTTAGTTATTAAGAAAGCATCGAAGTTATGCGTAGACCTATATGTTTATACTGTTGAGTAAACTTGTTTTCCCCACAATATTTACTATCCCTTTAATTTAATATCGGAGAGTCGTTCTTTCCTCAAGTTTAAGAAGTACTAAAACTGAAGGGAAGTGTCGTGAAAGGCGGAGTGTATTGTTAAAAGATTCTCGGCTCTAAAAAAAGTCCCCCTCAATGCTTTTCCCTGTCCAAGATAAGCTGAGTCGCTATTTCATAGCCTAGCCTCTTTTTTTCTGCCAAGGTGATATGACCGAAGATCGTAATTTGTGCTGTTACGCTTCGTGTTTTTTCTTATGTAACATGCACATGCTACCACTTTTAAGTTAGGTAATATTATTTTCCCCCGAAAACAACCCCAGTAAAAAAGCAGAGTTCAATATTTTATAGTATAAAACGATCTTTTTGAATCTTATATCATTTCTTAGCGTCCTTTTATATTCCAAACTAAAATCATGATTCCATCTGGTTTGTAATTAACTCACTCAAAGTGCTTCATTGTTTTATGATAATATAATTGAATAAATTTACGTCTTGCAATTTTACTTGTTGCAATAATAGCTGTAGTAGTATTGATTTTTTACGCGTACATATTAAATTTTCTTAAGAAATTAACTGTATATTTTGTGTTAATTTTCTTTTGTCGTACTATTTGAAACACGGGAACAAAATTTTTAATTAATAAAAGTCATTTAACATTTGTTTCACCAAATTAAACTAAACAAATTAACGACCAAACTCAGCCAAAATTTTTACTTAGTTCATTCGACGTTTCGATTCATATTAACATTTTCTTCAGGTTATCCTTTCACGTTGTTGTAATATAGTCATTGAAAACATTTGAAATATTGAAAAAATGTACAGAAATGTAGAGGAAAGAGTACGAGCCACTGTCTCGACCACAGTTTGAAATAAAGTGTATTTTCTTCTCTAAATTTCTGTATATATAGTTCATTATGTTAAGCGTTTTTATGACTGTATATTAAAACAGTGTGATAAGAGAAACCGAAGAAAGTGTAACCGAAGCGTCATATGAACTGAATAAAAGCTTTGCCATTATGTGGTCATTAATTCATTTTATTTTAAATATTATAATTATTATAATTGATTGATATTCTTCATCAGGGAGGAAACATTTTGCTACTTTTATTTTGCGTAACTCTATTATAAAATATTTAATATTTCAATGTACACTTAAAAGTTATGGACTTTCAGCAGTACAAATGGAAATGTTTATCAAAATTGCATTAGGGGAATCAAGTCAATCTGGAAGAAAATCCGATGGTTATTTTAATTTACTTAGATTGAAATTAAAGGACAATTTATTTCGGTTAACAGGTTGCATGAAGGTGTTGTGGGGACTGGCTACTCTCCTTTAATGACAGATGAAGAGTTATTGAAAACGGGGGATGAATCAATTCCAGGATGTTAATATTTCCATACCATTTTCCCCCTCAATGTTAGCCAATTGAGGTTATGAAGAGGCTAATTAGAACTCATTAGAGGAAAATTTTCTGTGAAAGGAATGGGGACTGGAAATAAAAGGAGAGAGTGAGTCTTGATGCTTTAATCCAAGAAATATTTTCAACGACCTATTTCATTAAAGCACTTAGTATTTATAATGAGAAATCAGGTTACCTTTCTTAAACCTCCCATCTATACATTGCAGTCAATTAATTTCAGTAATTAGCAGATCATTAAACCCTATTGTTTTTGTTTATTACAATGTAATAATTATATATTGTTACATTATTGATCCCTCTTGAGATTTAATAAGAAAAAATATTAAAATATAAATTTCCGACAGTTTTAACACTTTAATTTCATTTCAAGAAATGTTTTTCTAAGCTTTCCTTAACATTTTTTTTCGTCATTTTAGTCATGAAAATTGTGTGTTGTATTTTTGTGATAATAGAATCGTAAAAATATTTATTATGTAAGAGAAATTTGCAATATTTTCTGTCAGGATGAGAATATTAGCAATAACTTTCAAGGCCAACCTAATGACATAATGAATGTACGAAAAAGTTATTGATTGATTAATAAAATATTGTTTAAATCATTATAAAATGAGATAAAATGATATTATTTATTATAAATAGACCAAAAAATATAATATTTAAAGCGAAACTATATGCTTGAAGGCTCAGTACCAAGTACAGACTGTCAACTTAGAGTTTTAAGATAATAAAAATTTACAACAAAAACTGCCATTATTGGTTTCAAAAATTATTTAAAAGATTAATTGAAGCCATGACCAAACACTCATATATTCTAAATTTTATTCTGTTGACGTGAATGTAATGGTTTAAATAGTATGATGATGACAGCAGAATACTTTCCGGATCAATAAATTTACAGTTGCCTTAGAGAATAATTGTGTTCTATCACAGCCTAAAGAGTGTGCCGCAACAGTTAATGTTAGTTATCTTTAGTAGTAAAGTCTTCTTTTTATTGCTGGAGTCTTATTTATCAACGCTTATCTCAGCCTGCGATACCTTTAAACCTTTGCCATCGTTCTTCTTCCCCTTAAGCGAACTCCAGTAAAAGGGTAGCAAGCGGCATTTGTATCCAGAAAAAGGCCTTAATGTAAACATGATTAAGCTGGAATCAGCTCAGTAAAGTGGATGTGAGAGTGAGATTGAAAATAATGTAAACTTTTGACCTTCTCCCACCCTACTTGCTCCCTGTTCAGCTCACTACCACATTCCTCCCCCTTAAGTCATTCAGCATTCACAAAGAAAAAACCCTTACTCCTCTGCCTGCTTTCAATTGAAACTGCGCCTCAACGGTTGAGGCAAATGAAAAATATATTTATGCGGCCAGTTGTGCAGGTCTTGTTAGCAGACGAGAGGTAATTCTAGGGCTCAAACAAGCTCGGCATGTCATTCAAGACTCCTTTGCAGAAACAATTCACCTCTCTAACGGAGGCAAAAACTATGCATTTGGAAAAGACGTGAGCTTAATATATTTGTCATTCTTCCCATAGCCTATTCTTTTAGTTACAGACACATACTTCCTTTCTATTGTTGCAAATTTATACATCATAACTCGAAGAGAATTTACAAAAATAATGGATGTTAAAAGTACGGAGATTGCAGATACTACTATAACTGATTTACTCATCATAACCAAGTAGATAGCAGACGAGGATTTAGATTTTTTATTCAACCCATTAGTCCTCGGTCGAGGAAATAGAATACGTCAAATATAATATTACAAGTAAATTTACAATTAAGTTTTGAGGACAATAAGAGAAAATATAACAATATTAATCTTCAATTTTTCTGTCGACGGAAGAGGCAGCAGAAAATCATGCGTAGATGCCCGTCGAACATGAAAAATATATTCAGTCCGCAGTTAAATTTTAGTAGAGTATAGTTGTAAAATATTAGGAGAATTTGATACAACAGAAAACTATTTTAGTCCTTCCTATCTACGAACTCTTTCAGCGAATAATACGCTCCATTGGGTGACCACACATGAGCAGATATCATCGGCAGATCTGATAGGCCGACCAATCGCCGGATTGGAGGGCAGATATTTGTCTGAACGATCAAATCTGCGTTGCGTCTTCGCATACAGATCGGATCTGAACAATTGATGGTCATCAAGCGCTGAAAATCAGTCAGAATCAGATTTACGTGGATGTATCGTGTCAGATTTGTAATAGCTACCTTATTTTATCATAATAGAAGTTTTATAGTGTCAATTATTGGATACATGGTATTAAATGAGCCAGAATTTATTAAAATTCGAAAATATTATATACTTTGATGTCAACAACCAAACTTTTATAAGCAACCTTTCTTCAACTACAAATAAAAAAAATTTATGCGGTCCGCGTATAAGAAATTTTAAAATAATAACGGCGACAGATACAAATCATCTCTGTTTTAACGAATTGAATAAATTATGTTTAATATTTTAACACGTATCTCTGCTACTCAGTTTCCGAAATACGGATTATGCCAAGAATATAAAGCCCAAAATGCTTCAATGTTTTCCACTCGTATTTAAAATATGATTCCATAAATACATAACAAACCAATCTCTCTTTAATTGATTGACTCCTGATATGTCTCAGTTAAATACACGAATTTATCACGACATTTTATAAATACAACATTTGTAACTCATAAATTATTATGAATTTATTTTGGGATAGAGAGGTATAATGTACTTAGTTTACTTAATGAACTTTAATTGAATTTAAAGTATTAATAGAAATTAAATAAGATAAAATCTATTAGTGAAGACAACTTGTCATCTGGCAGACGACAAATATACGATAATCTGCACAAATCTCGATCGTAAGATAATTGTCGGAAGACCTACACTAACGTGTAAGCGACCTTCAGATTTCGCGGCAGATTTCTTAAATCTGCCAGATATCTGCCACAATATCTGCTCGTGTGTGGTCACTCATTCATTAACAGAGATTTACAACTCTTTTTAAATAAATTTTGAACCTTTAAAGTTTTTATTCCCTCCGGTAGAGTATTGTATAGATGTATGCCGGAATAGCGAATGCTTGTTTCAAAAAAGGCTTAGATGATGTTTTTTAACACGGAGTTGAAAGCGATTTTTAGTGTTGTGTAAATGACTAGAATTATTTAGTGCACATAGGTTGACGTTGCCACATACAAATTTTAAAATTTCTAGAATATACTTAAAAGGCAAGTTTGTAATTCAAAGTTCACGAAACAAAGGCTTGCAACTGGTATTCCAGTCCGCACCACATATTGTTATCACGGACCGCTTTTGTAGTTTAAATATTTGAAGCGCGTGATGCGAACGACCACAGTTTTCTATGCCGTATGACATGATGAAATGAAAATATGCCTGGTACATCATTTTTGAGGAAGTTATGTCGGTTTCCCCAGCTAACACTCGTCATGTAAAGCATATTTTGCTGTGTTTTACCGAAAGATATATATTTGGGATTCCATTTCAAATTATTGCCAATCAGCAGACCAAAAATGTGCTTGATCTGAAATCTTTTCCATATTAGTAGCTAAACTGTTTGTGCTTATAGTGTGAAATTATGGAATTTTGTTTTCTATAGATAAAGAGAAAATTTGTTTGCAGTAAACCAGAGATTCAGACGGCACAATCACACTATCTTCTTTGTCGCATAGATTCAGTCTCTGTCAGTGATTACCAAATTTGTGTCGTCAGCGTAGAGGACCTAAATAATTCGGTAAATCATTAATGGATATGATGAAAAGTAATGGTCCCAAAATTGAGCCCTGAGGGAGACCACAGGTAATTGTTTCCCAATCTGACATACTTATTTCCATCCGAGTTTTCAATCGCAACTTTTTGGTGCCTATTTTTCAAGTAAGATGTCAGTAAATGAAAGGTTAACTCCTCTGACTGCACAGAAATATAATTTTCTGAGTAGAATATCATGATCTACTGAATAAAACACTTTCGTGTGGTCAGAAAAAACTACAGTCACCTTAAGTCATTCATCGAATGCATCATGAACACATTTAATGAAGTCGTATTAACCATGCTGCGATGCGATGTGGAAATAAGTTTAAAATTTGAAAGAATATTTGCCATGCTCATATGTATAGCTTTCTCAAGAATTTTGGAGAATATTGGCAAGAGGGAAATTAGGCGATAATTTGAGACGTCCGTTGTAGCGCCTTTTAGAGCATCTGAAAATATACTAGAGGAAAAGCACAGGCTAGTTCCGTGGAGGGGTGAAAGTGAACCCCTTGAGGTGACACAAACAAATGTCGTTAAGATGCTCCAATACAGTGACAAATTTAGTTAACATAATTAGGTAGGAGCGAGAATGACACAAGCCTTTTCAAGCACGATTAGCTTATATGATTATTTTGATTATTCGACAAATTGTAATATCATATAGAGTAAGTCAATTTTTTTTAAATGTAGCTGGACGTTTCAGAGTTACTTTGCGTCTTTTTCTAACAGCATTTGATCATAAATACAATACTTAAAATTATAGACAGGGTAGCGTCTAGATATTTTTTTCTCTGTGTAATAATCACATTAAAGTTTGCCTGAAAACTAAGCTCGCATTATTAATCATTAATGTAATAAAACGTTAAATATGTATCATGATTTTATTTCCTCCTATAGTCGACCCTTTATTTGATCATTTATTTTTAAATGTTAGCGTGAATTGTAAAAGTTACCTTTCAGTATAAAACATTCCATAAAAATGATAATTAATTTTAAATTGAATAAATTAAAAACCTGTTTTTGCAGACTGCTTTTAATTAGATTGATCAACGTTTTGTCACAACATTAGGAAAACCTTCAGATTTTACTACAAAAATTAAACAAAATTTTACATTAAAAATCGTTAAAATATTAATAACACAATGTTATTAATATTTTAATAATTTTTTATGTACATATTTTGTATAACTTTTGTAGTAACACCTGAAGGAGTCCCAAATGTGATGAGGGAACGTTGTTAATTTTAATTGAAAACTTTCTGAAAAACTGATCGTTAATTTATTTCATTTAATTATTTGAAAATCAGTCGTTAGTTGATTTACTATATTTAATTTTATTTGTATAAAATCTGAAGACTTAAAATAAGTTACCCTTTAATATTAATTATGATAAACATTAATTTTTTACAGTCTAACTGGCTTAAAACTAACGCGATTAAAACATTTTTAAAAGATTTTATTTTAATATTAGATGGCTGTGGAATATGCCGAAAGCCTCTTAATAAAATAAATATTATTTATAATAAAACTTGAAATTTAATTATGTTTCTTATTAAATTTTGTGAGTGATTTAAAACAAGATTTTTCTTCATTATATTCATTAGGTTTTATCTAAATCCCATCTATGGTAATGAAACTATTTTAGTGCTCATATTTTGTCATCAATTTATTCGTCTTCATTATACTGCAGCAATTTCTTTAGTTAATACTGTGACGTTCCATTTTTCAGTTTACATTACCGTGAAAAACATGATAGTTAACGGGTAAGTGACCTTTTCACATACGTTTGTGTAATTTGAAACGGACCGACAATCAACGGTCGCGTATTGAGAGCAAAGTGAAAAAATGTAGACTCGCCCATACTCGAGGAAGAGTCTCAGGAATGACGTAGCCTCCGGTCACGTAGACGAGTGGCTCCGTGCCATTTAATTGTCGCTGGACGATGGTTTCTGCTGCTTGGGTATTCTGCACAGACGAACACCGGCTATCCGGCCACCTGCTACACTCCTGGGAGGAGATAAGTACGCAGGAAGCGCCCCTTTGCATGCCTTATCAGTAGGGTCAAGCGAGTACTCTTTAGGGCCTCACAAACGACGCCGACCGTCACCCACGCTCCGCAGTTCCGTTATGCATCGCGTATTGTCGATTGTGATACAGCCAAAACTGCCATGTGCTACATACTGTACTATACTATACGGTATATTGAACTAACAGTGGACGCGACAATTATAAAAATATGGTAATTATTTTACCATTAAAATTAATTGTGAATAATAAGAAGCCAATAGTGATTTAAAATTATTCATTTAATTTCCAAAATTATTGAATTTCTAATATTGAATACTAAATATACAGGGATTAATAAATTCATTAAACATTTCCAAAACTATTTATGAGTAAATGGCTAAATATATACTGTACGTGAAAGACTAAACCTCGAATTATATTTGTACATACTGCCGGCAAGTTACAAAACCGCTGGCCGTAGTTGCTAAAAATTATTCAATTAGACCTCCGGTTAGATGTGAAACATTTCAAAAGTTGATGAAAATGTCAAAAGTAACGTATCAAACAATACTGTATTTGAAAGACACGGCACAAATCTGTTCGGTAGTAAATATCTACCCATACCCAACCCAGTGTTGCTGCCATTTAGTGTCGCAATACTTCAAGGTTTCGTGGTAGAGGTGCAATATTAACTCTTTCCGTGCTGAGGTAATTTAGCCACTGGAGCAGCGCCAGGTTGACCGAAGCGGTGGCTGTGTAGTGACGTGGCAACGTCTCATTCAAATAATCTCGTACAAAATTGTGGTGGAGCGCCGTCTTATTGAATAAAGAAATTCCTTCTATCTGTTACAAGTTACTGCATGAGCCACAATTACAGTCGTCTAATATTGAAGGTAGTAAAGGAATTCTGATACTTCGGAAGCATAATAATTGGGAGAAGTATAGAAGACATAAAGAGAAGGTTTTGGAAAAAAAGAGGAATTTACTTACGACTAATATAAGTATAAGCATTAGGAAATTATTATTATTAATAATGTTCGTATGGAGTTTGGGGTAATATGGATTCGAAAAGTGGATGTTAGGTATTCCCTAAAGGGAAAGAATAAAAGCTTTAGAAATTTGGTGCTATAGAAGAATTAACTGAAATTCAAACGGGTAGATAGAGAGTTCAAGGATCTAGTTGTAATAATTGAAATAATGAATGAAGGATGTAAACGTGTCGATCGGGTTGGGAACCGAACTGGAGTTATCCGCTCAGCACGCGTCTGTTAAAACACCTATACTACCGGAGTCGACTCTCCAAGTCAAACACGTGATCACCTACATTATCACTTTAGACTCAATGAAGAACAGTCATTAATTACAAGCCTTCAACGGCGCAATAAATAACTTAGGAAGCAGAACGAAGTTCAAATCTCACATAGCAGAAATTGATATAATGAGTCAAGAAAGGCAAAATGCTAACCCCAGGACCTTATCTCATAATATGGCTGCTTTAACCATCTAAGCTACCGACGAAATTACTTCATTCTCAGTTTTATAAAGGACTTTGCAAAATATTACTCAGAGAAATTTCCAGTCAAAACATATTTTCTGGTTGTAGAAGGAATAATATACGTTCATTTCGCCCTCAAAAATATATATATATAGTTTGGGGCTTAATTATTGTTTATAGGTCTGTCTGACCTTGGCCGTTTGAGCAAAGTTTCTGAATCTGCACAGATTTTCGTATTATATCTACAGATACCCTTGTTATTTCCGTTAATTAATACAAAAAAGAATAATTTCAAATTTGATAGTTACAACCGGATTTAGTTCTAGTTCATATCGCTGATTCGTGAAAGTTATAGATAAACACATTCAAGCATGTTCAGATAATAAAAAATTAAAGTGAATAATGATTTTATAATCCGATACTAAGAAAATGAATATAAAAGAAACGACTATGTATATTAAATTTCTTTAATTTGTAAAATAACGTTGATCATTGGTATTATTTGAACAGGGGCTGGTATAGAAGATTCATTGCAGAGCGAAGAATTTTTTAATATCAATAATAGGCAAATGTTATTTTCCCTCACTATTAGCAGCACTCTTAAACACAAAGGCATGTGCCTTCGCTTTGTTCTCAACCCTTCGGGGCTGTTACTGAGAAGTGGAAACAAAAGAGGAAAAGGAAAAAATACAATAATTGTAATTGCAACAGTTTGTTGTTTCAAGTGTCTGAGTCCTTTCAGATCAGCCAGGGAGAGAGACACAATAACAGATTCGTTACGTTGAAAGCCACTTGCTAAGGAAAGAATAAATGGGACCTGGATGAGAGGGGCGGGGAAATCGAGTGGTTTGGCCGCACAGAAGAGATTGAGCCTAAAGAAATAATAATTAAATAGAGGGTGAATTGTAGGAGATTACTATAAACAACTGTTTAATTGTAAACAAGTACGTCCTCGTTTCGAGCTATCCATTAGCAAACATGTGTGCAACCAACTGTTTCTTTCCTGTTTCGCATATTCCTTTCATAAACAACACACCAGAATGATCTAAGATATAACACTATTCTGTTTATTAACTACGTTGTTACTTTAAAATCAGTATACATTTCAAAGCTTAATACTTAAGAAACGAAGATCTGAGTAATAATAAGGTTAATAATAGACAGTACTTTTTCTTAAATTATACAATACTCTATCGAAGTAACTACTCTTTAGGCCATAGACACATAGTTCAACATTTAATACTGCAGGGAATAATGGATAATTCTTATCTTTGTGAAGTGAATCGAATATGTGCGCGTGGGTTGACTCGTCCCTCCAGAGTTCTAAATGGGAACGCTTAGAAGGTATCAAAATAATCGATTTGGTATTTCGGTATACAATATATAAAAAGGATAAATTATTATTTCAGTTATTATATTTAATTAGTGGGAAATTTATAATTTAAAGGAGTATGTAAATAATAATGACGGAAATGAATTTAAAATCAAAGTAACATTTTAACAAGAGTATAATTTAATTATTGAAACTCGTAAAACTTAGCAGAGATGAAAATTAATAACCGTGATTGGGTATTTAGTTATATTATCCAGGTACATTATTAAATACTTGGTTAACACATGACTCGAACAGCATCGAAACATCACAACATGAACCTCTCAGTATCCCGACAGTCTGAAATACTCCAGGAACAATAACAGGACTAAAAATATTTACGGTAATCTGATGAAATACAATTTCTTTGCCACTTAATGTATGAACTTTTATTTAAATCGCATATTAAAGGTCATAATGTAACACAGCGACCCCAGAGTTGATACTTTTCTTTTCTTACATGCTGAAAGGGGTTGAAATTATACACAAATATTGTAAGGGGAAACCTAAAAAATTAAATATCCTCAAGAATTCTTTTTCGATTAAAATATGAGCCTTTATTACATATAACAAATCCATCAATTCCACCGCTCGAGTCGTTCGGAAGCTATACGCCAAGTGTTCATAGGTAATTGTCTCGTTTGACCGTCTTTTTTGTCGCCTCTCGTCTGAACCCGACGGTATGGGTTCTTCCGGAGCCAAGCTAGATCTCGCTGGAGAAATTCCCAATCTGTGTGCCTCCAAACGCTATCTACGCTCTTCTTCAGTCTCATTGTTTCAAAGATTATGAACTCGACTTGCGTTACACGTACGCCAACCGAAATTTTGACGCTTCACTGGTGGCATTTTATTATCACTAACAATAAATAACACGACGATAACACATAAAAACACACGAAACACTAAGTTTTGCTGTTGCAAAGGAACGGTAATTGAATACGAATGAATGTCAATCTACTCTATGAACACGTCTGTCCAGTCCAGTGGTTGAGCTTATGATCGCTACACGACAAAACTTATAAGTTGCAGTTGCCTTGAAAAGATCCCGCTTTCTTATGTTTACTACAATAAATGTAATGAGAATGCTCTCTCTCTCTCATGCTGCCGAAATTACGCTTATAATGACACAGTAAGTGGGATGAATGGTATAGGGACGGCTGCGGGAGTTTTCTCGCAGGCGCTTCACCCCAGAGTGACTACGGGGCTCACCTGATCATGTCGGGAATGCCTCGCACTCTCTCTGGGTATTTTTTATCAAAGTTCTTATATGCCGAGACACCTTCACCTATTTGAGGAGGTATATGTACTGGGGTCAAAGACCTTGGGCATATTGCAAGATTTGTCTGCTAATCCCATTGGATCAGTCGGCCAACTGCCTCCTGAAACTGGTGGAGACACGGAGAAGGGAATGCTGCGACCCCACAGCAGACTCGTCTCCCGTGATTCGAAAGGGCGTGAGAAAAGTACGCAATGCCCGACTTACCTGATGCAGGTTTTCTAGGGTCTTCCCTGCATCTCTTTAGGTGAAACACCGGGTAGGATCCTTAAACCATTGTCCGGGGGCCCTAGTCAACCCTTGGCTACCTTGCTCTACCATCCGCATCCCCCCTTTTCAATTCCCTTCCTATGCTATTAAAGGGGAGTTGCCTCATGTAGCCTGTTAACCAAAAAAAATAAATAACTCAGCAGTACATCGAAATGAAACATACACAAAACTTTAAGTTAAAATATTTGTTTCAATCCCTTAAAATTTTCATTGAAATCCGTTGAGCCGTTTCGTAGTATAATGAGATCAAGAGTTTATGAAACCCACATACACGTTTGATATGTTAAAGAGTTCAAAAGATATTTATATAAATATTTATAAATCCATTGAATTGCTGCCCAAATTGCACATTTATATTGGCTCCGAAACATATGTTCTAAACAAACTGCGAGTTGTAAGGTTTACCTTTGAACCTGTTGTTTCGATTTTAGGGAAGAAAATAACTATTTCGGCGCGAACGAAGTAGCGGGGGTTAGCTAGTATAAAATAATTTTGAAACTGGATAAATCGTACTTTGTATTGAGATGTAAAAAACAGATAACCTTAATAATAAAATAATTTTGAAAGATAATATAAAAAATAATTATTATAATTTATAAAGTATTTAATTGATATAGCTAAGCTAACCTAATTTAAATTTTTATAATTTAAATTTCAAATTAGGACCATCAATACATTTTATTTGAATCTGCTCAATTATTACACTTTCTGAATTTCTTAGTCGATTTACAATTTTATATCTTATGACGATTTTCATGAAATGAATGTAGAGAAGTTAATTTTTCAGTGATATTGCGCCTGTTGAAAATGACTCTGAATTTTTTCTCATGCATTTTTAACACCGCGGTCGATTAATCTTACTATTTAAAGTATTAAAAAACACTAGAAATTTCGTAACTACATGTACATAAAATTTTAATTGTATATTTTGGTCTCTTATTTTTATGAAGGTAAAGACGAAATGTGACTGGGTAAAATTATACATCATTAAATTCTTTGCCAAACTTTCATTTAGTCTTCAAAAAGTAAGATTTGGAATTGCCTGCATAAATCAGTTTCGGTACACAGGTAATGGTAGGAGTGATGGCTTTGTGTTTCCGTCTGGTCGTAGCCACCCTGAGATGTTTAATTTTACAAGAAAATTTATCATTACAACTGGATTTTATCAGGATCAGTTTATACAAAAAACCATTGTCTTCAAATTGAACATTAAATTATATTTTTATCACTAGGTTCTCGTTATAATCAAGTTAGAGTGTGTATTAAATTCTCTCAGATTTTGAAACTGTTAATTTCCAGGTACCAAATCCTTGGATACAATCGCTAAACCCCAAAAATCTGTCACACTATTTCGGTAAGATAATGGTATATCAATGCAAAATTTTCATAGCTCCTACCATGAGCCCTAGCTTATATTGTGAAAAACTAAAATTAAGATTACTACAAAATTGTTTTTGTTTTTATATAAACTCAGTTATTATTTCTTGCTATTAACAAATAATTGGTTTTATTATGCTCTTAAGTAAATGTTACAGCTTGTAACCTCTCTATGTTGCAGAAGTACCGGAGGGTCGACCCAGCATCTCAGTGGTAAAGGACAGGTACGAAGTCTCGAACATCCTCAGAGCACAGTGCACACTGCCCGAGTCAATACCTCCAGCCAACATGACCTTTCTCATCAACGATTTTCCTGTGAGTAGTAACCAAAAAATGAGATTAAATCTGTAAGTTCTTTGTTCCATCACTTCAGAGGATAACTGAATAAAACATGGCTTCATGAAATTCTAGCTCTGAGGTTTCTTAACTTGTGTAGGCTCGTATTATTAAGCCATTATTAAGCAAATTCTCAGTAAGCACTAGACGTTCTCATAACACGCTTACAACGACGATCGTGAAATTTATTTATGTCCTTGCAGATTCCAAACTTTCAATAGATTTCTTTGAACTCGGATTCTCAGTATTACATTACTGTGGTTATTGTGATTCATAACTCTTCGAAGGTAAGCAATTAATGTGAAACACTTTGTGTGGGTTCGAAAAATGATTAATTAAACGACCAGCTTTTTGCAGCGGATATTTATTGCTAAGCCTTGGTCGCCATTTATTATCTACTATAATTTTGCATTAGTACAGGAATGTTTTAAAGTAGCTTATGAATTTAAATATAATTAGATCCCGTACACTGATAGTAATTGGGAATACTTACAACCTAAAACAAAAACTGCATTAAGAAAGGTTATTTTAATGTTTAAAATATTATAACGAATAATAATTTCCGTGAGAAGAAATAACGCAGTGTCTAACTATTATATTGCAACTATTCGTAATTGAAAATCATCACATCAGTTTTGTTAAAAAGGACATCTTCAAAATTATTTACTTATATATTATTATAGTAAGAGAATTATTTTCTGTGGACGGAGGGTTACAACAATATTGTTTGTACATTATTTAAGGAAAAACAAACATCAATAATAAATAAGCGTACAAAAGTGAACAGGAATGTATGCCTTTAGGAACCGTGAAAAACTACGTAAATATCTTAAAATATAGGATATTTATATTTTTATTCATGTAAATACATTTTTAAAAGATTTAATTCTTTAAAAGGAGTTACAACTAATAAAAAGCAGGCGAAATATTATCAGATTTGTAACTGTTTCTATAAGCTATTTTGTTATTTTATTAAGAACATCATTAACCGTTTTCTGCACATTAATTACTAAAATTATTATAAAGTTGCATTTAAGATAACTGAGAATTGGTAAATTTTAAACTACTGAAATTTATTCCCTTCTGTGATTTAATAAAAGTGTTCTCATTTTAATACACTGAGAGTTATTTCCAACCGTTTTATCGGCCTTTTATTTTTGTGTCTCTCGCTTGAGATGTATGAGAATAAAGTTCTTGAATATCCATTTCAAAGATATTTGTACTAACTTCTGCGTCTTTCATCATTTTAAAAGCAAGAACGAACCAGGGTTAAATAATTGTAAATCGCATTTTTGTTTTCTCTTCGTCGTCTACTTTGGCTTCTTTTCAGAGGAAAATGTGTTGACGCTGGCTGCCAGCTTTATTTCCTTCAGACCACCTGCAATAACACGATAAGGTGCCTTGCGGAAAACGATGGATTACCAGACACAGAGATCCCGCTCGCATTTTTCACCTCCCTCAATCTTCTCCTCTTTACCTCTACTTCTCAGTTTCCCCCGCTCAGGTCGTCTTCCTTTCTTTGCCGAGTCGGGCTTGGCTTAGCTTTGCTTACTTTAAATTACGTATTCACTCCCGCGAACCGACTACTCCTTTCCCTGAAAGACAGAGAAGAAGAGGAGAGCGAGCGAGTGGCGGGGCAAATGGATGAGACAAAGAAATCCTGTCAAAAAAGGAGCAATGTAGCTTTTTAAAAACAAAGGTTCAGAACAAAAATCGTCTCTTGTTTGAATGTCGACATAACATTTATAATGGTGGACTGGTTCAAGAGGACCCAATTTTTATTACTTTTCTCATAAAAAAGTCCAACTCAGACTCAAATATTATTACCTTTTAATGAAACGGTCGAGTAACAGGTTTAAATGTAATTAGGGTTTCATGTCATGAAATATTTCAAGGTTGTGGGTAATTTAATAGGTTTTTTACTTGAAATGTTAAAAATGAATAACTGATTTCGGTCGGTATTAATTGCATGATACTCTTAAAATATACAAAAAGGCTGGAGAAACAAAATTTGTGAAATTTCTGGAAACAATATTTATACAGCTAAATCTTTTAGTCGAAAACTTATGAGCGATATAAATATGTATTCATTTAAATTATGTCATAGTATACTGTGTTCTATTCAATGTCTAAAGAAAGATTCCATTTGTTCAACAACTTGACCAATTTTAAGTAATCGAAATTGAGAGACGGACTCCGTTAAAGTTAAGATTCTATATGATCGTTTTAACATTTTACTGAAGCCGATGCAGATTACAATCTACAAAAAAAACATTTTGTTTAGTGCTGCATGATAATACTTACCCGCGAACACACTGATTGGTCACATACAACGTAAGTCGAATCAGTGTCAACAAATAACCATTCCTTGCATTTAAACTATTCAGAAGAATGAACTATATTTAGTGTTTAAATTCAGTAATTATAATATTTTCCCCTAAAAATATATTATTCACAAACGATATGAATAAAAATATAAAATTAAACTACTTGTTTCGGCCTGTAATTTTTTAAATTTTCATCGCACCCATTATAATAATTAATATGTATGCAGGTTCTGGTATAGATCCGTGTAAGTTACATGAAAATATGAATTCATATTTGTACAAATTCTTTTCAATTACTATTCCAAAATGACTTAACAAAATAATGAATTCCTCAATATTAGAGGTTTATGTATAACTTGTACAGAAGACAGGCAGCAGTATGAAGAATTGATGATTAAGAAAATAAATCCGTAATCAAGAAAGGAGTAATACAAGGATACAGTCTGTCACCCATGCTGTTTAACTTATATAAGGGACAGGCGATGAAGAAAGTGAAAACGGAATGTGGAAAAGGAATCAAACTGCAAGAAGAAGAAATAAAAACCATACGCTTTATCGACGATATTAGGGGAATCATAAGATGACTTGGAAACCATAATAAATAGCATGAACGCGGTCCTCGAGAAAGAGTTCAATATGAGGAAAATAGAAGGAAATCAAAGATGTTCGAGTGTAGTTTGAAAAACAGTGGAATAGCAAAGGGTGTTAGATCAAGAAGGAATATTTTGACAGAAGTTTAAGAATTCTGCTACTTGGGAAGCGTAATAACTAGAGATGGTAGAAGTATAGTAGACATAATGAGTAGGATATAACAGGCAAGGAAGAGTTTCGCGAAAAAGAGGGATTTACTTACGGGTAATATAAGTGTGAATATTAGGAAATCGTTGCAAAAAATGTTTGTATGGAGCGTGGCGTTATATGGATGCGAAACGTGGACGATAGGAGCTGGGGAAAGGAAAAGAATAGAAGCTTTTGAAATGGGGTTCTATAGGCGAATGTTGAAAATCAGATGGGTGGATAGGATCACAAACGAGGAAGTCCTAAACAGAATAGGGGAAAAGCGAACAGTATGGAGGACGTTGACTAACAGAAGGGATAGATTAATAGACCACGTTTAAAGACACGAGGGTCTTGTAAAATTAACATTAGAGGGATGTGTGTGAGGTAAGAACAAAGGAGGGAGGTAGGATGGAATACGATAAGCAGATTTAGAAGTATGTGGTTTGTGCTAGTAATAAGTAGATGAAAAGGCTTGCGCATGCTAGGTTAGCATGGAGAATTGCTTCAGACCAGTCTTAGGACTGAATGCCACAACAATAATAACAAAAGAAATGATTTCATATTATAAGAAATGCAACGGAATGACTTTAATAAAATACACATTCTAATGGAATATTTGTGGGTAATTGTGGGGCCTTCAGGAATGATGCGGCTTCCTCCGCTCCAATGTTCATCCAGTCTCGTAATCTTGTTGCATATGAAACGAAATCGTTTTCCCTCATCGTTTTCGGTTTCACGATGTGTTACTAAACCGGGAAACCAATGCCCAATATCAACATGTCCAAAACGAAGTAAAATCTCCAGTCGCTTTCTCTAACTTTAAACATTTAATATGATCTGGACTGCAAAGTAGTTTTGACCCATGTTACGAGAAATCCCAACATTCGTTTTCGACTTATTTACCTGTTATGAATATATTGATTCAGCTGCTTGAAATATTTCAGATTTATAATATTATTTAAAATAACGCATGTACTTTAAGAAAAAACAAATTTTTGTCATTCCTAAGCACAAACAAAAATGAAGCAATGGGAAGGTGCACAGCCCGCTAGACCACATTTCATCATCCGGCGTGTATATTAATTTTTATGTCTGCGAGAGGGTGACACGCCAACAAAAGTGGCACCGAACTGTGTCTCAGCAGCCATTACTTTTGACCCGTGTATGAACAGAGGAGGGCTTCTCTCTCGTCAGACTCTATCTGAACACATCTAAGCATGGAGAGTATAAAATCAAGGAAGTATTTTATTGGTAGCCAAGTTGTTAAGAATACGCCAGGAGACTTTGGTTGTATCAGGGAAACGTACCGAAATTCAAGGCAGGTAAGTAGGGAAAGAGTCTCTTGTATTCACGAAGGCACCGACCATCAATAAAAATGCGCTTCCTCGTCAGAGATTTCTCGGTCATATGCTAATACTAGTGAAATAGCAAATTTGTTTTGGCAATACATATTTATTTAGAAAAACAGAACGGAAAAAATCTCGACAGGACCTGAGAATCGAACCCACCTACCGGGCGGTTTCTCTACCACTGAGCCAGTCCGATTCGATGCTTGGACGCGATACGAAGCTAAGGTCTTAATTTATTTAGGAAACAGTGAAGAATGGACATTGTGTAAATTGATCATATATATTTTATATTGTCCTTGTTATATAAAATTCTTCCAGAGATGTTCGGATAATGATCTTTATGGCAACTTTTTTTTTATGACTGGCAGGATTCTTTCAGCGGTGGTCACATAGCATACACTATTTTCTTATCCTCCTAAAGGTTCAATGTGAAAGGTCAATCCATCAATTTCCTGCAAACGCGGCAGCATCCCTAATATAATGGTGATCTGTTTTGATTGTGGCCAGTCCAAATACCCACCAAACCAAGAATTTCGTAATAATCCTAGTACTGTTTCTCTTGTAAACAATAGAGAAAATCAATGGCAAACAATTTGCAATAAATAATCCACCGTACTCTCGGGCATAAAAACTATGAAAATACAGCGCTAAAATTAAATTCAGATAAATGTTGATCAGTCATAAAAATTTTATAATATGAAAATAATGTAATTACACTAACAACTTTAATTAAAAATTGCCGTTTTATATTCTATATTTTGACGTATTTTCGTTAAAGTGATCCAGCATGCATTTTTCGTTGATCAGCGGAGACAGCTGACGGATATGTGAACAATCAGAACAAATATATATTTTTAAAAAAGGTAAAAGTATAGACCGAACAATTAAAGTAATACATCTCTTGTAGTTTCGACTTCTACATTACTTAATACCTTAATTTTTCATTGTTTATGTGACAGTATTTGGGTCTTGTTATTATGGTTGGATGAGAATCGATACAGCAAAAATATTTGATTAACAATGACTTATTTTCGTCGTCCCCGTGCCACACCGAAGGAGGTTGAGTTTTCCAATCGTAGTATTCTCTCTTTAGCTGTGCGTGGTTTCAATACTTAAGCGGTCCATCCATAGTCTTTCATTTGCTTAGTATTTTCTCTTTTGTTTTCTCCTGCAAGGTAATGGACGGGGTAAAGCGTCTCGACGCGGATAACAGCCTGAAGCTGCAGCTGTTACTCACGCACGCCCACTTCTCAGCAGGAGGGAGACTTACCCTCAAGTGCGTGGCGCAGTTGGCAGGCCTGTACCAGGAGACTGCGGAGGTGGAGCTCGGCGAACGACCGGGCCCTGTGCCTCAAATGGGTAAGATATAGGAAACTGCAGTGAGAGTTATTATAACTAGTAGAAAACACGATGGGTCCTCATAATTGCATTTACAAAATAAAATTAACATTGATATAAGTATATGCAATTATATAATTTAAACATAAATACTTAATAAACAACCCTTAAAAATTGCAATGACGTAAGGGCCAGTTTTATAAAAATTTCTTAAACTTTAGAAGTATTTTAAATTACAGTATGTTACTACTCAGTACGAGAGGAAAAAATATTGAATATTGCATTTGGTATTGTAAGATTATTTAAAACATGGAAATGTGTTTTAAAATTCTCTAAGTAATTTTGCATTATTTTTTCACTTCTATTTTAAGTGTTTCTGTTGAGACCTCAGACCAGGGTTTGCGTAAACAATTAATGGAAGTAGTATTTATTTAAAAAAGAGAAGGTACAGATGTGTAAGTATACATATTGTTGGTATTACATATAATAAAGTAAAAGTGTTACAACTTTAAGTAATGAGAAACTTATGATTGCCTTTCTTTTGGTAGAAGTTCAATAGTTGGTGAAAGAGATGTTGCTACGCGTAAGTAGCTTTCTAAATTAGTACCGCTCTAATTAACAATAAGTATTGCCTAAGACAGATGTCATTTTACAGAATTCGCCATTAATTTTTGGTAACATGTCGTCGGCACGACGCGGCGGGCCGTATTAATATGCAAAACAGAAATTTAGTGACAGGCAGGAAAAATCTTCCAGGAATTCCGCATGCGGTCCAGGGGCCGGATGTTGCCCAACGTTTCCATAGGCAATTGGTAAATCTCATCGCCCGTTGGAGTCTTATTATAAGTTTTTGGTATGTGACTTGATCTCGTCCTACGCGAATGCAAATTCTCTCTAGCTTTCACATAAATTTCGTCTAGTAATTGGATGCCAAATAAAGTAGACTATATACCAAACTATATTTTATAAAATGTATTTCGCAGAGATTGAATTTTACATCTCTTACATTGCTGGCAATTAGTTTGACACTTTTTTATGATGTGAACTGAATGTTTGTGTGGATGTAATGGTAACGCTCTCTCTCTCCCTTGGATACGTTCACGTCGAATGTCGGTGCGGGCGCCACTGCATACGCAGTGCATATATAAAAGAAAACGACAATCACGAACCGCGTGATCCAGAGGGATATGGCTAGCGTCGAGCATCAGACTCTCAGGGGGTTTGGCTTTATTTAATTAATTACGGGATGGGGAAGGTTTATTTAATAATCAAACAATATTTACAAATTTTAACAATTTAATTTACAAATGAATTACGCGAAAAGCTCAGTCGCAAGGCTCCACAATTATAGAATGTTGCTTTTACGCTCGCATTCATACTCATTTAAACTAATTGCATATCCTAACATCGAAATAATTACACATGTTTCAAAATTTTCTATTTATTATTTCCAAAACTTACCCCCACTTCCTATGTTTTCGGTCCGCTCTGACCGAGGACCACTCCCAGGTCAATGACCATCCAACATCAAAACATTTGACCTGATTATGATTTCAATACAAATAGAGAAATTGATCACTAACTTGTAATTTATATTTTTATTATTTTTCCGTAGTCACTATTCGGCCAAGTATTTATGTGTTGGATATTATTGTACTTTATACGACACTATTATAGTTTCTTTCACCTTTATACAAAGTAAACGTTTACGCACTAATTAAAATTTTATCCTAAGGTTTTATGTTACAAAATTTGCAACTTAATGAAGCGTCCAATTTAAATAATAACAGATAAAAATGATAAAATTTGGGATAATATTTACGATTTTATTAGTCTATTGCTGAATGTTTATCGTGTATTTATCCCGTGTATGCTGTTGGTTTGCCATATATCTTCTTGTACGTGAATATCATTGACACTCCACAGTGTAATTTGACCATACGTACTTTCATGAAATAGTATACAGACCTATGTTTGTATGACATTTATTTGAATTCATCATGCGTTCTCATTTCAATAAAAACAATGGTATAATAAATTTATTTAAAGTTGATGAAATTGATTAATTATAGAGTTCAATATATTTCAAAAATTTAGAAACATTAAATAATATTGTTGCCAGACATTATTGACGAAAATGAAATATTGTGGGTTAAGTTTTATAATACTCATATTATACATAAGTAAAACGCCCTTGTTCACTTTCACTGAACTACAGATAGGGGTTTATATATTTTCAGGAGTGCCTTGCATTTTAGGCTGTATTGCAAATTTAGATCGCCTGCTCCACAGTTCTACATACATTCTATGTTCCGTACTCGCCACCGCAAAGAGTAATAAATTGTATAACGCCGTCGTTGTGTAATGGAACGAGAAACTGCGCATATTTCTCTACTGCTGTCTTCTTGGCAGAATCCAAGAAAATACTTCAGTATTTTAATAGCCTCTCCTTAAAGTTCTCGTCAAGATTTTATTGTTCTCATAAATTGCCTGACCTTCCCGTTAGAACACAGCTTGTCTTGGTGAAATGGCAGTCAATAATTTTATCTCCTTACCAATCGTAATTAAGCATAAAAACACATATACAGCAAATCACCGAACCCCATTTTAAAAATAGTTTTATGTTTTTCATTTAATAGGAAAATAAAATTAAATATTTACTAAGATGAAAATAATAATATAAAATAAGTAATGAAAACTTTTGTAATTTCTTTATGAAACATTTTGGCATTTTTTTACCTCTGAGGTCTCCACGTTTTCATTTACTTATATTTCTGCACACGTCTTTCTTAGAAAGATACATTTGTAAAGAAGATTTAAATAAAATTGATATGATTCCAAATTTCTATCAAAAAGTAAAAACCTCTATCTACTGTAATGGTTTCGTTTTGTAAATAGTTAAATTATATAAAAATATTAATTCAATTAAATATTTTTGGAATTATAAAAAAAATTGACGGATTTATTTCTTTTCATGCAAAATATGAATAATTCATTTCAGTGTTCTCTTTTATTAGAAACGAAATTAATTAAATTTCATGAAGATACAATGAAAGAACTATTGTTGGTTTGTTCACGAAACATTTCCAATCGAGAAAAATACTTTCTGGTGTTCTGCACCTTCGAAAATACAGGAAGCGGTTTCCTCTACGTTATTGTCTGTGACTCCCCTGAATCTCGGGCAAGTCTTGCTGTCAGTGCTGTAACTAGTCTCTCGACGCACTCTTAACAACTTGCATATTAATAAAAACCCCTCTGGATATCGTATTCCCTTAACTAATTATGCGTAAAATATTAACGAGAACTTCTTGGGAGGCTAGTAAAGTACTGAAGTATTTTCTTGGATTCTGCCAAGAACACAGTGGTAGAGAAATATGCGCAGTGTCTCGTACCATTACACAACGACGGATTTGACAGAGTCTGGCGAAAGTTGAGGATTTCTTTGTTCAGAGACAGGTCTAACGTAGTGGTTGTTGAGACACAGGCCGACTTCTTTATTGCTAGGGCAACACAGTTCCTCAGGTCTAGTCAGTCGTACCACTACGATTAATTTTCCACCACCCTCTCCCAGTAGTAAATGGAATTGTACACGCCCATTTTGTGGGCATTTTGTGCAGCAGAATGTCAGTCATAACGCACTTCTCTCTCTTTGTCTATGGAGTCGAAACAAATTTTTGAAAACCCTTTCCACCTTCCCTCTTTAAGGATCCATCCCAACCCATCAGTTTCTATTCTCCGGCTGCTTAATTTATCCCTCTTCACCTCTACAAGTGAACTTCTCCTGCCTCCCACCATCATGTGCATGGCGTATCACATGACCCCCAGCCCGCGGATTTTCTGCCTAATTTGTGGAGGGAGATGAGTCATTCAAAATACTCAGTGTCAATGAATTGGGCTCAACTAAATGTTTTTTAATCCACCAAACTGTGGATGTAAAACGCCCGGGTCGCTTATTGGCGCCTTGCTGTCGCCTATGTTTGTTAATGCCTACTGAGTGTCTCCAGTGGGGAATTTCTCAAATAAAATTCCGATTGTCACGTACACTCATTACAATGGACTCAAGGAATTGCGAACAGATATCAACAAGTTTTAAGCAATTTTTGGAAAAAGGGATATATTTAGCTTTCCAATTCCAGAATACGGAAGAAGACAAAGTAAAAAACAACATATTAAGATAACGGCAACCGAAAATTGAGTATGCGCTTCTTTATCTTTTACGATATTGAAACAAGTTTAATAAATAGCCTCTGTAAGCTGAAGTGTATATAATTATTACTGTTTACTACGAACTGATATTGGTATTCGTTAAAAATGGTGGTACAATAATCAGCACAAACTAATGACCAGTTCGGGTCTAGTGTTTTTCGTGACTTGTATAAATGATATGACAGCCATTTTGAATAAAAAAAATTTTAAGCGTATATTTAGCTGGAAAGAGAATTTGATTCTGTAAAATGAATTCACGATTACAAACCATTCCACCAAATTCCCGCCCTTACTCTGCCGATATCTTGACGCCTGCGAAAGTACGTCGTAAATAGAGGTATTACAACTCGAAAATTATTAATTAAGACCGTATAGATTCGTTCTCTACTACAGCGACTTCAGTGATTGGCTGTGTGTCCATTATGCCAGGTTGTTAACATCTGTGCCTGAAATGAAGACCCTCGCCCGTAAATACGACACTCGCTAACAATGCTCTACCTACCTTTCCTCCCAGCTTAATTGTTGTGGTAATGCCTGCATTTCGCGTGTAATACGGGCCGGGTGTAATTAATTGGATAATTATAGGTTCGCCGGAATTTTAGTGCACGAAGCCGAAAATTCATTTCCTCTCTACTCTTAGGGAAAGGCTCGGCTACCATGCCGGGAAGGCCAAACTAACAGCCTCGCCAGTAATTAAAGCTATTGGCGAAACTTCGTTTTACAATTAATGATATTATTAGCACTACCACCACCGCCATAGCCTCCTGAAAACCCTGGGCATATTACAAAAGCGGGAGAGAAAGGCGAAAATTCATCCCTTCTCCCTCCACCGGCAGCTAATTGATTTGCTTTAAAGGTGATTATCAGAGAGAAAAGGGAGTGGACAGGCTTTAGTTAGTTATTTCCACGTCCAATAAAAATAATTAAATTTAACAGCTCGTGTATCTCCACGTTCCTCTGTGGTCGTTATACCTGTTAGTAATAAAGGACACAATAAATTCTCATAGCCATCAGCTGTGGCAATCTTTTTAAAAGTTGAATGTTAGTGATTTTATACAGCGCTATATTCGTACTTTAATGCTTGCTAATTACTTGAAACAGAAAGTTATAAAAAGTAATCCCTATTTTTTATATGAATTAAAATCTCCCTATAATGTATGCTAATTTTCTTACCCTAAATTAAATATCAAGGACAACCGTTGCATTAATTTTTCGCCTTCTTCCTTGTATCTGAGACTCACTCAGGGCTTTGGCCTACCGGGTTGGCTGCGGACTGTCATCTTTCAAAACACATTCCGTATTTGGAGTGATACGTGGTCGGCGTATCGATTCTCCAGCAGTCTTGATCCCAGTCTCCTTAACCATGACGGCATGAACATTCAAGCCCATGTCACGATTCGAACCCGGGACCTCTGTGTTGTGAGGCAGCGACGCTAGCCAGTATACCACAGGCGGTCGGATTTGCACAATTTGATTAGTTCATTTTCTTAATTCACGTTTTCATTCGACAAATAAGATTATTATTTATGTCTCTACATCAAACTATTAATAAATTAGCTATGCTCACGAACAATAGCTAAAAGTTACGGTATCATTTCTTTATGATCGCTTCAGGGCAAACCTTAAAATTTGCAGGTGGCTTTGAACAGGTCCCGCTTTCACACGGTTTGGAGCCAATTCGTTACAAACTTTCAAACAGTAAGAAATTTCAACTATATTTATTGGGATCAATTATATTTATTTTATTTGCTTTTAAAAATGAGCAGTTACTAAATATTAAAATTTACCTGACGTGACAAATAAAACCGATTTACGTATACAACGAACCAACAATACAAAGAAATTTATTATTTCTCAGGGAGGTAGCTGTCAACCAACGTTATTTTAATTACGGCGCGAAACCTCCTGCAAAAATAGATGGAGTGAGAATGCTCTCTCTATCATGTTGCTAAAATTACGTTTATAATAACACAGTAAGTGGGACTAATGGTATAGCAACGCCTAATAGGACTTAACTCTTAGTTGGTTTTCACGCCGGCTTTCACACAGAAATTCAATGGATTTATAAATACTTATGTTATTGTCTTCTGAACTGTGCAAGATATCGAAATGAAACATACACTAAATTGTAAGTTAAAATTCCTGTTTTGACCCCTGAAATTATCATTCAAATCCGTTTAGCCGTTTACAGGCAACCCGCATTCACATTTGGAGATTTATATTCGTGTAACGAAACCTATCCTGTTGAATGTTTTGCATTAATATCTTCTGATATATATAGAAATAAAATGTTCACGAATATTTAAGTTAAAACTTCTGTTTTAAAATTCTTACATTTTCATTGAAATCCGTTGAGCCGTTGCGGAGCCTATTGGAGACAAACTTCCAGACAGATAGACAGGCGGACACTTCAGTTTTATAATTGGTATAGATTTGCCTACATAACAAACTTCTACTCTACATTAAGTTGGAAAGAGACATTTTATATTATTATAAAAGTAATATTGTTCTGGATTGTTGAAACTGAAAGTAGAGATGAAATACGGAGACAAACTATATAATAAAACCACATTAGTTTATTCTTTATGGACTGAGAATCAGATTGATTTTACGCACCTCTATCTATTCACTACTTTAATCAATATTTTCTAGAGACATTGCAGGTGAAGTTAAATTTTTTTCCCTTCGAGGACTTGCGCCGAAACTCGTATTTTAGTCAGGATTTTTGTTGCGTAACCATAGTTTTTAAAAAGTGGTGTGTTACCCCCTTACCTTATCGGTTTATCCATTTTACCCGAATTGCCATTTTGCTGCTAAGGCATTAAATAAAATTTGTAACCTATGTCCCTCGTTGTCTATAGCGTGTTACACCTTAGTAGTTTTACTTTCCCGCATTCATTACCATATCTGTATGAATATCGTGGCTCTCCTTTGCACTCTTCCCGATTAGGATTGAGTGTTTTATGACTTACTCAAGGTCTATGTAAGTTAAAGGGTAGCTCGTTTAACACTTATCAAACATTGTTTTGGGCGACAATTTACTGTAGAATTACATCACAACTGTCTCCTTTGTTCGCAGTGACTTCTGACAACCACCGAAGCACCGCGACTTCGCCGGACTCCCTGTGGCTCGTGATGGCCGTCGCCACAACTCTGTCCATCGTTGTCAGATAACCGGCTTACCAACTCAAAGATGCACTGGCGAGACTCATTTACCACGGGACGCCGACGAATAAATTATGAAATATCAGGGAAGGAGACACATTGGAAGTGAGCGTGACGACTTCATCGGCTGACGGGAAGCAGGAGCAGACATTTCTTTCTTGGAAAGAGAGCTTCAGAATTTCGTGGTGAAGTGTTATGAATCGAATAAATGTGTCGAAACAGTAATCGAAATTTTTAGTATTAAACAGAGAAAACTTAAAAGTGTTTGTACATAAAATATGTTGTATACTCGCTAGAAATATATACAGTGAATTATTAAAATGAAAATGACGAAATAGATATAGCAACATGCTTCGTAAGCCGCAAAACCAGGTATATATTTTTAAATGACCACAGGAAGAAGGACAAGAAACTGGGCAAAATGTGATCATTATTGTTTGATAAGAAAATTACTAATAATACTTGTTGGTGTGCCACCTACTGTTCTGTAGATTTTTCATGTAATTTGGGAATTTGTATTTAAGTAGAACTTATCATTTTCTTATTTTATGAACTGCATGAACGAATTTTAAAATTATCGTCACAAAATTAATTGTTGTATTCGAGTTTCTTGAAACGAGGACTGAGATTAGGTAACATAAAGAGTCTTTCCAAAATTTTGACGTTCAGTTTAAATTCTCAGATCAAATTATAGCTATACATTTTTTCCCTTCATATATATACAGCGTCACACCAAATAAAATGTGCCCATTTTACTGGACATTAATAACGATACACTCAAATTATTATGTATTTTAAATCGAAGCACTTTTCCGTAATGCACTTTCCCTCTCCACAGCAACAAATGGTGTTCCATTATTCACGTAATTCATCGAAATAATGACATTGGTCTGTCTCATTTCAGAAGTAAGGTGAAATAATAAACTGTTACTAATAAAATAAGAATGATGTATGTAACCTACGTCTGATGTTACCCGTTTAAATTAATTAAAATTCGGTTATATTCTATAATTTCTCGAATACTATCTTTAACAATATATTCTGTTAAAACAATATAAAATATAACCATTATTTTAGCTACATTTAAGAAGTTGATTTGAAAAAAAACCGTGAGCGTTTTTATATTTTTCTTCTTAGAGGAAAGTGCAATGCTAAATTTATTAATATATCACTCATAACTTCATGCTTATACAATAAAATAGATTCAATTTCCATTAGCATTAATATAGAATTACCATAACACAGTTTTTTACGTTCAGCAAATTTATAAATTTCGTTTAAAAGAACGACTACAAAAATTATACACAGAAGTAAAAATCAAAACGACCAACTTCTCGATGTGAGTTTAAAAATGTAATTACTAGAGGAATGAGACAATTTTAATGTTTTCATGCATAGTGTCTTGAACTAAATATTTCATAGAAGAGTACAGCATAGCTTCCTTTGCCATGCTCAATCTCAGTATTTTTGTATTAAATAAGTAAACTGATTGTTCATAGTAATAAAAATTGTAAGTTTAATAGTTACGAAGAATGATATGTAACTTATTTTGAAATTTATAATTTTTAAAGTGATTTAACTTGGGTGCTTAAAATTGTACTTATATAAATTGTAAAATATTTCGCAGAGAAAAAATTGTACAAAAACTATGTTATTTAAGTATACATTAATAAATGATAATAAAGTTTAGACCGTTAAGTGATTTAAAAAAGCTTTAGCATAATGTACTTTTCTTCGGAATTAAGGAGGAAAAAGTGAAATGTTTTCAAAAAATAGACGTGTGTATGAAGAGAGTAAAATTAAATGTTTTTACAAATCCATATTGTGCTATATTTACCCATTGATGTGGTTCCTGAAAATCATGTAGTGCTTTTTATGATGTGGCCATAACGTAGAGAGTGAGAAATTCTTTGTGTAGCAGAAACGTTATTTTCATAACTAATGTATGTACTTATTCTGACGAATATTGAATATTATGGTGACAGAAACGATAAATAAAAATATATTGTGTTACATTTATCGCATAAGGAATAAACCTACAAAAAATAGCGGTTATTCAATGTGAGTGTTTGCTGGAAATATATTTTAGCATAGTATTTACATTGTATAGAATAAATAGTAAATGACGGTAAGGGAACTTTTTTAGAATATAATAATTCAGTAATATTGAATTCTGAATTTTCTCGAAAGCAGTATTCATCATATATAAATGTGTCCTGCACAGCCGTGGAATCTACACACATACACATTAGAAACCAACTACATATTCCTGGCCTCTTTGCAAAATAGCCCATATCTCCCTCTTACCTTATCACTCGACCCTCAAAGTCTTAGTCTTCTCTGACTGTGTGGCTCTATCTCCTTCCAAAAGACACCGCTCTGCATAAAAGTTACAAAAAGTTTAGAAACAAAGATGTATGGGACAAACAGCTCAACTAAAGAAGGAAGATAAATTCTCCAGGATAATCTTCACTGAAGCGTCCAGGTCGGCGAGAGAAATAGGCTGCGAATTTGGAACTGTTGACACCTACAGAACCGCTTCAATTGATAAGGAGGGAACTATGGCCTAAGCAAAAACGTATGCACTACTCGTGTTAACCAATTTCTGTGAGGAACCACCCAATGCGAACACCCTTTTTCTGATTCCCTCGCCACCATCAGTTCACTAAAACACAGTGCTGCAGGAATGAAAAAGTAAACCAATCTGTGACATCTTCTGGAGGATTAATCTAAGGAACAATAAAAAAACCATAGTGTGACATTCCAGGATACCCGTAGGATGACCAGTTGGCAAGAAGAGAAGCCTCGTAACAACTGATCATCGCGACCATCCCAGTATGTACCAAAAGGATGCTAGCGCAGCCCTCTCTGGCTTTTTGGAAAGAAAAGGTCCACGACGATAACAGGAATGAATACAAAACTTCCTACAGGAAAGGTTTCGTTGCTTACACGAAAACAAGTTTTAGTATCAAGAATACGCACCCAATACACTCAACACATAATTTTCTGTTTTCCACCTTAACACAATCTGAATGTATTGTCTACAAATGCTATTTAAATACCCTCAGTATGACTGGTGTAGGAGAAAAACACTGGCATACTTCAATTGATTTATTTCCACTTCCTTAGACTAGAATTCAATGCGCCTGTGATCAATTTACGCAATGTCCATTCTTCATGTATTTCCTATAATTAGGGTGTGAAGAGTGTTATTAGTGAATTGGTAGGTTTATGGGAATGGAGTGATGTTGGATCGGTCGTTGGACGTCGACTCGGATTAGCTCAGTTGGTAGAGCATCCGGCTGGATATCTGAAGCTCGTGTGTTCGGCTTCCTGGTCCGGTTGACATTTTTCCATTCTTGTCCTCCTTCTTAAATTTTACATATGCTTTACTGAGCTTCAATTGAAGCATTTCCACTTCCTTAGACTAGATAACGTCTTTTTTAAAGTGAAAAAAAAATAAAAAGCCAAAAACGAGAAAATAAATTAGTGATTTTGTTAGGTGATGACAAAAGTTATAGTCACGAGTACGACACATAACACTAACCAAGCGACAAACACAACGGTAAAGACTTTACTGTTGATTCGTTTCTTGGTTAGTGTTGTGTGTCGTACCCGTGTATTAAGCCTTTGTTATCAACTGACGAGAGCTTCAAAGCTACCTGAAACATTATTTGTATTTATTTAGTCTCTAACTTATTTTCTGTATTTTCGATATGTTTTTGCTGATGCAATTAAGAAACATATTAATAATCATTTTACTAGTTTATTATACTTGATACTATTGATATTAGTTTTATTTTATTGCGAGTTTCTGGTTCAAAAATCTTTAATTTGAACGAGTTTGAATTTATTTCTCAATAGTTTAGACTTAAATGCTGTGAATATTTGATATTTCAATGGTGAAATCCGCGTGTAGTAAATAATAAATTCCCACATAACAACTTAATCCATGTTATATTTTTTAATACGTTAAATATATACAGCTAAAATAAATACACTTGTTGTCGTCTAATTTGTAGTGAAGGGAATAGCTGACATGCTAATCGGTCCTGGCAATGAACGTAATGCCAAGTTTGAAGTTGGGGAAACGTAGTGTTACCATTATAGTCGCATAACACTCAAAAGTTAGAGCAGCTAACGGCGACATTAGCCGTTTCCGGATCACGCGTCCCAGTAAATTGAGGCAATCGCTGGTAACCATAGGAGAAACGCTGTCGTGGTTAACCAGCCAAAGCACTGTATTCAGCACGTCTGTTCAACTAAAAAACCTGGCTAGATCCAATGCTTCCAAGCACCTACAAATTAATAAGAAAATCAAAATTATATTATATGATTCCATATATGATAATTAACGATGATATCCGTAACCCGTGAAATCAATTCAACTCTTTCTACCAGTCTACACTGTCATCTTCAATAACAAATGATAATTTTTTCAAAGTGATCCTAGGTTAAAAAATAATAACTTGTAATGTTTTACGGATGTTAATTAATATATTTCTTCATTTTAAAAAATCACAAAGAATGGCTAAAATTGAATATTTTGTTTGAAAACGTTTCGTCCTCCAACTTTCAGGATCTCCTGAATTCTTTGATTAAAATATAATAAAAATTTAATTTTGCTGCTTCAACGTCCGGGGCCCAAAATGAAACATCATTTTCGACCCCGGAAGCTGCAGTAGCAACATAAAACTTTCGTTATACTTTAATTAAAGACTGAGGAGGTCCCGAAAGCTGGAGGACAAAACGTTTTCTAGTAAATAATTCTGATTTTTTGCCATTCTTTGTGATTCATTGTAATAATGTCAGGTTAATTTAATTACTTTATTTATAATTTATTAATTTGATTTAATTACAATATCAGATAGATACTTCTTTATTATACAAAATACAATTTCTAGCATCTCGCTGTTTTGGAATAAATAATTATCATATGAGTGTCTGTGATGTTAAAGTTTAAATTTATTACCTTTTCACGGCTCTGTCTTCTGTTGCCTCTGAATCAGTCTCACTGACTGTTACGACTGTTGCTCTAACGAAATAACATTATATGGAAATAAATGCATTATTTCCGTTGTAAATACATTACTCCACCTCTCTTAAGATTGGACATCATCACATTAACTATGAATAATTAATTTATAGCTCAAATTAGTAAGTGTCCGTAATAGACGTTTTTCCCTCAAACACCTGTAATGACCTTTCCAACAACAAGACAGAAGAAATAATTGAACAGAGGTAAAAAAAATCCTGCACGCAGCCAACAGACAGGTCAACATTTTGCGTCTCAAATAACCAACAGTGTTCATTCGCAGCTCATCCAAGAATTATACATAATGACAGTGATGCAAGGAAAAGTTTGTGACGTTCATCTGTATTTTTATGAATAGTATTTTAATTTCCCTAACAATACAACGATTCCAAATAATACTGTATTGCTCTTTTAATTCGATGATTTAATTTATGAACTCAATAATGGATTTTTTTTAAAACAGTCTATTCAAATACCCATCTTCAATATGGGGATAGAAATATTGCGTCCGTTTTCTTAATTTCCTATCATAGTGATTTATCCTATTCTGTATAATATTATTACAATAGGATTTATTTTCTTTTAGTGTATATTATGACTAATTATTCAATTCGAAAGGTATTAGTAGTTAATAATATTGGCTATTTCTCGTCTCGCTGTAGGATTAGGAAATAACTACCTAAAGGGCGAAATAAACCTGTGACATGTATAGTGAGGTTATGCGTTATGCGCTGTATTGTTTCATTATTATTGCATAAACAAGAGCAGAATTGAGAACCCTGCAAACATCGGATCGTTAAATCAATCCAGGTAACTGTAAACAGTATTTGTATCAGTTGAAGCAATACACGATAGTACAGCTTTTAAGTTCTGACTTTAATTTTCCTGTATTTGTAGTGTTTCACTGAAATGAGTAATACATGGGGCAAATGTGCTTGAATTATAAAGCTTAAATTTTTCAAATGTCTAGAATAAATTTTCCCAAAGTTTTAAAGTTGTATACCACATCAGGGAAATAATGTCACCTTTCCTACAAACAGATCATTTCAAAGTTGTTAAATTGGAGATGACGGTCAGCAATTTGATATTGTTAGAAACCTTATTATGACGATATATATCACAGCAATCCGAGCTTAATTGAAATCAGACATTCAGATTGGCTGATACAAATTTAATTTTTTTTGTTTAAGGATCCCTTAAGAAAGCGGTTTCCAACCTGGGGGACGAGCACTATTAGCTTGAGAGAGCGTCAAAAACCTTCGAAGAAAAAAATCACACGATAGTATTTACAAATAAATAAAACTTTTAACGTACCAGTAAAAATCGGTAATGAATATATATTTTTGTTTGGCTTACATTTTTACGCAATTAATTACAAATCTTAAATGTAATTCGCGTCCGGAGAAAAAAAAACTGAAGCGTATTGTCGTGGTGTCAGATCGTTTTTATCATGATTTCTTTCGATTTTATTGAAAATTATATTTAATTTCTATTTTTTCTAAATTATATCAATAAAATATTTTTCAGCCGAATGAAAAATTTCTGAGTGGTTAAAACGGAAAAGTCGACAACAATGAAGACATTTAAGCTGATACAAGTGGTAATAATTGTAATGCAAGCAAATAAGTAAAAGGCTGTACTGTTTTCATGAAAAGACGATACAGTTCATCGTATTTATCATTAGGATTTAAAAGTGATATTATATATGACTTGGAAAAACCAATGTGTTTGTTGTGTTCAAAATTTTTGGCTTCAGATAATATGAGACCAATGATATTAAAACGTCACCTAGAAACTCTACATTCTGAAGACGTTGAAAAGCCTATTGAAATTTTTCAAAGAAAAATAGGCAAGACAAATATTTATAATCAAACGCTCAAAAAATACTTCAGGTTACACCAAATGCGTTATTGGCTTCATACCATATCTCTTACCAAATCGAAAGATGTAAGAAAGCACATACAATACTTTTACCAGCAGCTGCAGATATGGATCAAATAGTGTTCAGTGATTCGTATGCAAAAAGATTGCGAAAAATTCCTCTTTCTGATAGTACAGTCTGAAGAAGAATCAACGATATATCATTCTCGTTTGCGTTCTCCTAAATTCACCATACAAGTAGAGTAGATGAGGAAACTGACATAGTTTAAGATGCCCATTTAATAGCATATGTTCGATATGTTGTGGAAAAGAATATATTAGAAGGTACATTATTTTGCAAACCCATACATGGAACTAGTACATCCATTGATATTTTTGGTATTATAGACAGGTTTTCTTAAAAAAATGACATAACGTGAAATAACTGTGTTGGGCTGTGTACCAACGGAGCTCACTCAATGTGCGTACAGAAAGCAGGTCTTCATGCAATATTTGGACGCACTGTACGCTTCACAGAGGAACATATCAAAAAAGATGAGCGAAGAACTAAATATAATTTAGTTAAAAAATTATAAACTTTGGCGACCAGTCTTTTGAGAGCTAGACTGTTTGCAAAGCTATGTGCTGATATTCTGTATTATTGTGAAGTTCGCTGACTATCTCGTGCAAAAATGAGTCAAAACGTATTTGAACTGAGGGTGGAAACAGCAAACATTCTCAAAGAAAAACAACATGAAAAAACACATTTTTGTGGAAGAACAATATTTTTATTGTTAAGCTTGCATATTTGGTGTAAGCTTTTGGAAAATTAAGCAATTTGAACTGAAAACTATCGAAAAAGAAAGATTGATAGACTTATCATGTGATAGCTCAGTAAAACAAAAGTTTCAAAATGAAACTGTGATTCAGTTTTCCATGAGTCTTAGTCAGAGTAAGAATCATTGTATTGCGAGGAAATGTAAGTGTTTCTACCATTTATAACGTTGTATTTATGTGATACGGGTTTTTCAGCACTGGCTGCGATGAAACGAAATATCGAGCCAGATTAATAGTCGAAAAGGAGCTACAATTGATACTCTCCACACTGCCACCAAGATTTGAAAAACTTTGTGCTACATTCATCACTTAAAATTTTGTTCACTTTGATTTATTTTAGACAGTACTTTATTGTAAGTATAAATGTTTATATGTATGCACATGTTCATATTCGTTTAGTTTTGCTAAAACATTGTTATTGATCAGTTAATTGTATGTAATAATAACAAATTTTTAAATAGTTATTATTGTTTAAAACGTGTCTATATTAGTATATCTATTAAAAAATTGTTTTAAGGGAGACGTTATAAAATAAAGTTAGGAAACCATTGCCTTAATATCTAAAACGTTAGTAAAAATTTAATTCAAATAGTTCTGAACCACTTAGGTACCATCTAAACAGTGTTTTAGTTACATATGTATGTATATATCATATATATATATATATACATATGAGTAGATATGTATATGTTGTAACAATCGCATCACACGTCCACTTAGCGCTCATTGTCCACTGGTTTATTCCTTCATAAGAAACTCGGAAGCTCTGGTCCATCATCATGATATTGCACGGACGTAGCGCTCTGGCGGCCGAATGTCAAGATACCCCATGACGTAGGAGGAAAGGTGGAAGGGAACGATCGTGTGGTGTGAATACGACCATGAGCAGAACTTCTTCTAGATTTGGACGTCGGCCTGGACGGTCGAACTCAGCCCTGAGTCTAACGATGCCCTCGGAAGGGAATAAGTTTTGAGTCTGAAATTTTGTACCACCTTTGCACTAGTTTCTATGCATTTTTAAAAGATTTTTTCTTTATTTTCTCCACGTTAATAAACCTTTGTTAAATTCTGTATTGTGGATTTGGTTTTCTCTCATCTCTGTCTGTCACGTAGCAACCCAAGAGATCTGAACTAAATTATGACTACAAAAAGGAGAGCTTCGTAACAATATATACCTATATATATACTGACAGATACAAAAGTTTTAAAACTGCATAGATATTTTATCCTCTCGAGAAAATACTATGGATTACAGGTACATCACCTTATATTTTGATTCCACAAATCAATGGAATGAAGTAATGACCATGCGAGAACTGAAGTTAACTTATTTAATCAGATTTAATTTTATTTTACAGGCTTTATTAATATATGTTACGGCTCGATATTTTTAATACCATGTGATGTCACAGATTTAATGGGAAATGATTATCTTATTACATTTTACCTCGAATAAAGAAAAGTATATTTCAAATGTAAAATGTAGTTAATCCAGTTTTTGGCAAAGGTGTCCGTTATACTGGCCCAATATAAGTATATAATTTCTTTTTTCCCAGACTCTAACTTCAATCACATGTAGCCTGCAATCGGAAAAAGTAACGAATGTCATGCCTTGCAATTTTTTAGTGCCAAAAGATTGTGTTTTTTTTCTATCTGCGATTCTTAAATAATTTCGAAGTGAATAGTTTTCTGACAGTAATACGTTTAATCTTTCGATCTTCTTCCAGATCTTCTATAAAGGATTGTAAATTTTCCACAAAATTTTCTATCAATTTCTATAATTACACGTGCCGCAGCACATTAATGTCCCTTCATTCTTTCGTTTCCTCGCATCACATCAAGATAAATGCTGCCATTTCCATATGGAGTGGAAAATGAGGGCAAAGGGGATGGAAATTTCACCTCAATCCACGTCAGATTCAAGTGATCAGGAAATAAATTGGCTGTGATGCGTCAAAATAATAGCGTAATTTCTCATTTTTGAGAAAGAATATTTTTATGCTAGTAATTGTTTCTCTTAAATTCATTTATTTACGGAAACAGAAAATGGTTACTTAAAGCTTATTTTTAATTTTCCATATCCTTACTTATTTCAAGTACGATTAATTTTAAGAAAATTAAATTCATAGGACAAGGAGTGGAATAAATCTATGAATCTGATCTTTAAACTTATGAAAATAAAGTCTTTCGTGATATATATTTATATAGTATCTAATTTTTATAATTTTACAATAATAATTATGTATTTTTTTAAAAATATGGAGCCATGGCAATAACAATGAATTTTTACCAGAATGATCAGAATGCCTTTCTGTAAAGACGTGAAATATTCTCTGGCTTTTCATTTTTCATCCAAATAAATTTACCAATCTGATCGTATTCTCATAAAATTCAAAGAAACACAAATTTTGGGCCTTTTTACGTTCAATGAATAAATTAATGTATTTATTTACTTAACATAAAAAGAAATATCTAACTCAAAATAAATACATACCCATGTTTTTGTATTATACCATCAATGTATATTAACAGCCACCAATTTGATAGAAAACTAATTGTTTAGTTTGTATAGTATATAATTTTAAAAACTTTGAGCCTTCGGAATATATTAAAATTAAATCACACACGTACCATCTTCTTATCTGAAAATGGAAACTTCGTAACTCTCACTACTACCAGTTCTTTACTTGTGTGATGACGTATTTACTATAATGAGTACAAATATTTTTTTATTCACGCATCATTTAATTAAATCATCGATATTGACTTACCTGACTGATGAGACATCAAATAAACAGGATATAAAGTTATTTTCCAAATTAGATTGAAATAAGTATATGCATTTATATCAGTTGTTTATTATGCACGTAGTATTAAAATATATTGGAAATGCCCTCGTACTAGTATTTAACAAATGATGTGTAAGTTCAGGTTAAAACAAAATCAGGGTTGTTTTATGAACATATACGAGATTGAAGAAAACCCTCCCTGGTTTCCTGACGGGTCACTTCATTGACAAAGCACATCGTTTCCATGCCTGTTCTGGCCAACGTATTCAGATGAAACACCAATACGTGGTCAATGGACCTATTTATAGTACGCACGGTGCTGGTCCCCTTGATCTGGATACAAAATCAACCTCGACAACACAAAATTCCTGGACAGGGCCATCGACAACACAAAATTTATGGTCAGGGCTATTTAATTACTCCGAAAGCATCTTTTTGAGAATTAATAAATCCAAGTTAGAGGCAATCTTTTGAATAGAGACTCTGGGTTAACCTGACCCTAACCAGCGTAACTAGAACAACTAAAACTCAAAACGCAGAAAACTTCGTTATAAAATATTATGTCGACTCTGACCAGACTCTATTCCAGGTTTGAATTCTGGCATTTTACAAACACAATCCTCAAAATGCCTGTATCCAGATCTTCCATGACCCCTCTTGTTTTCTATTTCTAATAAGCAGTATATGCTTTGACAAACATTCCTACTTTGATTTCCCTAGGTTTCTTGAAACAACCTACCTTTGTGTACTACATGTTACTGCAATTTCTTGATTCTCATATTTTCTGATATGTCCACGAGTTCCTTCATTCAACACTTCATTCAAATACGTGAAGAAGTAAATTCATCAGAATCTAACGTAACATACGTTTTCAATGTGACGTATGGCACAGTGGGACAAAATATATGATTTCACGTAGCGTAATTTTTGAAAAATTGGTTTTAGTTACAGGTTGTTTACAGATAATTATACTCTTGAGACTGCTAACTGTAATTGGATTCTGGGGTCAGACGGTAAAATAATTTTTTATATTTAATTTTTCATTGTTATTTTATGTATCACTACATGGCTCTTGCATTCCCATTTCAAAAACAATTTCTACACTGTCACCATATTTGATTCATAAATGTAATATTGTCTCCGTACGCGTGAGCCTCTTTATTTCTAATTCATGTAAGCAATACAAATAATAGTGTATAGTTCAAGGATCACATTTTTGTAATCCTGATGACACCTCCAGTAATTTATCAACATTACCTACTAAACTGTTTACAGACCAATAACGAACGGCTATCAAAAAGCACATCCACCAACTTTGCCTTGCAATCTTCAGGTGAAGTGTCAACTGATCGGCTACTTGACGTAGGCTGAGAACGGAAGGAAGCCTGGTCGAGCAACTCCCACCAACTGGCACCGCCTGTCCCGCCGAAAATTCTGTGTGGTTGAAGGAGTGCGGGGAAGGGATACAGTCCCAAGCCACAGCATCCACCAACCAAGTGGACCATGGTCAAAGCAAAGAGTTATCTTAAATACATAGAGAGGCAATGCCAGGTCTTGCCTACAGGCGACGCTGTTACTTCCATCCCTCCCCTGTAGGTCTATAAGAGCACATGTAAAAACAACGCTTTTTGAGTCCGCTAAAGTCCTTCTTAAATCAGCAAAAGAGGAATTTAAGTGGATTTTTTATTTACACCATATATTAGTATTTCCAAATATATAATGCAAAAGAATTAATTCAAATGGGAATATTAAAAATATTGAGCATTTTCGAAATCGATATTGCGAGTTGGATGCGAAATTATATCAGCCTATTTCTCAATTAAATGTTAAAAATATATAATTTTCTATTCGCAAATGTTGGTGGAGAATGGAATTGTTTTCTCTGGTCTAAATTATGATAAAAATGAATTTTCTAGATGCTTGGGCCGATTGGACTTTAAAAATGAAACACTACCTCATTAAATTATTAAAATGTCACCTTTTTAAATTAATCATAAAACATTACAATATGTTTTTAAACATTTTGATAGAAAAACAATTGTAAAAATTGAAATTACTAAAATGGTTCTTTAAACTATTTATGCATGCGCGACTTATTCAGCGCGATTAAATAATAATAAAAGGACTTGGCTGAGATAATAAGTCCGGTTGTTATATATTTTTAATTTAATCGAATAATTGACAATGAAAATTAAAATTAATTTGAAAAAGTAAGGTTTATAAATTTTAATTTAATAGTGACAACAAACACTGCTGGCTATTTGTTCGTTTCTCGTTTGAATTTAGGTGTATTTTCGGAAATAATCGATGATGTACTGAAATAAGATAGTGAATAAACTTCTGAACAAGTTCCCTTCAAAGACAAATCAGTGTTGGAGCGATCTTGAGCTTGTACTCAAGCGTCAACAATTCAGCGAGCATTGTTATACTCAAACAATACTTGACTTTCGACACTACCGTTAATAACATCAGATATACGACTTTATTTAACACAGGGAGCTTATTTGAACTTTAATTCACCTTTAAGAGCCATTTGCGAAAGATGCCAGTGTCGCATCGAAACGTCGGCATATCTAAATTATATTATAAAAATATCTTATTTTCCAAATTAAGATACTAGGAATAACAATTTACATTCTGTTCCAACATTTGCGAAGAAAAAATTGTATATTTTTAACATTTAATTGATAAATAGGCTGATATAACTTCGCATCCAACTCGCAATACCGATTTCGAAACATGCTCAATATTTTTAATATTCCCATTTGAATTGATTTCTTTGCCTTATATATTAGGAAATAATAATATATGGTGTAAATAAAAAATCCACTTAAATTTGCCTTTTGTTGATTAAGAAGGATTTTAGCGGACTTAAAGCGCCTATGAGCGAGTTACACCTACTGGCCGTCACGCTGCCAGCGCCTCTATTGCCTCTCTATCTATTTAAAGGGGCTTATAAACGAACAACTTTTTACGGCAATATGCGGCTGGCAATAATGGCCGAGCAATATTGCCCAAAATCCGGCAACTTTGCAGATAATATGTAAACATATGCCGGCAATATATCAGTATTTCCGGGCAATGTTGCCCATATTGCAAATACTTGCCGGCGTGTTGCTGGTGAGTTCGGTCCGGTATCGAAAATATGTAATATTGCCCGGAAATACTAGTTCCCAGCCCTCACTTAGAGGGCTCTGTAGCCAACCAGCTGAATTAACAATTCATATTCCTCATTGTTGGCATTATTCGTTCAGTGTGTTTCCATTCAATATTGGAATTTTGAATTGGTCAAATGACAAAACATTTGAACTCATAGATGAGGTTCATGGAAACCCATCGTTGTGAGACGTGGAGGCGATTGATTATAGGGATCGCCGGGTAAAAAGAGATGGCTGGGAGAAAAATTTGGTATAAGCCACACTGAAGCTTATAAAAATTTAGATGTCTGAGGACATACGCGAAGAATGAAAACAAGAAGAAGAGTGGAAGTGCTGGAGGCAAACGGAGCGCTTGGTTTTCTTTGGATGCTATTTCATTTATATTATTTAGAGATGTTCCAGATAGCGGAATGGGCACATTGCAAAGCCATGTGGAAAATGATGCTACAGTAAGTACATTTCATAACCTATCTTCTGTGAAATATGTATTAAGTAAAATATTTAATTGGTTAAAGAAAATACTACACACAGAATTTTATTTGTTAAAGCAAAAATATGAATTCTATTTATTTATAAACATTAAACAAGAATTCACAAATTCAATAGATATAAAATGTGTGTACAGCGAAATATAGGATTTAAATGGTCACTTGCGACTCTACCTTGTTCACTCATGAAATAGTTCATAAACTCATTCCTAATCTCTTTCACGCTTGTGCTTCAATTTCTTCCAATTTGTTGCAAATCAGTTAGGGTTACTTCATCACTTCACCAAGATGCAGGTATTACAGCTCTGGCATTGACGTCTTCCAAGTCAAAAGTTCCAGGAGGCTTGGGATGTTTTTATGCGTGTCAAAAAATTATGTAAATATACGCAAGTCATAACAATTGTCTGCACATTTTCAAGCTTGATATCAGTTGTATGTAAAACACGGACAATCGAAGCTAATATACCAAAAACATTTTCAACAATTCGTCGAGCTCTGGAGATTCTGTAATTACAGATGCGTTAAGGAGATCCTGTGTTAAATCCGTGGTGTATGGTTTACAAATATTGTGCGTTAAGGGAAATGCATTATCAGCGATAAATACATATGGTGTAAGTATTTCTCTACCAGGAAGAGGTTCTGCTTCAGGTATGTGAAGAGTATTATCTAACAAAGCTTTCCCGAAACCTGTATGCCTGAAAACTCCTCCATCGGAAATTCTACCCTGATATCCTACGTGAGCATACAAAAGTTTATAATTTGCGTCAACTACAGCAAATATTACAATACTGAATTTTTTTGTAGTTTATATATTTGCTTCCACTATTAGGAGGGCACACAATTTTAATATGCTTTCCATCCATGGCCTCAAGGCAATGTGGGAAATTCCAACGGTCTTCAAAGTCCTTAACAATTTATTTGCAATCTTCTTTCACACGTGGGTAACTGAAAAAGAAAATCATAATGATAAAAACCGGGGATTGAATTTTCTATAAAAATATGCATTGCTTTTTTTATACTTAGCAAATAGCAATGGTAGAGATATAACGTTTATATATATACACCACATTATAAAAAATATAAAATTATATATTATTTTCTTTTTATATTAATGATTGTGTGTTTGTTTGTAGACAGATCCCTTTGAAAAGGAACAGTTGTTTTTAGAAGCACTTTCACCGGCGTCCCCCGAACTGACAGCCAAAAAAATAGAAAGAAATTTTCTGATGAAGAAACAAATGCAGTCAACCGTGCAGTTAAAATTATGAATGATGATGCAAGGCAATCAAAAAATCATCATTTAGGGTTTGGGGAACATGTTGCCTACAAGTTGGCAACATATAATGACCATGCGCGTTCAGAGGATGAATACCGAATAAGTTAGATATTTTATGAAGCAAACCAGAAAATGTTCACGCTACGTTCGTTCAACAGCTCTTCAGTTTCACCGACATCAATTGTAGTTGAGGTGATAACAAATGATGAAATTTCAGAACAATATAATTGATTCATTGTATGTTACTGTAAATAAGACTTGTTCCATGTGAAAACGAATTTTCTCCCTTTTATTAATAGCTTTCCTCTATACAACGCCCATTTTATAGTGAAAAGTGTCTGTTTTCACATACCAACAATTCATAAAAGTTTCGTTACTGAAATTACAAGTATCCAGAGTAATAATGTCAACTTTGTTGAAAAGCAACTTACAAGAAATTAATTTCAAGTAAAATATTCAACAAATAACGAGGCCTAGTCTGAACTTACTTTAATAAATTCATTTAGTCCTTTCATTAAAGCCAAGCATACTTCTGGAATGATGTGCGAAATAGAACTGTCAGACACTCTGAATAAATACATCGCCAAAAATCGAAGTGTGATTGCCAATCTTGTTGTGATCGGTATCGCTTTCCTCATTACCGTATCCTGTTTTTCAATTTGGGGCACAATTTTCAGAATCAAATATTCAAAGTCACCCTTCCACATTCTGGTGAAGTTTTTGAATAAATAATTATCAAGAATTATTTCATTGCTCAATTTTAAAGGTATCTCTAGTTTATTCAAATACGGTCGAATCCAGGTTCTCCTCTTCTTTAACTTCTTGTAATTTCTTAACACAATTAACGCCGCGCTAATAAGAACTCTATTTTCGGCCATATTGCTGTACTACGTGTAAGCGGGAAGTGTTCCGGTTACACTGTAGCCGCAATATTGCCGGGATATACATTGCAACACATTGCCCGGCCATAGCTAGGGCAACACATTGCCGACAATATTGCTGGGCCATAATTTTCAGAAATATTGCTGGCAATGTGAAATTTTTGTTGCTCGTTTACGAGTCCGTTAAGATACTCTTTGGTCACGAGGGCCTACTATCGACAAATCGGCACTTCACCTGAAGACGAGTCCTAGGACAGCCATGGAAATGTGATTTGACGACGAATTTACTCGGAGCGGATTGTATTTATACTGCTCTTTGGGACACTTCATGCCCTTTATATATTGTCCGAGATTATTAGCAATGCATTGCCGAGGCTAAAAATGAAAGTGTCTCAAGTAAGAAAAATGGACCGCTGTTTGGTATGGAGTGGATCTACATCCACTTGTGGTCCATCGATTGTAGAAGACGGACGGAGATAGACATTTATTGCAAGTCGAAGCTTTCAGTCCACTCCAGAGGAAAATATATCGATATTTCCTCGAGTCTTATGAAGTCAGCTTCATACCTCAAGGTATACTGGCAGTCGAACGCCTTCTTCCCGCAGAGATTCCTTCGTCACTCCTTCCGCACTCCGCAGAGGTTTAACCTGCTGCGGGGTCGCTTCCGGCCGTTAATTAGTCGTTAACCGGTGTGTAGAAGAGCTGTGCCACGACAAGCGGGTTAAAGGCTGCATATATATTTCTGGGGGCTGGCCCATCCTTTCGTTCACAAAGTCAACAAATGATTGTTATCGTGAGCTATTCTTAAAACTTGAGTGGAAAGTGATAAAATTAAACAATTGGTTCTCTTTAGTGTAAACTTCGCCTGGAACAGCGGAAGTGAGTTATTTAAAACTGGAATGGCGAATTTGTGGGAAATAAAGGTAAGCTACGTTAAAAAAAAGCACAATTCAGTAATATGGATAGTTGTCGACATGAGATTAAACGGATAAAAGATTTATGAAGACGGAAGGGAGAGTTGCATTTCTTATAATAAAAACAATTAGCTTTTAAGCTTAACACGATTATTTGGACTTAATCGTAAACAAGTATCTAATTCAATAAAATAGAAAATAAAGCTCATTTAAAGCGCTATTCATTAAAAATTCAGAGATCTATGTGCCTCCCGCACTCCTCTTCAGACCCCTCAAAGGTTTACCAATAAAAATGCTTAGACTATATTAATAAATTATAAGAAAAGATTATGAGTCTATTTCGTAGTCTCCTAATTATTGCATTCAATCCTTAGACAGGTATCATGCAACTTCTCATGTTAATCTATTATATACAAACCTACTACTATTATTAATAATTATTAATAAATTATTAATTATTAATAAAAATGCTTAGTATAGGTCAAAATATTAATATATTATAAGAAAAATAGATTTTAAGTCTATTTCTTAGTCTCGTTATTTTTGTATTCAATCCTTGATGCAAACTTCCATGCTAACCTTAATCTACGAAAACCGTTTCATTTCCATGTAACTTCTACATCCTACAGCCTAATCTGCTCAACGAGCCTTCCTCTTCTATTATTACCCCACACACTTCCCTTTAATGCTAATTTTACAAGACACTCATGTCGCAAAACGAGGCCTATTAATCTACCCTTTCTCTTAGTCAAAGTCCTCCATATTGTTCTCCCTCCTCTTATTCTGCTTAGAACTTCCTAGTCACCCATCTGATTTTCAGCATGCTTCTGTAGAACCATATTTCAAAAGCTTCTATTGTTTTCTGCACTTTCTACCGTCCACGTTTCGCACCCATATAACGCCAAAGGAACATGTTGTTACATATATTTACAATTTGTAAAAAAATATTAAGGTGATGTTAAAATGGTTATTTCCCAGTTTAGTGATAAAAAGTACATAAAAATTAACTATTAAAATTGAAAACCACAATGAACTCGATCTACTGTAATTATTTATTTATAGATGAACCAACACAATTTCTTACATAGTTGCTTTTCTGTAATTGATTAGTAACATATAACGCCTATAATTTTTATATTAAACTACCTGGGCGCCCAGCGTAGCCTGGGTGTTTTTGTATATTAGCTTGGAAAATGAAATAATTAGATTGTAATCCTTGGTAAACACGTGATAACTTAAACGAATGACGTACGGTACATTAAAAAAATTGGTTCCGCTTACGAATGAACCGAGTGCTTTGCGCATGCGAAGCACGCTTGATAACTATTGCACTACGAAAACACCAGATATCGCATCAACAAAAATATTCCTTTATATGCCAACGAAAATGTCAATGAATACAACCGTTTGTTACAGGAACGCATATTTTTTTAAACCATAATTCATCCATGTGTGTCCTAAGTGTTTGTCACCTCCCCGAGTTATTCCTCAGTTTTTTAAGAACGTGTAGAAAATTTTGTTGGAATTTATCCACACCTTTAAACTTATATAAATAATTATATACATAAAACATAAAAGTCTTATAAGTTGCAGCGCAGATGACTGAAATTCTGTTGGTTCAGCTATAAAGATGAATTAAGAAGCCCAAGATCATTGCGATTTTTAATATTTGATAGTTAATCCTCGAGTAAATAAAAAACTTAAGGTCTGTTTTATTTTTTAAATTTCAACTACATTGCTTGGTATCTCATGAAATACTGAATTACTTTGCAGATAAAACTTCACTTTAATATCGTACCTTTAATCATGAGATTTAAATAAGTTGTAGGGAAAGAAATTTGTAACATAAGTTAGGTAAATGAGAAAAAAGCAATAGGTAAGGGTTTCACTTGTAGGAATGAGTGCTCTTGGTAACAAAACTTTGTGTACTTTCTTTGTTCTTGTTTAAATATGTATTTCTGGAAATATTACAAAACTATTTCTAATATTAAAACGAAAATTATTTCAAAAAAATTGTACGTATCTTACCTCACAACCGTTCTATTTTAGTTTTACAGACCATTAAAATACTCTTTAAACGTTATACTTTTGTAAATCCTCAACAATTATATACGATTTACTTTTTATGTCACATTATTAATTAACAGACTGTATTTGAAATTAATAATTGTGATACGTTTATTACAACTCAAACAGAACAAATGAAATTAACAAATTAGCGGATAATCAGTATTTCAAAAACGATTAATGTGAACAGGAATAACAAATTTAAATTAATAACCTGTATATGTTAAGCAATGAATAAACACCCCGGTTTAATTAAAAGATTCCTTCATTAACTTCATCATAACCGATTCTTGTACACTGTAATGATTAGTTATTATAAAAAGTTAATCAATTTTATTATAGTAAAAAATAACTTTTCAACATTTATATTACTACTTGCATCATTATTTTAAAACAGCAGTGTATATGGCAAACTTAACTTGAAATATTAATTAAATTTATAACGTTTATTAAGAAATAAATGTTTATCGAATGTAATACAATCTAAGAGGACGAAAGTCGTGACAACTGTAATTTTAAACCAGTATATTTCTAAGTAAGATATTTTTCTTAAGTCTACGTACACACTGTATATGTCCATGAAGTCATTTATCTGTATTATTACTAATTTTATTTTAGTCACCGTGTGACTCAACCACCCAAGTGCTTCTCTTCTTTTAGCCAGTTATTTATACAAAAAAACAGTTTTCGGTTCACACCTCCTACTTATTTTCTCATAAAAATCTACCCATAATATCAAGAAATCAAGTTTTCATTCGTAGTAGCTATCTGTTAACCACAGCTTGAAAAATATTGTGCAGGATTCTATTGATGATGGCTTTGGCCTATTCGTTTCCCTTTAGTGCTTTACTTTTAATTTATTGTTCCAGTTTCAGCTCTTTTAATCCATTTGACCCAATCAATAATTGTCTTCCCTTCTGCATTTCACGTCAAAAATTATATTCTTCTTCAAAAAATATAATGATCTCAAAAATATTTAACGGTCACTGGGAAGCCATTGGACCTTTCATTTGTAAAGTTAAATATTTCTCAGTTCTAAGCTGTAAAAATGGCACAAAAGTTTTTGAATTACCACAATTTTATCCTCAGGTGACATATTTTAAATACTGCTGTATATAACATTTAAAATAGTAATTTAGAAACAGTTACGAACGTTTCTTATTGAATATGGAATGTGTAAAGCGTAACAGAAGACAGAAGTTAAGTTTTCATCAAGCGTAATTACACAATAAAAGCACTGCACTTTGGGATATGTATAAAAAATGAATTATAATTATCTATACAAAGTTATTAGTTACATAATTTTCTGGATATTAAAAAGTCTTTCCTTTCTTGGAATATGACCTAGTTATAAAATAAATTATATATAGTTTATGTACAATCGTTTACTATCAAATATTCTGTCCATTGTAATCAATACTCTTTATCCATCGATAAATAGCAGTCGCAGAAAACGATTGTATCGTTATGTAAATTGTTCTACGCTGCCACGCACTTGATTCGTAATATTTTTATTAGCCAACAAATATAATATAATGGAAAGTAAATTGGATTTAAACCAGCGACCGTTTATTTTGCAGTTTTATTTAATCAACGACACAATGAGCAAATATATTAAAACAATTTAATTTAAAAAATGAAATTTGCGTAATCATGTTTTTAACGCGTACTTACCGGCTCATGCTCTACACAGATATCTTCTCTTGTAGTATTTGTACCAGTCGGTCGGCAGAGATTCGTGTACAGTATAAGTTTTCTTATGTAAGTTTCCAATTTCCCTCCATTTCTCTCTCGTCTGCCAAGTCTTCCTCGTTCCGTACTCCCGTCTTCCGCTTGAACGACTGTGAGACGTTCTGCGCGATGGACACTGGATGAGCTTGGCTCCACCAGTAAAAATCCACTGGAGAAACGACTAAGAAAGGAGTTTCCAGGGGGCTCAAATTGAAGTCGAAGAGCTGAAACGTGTTCCCACGGGAAGCATAGTGTCTCCAGTCTTCTCCGCTTCTTTCCCCATAAAACAACCGAAGTTATTTCCAATAAATCCGTCAAATTAGTTACCAATAACAGTACACAAATAAAAATATTTTAGTGAAGTGAATGTTTTAAAATTAATATTTCATACCCAGACAATTGATTCAGGCACTTAAACTGATTATCACTAATTTTCTTCACTTTTACCGACGAAACTTTCCTCGTTTAATTACAATTATACATTACTAACGTATTTCATTTTCAATATTTATCTAAAATTTGTCTTTTCTTAATCTATAATAAAATAATTTTTTAATTATAAATAACCTAAGACTTATAGAACGAAGTATTACAATTACTTTAATTCATTAATATTAATAGGAGATTCCCATTACTTGATTCAATTATAAGATTACAATAAGCCTACTTATTTTCTTAAGTTATCATATTTTTAATTTCATGAAATATTCAATTTCATAGATGGAAGGCTAAGGAAAACTTTTATTAATGCGTTATAGAAAAATAATAATAAGAGATTCTCAGAAGTTTATGACTTATATGTCCGTCAGTTAGTAGATGTGGATATGCTTAGCGTATTCCATCCTTGTCCTCTTACCCCTCTTGGTCAATATTTTTCTATCTTCCCCTATTCACCTTAGAACTTCCTCTTAGTGATTCATCCAGTCATCCGATTGGATTGGCTGTGTCAAAATGTTGCTAAACATTTAGCAAACATCTAGGATAAACAAAAATTTTATCACAAAAATATATTTAAAAAATGGACATGTTTTAGTGGGTATCTAGAGTTATATGGAAAAAGTATAAGATCAGGGTGATAATGGTAGGTAATTAATGCATAAGTATCGTGTAGGTGTATAAAAACAATAGACGGACGCTCAATTAGTGTAAAATATTATATTGATTATCTATATTCATTAGCTCAATATGACATTATCATAAACCTTAATTTTGTAAATAAAACAAAAGTACAATGTACTTCCTATAAAGCAATATCTTATCATGAAATCAGTTACACGCCTGAAATTATTATTACGTTTCTGTTATTAAATAAGAGATAAACCAGGATATTGAGAATTTAGTGGTATTATAGTACATAATTTTTCTCCTAAGACATCTTTGTTGGTCATATCAAACGTTTAACAGGGTTTGGAGAATACGTGTAATGAATTTTTATTTTTCTCAGTTAATGCTTAAATATAAAATAATTATTATTTAATTAATTCTGAAACATATCGGTAGTTAACATTTTATTTAAACAGTAGCGTCAGTTATGTAATGAAGCGTATTTCCCATAAAACGAGTGTTAATAAAATTTATCAAACGATTTATATGTAAGAATCAGGTATGTGCTTTTTTATGTTTATTTACGCATCATAAAGATAATTTATGGAAAAAACGGGGCCAAATATAAATAACGGATCTTTCGTTTTTGTGTGGAAAGAAAAATAGTTTACAGGGCTTGAGACATATTATAAAAATTAGAAATCATAAATGAAAAGTTGTTTGCTTCATAAACAGAAAAAGTAAATAGTTGTTGTTTAAAACTAGATCCCACGAGATCATAAAATATTATTATGGTGAGCACAAGGGGAGGATAAACTAAACTAAATGGTGGGGTGTGAGTCAGCAAACATAAAATCGGTGCAAGGTTTAACATATTAGGCTGTTAACAATAAACGTTGAAATATACTATCACTGCGCCGCATTTAGAAGGCAGCAGTACTCGAATTATTTTGCTTTTTCATTTTTGAAAATCTGTCAGAAGATGTCACAAGAAATTCTATATGAACAGTTGGCCCTTGCAGCGATAAAATTCTTCCAAAATGAATTTTTGAAACAACTAAATTCATTCACGATAACAAGTTCCTATGATGTTTTCTCTTTTAAGATATGAATTGCCGAGTTGAAACGGGATCTTGATAGAGTTTCCCGCGTGAAGGACAACCCAATTTGCAAACATAGAAGAAGGAAAGGGCCCGGCAAGATTTTTGAACATTAGGACACACGTGTGCCCAATTTGTTATCAATGTAGTGTTATCTAAACCAAAAACGTTACGGTTCTATTTGGCAACAAGACAAATAGCATAAAAAAGAATTTATGCAAAATTTGTGCAACGGACTATCAATGCGGATCAGAACTTCATTCGGACGGTAGTATCCCGACAGTGTTTGTACAGTTTAAGGTAAACAAGAGTGATTTTATGCGACAACTGATAAATCCTTCTGTACACCAGAATCGATAAAAATTTCGATGCAGTGGGTAGTATCGGCGGGAAAGTTCATGGGTCAAGATTTTTTCGAAAATTAACATTTTCTATCAGGACAACGTACATGGCAACAAATGTTTTTTGGCGGTTAAAAAATTGAGGGATTTACACTAACGAGAATTATCCATTTCATTCCCTCGATTTGACTTCCCAGAAATTACATTCACCGAACACTCAAAATAAAATATTTTCAAATTCAATTTAGAGACTGAGAATGTGGACGGCAACTTTGCACGACTTCTGCAAACGAACAGTTAAGGTGGAGAAATTACACAGTACAAACCGGAAAATAAATACATTAGCACTAAAGAGGTCATATTTAAAAATAGAATAGTTATCAATATAAGGAGAGGCGGTTTCAGACCACCAAATTAATAGGATATATTTGTTCCATATAACTTAATTATATTTTTCGCTGAACATAATTTGTATTAAATTTCCATCGTCAGCATATGGATTTACTATTAATAACTTCTATTCTCGTAACCAAGCTAGTTATGAAGATGAAAAACGAACGAGTATTTTTGAGGCTCTATTAATTTGGTCAGTAGTTATGATAATAAAAGTACTCAAAACGTGTTTATACGTATATATATATGAGATTTATTTTAGATTTTGAATAATTTAAAGTAAAACAAATTTTATGATTGTTCTTCTATTAATGAAAGTGAAAAATTTACAAACAAAAATTGTCAGAATTAATGTTGTTTATTAATTAAATTACTTCGCTACGATTCGTTCCATTACTTGGAACCTCTTCAGGTAATAGAAAAAATCTTCAAGTTGTATGATATAAGATAGCACAAATATTTTTTGGTAAATTTGTACTGAAGCACGAACTATCTCCGAGGCTTGTTGTTGAACGACTAAGGTTTTAGTCGTAGTGAAGTAAATTAATTAATAAACCATTTTAATTCTGACAATTTTTGGCCGTAAATTTTTCATCTTCATTATTTTTAAATTAAATAAAAAGGAACATTACTAATGATTATATAGTTAATTTTTCATTTTATTTCACCAAAAATAAAAAATTGACTTTTTAGCTACAGAAAACTCCATCAAGGGCGCCATAATCGTAATTCAGATTGACGTGCATTGTGACATATAAAACATTTGCATTATTATTAACTAGTTCAATCAAATTTTAGTTAAACGTTAGTATTATTTCACGCAAAACGGCAATTTAATTATCTCGTTTGACAGGTTACGTGAGGTCATAATTTATCCATTTATTGGCCCCAAAAAGCGAAAGGAAGAAAACAAAATATTCAGAAGATCGACATAAACATTCTCTAATTACAGGATTATAGTACACAAAATTTTCATGGTAATTGGATGATGGTATAGTAAATCATAAGGGACAAACCTTACGTCGCAGAGAACATGATTGACGTGGAAGAATTTTGGGCTGAGAGGGGTGGAAGGAAGGATCCCAAATATTCAAAAGATCAACAAAATCCTTTTCCTGAATGAACAGCACTAAACACAAAATTTTTGTGGCAGCCACTGAAGGTTTTAGGAACGTCGAAGAGGAAACTTTATTACACATTCTAACTGGCAGTGTGTTTGTCCATTTATGGAAACTGGGGAAAGTAAAGTTTCGAAAAATTTACAATTTGTAAAACACATCGCGTTTTGCATGATATTTTCCAAAATAAATGTTGATTGGGTACTAAGGTTCAGTGAATGGGAACTATGAAAATTATAAATACGCCCTGGGTGTTATCATGCAAATCTATGCTAATGTGTTATACGAAAAACCTATACATCTCAATGTTTCTTTCTAAGCAAATATAAAACTCAGCCACTATTTTTTATCAACTGGCATTGAATGTTGCTATTTTACGACGTGCAAACGACTTGAATGTAAACCTTTACTGTACTAAATAAATTAAAAGCTTATAAGGATAAATGAAATACAGCCCAATTTATTTTATAGGCCAATATAAGGAATTATTTGTCTTATTGACCTTTAAACAATATCAGTTTCTGTGTAGATTTGTCTTAACTGTCTTTATTTTAAACCAAAGCTTTAGATTTGCATAAATATTGCAATATACAATAAAGTTATGTTTCAACAACTTTAAATAAAATGAAATAATACGTTACGACTGTAGAAAATACTTTATTCAGATGTTTCTGTCCCATTACTAAATTTTAAAATGGATGTAGTTTCTCTTTTGACATCGAAATAATACTTTTCCACGAGATTGGCCAGTTTGTGAAATTATGTACTCAGCAATAAGAGTAATACGCAGTTTCATTGGCGCAAGAGATACAAGTGAATGATACAATATTTAGTCACATTTGTGTTTGTCTTTTTGAAGTTGCCGTGGGTCTTCGTGTTCGGTTGGCGAATCTACTGAACAGCTTCCCTTCTTCGGGGGTTCCGTGGGAGACAAATGTAGCATTCCTTCAGGGGCTTGTCTGCTGTCACGCCAGGACGCTCAGAGACGCCTCCATCTATTAATATTAATGGATGCCTGCCGGAAAAGGTCTCGCCGGTAAAAGATGTGCCAAAGATTCCCGTAAACCAGCAACAGACGATTAGTGTTACACTTCGTAAATGTTTCTTAAACTAATAATTATTATAAATCCATCCTTTATGTGGGCAGTAGTTTGCGTTTAGCCTGTATTAGTATCCGTAAACCATACAATGCGTTTTAAATTACTGGTTAATTCTCAGTCGCCCGTGAGTAGTAATTTGAGACTGTATTGACACTCGACTGTCCATTTACCGTGAATACATGACGCTCAGCAGACAATGTGAGATGAGACTAAAATTTTCTATTGCAGAATTTGCTAATTTATTTGGAACCACTAATAGAATTTTTACATCTCATTTTACCAAAATGTGGCTTCAGCTAGACGGAGATATATTTATTTTTCCGTATATGTAATTTAGGTTCCATATTTATTATTATTATTGTTATTACAGAGTAACTGATGTGATTTCAAGATGCGTTGAAACATTGTACTCCTTTTATTGCATTTCAATTATCTAATTTAAATCTACTCCAATTATTCTCATGATATGACTAAATTATAGAACACATATACCAAATAAGTTCCAAGATATAAAGTCAGGAAGTCAGCTGGTGTCAAGTAATTGTATATTTGTTACACGTTATTGTATTTAACACTGGGAACGACTCGATATTAATTGACCTATATATTCAATATTCAACGTGTACTAATACTAAGGCAATCAGGTGCTTATTCATATTACGTTTTCATTGAGAGATTCCATCGTCAATTAACGATTGGTTTGCTAATAAATTGTAAAGGGAAAATATTACAAATCACACTGATGAACCTGAAATATTAAAGCTTCCTTTAAAAAGTTGTCCCCAGATACATTAAAATTTGTCTGCACTTATTTTCCTGTTCTGAAATAGAAGTGAATTTAAATTTAAACAACCAAAAAATATCTCAATGTATTAATATAGAATGAATAATTGTAACATAAGCTATGGAGTTAAGGAAATATGGATAACGGTTGGGAAATTAATGGCTTCCAGAAAGTCTTTGAAGTTATATCCCCAATCTGTAGAGACAGCGTTCATAATCGTGAATAAATTGATATTTTTCAGGAGGCTCTTCTTGTGTTTGTGATTGAAACTCAGAATAGTTACTTTTCTTTCTTTTACTACTTGAAAATACTCCTGATTATAAGGCACATAGTGATTATTAATTGAAAACAAACAATATTTTATTTACAATCAACATTTATAATTATTTTTGGACTTAGTGACTAAACAATTATTGATAACTAAAATACGAAATTCACTGAAGATTGGATAGCCATGAAGTTCAGAGTCAGTAAAAACTAAGAAACAGTGGATCGTCACTAATAAATTAATTATTTAATTAATACATAAGTATTTAATGAAAAATGTACCTTTTTTCGTGGTTTTGGTGTTACCGTAGGACAAGTTTAAGTCTTTAAAGAAACATCAGATGCAAAATATTTTCTGACTGTCATATTTATACTTTCATGACGGCAAACAATTGGAAAATTTTACACAGACTAATTAATTTTATTGTTGTTTATTGAACTACACTCATAAGACGTATTTATAAATGCATCGACACAATTTATGGTTAATTCTGTTATGGATATCATCTTATAATTTGGAAATTTTTATTTACGTTCATGTTCAGTGCACGACAAGATTGGCAAGAAGTCGACGGCAGAAGAAAGCGGAACACCAATCGAATAATGGTACACTGTTTAGCGAAATCCCGTAAATTTGTACTCTGTGAAACCAATAGCAATGTGGTTAGAAACCAACAAACGAGTGATATCAGACAGTATTTAGGCTGAAACATTTGGAAGTATCTAAAGGAACATACTGCTTGAAAGTAGTGTCAGTGTAGTGGAGTGTAGGCTATAACTATTGAATTAAATGACTCGTATGCACGGAGTAGAGGGAGAAAGTATTCAAAAACGGAACAAGAAAATATTGTAAAAGTGAGAGATAGCGGATATTCATTATTTTTCGCCAGTTACAATGCAGAAAAAATTCTGTTATTATCCATTAGACTGCTAGAGAAAGAAATGAAGTGACGGCGAAATACACCAGACCCCTGAGTCAAACATAATCGATTTTTCGGGTAAAATAACTTTAGGATCGGATCCCATTTAAATTTATCTGTTTTTCTCTAGATATGAAATTTCAATAAAATTACTACAAAATTATGAATTGAAATTATTTTAATAATATATAATGAATATATATATACTGTAACTGCACGTAACTATTTACAATTAATCATTATTGAAATAAATAGCAGGCACAATATTAATAAACACTGTTCTTGTCTTTCATGCAGCAGCGGAATCTTCCGCCCCAAATTTAAGTCGTACTTGAAAGGAAAAAGCAGAGCGGTAATGTAATTCAAAAGACAGACAGGATTAAACATATTTACTGAACTACTACCGAATTACAGCAAATATAATGAGTATATTTTGGCCTTTTGTCAGACCTTCCACATTTATGCAAGAACACAAATCTTCGCAATAACTGGTACATCAGACGAAAGTCAGTATTAGACAAACAGTGCATATCATATTTATCATGTGACAAACCACTTCCATATCGACTGAAATTAGTATATTCTAAACAAAAGAAGGCAGTCCGACCAAAAATTTAGATAATTGTATTGTCTCATAGATCCTGAGAAACAAAGCATCTGTATACAAAACGATTTTGAATTCACTGTGCAAAACAGTCATCTTTGAGTATAATATAAAGGTTCCAGTACAAAGTATTAAGACCAATTACAGGCGCTCCTTGGTATGTCAGGAAACATACTCTACACAAGGATCTGAGGATTATGTTTATAAGACACGATATACAACGTATAGCTGACAAATATAAAAAAAACACTGAACATAAAAGTAAACTCGGTGAGGAGTTAGGCTACAACCTAACATCTGAAACGAGTATGAACGAAATACTTCAGAGAAGACTAAAAGTGAAATATTCTAAAAAGGGATAAAACAGTGAATGTTTACTCTTATAAATTTCCTACATTACAGCAAACTTACTTAATACTCTGTATATAGATGTAGATTGTAAGTCATTAATATAATATTTTAAGCCTTCTAAGGGACTCTTTAACTGTATAAAAATCTTCATTAATTAACGTGTTTTTTTCACAATGTTTCATAATGATGCGCTTTTGTGTATCTTATATCAATATTCGAAGCTATGTTTCAGATTTACGTTGGAATAACGAATGTTGGTTTAAAATACGCAGTACGCATATTCATCACATTTAAAGGTTTACGCGCCTTATAAATTATAAATGATAACTCTTTATTTAGAAAAGAAAGTTTGATGAAATTGAACTTTAATCCAATGTAGTTCAGTCGGAAATTGTTTTATTCATGTTTTCCCACAAGTTTTATGTATAGACCTATCAACTGCTCAGGCTATTAGTGACTTTCTTCTTACGATTTGGAAAAACTACAACTTAGGTGTTTTTTTTTACTTTAAAATTTGCAATAAAAAAAGTGAGCATATAAATTTATTAAAAAACGACGCTTAGTCTCCTTTTTGATACTTCCTCAGATGTAAAAATTTATTACAGGTGCTCCTTTCGGCATGTATATTATCATTTCGGCTGTAACCGTCGCTGGAGATAGTCCGCGACTTAAAATTAATCACAAATAATTCATGCAATTTTTCGCATGTACAATCGAAAAGGAATCGTACTGCAAGGAAAATAAATAAAAACCTTACTCTTTGCAGACGATATTGTAGTATTAGTGGAGTAAGAAGAAGACATGGAAACCATAATAAATGGCATGAACGTGGTCCTGGAGAAATAATTCAATATGAGGATTAATAGAGGGAAAACCAAGGTAATGGAGTATAGTATGGGAAGCAGTGGAATAACAAAGGGTGTTAAATTGGGGATGGATATTTTGACGGAAGTTAAGGAATTCTGCTACTTGGGAAGCGTAATAACTAGGGATGGTAGAAGTATAGTAGACATAAAGAGTAGGATAGCACAGGCAAGGAAGGCTTTCGTGAAAAGAGGAATTTACATACGGATAATATATAGGAGAATATTAGGAAATCGTTGCTGAAAACTTCACGGTTAACCAACCGGGTCAGGTATTTAAAAGAACACAACGTTTCTGCGGCCATCTTCTGCCGCCGTCTACGTTCATTAGTTGCTAAAAATGTTCGTATGGAGCGTGGCGTTATATGGGTGCGACACTTGGATGATAGGAGTTGGGGAAAGGAATAGAAGCCTTTGAAAAGCGGTGCTATAGGCGAATGCTGAAAATCAGACGGGTGGATAGAATCACAAACCAGGAACTTCTTAACAGAATAGGGGAAAAGCCAACGATATGGAAGACGTTGACCTAGAGAAGGAATAGATAAATACGTCGCGTTTTAAGACACGAGGGTCTTGTAAAATTATCATTAGAGGGAAGTGGGAAGCTATGGATGGAATACGCTAAGCAGATAAGGAATAATGTGGGTTGTGCTGGTTATAAGGAAATGAAAAGGCTTGCGTAAGATAAGCAGGAAGGTTGCATCAGACCAGCCTTAGGACTGTTTACCACAACAGCAACACACATTCAATAATCTTTTCGGCTGAGTGTAGTAAAGGAATAAATATGATGAATTGATAAATTTTACGCCTGAGGAAGTTTCAAAAAGGGACGAAACGTAGTTTTTTGAGTGAATATTCATAAATTAATATGCTGACCTTTTGGCCGTCTTTTGTAGTACATTCGAAAAATTGTTTTGTTAGCCATAAGGGTTTCCCAGTATGGAAACAACCACAGAACAATGAATAATCGAACCCGGGACCTCTGTGATACGAGGCAGCTGTATAATTCCTACTCCATTTTGTATTTGATGTCCACTTTCCTTTACCTGAAGATAAACACTCCTTCCAGTGATGCAACGGTTTAAGGCATTTGTATTGATGAGCAACTTTTATTTATAAAGTAAAAAATTTTTACCAAAATTGAAAATAAAACAATCCGGTTTTTATTTCAGCAGAAGGAATAACTTTGCGGTAACCACTGAACTATTATTTAGCAATACGTTTCTAGAGGGTAACTTCGCGAGAGCTGGTACCATTTTAGCAGAAGACAAAGCATCGCCGTGACACTTCCGTTTCCACCCGGAAGCACGCGAGAGGCTATAATTCGTCGCTGAGGGTGGCACCCCGACCTTCCTGTGGATCGGCCAGTATTTCAACTCTCCATCCTACCCCACTGCTCTCGTTACACACTGAAAATCCTCCCTTCTCTGAGGCGCCATGTGATTCACGGTAGATTTTCCATTTCAACACCTGTCAAATCCGAAGCAGCGCCGAATTTCCAGGTCTAAGTATGAAACCTTCCTTATATTATCTAAACAAACGTTAAATAGAAACTAACTCCAATGCATACAAGGATATTCTCAAAGGGAAGTTTATGTCCAACTTGACAATTATTATGACGTATAAAAATTTTTCTAACTCATGGTAATATTATTCAACGTTATTAACTCACTCGCTGTATTTGTACTGCGCTGAAAATTATAACTCTACATATTAGAATAACTGCTTTGGATTGGAAACAAAAATAGCAATTTAGGTAAAATGGCCAGCGTTGCTATGTCGAATCACCATCTGTAAACCATTTACAGCTAGCAAAAATGAGTTCCTCGAATCGTAAAATGTCTCTAATGGCCTTAGTTTCAACTATAAATAAAGTCAAAACTTTACATAAATTAATTATGAGACCCTCACAAACAAGAAATAGCTTCAATATTACGTTTTGTGATATCTAATAATTTTATAAAGACCTCAATTTTATTCGTAATTTTATGAAATATAGTGCAAAGGTGACCGAGCAAGGCTGACAAAAATTTTAGTGGTTTCATTGATCAATCAGAAACTGAAGTAACCTGCTGGAAATGTAAGAGCAAATGAGTGGATAGAGTAACCAGCCGGGAAGTTCTAAGGAGAATAGGAAAAGAGAGAACAATTAATAAGGCTTTGACGAGGAAATTGGATAGATTAATCGCCCACGTTTAGATGCATGATGCTGTAAAATTAGCCAAGAATGGAATACGCTAAGCAGACTAACAAGGATGTGTGATGTGGTAGCTATGAGGAAATGAAGAGGCTTGCGCAGTATAGGGAAGCGAGGAGAGATGCATCAAACCAGTCTTACGACTGGTTACCACAACAACAATCAAGACAGGAAATCTAAATTTAAAGTGTCATCAATAAAAATTACTGAACAAAATACATTTTCAATATTATGTTCAATAAAATATTCACTGAAATTCTAATCGAACACACATCTCATTTCAATAGCGTCAATTTCTCACCACTAAATCGAATTTTATGTTCAGAATAATGCTCATTAATATTTATAAAAATTACAGTTTGTATTTTGAAATATTATTGACCGCTATGACCAATTTAGTAAATCCTTAACGTTTCTGATTTCCAGATATGTCTTAAAGGGATTGTAACGTAACTGATAATAGAGACCAGTTGAAAGCCATCCGAATAAGCTGGCACAAATTTTGTACGTTTTGGCGTACGGACGTCTACTAAAGAGTAAAGATTATCAATATCAATTTATTAAGTATGGTTTTGAAAAAGTCAATACTGAAGGAAAATATTTATAAATACTCTTGAATATCGGATGAACTTCAGTACGCAAGTTATGCTATAAAAGTATGAAATTTCGACACAAAACACCACTAGGTTCACAGTCTGTTAAAGCCTCGTCTTCTGTATTACCTTGGCTCATTGAATATTATTGTATTATGTATACGTATATAAAGCGCAGTGAAATATATTATACATTAACTTTGACTTTAACGTAACTCTGCAGCTGTTAATACCTCTTCTGTTAACACGCTTGCATTATTATTTACTAAAAAAAATACAATCTAAATGGACGTAACATTTGAGTACAAACTGTTGTTTATATGACCAAGAGCTTGAATATTTTGATTTTGAGTGCAAGAAGGGGAATGAGAAATCTAAAGAGTTGGTATATTTGTCATTAGTACGCCCACTTATGGAATATGGTGCAGCATGCTGGGATCCGTACAGGATAGGTCAAATAGAATCCTTAGAAAGGGTGCAAAGAAGGGTCGCAAAATCCGTACAAATAGGACCTGGCATGGGAACGAAAAGGTAAAGCGATTAGGGTGGATACGCTACAGACAAGAAGAGAAAGAGCTAGACTACACATTTTCTACACAGCTTTTGCAGGTCAAAAACCTTGGCAGGGAATCCGAGATAGAATGAAAGAATCGACTCGGAACGGGAGGGGTGATCATCTGTTTAAATTACAAGCATGGAACCAAAAAACAGACGTTGGAAAATACTCATTCCTAAATAGGACAATTAATGACTGGAATAATCTGCCTGCAGGAGTGTTTGGGGAACTTCCTCTAACAGAAAGAAAATTTCAACTCTATCAAAGTTTAGTGTCGTGTAGTGTAGTGTAGTGAAGTGAACAGTGCTGCGAAATCTCTAAAAATATACTACAGTGAAATATATTTCCAGTTTTTTTGTTTTGTTTCTTTTTTTCAGGCAAAAACAATATTATTCTTTTTTTAAAAAAAATCATTCCTAATAATATGATTCCACACTTATTTATTTATATTGAATATAATTATACTTTCAACTATAGGTTAAATATGGTCCTTACGACCAGTTTATTAATTATTGTTTAAGTTCTATGTATCTGCCACCGGGCATCTGCCCATTTGTAAACTTTAATTTGGTAGATAGGATTTTTGGTGTAGTTCTTATTTAAAGGATTATTAATTAGATACGCCAACGAAAATTACCATTCGTAAGTATATACTTAACTGACATTTTTAGATGATGAATTTCAGAGTATTCTTGTAATCATTTATTTATTTTTAAAGCTTTAAAATACAATCACATAAATACAAAAAAAAAAGAATTTACTACATCTGATGAAACACATTTTTCAAGTTTATACAAAGCATTAAACACTCTTATCACCAAATAAATTACCACGTAAAATATATTATAATTTCGATAAGTAACATTCATTACATTTTGATAACTGTGTTGTAATCGCGGAGAAAATTAGCAATAATTTTCACTTCGGAATAAATGTTATTTTACCAAAATGAATTAAAAATTATATCTAATTTAGTTACGTAAGAGAGATTCCTATTAACAGAAAAGATTGATGATAAATAAATGGGGGTTTGATTTATATAATCACTTAATTCTATCCCTTTAGTTGTTGCAAATATAATTAGCACGTATCTAATAAGAAGGCTTAAAATGCATTATTCCTGTTTAATTAAAAAGTAAGATTTTTAGAGTTATCTTCATTAGAAATTTACCATTTAACATTAAGTTAGAGGCGCGGTGTCTCAGGAATTTATAAACTAAAGCTTCAGTTTAATTATTGCTGACATGCGAATAAATTTTTCACACAATAAATAAATGATTACGTAAATTGTAAAGGTTTTAACTGATTTAGTAAATATTTAAGTAAGACAAATCATATATTTCTAAATTACGAACAATATTACCCATTGAAAATCTATTAACTTTTGTTTTTCACAATAACGAAATCGAACAAATTTACTCCAAAATTACAGATAGTTTTGATATAATTATCTAGACGTTTCGTTACCATGTTTGGGATTTTCTCACATAATTTCTTCAAATTTTACTACAATTTTTTAAGGAAGGAATGGAACATTTCGGGCGAAATTACCCTTGTAGGAAGCCCAGTTTAGACATTTACACAATTCTAATTACATTTGTTCATCAAACTTTCAATAGTTAAGTTTTATTATTATTACTTATGCTGTTAATATCCTGAAATATTAATGATTCTGTACTTATAATTTATTTTATTACACATGTGGTTCAACCCCACTTTTTTATTAAAAGTTATATTAAATTCAACCGTAATATCTCCTTGGCACATTATAATATCCCTTAAGGTGGTTCCTTTATTTAAAAGCATTCCGTTTTATCTCATCAAAAAATAAATAAATGTCTTTTATAGCGAACGTTAATTCTTTTACTTACATATGCCATTCACAGTCGTTAATTGTTCTCATAAAATCCAAAGAAGTTTCAAAGACAAACGATACATGTACTGGGTACATATTTAATTTGTTTTTAAAATTTGTTTCTTTAGTAACAATTCCTTTTCAATTTTCAACGAACATTATTATAAATCAACTTCTCATAATATTTTATGCCCACGTTTGTGCTGCCTTAATAAAACTTTTCGCGTAATTTTTAATTCCTATCGCAGAGTCTACAGATTGTGGCATCATAACATGCCATATCATTTCTCGGGAAGGAAGCTGTTAATTTTGGAAAGCTAGGACAGAAAATTAGATTGCTTATTATTCCTCCGCGACATGTCTTTATTTATGTGTCTTGACAACGAACACGTTTCCCGGAACTGTTGAGTATCAAGATACGTCTCTCTCTCTCTCCACCTTTCGGTTCAGACCCTTTTTCTGTTTCTCTCCAAGTCATTTGAGTGTCCCTAAAGTTAGTTACAAACTCTAGCGCATATCGTACGCAAGCTGTTGTTTCGTTCCGGAAGCAATAAATCCGTATGAAAAAGGCAGTCATTGCTTTGATGTACGACCATTAACCACGCCTGTTGTTACATATGCCAGCGAGAAGTAAGTCATAAATATGGAACGTTTGCGTCGCGGCTCTGAAACGCCTTCTCGATATTACGTAAAATCTATAAGATTACTCTCACGCAAACATATTATCTGCGTTTTTGGTCTTTTATATAAAAATATTACGAACCTTATCGCGTCAAACGTTAAATATTCCCATTGTGCAGACTAATGTGTGATATTTGGTATCGCCACTCACGAATTCGTTGTTTTATATTTTTCTCTCACGACAGTTAGATTTTGAAGTAAATAAGGAACTATTTTGAGTGAATTCCGATCTTATTATTGTATTATTCAATGGTAAATAATGGTAAATAATTTATTATAATCATATTTGCATTGTGATTGGATAAAAATTACTTATTTATATTATTAATAATACTTGCTGCACACTCAATATAATGCATCATTTAACAATGGTGATGAATATGATTAATAGTTAATCAATATACAACTATATACAATATAACTTAAATCTACATCTTCAATAGGAATTTAAAACTTCAATTGTTTTTCTCAATGATGTATCAAGTTATGCTACAATATATATATATATATATATATATATATACATAAATTAATATATATGTATAAATATATAAAGTACATTGCAGAAAACTTACATGACAGAAGCTTACGGTCGTAACGTAATGTAAGATAAATATTCAGAATTACCGACGAACAAATCGCTACTTAAACAATAAATTTAGCATATTAGTTTCACATGAGTAAAATACAAAAGTTACAAAGTTTTTATTTAATTAAAATGACATTTCCTTAATATATGTATGACTTCCTCAGATATTCCTTCAAATATTACTACAAAATGTCTGAAAATTACATGTTAAGAAATATTAAAATTTCATAGTAATAATCAGATTAAGGATGATAAGTATAAATAAAACTTACAATAGCGAAATTTCATAAACAAAGATTGTCAAGTATAAAAATCTAAACAAACTTGATAGCCTTCAAGGGCAGTTTCATCTGAAATGTGATACAGGAACATGTAGCAGCAAGGTAATATAGACATTTAAATCTAATAATGTCTAAAAATGGGAAGGAAAAAATTGAATTATTTAACAGTCTAACCAAATTGAAAATTAAAATTATTTAAAATAAAGTAGTACAATAAATAACATAAAAGTCTCTCAATTTAACAAAAAAAATATTACAAATCATAAATTCTAAATTTTATATGTTGATTGATTGACTATTGAAAATAAGAGGTGTTTCCTTCTAAAAAGAAAAACATTTCCCTATTTTTATTATTTTGGTGTATATAAATAGCGGCGAAGATTTGAAATTAGCTATCACAAAAATATATTTGTAATGGATGCATAGTTTTTAGTCATTAAAAACTAATAAATTTCAAGATACTCTTTCAATTTTCTTCAGTGTGAAGAATAAACATACTTATACTAGAACTATCAAATAAATATCTGCAAATGTGTTTTATATTCCTGGAAAAGAGAATACATGCATTGTTTGAAATTCTTCTCAAATAAAATTTTATCTTTACTATCCCCTTGAAATGGCTATGAGGGGTGTTCACTAATTAAAAATAAATATTTTATAAAAAAGATATATCCTTGCACTTTACTAGTTTTTTTAAATATACAACTAAATCCAATTTAGTTTCCAAAGCTGATTTCTTTTATGATAAATTCTAAATTCTTTTTACAGTATTTACAAACATAAATATCTTATAAACTACAGACATGATATTTTTAGTGGGGTCGGCATTATAGGCCTTCTCATGGAAACAGAAATACATGCACAAATTCTACATGGAATTTGCAGTACGAGGAAATTGGCAAAAGGTTAGAAGCAGAGTACTTAATGTGTTTCAGCTTAGCCTGTAACTCACCGCTCGCTCATAGATGACGTACCAGTCCCACCTGTATCCTTTACACTTCTTCGTTAATCACCTTCTTATATACTGGCACAGACAAGAGCCAGCATTCAGCTCATTATCCAAATGTTCATAGTCAGTTGCAATCTCTTACTTTCCAATTTATGACTGTTTTAAAGTTAATTGCTCAATCCAGCATTCTTAATGTTCACTCCTTTACACATAGACATCGTAATGACAGAAAAACACTTTTCCTCGATTTGTAACAACTTTTTTCTAATCCATCATAGATTTCCTTGGGTGGCGGGGATCCGATCGTCTCCAATCAAAAGTATTTATCACCCCACTTCAACGATGTTTTGGGGGGAAAATCCTTTCTTGTCACTATCTAAATTTCTCAGAATTTCACTGAAGTTAGAAAAACCAAACCAGCGCGAACTTGTCCAGGTTTTATTATTCTGCCTGTTACCTTCAAATTCTCTTAAACCACCTTCCTTTGGTTTAATACCGACAAAATCCACATAGTCTTTTGTTTCACCATTACGCCCTCCTATTCCATTCCGTACGTTCCATTCAATTCTCCATTTCGAATACAGTGCGTTACGTCACCTATTCGATTGTATCTAGTTTTTATATACCAGCTCTCTCGCTCACATTCCCTAATTCATAATATTTATCAGACGAATTCGGACCATTTTCTCAGCGGGAGTTTTCTCGCAGGCGCTTCACACAAGAGTGACTGCGGGGCCCACCTGATTATGTCGGGAATGCTTCGCACTCTGTCTGGATTTTTTCTATCAAAGTTCTGGCATGCCGAGACACCTTCGCCTATTTTAGGAGGTATATGTACTGGGGTCGAAGACCTTGGGAATATGGCAATGGTTGTCCTCTGATCCCATTGAATCCTGAAACTGGCGGAGACATGGAGAAGGGAATGCTGCGCCCCTCAGCAATCTGGTCTCCCGTCATTCGGAATGGCGTGAGAATAGTACCCAATGCCCGACCTACCTGATGCAGGTTTCCCAGGGTTTTCCTTGCATCTCTTTAGGTGAACCACCGAATAGAATCCTTAAACCATAGCCAGGGGGTCGTAGTCAATCCTTGGTTCCTTGCTCTACCTTCCTTTTCAATTTCCTTCCTATGCTATTAAAGGGGAGTTGCCTGTTTCATGATCACCCTCATGTAACCTGTTAACCCAAACAAAAGAAAACATTTCCTAAGATTGTATAGTTCCACAGGTATTTCTCACAATTGAATACATATTTCGATGCTTCTTACTTAAGATCAGAATTATTCCGACAACAAATAATTTTTCAAGGTTTTGTAATCCACACTTACTTTATAACGAGAACTTATTTTCTCTATGCTTACCAGCAAACATCGTGCATTTGTTTCAACATAATAATATTTTGTGTATGTATTTTACATTACTACCAATAACGGTTTTTTAATATATATATATATATATATATATATATATACCTTTAATTTATTCATGTATTATGTACGTTGATTCTATTTAACGCTGAAACAATATTTACGTTCACAATAATCGTGCAAAGGGTTCAAATCTATTTGCTTAAACTTTATATCCTGGCTTTACGGAGCAAGATTCAATTAAATATAAAACCATCTTGCACCTAGTAATTGTAGAAGAACGTTAGAGAAACTAACTTTAATTTTTTTCACTGAGATTTTCTTCTCTTCATAGAGAATCAGCTGTACGGGTTCTTAGTAATCTAATCATAAACTACTTTAAAAATTGTAATTCAATTTGCCCAATTGATTTTATATTTTGTCATATTATGAATGAGTAAACATAACATTTTTAGATGGTGAGAAAGTTATGCGTATAAATTATGAGTAAGTCATGATATAACAAAATTATAAAACTGAACTTGAAACTGTATCAACGATTGCTGTTAGTAATATAGTCAGCAGAAAATATTTGTTAGCATAAGAACCATGCATAATGATTCAAGTAATGACGAGATTCCAGCTCGTTATAAAATAGGTTTTCAGGTGAAAAATAACAAAAATAAGTGTTTCTGAACAGTAATCGTTCATTATTTGTGAACTTCCGGTGTAGAAGTAATAAATTCTTGCAACTGTCTCCATAAGAAACAAGAAACGTGTATGCTAAGTGTGATTAAAGACTTATATTCTAATTATTTTGTTAATGTAATAATAGTTTGGTCTTATGTTCATTTGTTTAATTTGGAGATTAAAGAAGTGAATAGATCGGCAACTGGGAGCTAACTCGACTCACTGTTTATAAGAGGAATTGCTTGTATGGATAGCTGTGAAATGGAGTACTTTTTAAAGGAAGTTTCACTGTGTGAATATCGTGTTTGAAGGCCTCAAAACCACGTAACGGTTATTACTGTTCATGGTGCATCAAATGTTGTCACCGTTTAATTAAAGAGTAGTTAAACTAGCGTGAAAAATCGTATTATTTGGTTGCTTCTATTCAACACATTTTACAAGTTGATTACACGACGCTATGGTATTAATGTTTGATTTAGGTAAAGGTCACGAGAAATAATATGGTGAAGTAGGAGGGAGGATATGGTCACCGGCACGCAATGGCTACCAGCATTAATAAAAACTAGATGGGGACCCGGCGTTGCCCGGTTATTTATTCATATTATCCCTGTGCATTGTTTTATTCTTGATTAACACATGACTAAATCGGCATCGAAAACGTCACAATATGAACCTCAAATATACTTCCAGGGACTCGATAGTCAAAATACTCCCGGTACAATAACAGGACTAAAAATATTTTCAGTACTCTGACAGAATAAAATTTCTACCGCACTTAAGGGATGAATTTTTACTTAAATCGCATATATAATGTAACACAGAGACCCCCTTTACACCGGTTTCGACCACAAAGTTGATAATTTCCTTATGACTCATATCCACCCCCATCCCTCACATGCTGCAAAGGCTATAAATTATGTACAAAAATTGCCAGGGAAACATAAAAGTAATTGACCTCAAGAATTATTTTTAGACTCAATATAAGTACACATATCAAATTTCCACAACTCCCCCTAGGGGAGTCGTTCTGACGCTGTACCCCAAACGTTCATAGGTAATTGTTACGTTTGACTGTCTGTTTAGTCACCTCTCGCCTGCACCCGACGGTAGATTATGAATTTGACTTCCGAAATTTTGACGCCTCACTGGCGGCATTTTCTTATCACTAACACGTCGATAAACACATCAAAACACACGAAACACACTAAGTTTTGGTGTTGCGAAAGAAACGGTAATTGAATAAGAATGAAGGTCAATGTATAAATACTGTATGAACTCGTCCGTCTAGACCAGTGGTTCAGCTTATGATCGCTTCACGGCAAACCTTATAAGCCGCTGTTGGTTTTGAACATTTTTTTTTCTCAGGTTTACAACAATAGACGGAATGAGAATGCTCTCTCTCTCACTCTCTCTCACACACACATATGCTGCTAAAGTTAAGCTTATAACCACAGTAAGTGGGATATGATATAAGAACTCATAATAGGAATTTTAACTCGCAGTTGAGTTTTACGCCACCTTTCGCGTGCCAATATAATTTTTTACGCAGAAATAGTTCCCGTGTAGGTGCGATGAAAACGCATTATTATGCGATTTTGAAACTTTTCCGTACGATTTTTTAAAAATTTTCTTTTATTCAAAATTTGTCGTGACAACGAAAACAAAAGAAGAATTCATTTGATGCAGTCGTTTGATACACATGCGCGTACATACACTACGGCGATTCATTCTTACTTACTTAGGGATATACAGCGACACGCCTGGGCCTTTTATCACATCCTGTACTTACAGTCCCTTAATTTTACGAATGAGATTCTTTTGCGTATATTATATCCTTCACTGAACACCATAAGTTCCCTGCCGGCCATATTTTCAGAATTGCAATTACATTATGAAATTTTCTTACGGACAAAAACTTGAATTAAAGTGAGCTCCGTCCTACAATTCCGGGGCGATGGTCAACTGTGCATCCTGTTTACATACGACAAGATATTTCTGGCGACTACATAGTTTTCTATAGTAATTTTCTTTGTTCCTTCAATTGTTAAAGGTAATCGGAAGGTCCTATTCTGCGAATGCTTAAGTAGTAATTCGCAAGTAAATTTTTGTCGGTAACCAATATAGACACAAGACTTATTTTTTAACCTTATGGTGTCTCACAAAAGAATAAATGATTTATTACTGTATAATTTTAATTATTAATTTATTTATCAAAACCAGATTTTATGGAAACTTTTATAAAGTTTCACCCACAACTATTAATTTAATTATTATATTATACTTCCAAACATAATTTTATAAAAAAGCTGTGAATATTATAGTGCTGTAATTGTAATGATTTCCGAGAAAAGGTACCTATTTTTACATTGGCATGATAGGACCTTTCGAATCCCAATAATTATACATTTCTCTGAGATGTTACCACACCATTATAATATTAGAAAAATAACTTCAAAGAATGCTTTTGGGCAGAATTTCAAGAAATGTTTTCCTGCGTGTGATGTTATTTTTAGGCCCAGCTGTCCCTTGAAACAACAAGGTGGACACTTGTACAGATGTTTCTTGTAAGGCATAGCATTGAATTGCGTTTAGGCCTCTTCCGCGAATTGATGTGGTCGATTAACCACCTGCCACGATCCGGATTTGCCGCAGACGTTTATAAAGCACTCTCAAGGGCGCCCTCTGCCCCTCCCCCTTGTTTGGTTTTTTGCACGTCCATCTCTTTAGCCAATGACTGAGTACCATAGTTTTGCCAACAGCACTTAAGGGAGAAGCAACTGGACGGATTTTGCGCCAGATATACGTATGATTAATTACCACCACCCCTAACCACCAGATACAGGGGGAGGATTATCCGATCCTCCACTCCAGCGGCACTGGGCTAATCTCTGGCTACAGACGGTCTCTGGATGGACCACTAAGTCTGATAAGGGCAGACCGAGTGCTCTCTGGTTCGCTCTGATAAGGACAGGGCGGTGTATGTGTAGTTTCGTTGTTTGAAGTGTATGTGTTTGTATGTTAATCCTTGACTCGTCGTAATCTGTCCAAGTATTGTGGCTCACCGTCGAAGTAATTTCTGTTTTCTCGCAATGCCAAAGGGCCGTGTTCTGTTACGGTCCTATTATTCTTAGTCAGCATTGACTTCAAAAGACAAGGCCTCGTCTTTGAAGACATCACCATAAATATATTTGTCTTTTTGTAACATTACAAATATTTTCATCCCTTTTCATGAAAAGATAAACCTAAATAGTCCCGAATTACAAACAACTTATACATATAATCGTAATGTATTTGTTAAATTTCAAAAGACTCCCAGTTTATTTCCATACACTGCAATACGTTTATTTGCCGGAAAAGTGAAAAGTTTTCTTTCAATAAATTATTATATAAACTTGACTTTGAAGGTTGAAGAATCTACTAAGTATTATTGTATAACAATGATAATATAAAATATGACTTTATTACGAATCATATACAGGCAATTTCTTCCGTACTAGAAAGACATAATAATCATTAAAATAGCTAAAATTACGTAATACTTTACCAATTTAATTGACAGGAACCTATTAGAGAATTTTTAGGTATATATATCTATATATATATTACATATATAACAGATACTAACCCTCCATCCAATTGAAGTCTTAACTAATTTTAGTGCGACCCTTCGTAACTGTTTATATTTCGCTTTTATTATTATTATTAAACTTTATTTGTAATCTATTTTAAAATTGAGTAGTAACTTATGTAAATGTTAAAAAACTGGGTGGCTAAATATAAAGTTATTTAACAAATTATTTATGCTTTTAAAATAATAAAATTAATTTTATTTATATTAAAAAAATTCCTTTAGTGGGTCATGCGAAATATTACAATTATAAATACTAAGGAGAATTACTATTTAAATATCAAAGGGTTCTCAGGGTTCGTTACTGGGGTAACAACGTGTAGCAGAGTTTTTAAATTCTTTCGTGACGAACCTGTTCCATCTTTTAGGCGATTCCGGAACTTTGGCATAGTAGAGTTTTCCTCCCTCACTCTCCGGTTTCATTTGTCTGATTGTGTATTTACCCTCGGACGACGGAAAATACTCTGATATTGCCCGGGCATTATGGAAAACCAGTTTCCTCCTTGACCTCATTTATATCATAACCAATTACTCTGTTAATATGGTAGACTTCTGATGAAATAGTTTTTGTTCCATAAGTTATAAAATATAACTGCTCCTATTTTCCACTTCCAAGATACTCTGGCTATTTAATTGTTCATTTCTTCTTCTCTCATACATCCTCGACTTCCTGTTCCCTTCCACTTCTGAACAACACTGACTGCCTCCCTGCTTCCTCCCCCTTCCAACGACTTGATCAACTCCGCTCATTTTTCGTCTGATCACCTCCCTGCTAATCTCTTCGTTGTCCCATCTCTAAGGGGAAAGCGCAACCCCACGTGACGTGTGTTCATCAATCTTTATTCGTCGTTCGTCAAGCGCGGGAATTCTTTGCACTGACGAAGGGAAGTATGTATTTGGGAAATTTTGCAGGGTGAACGCTTCTTCAACAAAACAACCCTAATCTCTTGTAGCTGCAGGCAGACACGTCTTCCACAGAACACCTTTGCGCTTGGAATTTAATTTCCACCTCTTGCCTGCCTCTGTCTGAATCTTCTTAGTGAATTTCGCTCGTTTAAAATATAATAATTTGAAAAAAAATAGGGAGGGGTCCTACTGCGCTTCAGTTCATTGTAGGGTTTAACTAATATTCACATGATGGGGGAATATACCATTTATTTTCACTTTACAAATTGCGTCAAACATAACTATTGCAAAGATACCTTATATGTTTAGATAGTTAGGACGTTATTATGATGATATTTTATTACCTTATTTGAGTTATTCTTTATTTCTCTGTTATATATTCAGTGAAACGCTTTTATAATAAAGTTGACCTATAGGTTGATGTGGAGGACGTGGTTGCTTACGAACAAAGGATCATTCATAATTATTCTTAACTCATTTTATTGGAATCTTCGACAATGGATTAGGATGACTTTTTTTTGCATAATCCTACAATAGCAGTCCGTATCTTTACAATGGTTTGAGAACTTTTTTGCAAATTAATTCTGAAGGAATATGTTGTATCTATGTCCCATTATCTAGGTCATCAGCTTTAACTTTTGTCCAAGATATTCCTTTTTGTTTGAATATACTTTTCTCTTCGTTAATTTTTGTCACTTCTGTAGCAGTGGGGTTTGGTCGTTGTTCATTTTGTTGGGAGGACAAGTTGTTTGAAGATTGGTAAATGTTACTTGGATGATTTATCCTCGTTTATTTTCATACGCTATCGATTGTACCAATCATTAAGCACTTACAAAATTTGTTGGAGATGTGAAGAGGCTTCATTCAGGAACTGCTTTTGTCGCAAACACCGCTACTTTCTCAGCAAATGCAAATACTTTTGTGTTATTAGATTAAGAGAAAAGACACTGCCTTGAGGAACACCGTATACTGTGGGGCAGAATTTATATTGTTCTTTATTAATATTGGCGATGAATATCTAGTTGATAGGTGTGATTTAATTAAAAGGAATCACTATTGATACAGTTCTTTTAACTTCGTAAAGCAAGCCTCTGTGCCACACTTTGTCAAAAACCTGTGAAATATCTAAAAATGACATCGAGCTTTAAGAAAATTAATTTATTATACTATGAATTTGTTGAGTTGGTAAATGGTTCTTGGTAAATCCAAATTTATGTATGATTGGTTTGGAAGTTTATGGTCGTAATATAATTATTTTTAACATGGATCCGAATCATATATTCTACCCCTTTACTTAATTTTTAACGACCTGCTATAGCATTCTCCATTAAATTAATTATCATCATATTCCTGTATAGTAATAATATTTCGGGAACGTTAATTATTGTATTTATTTGAAAAATTATGAAACCTGGCCATCGAATGGACTATCTTAAGAGTTGTGTTCCTTCACTCATATGAATGACTGTATTATCTCTTCTCGTTCTGATACAAGGGTACAAGACAATTCTACGATGATTTATCTTTCACAGACATTTTTTATTTATTATTGCAACCCTAATTCGAAACTGAGAGGGCTTTCACATTCCTAGGGAAGTTCTAAAAGTTGAGACAATTGCTCTCTGTGCCTGAGCCAGAGCGGGTGCTCCTGGTCAATTATATTTTATCTTTCAATATATTTAACCTTCGATTACTTCAAAGTTTTCCGATGTCAATTATATTTTTAACATTTCAGCCTTACGTTCCAGACAATAACAAACCCAAATCTATTTTGTCTTCCTCTCCAATACTTTTCTCGTTTGGGACTAACAGATACAACCTTTAAATGTGTGAATTCTGTTTAGCTGGTCAACATGAGCACGATATGAATTTAGTCACTCATCGCAGGGATACGAGAAAGAGTAAGTGGACGTGTGCGTTAGTCGATTTGTATCAGGTCGCTAAATGCACGGTCGCCTGCAGGAAGCAGTATATAATCACTATAATAATTCTCATGCAGAAAACGATAGAGAATGAATAAAAACTAGCATTTACAGAATCTGTTGGACATCATTTCTTACCGTATTTTATATAACTGCCAAGCTTCTATTTTCTTATTCCGACAGCAAAGTATGTTTAAAAATTGTCCATATTAAGATACTCTATCATCTAATCAATGTAATCCAAGCCATTTTTTAACATTATTGTGGCCTAGTAAAGTAATTTTACCACTATTTAATAATAGTAGCATGTAAATGGAAGCATGTTCTTAATTAAGTACATTTGATTTTGATTAGCATAAATTCAAACATTGTGTTTGTTTCTTAAAGAATAATTCTGTTAAAATAATACGCATAACGTTTCTTCTTTACAACTTAGGCAACGTATTCTGATATTGATATTCCCGCCTTATTCTTTATAAATATAACATGTGTGATAAACAATTTACCGTTCTCTATTGGGCCTTAAAATAAACAATAATGAATTTCATATTGTTATGATAACACGGAGTCAACAAAACATCCCAAAAACGGACCGCGTATTGACACAATGCTTTGCAAAACATATGATATTGTATTACTGCAAAGAGGTTTTATTCGTGATCAAGCACAAGAAAGAACTATCGCATAAATTCTGTGTTTCATTGGGGCTGCATCTCAATTGTCGGGTGGACGCCCGGACAAATTTGTTTTTTCGGCAGTTAGGAGTTTAGTTTTGAGTCAGCGTTACTAATAATTACTAATAATTTATTTTCTTTGGACTGCTTTCTGCCTCTCACTATCTTCCCTTACCGGCTAACAATTTAATTTCAAACCACTCTTTCCGACCTCTCAACATACTCCCTCTGGCCACTCTACTTCCACTGTCTTCCGTCTCACAACATCTGCTGACCTCTCCGACTCAAAATTCCTCCCCACATAACCTCGATGTGAACTCAAAGACCTCCTCTTGATTTCCAAACCACCAATGGGCTAAAATTCTCAATAGTCACTATTGGCATGTACTTTTACAATTACAGTCAAAAGTAAATTTCAACTGCTGAGTGTACACATGCCATGTGTTAGGCGTTTCTCCAAATTTGCACGTAATTTCCGTTTTCATCAAAGCAGTACCCTAATTATTCACGGCGATCTCTTTTTCGTGAATGGGCCCTCTCCCACATTCAGCCGGAAGGGTCATCCTTCTATCATAAGGAATGCAGCCGGGAATTCAGATGCTAGAATTAAAGTTCATTTCGCTTATTTAATACTTTACACACAATTTGACAAGCTCCTTCGTACACACTATATTCGTTGCATCTTCTTTCTTCGCTCTGCAGCCCATTCAGAGCCTTGGCCTACCGGTTATTCGTTGTTTATCAATAATCACAATAATATTTCTAATATTGTGTAGGGAAGCCTGTGGTACACTGTAAAAAAATTGTTTTCTAGGTTTTAAGCAAATATTGTAGTCGTATTTTATTTTTGTATTTTCAAATTTGTTCCTACATGATTGAAAAATAATTATAAATATAGAAATATTCAAGAAATATTTTTTTCACAGTTAATAACTAACAACATTTAGATTATGGTTGGTTGCTATGAACATAGACAATGCTGTCATTGTAGTTCAGACCAAAACCTAAAACTGTTACAGTGTATAGTTGGTCTGGGTCTTATATTTCCAAATCAATCAGGAACGAAGTCTTGTAGCAAAACTGTTCCAAATATTTGCGAATCATCGCATGACAGAATCATGTTTTACTTTTTCACCTTGTTTAATCTACCTCAGTTAATAATATTTTTGTTTTTGTTTTACTTTAAAGGCCACGGTAGTAAATAATGGGTACCAACTTACAGATAAAATAAGTTTCAATTTTCATATAAATTAAAAGAAACGTTTGTCGATAGTGGTCAATTTTTTTAACTCTTAATTCCAAAAATATAAGCAATAAATACAAAAGATCAGTCCAATGAGAAAATAACGCTATGAGTTTATACTATATTCCCAAAACCATAACGGATGGTTATAATGGGGATAATCTGTCAGCTGTAAGACTAGTGAGGATAGGAGACAGGTATGAGGAATACACGAGTTAATTCAAGAAATGGTTGTAGATGAATAGTGGCGAGGATAAATTCACCACCTAATACGGATTCACACATTTAAATATTTCATTCATTACATTCTCTTTAGAAAAATTTATTCGATTTGACTCCAATTATTAATTTATTCATCTTAATATTTGTGAATCTTGTAGCTCGAAATTAGTTCTTTTTTGTGATAAATGAACCGAGAACATAAATTCACAGCGGTTCTAAATGCGACAAAGAAATCTGCGAAATCTATGAGAAAGTTCCATTTCCAGCTTGATACATAACTACGGCACGTCACTACGTGTGGAGATCTTCAATAAAACATGAAATTGCAAAACTGGAAGAAATTTTCACTCCTGACTATGTTCTTTACTTTTATCCCGATTTGTAATTTACAGCATTATTATATCAACTGCGAATCTCAATTTTCACTTTCAAAACATGACAAGATCTGTTTTTATAAGTCAAAAAATACAAGGCTTATTATTCAGGATCTAATTATATTTCTTTTATTTTGTATGTAACTTGGTTTAGAACAATGAATACTCTTACAGAGATGATTTTAACATTCTTAAAGATTGATGTAATCATTTTATTAATTTATAAATTGTGGTTTATTAATTCCTTATTAGTGGCAATAACGTGCTTATACGAAACGATTATTCAAATATGTTAAATGCCAACTCCCAGAAGCTTATTATTAAATATAATTCCCTAAAATAAAATCAGTTGGTTCAATTTTATGAAGCTTTTGAGAAGCGGGCTTTCTTTTAATTGTTATCATTTTATGCTTTCATACTTAAATAATAAAACCGCAAGGAAAATGTAATCATCACCAAAATTATAACCGGGAACAGTAAGTCAACCAAATCTATAAAAGAGATCTCCATGAATATGTGAATTACGCAAATAACAACTGATAGTTATTAAAAATTGCAAAATCTTCAATAAATACAAAAATTATGTCATTGGAGAAAAATAATTTAACAAAATCGTTTAATCGCCAATTTTAATATTAATAGTTAAATAAATGTAGTAAATTGTTAAGGTAAGTAGCATTTTAATATTCTGTCATTGCATCGTCGTAGTTGCCATTTTAAGAAAGCGCGATCTCATCATTCATGTAAAAGGCAGCCAAACAAAACTGTGAAGCCTAGTCACTTTGTATTTTCCTTTTGTTAGAGACTTCAGAATTGTACGATTCTTCATCAATTGTGTGAAATGTATGGTAAATTAATAATGGTGGAATTGTGGGGTAGTAGACAAGACAATTTAACGAAGGTCGTGAAAATGTTCACGGTGAGACTCATTGCTATAAACCGCCTGGGACAGATAATGTGCTTTGTTAGTTGTTTTCTTTCCGAGAACTGCAACAGTCAACAATTGTTAGGCGCTACGAAAGCTCCGTTGTGAAATGCAGAACAAAAGGTGTCGATGTTTTCTCGTGGAATCATTGTTTCCTGACAACGCCAGCCACTCACCGCCAGTTAAACTCAAGATCCGATCGCATCATTTGGCTAGGAACAATTAAACCACATTCCCTATATGCCGGATTTCGCGCCAAACTATTTTCATCTGTTTCTTTGTTAAAAGAAATTCATTGCTTGAAAACATTTCAACGACGACGATGTGAAACAGGAAATGCAGACTTCGCTTTCATTGCATGCGGCATCCTTCTTTGATGAAGGCATTCAAACCCTAGTTCCCCGTTACGACAACCGCCTGAATAAGGCGGTAACTATGTGGAAAGATAATGTGAAGTGTACGACATTGATTGATAATAAAATATCTGGACAATAATTCGATATTAATTTTTAAATAAATATCAGTACCTACTTTAAAAACCGCCGTAGTATACGGAAAATAACAATTTTAATCAAATTTGAATAAAAAGCAGACAATGTAACAGATAAATATATTTATTGTAAATGTTAACAATGTGTTAATCTATTTCGTGTAAATAATCTTAAATTATGTAATTTTGTAAAAGTGAGTAAGTTAATTGTATTGGTATGTAGTGAATGTAAGAAGAGGATAATACTTTTTTTCACGATGAATATATTATTATGAAATGTGAATATTATTCAATTTTACATTTATTAATTTTAATGTACACTAATTAGATTAATCTTAATTTCCATAGCCAATTTTTTTTGTAATAAATACGATATATTTACAACATTTACAGGAATTAAATTTCTTACTATTAAATACACAAGTTATAACTGAGGGTCGTCTAAACGGGCCTTTCTATAAAGTAGAATAAATTAAATAAATCCTACTCGGAATTGGCATTACTAGGAAATTTGAAAAAGGTTACGAATAGTGGCATTTACCATGTCGTCTCAGCTTGCCTGGAAGTTGTCGCTGGACTAATCTCTAATTCCGCGTTGAGCGTTGAAGAAAACTCTTGAATTCCCGACTGGATCTCACCTTCTTTCCGATATTTAATTTTCTCTGCCAGGAATATCTTCAATTTCATATTGCTCCCTCTTATCACTCAACCTCCAACTACGTTTAAAGTTCCATCTTAACATCCAATCATAATCTGCTTAAAATGATCAATCTTTATCCCACATTCTTAATGTCTCAAACTCCACGTCCTCAATGCCACAAAATCCATTTTTCGTATTATTTCATATTCAGTCAGTGGCGGGGCTCGATCATGTAAAATAAAAATTATTATCTATCCTTCCTGAGTGGAGCCGTTTGTCGCCCTCTACCAACGTTTTTGGGGACAAACATCATCCGATGACACAAAATTTCACGATATTCGGGAAACCTCAGTCGCACCGTCATGCCGTGTTTTATTACTCCTGTCTGTAGCCATAACTTCCCTCACACAATTTGTCTTTGATTCTGTACCACTTAATTCCACACCTAGTTGTGTTTATTATTACAGTAATCGTCTCATGCTTACTATATACGTATACGATAACGTGAGACAAAATAAATAATTTATAATGTAAAACTCCCTGTCACGGGAGCTATGAACTTTTGTTTGTTTCTGGGCACAATTATAACAGTTGATTTATGAGTACGCTGTTCTTTCTGAATGTTCATTGGCAATAATGGTAATTTGAATAAAAGTCACAGGAAAAAGGAGAAGAAAAAGAAGGAAAGTTAGTCTCCGGAACGGGCACATCAGAGATTTGGGTATGTCTGGGAATAGCATGGAAAGCTTACAGAAAAACTAAGGAACGAATTTAATGAGAATATATGTAAATGTTTAAGATATTAAAGTTTTGGTCATGTATTATTGGAAAGTTATTGATGACTTTATTGAGTAAAATTTGCTGTGGATTTAAAATCAAAATTTAAATTTTGATCCAAGGTTTGATGTATGCCGTTATTCTGCAAACGGTGTATTTTGTTATAAGTTTTGTATTATCATAAAATTAATTTAAAGATATTGACACCATATTCAAATTTTCAGTAATCTATACCAATAAATAAAATTGACGTGTCTGTCTCTCTGCACGTATGTTTGTCTCGAATAGGCTCCGAAACGGCTCAACGGATTTCAATGAAACTGCAAGAGTTCAAGAACAGAAAATTTAACTTAAATAACCGTGTATATTTTATTTCTATAATGATAATAATATAAATTAAATATTAATTCTACTTGAAGGTTTCTTCGGTTACGGGCGTTGAAGTCTCCAAAATGTGACGCGAGTGTCCTGTACTCTTGATCTATAGTCTGTTAACAGATTTCAATCAAAATTCAGGGATTGAGACAGGAATTTTTATTTAATTTTTCGCGTATATTTCATTTCAATATATTGCCGAGTTCAGAAGATATTAACATAAATCTTTATCAATCCATTTAATATCCCCGCGAAAAGCGGAGTGAAATCCAACAGTAAGTTAAAAGTCGTATTAGGTGTTCCTATACTATTCATCCCACTTACTGCGTAATTTTGGCAGCATGAGAGAGAGAAAGGGAGGGCGAGTATTCTCACTCTATCTATTGTTGCAAACGTGTGAAAGGAGGACCTGTTCAAAACCAACTGCGAGTTATAAGGTTTGTCGTGAACGATCATAAATGAATAATATATTGTACTTACGTTTATAGGGCGAAATAAAAGAGCTATTTCCGCGCGAACGAAGTCGCCAGTCAACTTACATGTTTCGAGGCTGCCTGAGAGGAAAGTATTAGATCATTATACGTCACGTTTGCTAGGGTTAATAGCTAACCAGTATTTAATTTTAAGAACAGTTTCTGGTGCCTATTCAGGTATATAAAGAATTTTACTATAGAGATAAGGGTTAATGATTTGTTGAGCGAACGACGTTATAATTTATTTAATGAACTTTTAGAAACATGATATATAATTTAAATTTGGGGCGCTGATTGAATACAAAGGTTATCGGACATATCTGAATAATTCTATTCATAATTTGATACCTTATGAATAAGATATAACTCAATGCACTGAATGCCATAAAAAGTCTTTTAATTTACAGTCTTGTTGTATGCTACTAAAATCGTTATTAACGACAACATTATAAGTATAGGCTTCATTGTTCATCATTGAAATAGAATTAAAATAGATGTGATTACAGATTTTAAGTTACGATTTGAAGTCGGTAATTTATGTAATAATCGTTTGGAATAGTTTTCAATGACTAGACGTTCTATAACTCCACATTTCTCTTCTTCTTCTTTCTCTCTACTGCCCATTGAGGGCCTGGGCATACCGGGTTGACTGCGGGCTGTCATCTTGCAATAACTTCATATTAGTGCACCCATATACTACAAGATTCCTCCCGTGGTTTCACTTGAAGTATCGCAGTCTATAAAATTAACACTACCAAAATTATAATATTTCTTGCAACATGAAGGAATAATTTGATATTTATTTCTATTTACAACGTGCAACACAGGAAACTGACTACGAATGAGTATAAATTACATTTCAAAAGGGAGAGAGAAAGCGGATGATTGCTTGTATTTATTCCTGCAGATGGTCGGCTCATCAGCGACCCGACGTCCGTGCTAAATGGACGCGCCAGTCCGCCGCGGAGCTAATCTTAATAAGGATCGCTCTGTGCGGAACAAGGCGCCCCTTCTCCGGGGAACTGCTAACGACGCGTGACGTCACGGCGGCGGCGGGGACTACATGCAAATTGGAAGGCAGAGGCAAGACTCCCACTGTGTGGCGATTTCGACTTTTGTGTTCGCTGTCACAAAAGAGATCATCCTTTGCCTTTCTTGTTGAAATGTATAAAATGATGCATTGTGTAGGAGAATAAAGACGTCTTGTTCACCAGCTGCAGCGGAAAATCACAGACAGTAAGTAATTCACTGTATTTCTGTTTAATGAGTCCTAAATCTTTCACCTCAGTGGATCGTACTAAATTTCCAATAAGTTTTCATTAAATGTTTATTAATATAATATAACCATACCATTTTAAGACATTTTTGGAAGACAAACTAGTTTGAAATAATTGTGGATGTCTGTTTGGGTGCGTGAAACGTCTTATAAATGCTACAAAAGCTGAAATTGACAAATAGAATTTCCCCAGAAAATCTTATTACCTCTTGGACACTGTTCACTTACGTAGTGACTCAACTGTACTAATCAGTTCAATATTCCCTTGAACGAGATGAACTGGGCTTCTTAATATTGTAAACTTTAGTCTGTTACTCAGTCCTCTCCCTTGCTCTCGTCGTCTACAGGTTGTGATAATGTGGTGACAGATTAGTTCCACTATGGTCAAAGGACGTGTGTGTGAGGATTTTCATTCCTCTACCTTGCTGCATGCAATTATGAAACTTACGTCTCGAACGAGAGGGTGCGATAACCGAACAGCTTATAGACTTATGATTCTGTTAACACTTAAACATCACTGGTTTGAGTTTACGGATTATACTTAATTCAACGAGCAAGCTCTCACAAACCGGACGAAATTCGTTCAGCCGCGATACTGAAAGTCATGAATTGCAAACTGAATTAACTGAGATATAAGAATCCTTAAAAGTAGAATGAATGTATGACAAGTGGCAGCGCTGAGAAGTAAATCTAAACCTGACACTGTGGTAGACTCACGCATTAATTTATAAATTATAATCTTTTCTCGCCCGTGGTCAGCAATGATTAACGTTCTTCGTGAAACTCTCGGCATACATCGGGTGCACTCAGCTTTAGCTTCGTCAAAGAAACAACGGTATAGAAAATACACTTGAGCTCATAGTTAGTGTTACTTCTACATTTATCAATTATATATTTCTATAAATTAACCTATTTAATGTAATAAATCTTCATAGAAATAAATATCAAGTATAAACTTTTGTTTTCATTAACCTATTTTATAAACTGAAACTAAATTATTCAAACCAAAATAAGGGCACATGGAAGGATGATTATAATAAATACGAAAGATTGCATTAAATTCTTACTTTTCCCCACATATCAAGTAACCAGGGTCTATTTCAAACTACATTTGTCTAAGACAAACTTATAAAACCAAAGTTACGAGTTTTTAATCATTTTAATTTAATTCCACTTTTTAATAGCATAAGTGAGAATTTTTTGATAACCTTTGTTATGTGTTATATGTTCTTTTATAATTATATGTTTTTGACATCATAATAAAATTGGAAATTTGTTAAAACACAAATCTCAGGTTAGTGGTTATCTGTTTTGTTGTATAAGACTAGAGATTTTCGTGGGTTGAGTAATAGCGCCACAGTGTAGGAATTTAAAACAAATTACGGGTACTGGAATCGTGATGAGAAACTACAAATGCTAAATAGAAGAGATTTACCTAGTTCCATTACATATATTTCCCTCTTTTAATAAGACTCTAAAATAGTTCTTAGAAATAGAGGATAGAGAGGCCTGACATTAAATTAAAATAGAATCAAATTAAATACTGTACCGGGCTAATACAAATAAATACCCGGACAAGGGAAGGTACCCAGTTAGTTTTTCCAATAAATAAAATTAAAGTGTCTGTCTGTCGATCTGTCTGTCTGTCCGTGTGTTTGTCTCAATAGGCTCCGAATTGGGAACTATCTAATGCGGCCAATAGGCAAAGGGTGAATTTTTTCTGTTTTAAGTTTTTGATGGCAATATCTCTGGAAAGTTATGAAAATATTTGAGCTAGTTTATTTCATGGTATAGCTTTGAGAGAATATTATTAGTTTATTAAATATTCAGCACTGAAAAGGAACAGACCAAATAATATTAAAATTAATTTAAAATATCAAACGGAAAATAAGGATATGAAAAGAATTTAAAAGAGTGAAATAATACTAAAAGAATGTCTGTATTTGATTTTTCCAGCAAAATTGCTTTTAGAATAAATTTTAGTTTGATATGTTTGCACTTTCCGTTTGCCGGCTTCAAGTAGTGCCTCCTACTTCAGGAGGGAAAACAAGGAAAGTTGTAGAATTATAGCGAGCATCAATCACCGAACAAGGCCTTCCCTTTTTTACCGCCCTTTGATCTGGAGTCTCCAGGGAAGGCGTGGAGACGTCTCTCGCGTTACACAATTGCGTCTTTCATTTAATGCCTCCTTTCCTTCCCTCACTTCTTTTCTGCCGACGTCGTCTCTACAACTTTCAACGACACCGGAATATCTTCGATACGAACGTGAAAACAGTGCTTCCATTTTCAGCAAATCCCATTTGCTGATAGGTAATCTTTTAGTCTTTGGATTTCGCCGCGATGACATCCATCAATAATCGGTTTGATATATTTCCCCTCGGGATCGGCAAAAAAACATCCATTCACTCTGCTGACACATTTCAATTACCGCTTCAATATATTTGTCGAAACAATACTGGGTTCAAATTTTATGATAATTGTCATTCAAGAGGAAGTGCTTCAGATCTTTGTACTTGTATCTTATGTGGCTATATTATTATATATGTCAGTCAAATTACATAAAATTCGATTTATTTAATAATGAAACACAAATAATGAAAATTATAATATTATTAAAAAATATTTCAGTAATTACATTTTACTAATAAAAATAGAAACGACCTTATATTAACAGATATATTAAGACACAAAGCGTGTATCGAAACGTCAGGGTATCTCAATTTGTTAATTAGTTCTCTATATTTCTCTCCATTTTGTATCTTACTCAATATTTGAAAGAATTTCGTATAGTTACTGTTTCAAATTTTGTCAGTTTGCTTTAACAGGGAGTTTTCTCTCACAGGCATTCCTTACCCTTATTGACCTAGGGGCTCGTCTGACTCCGTCGGGAATGCCTAGTATTTTCTCTTCTTTTTTAAGTTATCACATGCCGAGGCACCTTTACCTATTTTAGAAAGTGTATGTACTGGGGTCTAAGATCGTGGGAATACGGTAATAATTGTTCGCTGATCCCATTGGATCAGTCGGCAACTGCCTCCTAATACTGCCTAATACATGCTGCGACCCCACAGCAATCTCGTCTCCCGTCATTCGGAATGGCGTGAGAATAGTACCCAATGCTCGATCTACCTGATGCAGGTTATCTAGGGTTTTACGTTCATCTTTTTACGTGAAACATCGGGTAGGAGCCTTAACTATATCCCGAGGGCCATAGTCAATCCTTGGCTATATTGCTCTACCTTCCGCATGCCCCCTCCCTTTTCAATTCCGTTTCTATGCTATTAAAGAAGAGGTGCCTGTTTAAGGATCAGTCTCATGTCATCTGTTACTCCAAAACTGCGACCCCTCAGCAAACATCTCCCATCTTTCGGATGTAGGATTTGTAGGTTCTTTCCTGCATCACTTAAGGTGAAACTCTGGATAGGATCCTTAAACTATAGATCGGGGACCCTGCTTAACAAGGTTACCTTGCTCTACCTTCCACATCCCTCCTTTTAAATTCAATCCTATGCTATTAAAGGGAAGTTACTTGTTTCAGAATCACCCTCATGTAACCTGTTAACCCCCTCCCCCACCCTCCCGCCCCCCAAAAAAACTATCCGTGGTATTGAATGAATTGTGGAAATATCGTTGTTCTACTTAGTTTGAAAAAACCGATCCCTTAGATACTATTTTAATATGAGGTAATAATCAGTGGGAAAGGTAGGTTTAAGTTTGTATAGTAAACCGACGTGCCAAACTCTGTCAAATGTTTGTGCAGTATCTAAGAAAGCTGCAAGACAATTTTTTATTTTATAAGCCCTTTATTATTTCGTTCACAATTCTGTGACACTGATGTATTGTAGAGTGGCGTGAGCGGAATCCAAATTGATGCACCGGTAGTATATCATACAGGTTGATATCAGATTCTACTTTAAGGATCCTACCCGATGTTTACCCTAAAGAGATGCAGGGAAAACATGTTAACAAACAGTTTAGCCCAACCATTACACTTTTTAACTAAGGGAAAATGATTTTCAGTTATTAGTATACACCCAAAAAATATTTAATGGGGCGAACCATGAATAAACTAACAGAAAATATCACGTAAAAGGAAGGAATTATCAACGAGGCTACGAAAAATAAAATTCACAATATAAAATTACTGTTTGTAAAATTTTCCGATATACTTCAGCAACCATTATTATTATTAACTCGAACCTTAGAAATTTTTTATTCTCATTCTGATCAACATTTTATGAATGGATAACCACCTTGTTACGAAATGTCAGTTCAATTTTATGAGGCTTGTTTCCACGGAAACGTCCTGATTGAAAGAAAAAAAATTATTTTGACTTTCAGGACGTACCGCTGAAAGAGTCTCTATTTTCTTGAATTAACTATTTCTATTACAAATTATTTTACGACTCCTGTCGTTTGTGTTACAGTCAGATTTATTGAAATATGTTATACAAGTATTATTGTTCGTATGTGTGCAGGTTACTGTGATAGTAAATGTAAATAATCTTTAGATTCGCCCTGTGGCTACACTGTTACATGTACATGGACCTACGAATGGCCCACTGCGCTAATTATCGGAGCACGCGAGCAGCGAATTGCCTGCAGCATTCCTCTCTCTTCTTAGCACGAACTTTAAGCCAGCTATTAGGAGAGTGCTTTACGCAGCGTAATGGTAATCTCTTGAGACGTCAGTCTGTCTTATGGGAAGGAACGCCGCTGCTTCGCTTCTGGCTAATAGAACTCATCTGAGATGCGAGCTCGGGCTACGGTGTTGCTTGCTCCTGCAACTTCCACTGCTAGTGTTTGGGTGCTAGAGGATTTTTATTCACAACGTAGTTAAAATATACATTTTTAATGAATATAGACGTTGTGTGTGTTTTTTTTGCCCGCGATGTGTTATTCATTAGCATGGTAATTTTTTTTCTTCTTCATGAATCCTTTATATTAGGAATTTTTTACAGAATTCTGAAAGCAATGATGGCTCTATGATAATAAAGATCTAACATTTACTAATAATTCTTACATTTTATTTTTAAATTACCATCCTGTTGACAAGAAAAACAACTTTTCGCGATTCAAGGTAAAGAAACTCAGCTTGTAATATCGTTTAAATTTTTTTACAAAAAATTTCCAATCGTTATTATTTATTATAACTTTTATAACCTTATTTACTTTAAATTCTATAGAGTAAGAACATTTTGTTAAGGTCAGAGTAAAACTATGAACTATAACTGTGCTCGGTAATTTGTTAATTTTTGAGTACTGATGTTGTGATGACCATTTATTTTTATAAGTTTATATTAAAGATTAGATACCCAATTTTCAGTCTACATTTTTTGACGTAATTTGATACATATAAATGTCAGTCATATTTTTTCAGGAGTATTCGGCTCAATAAGCCATATTCATTTGTAATATTTTTAAATAAGGCCGACATTTTTTATAATACTAGAAAACATTCCTAGGGTCTAGATTATTACACTGATGTTTACTTTTTATGTCACAAAATGAAGACTGAAAAATAGGTATCCAATCTTTAATATCAATATGTTTAATTTTTTATAATTCAAAAGTAATTCACATTTGACAGAAATGGTTCAACAATCAAACAAATTGATTGTGTCCTTAAAGAATATTTATAATAAACCATACATCAAATTGAAATTTCCTAACAAATTTTTAGTTTGTGGACCTTTAGTTGTTCGGCACGCATCTAACGAAAAAGAAACAATTATTTCACACTTCCTTTAACATGTATGGTATACCATTTTATCGTAATTTTGATTTTTACTTTAAATTAATAGAGCATGGTAATTATATAATAAGGATGCTTGAAGTTTTATAATATATATAACAAAAGAAAACAGCAAATAAAGTACATAAATAAACTTATCTTCGTGGTCTTTAAAACATTCTGCAATTCGGAAGATGAATTCACAATTAAAATTCAAACATGACAAAACAATCTGATTCTTTTCTCAGGAGATGGTGGGTTCAAATACCGGGTCTTTACATTACGGGCATCAATTGATGAACGACGATACCGGAACTTTTGAAATCATTGAAGGGGAATCGTTTCTGGAATTGATACCACGTCTCTGCTACACCGCGTGATTCACGTCCACTCAACAATTTAACTGTGATAAAACTTTCATCACTTTACCTTTCTCGTCCCTTCGACAACTGCCCTGACTGTAATATTATTAATACCTTCAACTACAGTCCTCTTTGTCTGAAATCTTAATAATTATAACTTAACAACAACATATAAAAACTCCACAACCACTATTCTCGGAAACTCCTCAATAACTCTGTATCACTCCGCAGTAAACTTCCACGACTTTATCTCAACTACATCTAGATTCCACAACAACTCTCTTTTCGTCATATCTACTTCCACACTTTTCCACTGCTCCTCAACAACTATTGGCTCCTGAATCTTTTTCACCAACATTGAAACCTCCGAGTACTCTTTCCCGATTAGAATTTTGGGCAATAGGAACCTATCTTATTTTTCGACATCCCAATACGGGGTTCACCCGTTTCACCTAAAGTTGAAAATTTTCTGTCCCCACCTGGTGACGTTATTTCGTCCTCTCCCGAAATACATAGTGCGATAAGTAATAGAAATTGCTTTTTCACTCGCGCTTTTGATTATCTCAAATTATTTGAGTTACTGATTACTTGTAATGATTAAACAATACTCTACTACGCTTAAAGTTGATATTACGAAATTTCATAACTTGAATATTATTCTACGAACACATTTCACTATCTTTTACATTTTTCCACTAAAATGATCCTGCTATTCGGCCGAGCCTCTTTTCCCTTTCACTATTCTCCTACTATCATTCGTTAAATGGTTGCTTCTTTTCGACGAAAATAGCTTTCACTCCTTTCTTCAACATTCCACTCCTTTTGTTTTGAATGCTCCCTTTTGGGTTTTTGTAGGATCTCACAAAATTGTTGTGCATTGAGGCAAAAATTTGACCTTTCGGTTCCCAAACACCGATGACATGATATTTTTGCCCGAAATTGTCAACACTTATTCTTTTCCCGCTAAAAACAAACTGGTTCTGTTTATAACACCATCATCAGAAACCGGTTCGATTCGTATCAAAATTTTGGTATTCCTTTCGCGAGTAGGAAACGGATCACATAACGTGGCTCGCACTGACACTCTTCCCACAACTGGCTACTACAACGTGAGTTTACTTTCTACCGTGTTCCGGGGATGTTCATTCCCTCAGGAGATCCCCCTTTACCATTCAGTGTTGCCCACCCTAAAAATAAAAAAAGAAGCAAAGCTTTTGGTCACAGTTCATCTACTTTCTGAACATGCCTCGTACACACTATCAGAATAGCATGTGCCTTATGATGAACCTTTTATTTGTATAAATGAAACAATTTCCCCATTTTAAATACATGTGATTGTATTACTTATGCTTTAAAGAAGTTATCTAATAAAATAACTTAATCAGTTGCTAATAGAAATACAGGAATCTTATACTATTAATAAATTTAAGGATATAGAACGTAAAATTGTGAAAGTAGAATACTTTGTTATTGAATAATATATTTTTTTAAATAAATTCGTTGTAATTTATTGAAGTCAACAAAATTAATACTATTATTTAATTATCAGATAGTTGGACGCGAAAATTTCCGATCCTGTTTGGAATAAGCTATATAATAATATGTATCATACCACCAAAATTGTGAAACAGGGGAAGATTAAACGAAATTAAATGGAATCGATGATGTTATGATGTTAGCAGAGGACACTGACGAAAAATGCAGCATGTTTAAGACAACCTTTTACAGACAATTCCAGTTGCAGCTTATAGAGTTATCTCTTTTATAATTAATTTAACTATTTGTGACCAATTTTTCCAATGTAATTTTGATATTCTTCCGTCACAGAAGTTGCAAGTTCGACTCCCATCACGGGCAAAGGTGATTTTGCTAATCACGGGAAAGAGAATTCGCACACTGATGTCGGGCGACAACAGTAATTTAGAATGTATCATGACAGTTCTCTCAGAGGGCCGAAATGTCTCATCATTTGAAGAAAAAAAAACGCTATTTTAGAATATCTGAAATTAAAACGTTCTGTAAATGTCGTAACTTTTGTAAACTTTTAAATTAAAGGAGGTAGTATTTCAGATTTCTACTGTCTGTAATTTTTTTCAAACAAGTTTCTAAGTATTAGTGAGTATAAATAAAAGATGAATAAATTTGGGTTCTTCGCCATATTTTTGTCGTTTAAATCACCAAGGTTATAGCCTTATTTGTATACCAAATCATATTTTCTTACAATAAGTTTCTTTTCAATTATCATCTTACTGAGGATAATTGTTTCTTAATTTTCAGTATTGATGGCATTCAGTCGAAAGATAAAGACTCAATAATAAGTCCGGATCAGGTATTCCATATAGCCTTCTTGAGGGAGGCGCTGCGGGAGTTTCTCGTAGACGCTTCAGCCCAGAGGGACTGCGGGGCTTACCTGATCATGTCGGGGATGCCTCGCACTCTCTCTGGGTATTTTTTATCAAAGTTCTCATATGCCGAGACACCTTCACCTATTTTAGGAGGTATATGTACTGGGGTCAAAGACCTTGGGCATATGGCAAGAGTTGTCCGCTGATCCCATTGGATCAGTCGGCCAATTGCCTCCTGAAATTGGTGGAGACACGGAGAAGGGAATGCTGCGTCCCCACAGCAAACTCGTCTCCCGTCATTCGGAAGGGCGTGAGAATAGTACCCAACGCCCGACCTACCTGATGCAGGTTTTCTAGGGTTTTCCCTGCATCTCTTTAGGTGAAACACCGGGTAGGATCCTTAAACCATAGCCCGGGGGCCCTAGTTAACCCTTGGCTACCTTGCTCTACCTTCCGAATCCCCCCTTTTTCAATTCCCTTCCTATGCTATTAAAGGGGAGTTGCCTGTTTCAGGATCACCCTCATGTAGCCTGTTACCCCAAAAAAAATCCATATAGCCTTATAACACCACATAATTCGGGTCAAGCATCGTTTAGAACTCCCAAGTCTGTGCGTAGAGGAAAGCAAGCTAGCGACCAACGGGTCCTTGGCACACCAGACTATCTTGCTCCTGAATTGTTGCTTGATGAACCCCATAGTTCAGCTGTTGATTGGTGGTCTTTAGGAGTTCGCCTCTTCGAATTCATGACTGAAATTCGTCCATTTAATGATGAAACTCCTGAAGCTGTTTTTGACCGTATATTGGCAAGAGATATCCCATGGACTGACTAGTGGAGAAGAATCACTATCTGAATCGTCTGAGGGAGCAATGGACAAGTTACTTACCTTAGATCCTGTGGCTCGTCCTTCATCTTGTGAAATAAAGAAGATGCTATTGTTTTATAATATTAACTGGGACAATTTTATTAAACGCATGAATTGCCCGTCGAATTTAGTGATAAAACTCAATTTTCTATTACATATGCTAATTCCAAATATTCTTTTTCCATCACATTAAATATAGTAATCTTTCTGGTGTTCCTTTACATATATAGAAAATAGTTTAGCTGTATTATGCCATATAAGCATTTGAAAAAGAAAGCTTTTAAGGTTAGTGTCCCAGATACACATTTAATGTAAGTCCATGGGGAAAAGTTTATTTTGTTTTCTTGTTCATCTCGATAATAATATTTACAAAGCATTTCAGGTAAATGGTTATCAAACGTCATCATGTGAAGACCTGTTGGAAGTGAAATGTGTTATTCGGTGTGGTCACGCATTCAAATCTCCAGAAAAGGATGTCGTGGAAGGCAGTATTTACCAAAACTTGATGTGGCTGGCTGAGAGGTTTGGTTTTTCGGTCGCGTGGTTACAGCGAGCACTGATGGGGATGGAGGAAGGGCTTTTCTTTTCTTTCATTCGCAAAGTAGGCAATAAAACAGCGCAAGGAAGGCGGATAAAGCTCGCCGGAGACAATAGCGAAGGCGTTTTCCCTTCCCTGGCCTCGTGCCCAGTCCACCCCTTCTCTCTGCATGAATAAATCAGCGGCCCTGACACCCTCTAAAGGTACGGACTCCGGCACTGATATATTGCTATCCGTTTACAGGGCGCTTTTACCGAATCACGTTCCACGCTAAAGGGTGGGGGGTTGAATCTGCACTGACTGGCCCATGGTCCAGGTTTTATGTGGTCTGCCACCAATGCTGAAAGAGTGGCCTTTTTAACATCCTCCGATTACGCTATGTCTATACGTGAATATAAGGCGATTAAGCTCTTCTTCTGGCAAGAATACCAATCGTGAAGATTCATGTTTCAATACACTGTAAAATCATCCAGGGAATTGTATGCAATTTATTCGTCACTCGGCATTATAAACCTGAAAATAAAGTACAGAATTTGTCGGTGTACTGGGAAAATGATAAGATATAATGTGGACATATGTCCCTACTATGACTTCCCCGCAAATTTGAGTTAGCTAAATAAGAATCCGATAGCTGGAAACAACGTTCAGTAACGGGCTGCTTTGACGAGAGCAAGTTTTTCTGCCTGCTGACCAGAGTAGCTTTGTAATATTTAAAAAAAATTGTCTAGCCTCTCTGTTGGCGTCTATTATTGTAATAGTATTTAATGTTCTATATACAGGTCGGGCGCAAGTGACCGTAAATCCGACCGTTCCCAGCCGTAAATTACGTCATGGCGACACAATCTATACTCATGATAACTCAGTCTCTCTCTCTCTCTATTTTGTAGTGCACACTTACATTAAAAATTATTAAATAGGTTATTTTTCATTTTAATTGAATAAAATTTTGCTAACAAATTTGTCCGAGCTGTGAATGTCGAGAGGCTTTATAGCCCCCTTTGAGGTAAACGAACCGAAGGACTGGCCTTCCGGACATCAAAACATCTATTGATGGAGTGGTCCTTTGAAGGATTAAGAGGTCGCTGACCAGAAAACTCATAAATGTGTCGGATAGTAATAATCTGAGTTTCAATATTTTATCTCGTTTATATGTTCCCACAGAAGGTCATGTAACGTCTGGTGCGTGTAATTTAGCGACTTTCCGGGCAAACGTGTGAGCCCCTCATTCGCAAACTAGAAAATGTAAGAATGTTTCCTATTCACGAAAGTTTGAATCGGGAAGGGGAAAGCATCGATTTCGTAGTTAGTCAAGATTGAGAGGCAATTGTGAAGTTGTCGTGGAGATGGAACAAAATGATTGAGTTGTAGAGCGGTCATTGAACGATAGTTGGAGAGAAGCCGTTGACCGTACGGAAAAACCATGTGGTTGCAAGGATGATGAGTTTAGCGGCAGACTTCAAAGGCCAGCAGAAACGGCCATTCCAGAAACTGCCACGTCAATTTATTCAATGTTTCTAAGGGTTCCAGTCAGAGATATCTACGAATTCCAGCGTCAGTAACGTACCATAAATCTCTCAAAATCGTGTACTTAGAATCAGAGCAGAAGCCATTGCCATTATCAATTAATAAAGGCCAAGCTATATAAGCCAACCATCCACTGAGAAACAGAATAAATTTACTTTTCTGTTTCAATTTATAAAGTCAATTCATTTTCGAAATGTATAAATTTTTTTTCCTGTTAAAAAAATATTTAAAAATTATAAAATTTCTTATTATTTATTTTCCTTGCTATCACTTAAATTTAAATAAATCAAACCCCTTTAAACTTTACACACACACACCATCTCCTTCACACTCACTCTCTCTAGCAGGATGACTAATGCATAGTCAACAGTTTAAATTAATTTAGTATGGCATTAAATAAACTGTACTTACTTCAAATAGCGACGAGATTCAAATATTGATTAACCACTAAATCATACATTAGAGACCTCATGTACACATCCGTTGCTCCCTTCCATCTAAACCAAAGATACCTCCCTCCCCCAAGTACTTAATCCTCTCTCTGTGGCTTTCTCTTTAGGCCTCTCTGGTTAACAGCTTTTGTCTGCTACGCGCAGCCGCTACGTTCAAAATTCAAAAGAGAACGTCACGCAGGCGATTTATTACAGTATCAACGAATGAGTGTTTCGTGTTTGTGATTCTGTGGACAATGAGTAATTATTATGCCAATTTTCTATGCTGAAATAATTGTTTCTGAGTATTTTTGTGGTTCCAAATAAGCAATTAGATAATAAGATTAGTAAATTGTTCTATTATTAATTTTTAATTATATCTAAAGCTTTTATATTTTATACAGTGGTTTATACCCCCCACTTTTATGTACGATTATTAATTTATATATATATATATATATAATTCAACAAATATAATATATATATATATTATATTTGTTGAATTGACATTTCTATTTTTTAATGTGTTTTATAGCACTTGTTATGTTGTGTATATGATGTCTTGTTTATAGTTATTAATACATCGTACACTGGTTACATTTATGAATTTTGTTCAAGATTATATATTTTGTTAATGAGCTTGTTAACTATGATGGTTTATTTGACTTTTCCTGTTTCATCAGTACAGAATTAATGGAACCAATAAATATATCTAAATCTAATAAGTACCCTTATTATTTCACATACAACCAAGTACTGTTCTCACGCCCTCCTGAATGACGGAAGACAAGTTTGCTGTGGGGTCACAAGTTTCCCTTCACCGTGTGTCCATTAGTTTTAGGAGGCAGCTGGCCGGCTGATCAAATCGTATCAGTGGGCAACTGTTACCGTTTGCAAAAATTCTTAGACCTCAGTAGATGCACCTTCTAAAATAGATGAAAGTGCCTCGGCTTGTGAGAAACGTGAAGAAAATAGAAAGAGTACAAGACATTCCCAACGCAGTCGCGTGAGCCCAGCAGTCAATCTGGCTGACAATCTGGGGAGAAATACGTGCGAGAGAAAAGTCCCACAGGCCGATATGGTGAACATTGATATATTTGGTGAACAGGTTATATGAGGACGTTCGGTAAACAGTCAACTCTCCTTACTAGCATAGGAAAGGAATTGAAAAATTCGCCCTTTCTTCAAGACTTAACAATCTGATCCTTACAGCTCGGAATGTAAAAATCCAACTAAATCGTTCACCAAGTGAGCTATACCTCCATCGCTCACTCGGCTAATGAGCTAATAGAGGGGAAAGGAAGACGTCAGAATAGGAATTCAAAAGAATGAACCTTGGCTTAGTGGTTTTTGTGTCGCCGAACTGCAGTCAATTAAAAGTCGAATGAAGAATAAGGAAGGTTTAATAAAAGGTAAACGACTGGCGTGTAGCACCAGGAGCTACCGACCCGCTTGATGGTTGATCGGTCTCTGCTCTCGCCAAGAGTTCTGCACAGAAGGTAGCCGTTCAAACCCCTCCACCTGATAAGGATGTTTCCTCCAATCAGAGCTTTTGGTGAACAGAACATCTCCCGCTCCGAGCTCAGCGGCGAGCACGGCGCACAGGGTGAATAACTTTAACCTGCTGAAAGGTCACCCTGCGAAATCCGGAACATATTTACTCAGCTTCAATTCAGCGGAGTATTAACCTGACCACATACGGGTCCCCGAACCAGGAATATACTAAATTGCATTAATAAATTACTGTTATTATATTACATAGGTCTTCCTGACGTTCTTGTTGCAAAAGGTTATATTATTATTACTAAGCTGCTATTGGGCATTTGCCCGGTGGCAGCTATATGCAAATACAATTACGAAAAGTTTACACTAAGGAAGAATTTTGAAGTGTAGTTTTTTATCTGAAAATAAAAAAGGAGCCACACAAAAATCACTTCACTATTGCCACTTCACTGTTTCTAAAAAAAATTACTCACTTAAGTTTTCTTAGCCTATTTCTAAACTGATTTACGCTACCCGGAAAAGTCGTCAGAATTTCTGCAGGCAAGGAATTCCAATCGCGTATTGACCTATTTACAAATGAAAATTTTCCTACGTCTGTATGTTGCCCTTTTTCTTTAATTTTGAACGAGTCGTCATTTTTAGAAATATAATTTGACGCCGTAAGATGGTTTGTTAATTCTTTCTAGGCCGGCTCATCCTTATAAGCTTTATATATTGCGCACAACCTGGCATGTTTCCTTATATTACTGAGACCTTCTAAATTCTCGTGAGGATTGTTCGCGAATCGACCCCCAAACATTTTTTCAGCCCGTTTTTGTATTTTTTCCAACGCTAGAGTGTGTTCATTTCGATATGGATCCCAGAACGTTACCCCATATTCTAAAATTGGCCTGACCAGCGTTTTGTAAGCAGAAATCTTGTTTTTTCTCGTGCTTTTCCTCAAGACCCTGTTTATAAAGTGAAGCAGCAGCGCCCTCCACCCTTTACCTGCCAGGGACCTCGCTCACCTCATTACCCCAATTTAAATCTTTTCTAATCGTGATCCCAAGATATTTACAGTTATTTGATTCTGTTACAACTTCGTTCCCCATTTTATATCTAGTGGGAGGGACATTTCCCTTTTTTGTAAAAACGACTGCTTTACTCTTCGTTGTATTTATTTGCATTTTATTTCTAATGACCATTGGTAAATTTTGTCCAGATCAGTCTGCAGACTCTGTGAATCCTCAACGTTTACGATTTCCCTACAATCATCGGCAAAAAGTTTGATCTGTAATTTTATACCGATTGTTAAGGTAGTTAAACGATTTCAGCTGTAATCGTCCTAAATTTAATTATTCGTAGGATGTCTTTTCTTTTTGTGCATCGTAAGTACTAGATGATCATAGATGAAATTATAGACATATTGAAGAAATATTAATGTTCAGTACCATTTATTTTTTTCACTCGTATACAAGAAGTATTTTCGACTGAATTATAACTACCTATTTTCCGTAAATATAAAAGGTACAACAATTGATTATAAGTTGATCTTTATTTGACGCAATTATAAATAAGATACATCAATTATCCAATATAAAAAAATAATATTAAATTAAATTTTCGTGAGGGGTAGACCATGAATTAGGAAAAGGTGTTAACAGAACTTTTGCAAATCTCTGAATTACAATTCGGCTTCAACGAGGTTAAGAAGTGTTTGTCGTATTCTATATTCAATTTTTTTCATATATTTAATTTAGGTCTCTTGTATATTTTCTACGAATATGCTACGTGACGAGTTCCAAAGGTTGGGTTGTAACGATATTTCCTCTTATTGTGCTTTCATTAGACATTATCGATGGTATTAATACAATAAATTACATGTGTCAGTATTATATTAAAATAATGGCCAAATGCGGATTGTATACTTATGTTGTGGTATTCAGTTCTAAGATTGGTCCAATGACCCCCACTCTCCAAGCCGTATCATTTCCACAAAACTTCAACATCAAACGACCTATATTTGCTTAGCGTGTTCCATACTTGGCTTCCCTCACTTATTCCACAAGCTTCCACTTAATTTTATATGACCCTCATGTCTCAAAATGTGGCCTATTTATCTATCCCTTCTGTGGTCTGTCCTCCATAATTTGCGCTCGTTAGTGATTCTATCCACCCGTCTTTCAGCATTCTCCTGTAGCTACAAATTCCAGAGACTTCTTTTCTTTTCTGAAACTCTAACCGTCCACGTTGTGCAGCATATTACGCCACACTCCATACAAACATTTTTAGCAATAATTTAATAATACACTTATATTGCCCGTAAGGTCATTCTTTTTTGCGAAGGCCTTCCTGGCCTGTGCTATCCAACTCTTTATGTCTACCCTCTAGCAATTATGCTTCCTAAGTAGCAGAATTCACAGAATACACTCCATTAATCATCATATTGAACTCTTTCTCCAGGACCACGTTCATTCCATTTAATTTGGTTCCCGGGTCGTTTTCTGAATTCATAATACTATGATATCATCGGAAAACCGCAGTGTTTCTATTTCGTCTCCTTGCAGTATAATTCCTTTTCCAAATTCCGTTTCAACTTTCTTCATCGTCTGTTCTTTATATAAGTTAAAGAGCATGGGTGACAGACTGCATCCTTGTGTAATTCCTTTCTTGATTTCAACTTTCTTTTCTTAAAATTCAATTCTAATTGCTGTTGACTGCCTTCTGTATAAAAGTTAAATTATTACAGTAGGTTTCCTCCACATCAGATTGGCGTCATCAGGAGGGATAAACGTATTTGTAACGTAATAAATAAGACTTTTATGCATCCACACTACACAGTCAATAATGTAACTTATTTGTGTGACATTAAAATGATTATATATATATATATATATATCAATTATAATTAATTTAATGATTGAGTGCCATAAATGAGTTCATACCTGCCTGGGATGATGCAAAATAATTTTTAATAATATATTTGATAAAGCAACATGTCAAATTAAAATGAACTCCTACCCTATATAAAATTACAGAAGATAGTGAAACAACGGAACACTTTTGTTCTGCTTAACGTAAGCCAAACATGGATTAATTTAACATCAATCGTACCAGAATCGAACGTTATTAAATTTGAAAAACAAAAATTTCGCATGATATATATATATATATATATATATATATATATGGGTATGTGTGTGTGTTAGAATTATATCAGTACTGAAAATATAAGAAAAATATAAACGATATTTCAGTTACATTTTTATGTAGATGTCGGAAGAATCCATTAATTTCATCGTGGAACCCAAGGAAATTACACAACTATTTCATTTGAAACATGCTTACAAAGTTGCTTACAGTGATTCACTGTAGCCCCGCATTGCAGTTTCTCGGTTGAAATGTTGCGTATATTTGTCAGATAAACGGTTTCCATTGGAACGAAGCGTCCTGATAAACGACATGAAATAAATAGCTCCCACACATTACTTTTTAGTGTGGTATCAACTAATGGTAAATTCTGCAATGCCTGGGATAAACAACAACGTAATTATGTTGATTGCCATAAATCAATATTTCTGATAACATTATAAGTCTTATTGAGATGTCTTTGCATAAAACTAGGTCCGAAAATCAAACGGTTAAAGAAAATTTAACAGAAAATTTAAGCGGCTAACCTTAAATTGTTTCTTGGTACAAAAAAATGATAAAGTTGTGGAGCGTGGGTTATGCTGTAAGTAGTTTTTTTCACGAGCACCAATAGTGTGAACAAATAAAAACAGGTTATGAAATGAAGTAGAAGACCAAGAGTTACATCTAATGATGAGAAAATGACTTCCCAGAATAGTATTGCAACAATGTATACTCATCCAACACTGAAAACACGCATCACAAAATACCCTGTAACTCCGTTACACTGTTTGATCTCCGATATCATTGTGCGTGGTTGTCAAAAATCAAAGCAGTAATTTTTTATTTCCTTTTATCCTTGTTTTGGTGGCCAGAATCGGATTACAATTATATGCCGGTCTTTCGCGCTCGGATAAATAACCGGGCATTATAACCGTATAATGGCGAGTTAATATGATAGTAATTAACTTGTTACCGACAAGTTGTCAATATCAAAATGTAATCAATGTCAGAGTATTCGCTCTCTCCGATTTCATTGTCGACCGCAGAATTTTTAATATTCGAATTAGTCCCTGCCGGTGATTTCTGGTTTTTCACTTTGGTCGTCGGTATATTTCAATAGTCATGGACAAGCATTTACAGCACTTTGATAATGATATTATAGAGGATTTCATAATGATTTATAACCGGATTTATTTGTGAAGAATATAACGTTAGTGGTTTACACACATCACATGTATTTATACAGCCCCAATTAAATCCAAAAGGAACACACACTAAATTAGTTCTTTGTAGTGAAATAAAATAAATAAATTTACTCGCATATACACTGATATGTTTGTCAATTACTTGTTCCCGAAGACTTAATCAGCAAAATTTAATCAGTAAGATTCTTACTGTGATAGGAAACAATTTTCAATTATTTGCTAATTAGTGTAAACATTAAATTATTTCTAAAGTAACCGGCTATGATTTAATTTGTATATCGGATATGATGTGTCGTCTGAGATTAAAAATAGTGACATTCCTAAGTAATGGTTTTGTAAGATATCTACTAACTGCAGGTGACTTGGCTTCGTGCTCTGATAAAAAGCAAGAAAGAAGTGTCAACAAAATTTGTTATCACCGCAGATTACCAACTTTTGGAAAGAATCATTCGCTATCCCAGAAAACCAGAAAAAAGTCACTCAGCTGTAACACAACTAACTGATCAAGAAAATCATCATTACGAATATTTGGTGTTTAGAGCTTAACAATTTTATAAACCCAGAAGAGCATGCCTTCAAAAATATTCCATTTCTAATTTCCATTTGAACAAAACTTGGATAACTTTTTAAAAGAAGAACTGGCTAATAACTGACACTATCCTCACATTCATTGATATCAATAAAGCATATGATTGAACGTGGAGATGGAATATTTTGAACCATTTAAGCAATTTAGAAATCCAACGAAACATATTCAATTGTATTGCCTCACTAATATCGTAAAAATCCATTATTGTAAAAAACAAAATATGCGTACGCAAAAGAAGCTACCCTCAAAAATGGTATTGTACAAGAATCCACCCTCAGTGTAGTTCTCTTAATTATTGCAATAAATAACATGAAAAAATCTATAAATGCCCATACAATAATGCTGAAATACGCAATTGATGTAATACTTCTAAGAAAAGGCACCAACCTAATGGAATCTACTAACTGAATGCAATCTTGAACAAACAATATCAACTCTGGGGCAAGTAAAATTGACCCTTCTTTCTCTTCCGATAAATACAAAACTATAATCATCTCCAAAAAAAGAAGTAACTTACTTTCCATTAGTGATGAATAAAAATAAAATGGAACAGTATTTGAATATAAAAATACTAAGAATAAGTTGGAATTCTAAACGGAAAGGTAACAAACATATTAATAATATCATAATGGAAATTAAAAAAGAACTTCCATCTTAAAAGCAATTGTAGTAAAAAATGGGGAGCATAGAAATACGTTCTCCTTCTCACATGTAAAGTGATAATCAAAAATAAAATTGATTATAGTTAAAAAATATACCACTCGGCTAACAAGTCATTATTGGATAAGCTAGATGCATCATTTAATAACACGCTATGAATCATTGCCGGATGGAATAACACCAGTTTAATAAACAGAAAAAGACCATTAAAATTTATTATTATTAACTTAAGAACAATCAAGTAATATTGTATTTAAAAATTATAATTTTTTATAATGAAATTTTACTTCAAGATGTGAAATATGTTCCTCTTCTCAGGGGATTTGGGTCAAGTAGCAGAGAACACTTGATTTAACATTGGATCCCATCATGCACACGAAAATAGTTTTTATCTCACCGGTGTCAAAATTTTAATCGTAAGACAATGAGTCGGCGCAGTCTGCAATGGGATGGGAGTCTAGGCTTCGGCGTCGGTCATCGTTCCAGAGATGACGGGAACCTCAATGAATGTGAGATGTATTCAGCCCGTCGGCGCCTCACCACTTCCACCCATATGAGTCTCAAAATATATTTGCGCCATCTTCCTGTAATGATTGCCCCACATCGGTCGTGTCACATCCTATTTATTGAAAATGGTCTTTCCAGCTTCCGGGGTTGACAAGCCGTTTTTAGGGCTGTTTAGATTCCGCTCTTGTTTTCAAGGAAATATCAACCCCCGTTTGACACGGAAATGTTTAAAAAAATAGAGACCACCCTAAGACACGCTTTCTCGGCTTCGCGATGGAATTTTAAATTAAATAATTTTAAGTGCAAATGTGTGCCACAATATATATATATATATTTATTTATTTGAACAGTGATTGTCTCAACATCCGTTTTAATTCAAGTGTAACGTGATCCAGAGGGAAATGGTCACCGTCGAGCCAAGACACGAATTTTGAGCCGAGAATTTCTTAACTCTCATGGGTCTTGGCTTTAATTAATTAACTACGGGAGGGGAAGGGTTATTTAATAATTAAACAAAAGCTTAAAATTTCTAACAATTTAATTAACAAGATAAATTCCGGCCAAAGCTCACCCACATGGCTCCACAGTCATCAAATTTTGCTTCGCATACCCACACTCATATATTCTAAGATGACTACAAAACTTATATGATCTAAATTTATTAAATTTAATGTTTAACGGCACCCCGAAATGTAACTGTTGATCATTGCAGCCAAAACACAAGCAGTAAAAAGGAAAGGGGAGGGTTTATTGTTTTAAGTTATCGTTGCAGCAGCCAATGAATGTTGCCACGTTCTGGCTGGACCCCTTAATACAGGTACTATCTCTCAGCTGGTCAGACGCGCGTGAACACGTGCTTCATATCGCAACAGATTCGCGATCTCAGTGACCGTCACTTATCTCCACTCCAACACTTCCCCATAAACTGCACTGTCCTCTCTCTTTTTTTCTCTCCACACTGCTACGCCATCTAATCGACTCTCATCAACACTACTTAACCAATCTCTCCTCGCCTCTCACCTCGATCTCACCCTCACCGCTTACATTCATCTATAAAACCCGTACTCTCCTTTCTTCAAACAAGGGACACAGCCCTTCAATCTCACTACTTACATCTGTCTCTCTCGCCACTAACCACCATCTTCTCCTCTGCCCAAATCTGTACTGTTTTCCCACTTCACAAACTGTACCCCCACTCCTAGCAGAGGGTGTTCACATGAAATTTTACGGTCCGCTTCGACTGCTGTTCCAGGTCAATGACCCTCCAACATAAAAACATTCGACCTGTTTTTGGGGGTTCGTCGTACACAATAAGAAGCGTCGGCGTCCTCCACCTCCAACCGACCAGCTACAATAACTGTAACCTCGGAAGGAGGACATGAAGAGAGTGCAAATATGCACCGAAACGTCGAATGAACTGGCTGAATTGCTTCAACTTTTTATTTCCCGAAGCGTTCATATAATATGCGAAAGGATATTCATTTTTAGCAAAATAAATTGTTAGAAAAGAACACCTGATAAATAATTGTTGTTTATGAATCTTAATCCATAACAATGCGGCATGAGAAAGATATGAATGGAAATTTGTTCCCAAATTTTTTATCTTGGTTTATAATCATATAAGTTGAATGCTCTTGGGTAAATGTTTAACCTCATACGCCCCCAAACATGAAAATATAATTTTTAGAGTCACGGAAGGGACTATGAAACAAATCGGCAACTTTTGTTGTAAAAGGAGTCTCAGAATTATTTATTCTCCGCGTAAAGTGTCCGGCCGTGTCGAAGTCTGAAGTTTTGTCTTCTGGGATCGTATCAAGTATTTATGACAGTTCACAGGCGCAACAGCACGGAATGTATATCTCGGAGAAACGCTTTCAGCTGCTTCATTCAACATGTACCAATCGTGCATATCACTGGACTGTATTCAATCGTGTAGAAATTACTTATCCATCTTATCAAGAAACATGTTATTATGTGTTGTATAAAAATTGAGTAAATTTGTCATTAAATTACTTTTTTAATTCTTATGTCTCCAAGGAAGTACTGCTCATAATCCATTTTTATCACACGTTTTTCTAGAACAATAATATAAAAAAGTCTTTTGTTTTGAATTGAATTGAAGATAATCCTGGAGGAGGCAGCATCAGAAGGCAAATTATAAACTTTTCATCACAACAAAATGAGAGTGTCAATTAAGAGAGCCGCCCTGATTTAATTAGTTTAATTTTAGATAATCGTAATGGTGGTTAAAATATAATTTTTATCCGTTAGAATTTGTCAAGAAATAAGATTGCGCTAAATCGAATCACCTGACATTTTTACTGTTACTATTAATAAAATGTATATATAAAAATATAAGAATTATAAAGTGTCACAACATTAATATTATCACAAACCTACAATTTATTATTATTTACTATAAAAAACTGTTATTATTGATCAATTGTTTCTATAACGTATTATATAATAGATAAAATATTTTGCAAAGGTTGTTAAGCATGTTAAAAAACTGCTATTAAAAATTCGGCTGCTTCAATATAACTTCCAGAAACGTACAAGTTCGACCAAAAATTGACATTCAATTATATATGCTCCGCAGATGATATATGGAATCTATATAACGCAAAATTCCAGGACCACCTGAACCTCAGCAGAATACCAAATATTAACAGAATCTTCCACCTACCGTTGAATAACCATCAAAATTTACTTTTCCCAAAGAATCTCACAAGAAAGGATTAATTAATGCTTTCAAGGATAAGGGCCAACCATACCATACCATACCAATGTAACTCTTGCACCATACACCTAACCATGGTCCAGATGATTTTCCAATTTCATATCATAGGATCATATGGACCAAAATACATCATATCGTGGGAAGAGACAATAAAAAATTGTGATCAACATGTATGACAAAATCTAACTCAACAAAATTGTGAACCTAATATTATTTTTTCTTTGTATGTGTTGATCTAACCTCTGAGGTCGCCCATTACATTACTGTTGAAGTGACCTAAATTAAATAAAAAAGTATATTGTCATTTATCATTAGAAGATGCCCATTTTGACACATGGATTTAAAGTGATGTTTAAAGATATCAGTGAAAAACTGTCTTCAACTCATTGAAATGGGAAGGTTTCAACAGTTTAATTATTTGTTCATATATATCATTAGTTTTCATATTTAATTATTATTTATTGTAATAACAGTTGGGTGCCCGACGTTTCCCGGTAATTAATTTATATTAGCTCGGTGCAGTATTTAATTCGACAGTAATCACTTTGTTAACAGATGATTAAACCATTATTTTTGAGAATTTACCTTTTTACATCCTATCATCATAATCAATCAAATGAAAGCTGAAATTTTATTTGCTTGCTTAGTTCTCTAGCAATTGTTTGAAAATGTTTTATTTAGGTCACCTGAAATGCCACCGAATGAACATGTGTATGATTCGCAATTCAAACAATGCGGCTTTTACATTTTCACACTTAATTTATCCATGAATAGTAAACTCAGTATGCACAAAATTAAAATACAAAAAGTATATAAAAACGCGGCAATCCTAACTCTAAATGCCAAACAATGGCAAGCTACGGCGCAATGAAGTTTAGCAAGCAACGTGAGTAAAATGCCACAGATTATACAAACGGTCAGGATGATAATTGTGATTACATTACTGTTTATGTGAGAAATTAAAACAGATTTAGAAAATATTGTTTGGGTAATTTTAAAAAAAAGATGTATTTCGACAGCAGCGCCACCGACCGAGTCCAAATATAGCCAAGAATCATCCAGGTGGTCCCATAAATACCAATAACAAATTCATCAAAATCTGTCTAGCTATTTAGGAGGATAATTAAGAAAGAAGCAGACCAGTATTTATAACAAATAATATTTAATATGTGTAAGTAGTCGGTTATGTGGAATTGCCTTCAAAGGGTTGCTTCTTCTTATTTCTTACCAAATTGTTGCACGGCAGCAATTGGTAGCATTGAAAACTGGTATTTAAAATTTTTTGTTAATTTTAAATTACCAATAATGCACTTTAAAAATGATCTTCAATCCCATATATGGAAAATTAGAGGAAACTCGACAAAAATAACGCTCTGAACTGATCTACGCGGGCTCAATTTATTGGAAACAATCCAAATTTTGGTTGTACCGAGATGATATCTGCGTGATTGTCTGATGATGCAGGTTCCGCTTTCTGTGATCTGAGGCGGAGGGACTGTAAAATAATGGTGCTAAATCAAGAATTATTGCTTGAACTAGTCAAACAGACGGAAAAAACGTTGACATGAAAGAAATTATCATACGTATAAAAGTTTACAGATTATCCTCGAGTTTAAAGTGACAGAGAAATTTGATAACTTTATTAGTACATTTGGCACTTCAGTCCATTTGAGTGAATCTCGTTGTACATCCAAGTCGACCGAATCGTGGATTTACAATTATTTTTAATAATATATTTTTTTTCCTTTCACCTTGTTTTCCAGGAACAGGAATAATGCTGGAACTGAATCTTCCAAAAATCGGGAGTTGCCTTTGTAGTTTCTTCGCACGCATCCTTTTAAATGGAAAGCGCGTAACATCAAATAGAATTGCAAATGCTCCTTTTATATGTATCTTTCCCCATCTCTCTTACTCTTTCAATGCGTTGATGCGTCCGACACGGGAGTAGATGCTTGGCCCACATCACGTGATTTATGGTTTTAGAATGTGACAGCTCATCAATATTTCATCTTCTTCCTTCTTGTGCGATGTAAGTTATCGCTGTGACCTGGAAAAAAAATAATAAGAGGAAGAAATTTTCCAATCGGTGGAAGGGGGAGGGAACACCGCATACCAAATAAATTACCAGCTCTTGATAATGGAAAGTGGAGTTCGATGGTCGAGAACCTTATCTCAAGAGCCGAAATAGCCTATTTACGTGCTGCGGGAGTACGAACTTAGAAGGGAGGCTACGTTCAACACTAAACACAATTCAATAAATCTGCAGAAATGATAAACTGATTATTGAAAAATAATGGAAGTATTAACAATATCCCGTTCAAAATATTACTTTGTAATTTATTTCAATTAAATTTGTAGCTTTGTAATTATTGAAGAAAATTTTGAAGAATAACGTAATTAATGAAAAATCATTTAAATATTCAAGAAACAAAATTTTCATGTCAATTAAATTTCTAATTTTCATGCCTCTTTGTGAGAAAATGCATTTTAAAAGAGGAATGCAAATTGTATTTATGAAGTCAGGATTCAAACAGTAAACAATTTTATATTGCAATTAATGGTAAGGGGTTAAAAATTTTAAAATAGAATCTTCTAAGTCATATTGACTCCGACATTCCTCCAAACCAATAGAAAAAAGTATTTAACCGAATGGAGCACGACATAGAATATTGATTCCCATTTATTTCTAATTGAATGCTGAATTGGATGAACTGGCACTATTTCTGGAAAGGTGGGAAACAAAAATTTTTCTACAAAGACTGAACCTTTGTTTCATTAATCTCTGAGATTTAGAATTGTATGCCAAAATAACTCATTTCTGTAATAGCTAACAATAATACTATATATTTCTCTGTAGATACCGCCTTCTCATTTTCTAATTTTTATCTGATTCTACTACCGTATCCAACTGAATTACTTTTAAATTAAACATTCTCCCACCTCGTTCATTCCTTTCAAAATAAATAAGATAAAACTTGCCTTTTTTTCTTCACGCCAATCGATAAAATAATCTCACTCTTCCTTGCAATGAGATTTATAAATTTTCTCCCCTTATTTATTTTTTAAATTATACTGTGTTCGAATGTTTGGATACTAACGAAACATTTCGTTCACGGATACGGCAGATAGAAGAAAAAATTCTGAGCCAACTGCCACGGAAAATAGTATCTGTATTCAATGGCTATGAATTTACTGAACATAAAGTTTTTATTTCTCAATGCGAACGCTTTATTTTATGCCTCAAAATTTTACGGGGAACATGTTTATTATATTTATATGTTTTAGTTATAAAGCTGGACCGACTTTAAAAATTGTCGCAAAACATAGATACTATCTTAGAAAGTTGCAGAAAAAAATTAACTAAATCTGAAACTTAAAACTTGCTTTAATTCTTCTTAATTTGTAGTTTATCGTTTACAGAAATATTAATTTGGTATACTGGGAAGAAATAAAAGAGAAGCCCCTTACTTTCTTGCATTCGGTATAGTCAATAAAACAGAATATAACAGAAACTTATGCCAATGTAATACAAATTTAAGTGCAGTTTTCTTCCTACAGAAGTTAAAAGGGGTGACATCTCATTAATATTTTTCTAATGTAAATTATCGATGCGAAAACTAGACATAAGTAGGGAAAGTCGGGGCGGAAAGGGGCAGCAGGGTAAAACAGGATAGCTTATTTTTTTACTGGATAATGCTTGAGTTAACTAAATAGGGACGGAACATTTAAACTGGTCAAGGAAGAAATCCTGGCAGCCAACTTGACGAAGTTATGATTGCACCTTGTGAATGAACTCATGTTTTACCGTCTTGCATCTATCACTTTATAATTTTCCCAGCATTGCCACAGAAGATAATCTACAAAATCCTTCGCTTTTATCTCTTTAATGGTATATATTCGTAAACTATGTGTCCTTAGCTGCATATAAGCCACTTGTAAGGTTTAATTCTATCCGTGTTAATGCTCGGCGAAAAACCTTAAACTGTGACTAGCGTGCGGGGTGCAACAGGATACTATTGTATAAGGCAAAATACAATGTGTTCCTCAAGAAAAAAAAGGAAACGTACGACGGACTCAACTTATGAGAATGAGTTACAGGATGCTGTACCCGAAAAGAAGAGATTAAGACAGAAAATTAACGGAAAAATGTTAGCAAAGACTCATTTGCAAAAAATCTTTTTTCGAAAAGAAAAATTAATACAGTGATCAACCGACGCTAAATAAGTATAAGATAGTAAATACAAATTGTGGCACGATATTTTAAATTTTATTTTATTTCACTAATTGTATATAAAAAACATCCTATCAGGATATGCTCTGGGGGTGGGACAGAACAGGAGATTTGAAAAATTCTTTTCAGTAACATTTTTCATAAATCTATATATATATATATATATATATATATATATTGGTTTAAGTAAGCAGTAGAATAAACTAATGTTTTATACTTCTATGAAGTATTTATTCTTTTCCAAAAATTTCCAATATTGCTAAACAATAAGTGTCACCTTCCACCCCGACTTCCCCTACCGATAATATTTTATATCTGTTTGTAACAGGATCTCACAAAAGTGTAAAATCTTATATAAAATGTAATTATAAACTTTTAATCCATAAAGTTTCCGTTCAATATAATAATTTTAAAATAATATTTGTTATACCCGGTAAAAATTTTTTTCAATAAATGCAAACCATCATGAAGACGTTATAATGTTAGTTTTATTTTATAATATTTTCAACTGAATGAAGTTTACAACTTTCTGAAAGATTGTTGATAAAAAAAATTATGTGTGAAAAGAATTCGAGCTCTAATCTCATTTTTATGCCTACTGTGAAGTCGAAATTACTGACTATTAGGCCACACAAACGATATAGCATACAATTATTTTCAATCGAAGATTTCAGACCTTAAACAAGTTCGATTTTATAATACTTTATTTCTAAATAATACTTGCACTTGAATGAATTCGTTTTTATAAAATGATAAGCGTAAAAGTTTAAAGATTTAAAAAAATAATAAATAAACTTTCTTTTTACTATGTACAAATGTCATATGAAATTTATTTTTGTAATATTTCAATTAATTTGTCTTTTGAACAGTAGATGACTATTATAGCATACTTCCCAGCGTATTTAGTTATTTGAAATTTGGGCTTAATTACCGCGTTAAAAGTACGTCTGGTAATACCGCAGCTAGACACAGGTAAATAATACTAGGAAAGTTTCCAGCTAGGAAAAGCCAGAATTACGCAAGCAGAGGCGAAAACTAATCCACCAACCAATATGTAAATTGGTAACAAATTTGTATGGCGATGCTAAGACAAGTTTACCAGAAATTAGATGGACTGTAAGAAAAAGGGAGAGGGAGAACATTGAGGCCAAAATTTGCAGAAGAGAATCAGGGACACCTTTCGGTTAGAAATGTCGGAGCAAGGATCATGTAGACGAAGAGAGGAGCAGATGGATGTCCACGTGGGTGGAGAAACCGGACTTTGATCCGTGTTGCTGAAATTCTGTTCTGGTAAGCCGTTGAAGGTTTCTTCCTGGAGTTTTTGCCACGCTAAGTTTATTAATTCTTTTCATAAAAATTTCCTTTAGAGTTTCCAAAACGAAACACGGTAACCTGGTGGTAGAATCTCACGTTGAAGCAGTCGAAAAAAAATATTTTACGTAGCTTTTGGATACATTTTATTTTGATTTTTTTCTTTGAAAATGTGTAGAATTGTTAAATTTTAAGTTGGATCAAAGAAAGTAAAAATGTATTTCTTCTTTTAATTTTCTACGTGTTTAACACACTATTGCACATGCCGAAAGCTTCTCAGAAATTAAAAAATTGTATATGAAAATAAAAATATAATTTTGGTTAGTATTAAATTTTGCGACTGATTAAAACCAAGAGTTTTTATCATTGTACAAAAATAATTGAATTATTAATAATTTTATGAAATGAAACGAGAAAAATATTTCATAATTATGTGGGATTAAAATACAATTAATTTAATCAGTTCAGAGAGCACTGCGGGAACATCAGAACTTTTCAACGAGTGGTATTTATAATGGAAACCTTTTTTATTCCTTCCCAGCGAATGAATGGATTTGCTTCTTGATAGATGTGGTAGCAAGCGCTCTCTCATTCCGATGGCACCCGTAATGTACTTGCGCTGCCGAGAACAGATACGAATCTTGACGGACGCTTCTCATTAATTTAACAGTTGTGTACGTTCGATCAGTGCCCAATCGGCCGACGAGTTCGTACTCAATTTTCCCTGTGACTTCGAGGTTTCCACCACGCACACACACACACACACGAATTTATGTATGCGTGACCCGTAAAGGGGAGAAGAGCAGCAGTGGCAGAAATCCCTGCGAAATAAAGCATGTCTCCCGAGCAGCCAGGCAGGACACTCATACAATATTCATGGACTTGTTACACTGTAACCAGTGGACGCTCAGTGCCAGCAGCATCTGCACCAGTGCGTCCATCTCACGACCTCCGTGAGAAACAATAGAAGGAAAATTTATACAGTAAAGAAATGAAGACACGTCCCAACTACCCGATTACTCTGCACTACACTACAGGATGCACTCATCCATAATCCGTGATCATTTCCTATCTCTCTTCCACCAACGCAAACACAAATTATTAACTATATTGTTAATTACGAGTATGTAGTCAATTCAAACATCATGACGAAGTTAATTAAAGTCTAGAAAACTGATTAATCGACGTAATTTACCATTTTGTCTGAATGATGGTCTATCCGAGTGATGTTACTCTTTCACGTGGTTTCTCGCATTTAATTACCACTCTCTTTGCAACCATACATAAAACTCATATGGTAGTCCCGGTATTATCCACTTTCAAAATTATATAATGCTCTGGGAGGAAATGTGAACGGTATACTCAAAACATATAAAACAAGATGGAGAAGAAATATAATCTCTAAATTATTCTCAGAAGCTACATAACATACATGAGTCTATGTCCTAAATATTTAGAAGTACTCAGGAGTCATCAGTCCTTAAAAATGGTTCTGTATTAAAATGTAAGAAAAATCCTCGTTTCTAATTTTGATTTAACTAAAAATCAAAAAAAAGGTACCATTAAAACTTAATAATTGATTCGTTTCCTATTAATGTATTAATAAATACGTTTACGTATATAGTAAAAATTTAAACTATACATTACTAGAGTTGTTAGAATGTAACCTATAAATAGCACTGTAAATTCTTTCCCATTCTTTCTCAGCACAGCGAGAAACTGTAATGGTAAACGTTCGTGTTATTCCATAAATATTGTTTACAAAAGTACAGATTTAATCACATATCTTCAGAGATTTGGGTTTAAATATAGGACATGATTTTTTCCTGAATAAATCGTTACACTAGAAAAATTGATAATAAATAGGAAATGCGAAAAAAATCACTCATTTAGATTTCTTGCGATTTAAAATCTCTAAAAGGGTTGTATACTAAGTTGACTCTACCACAGGTCTATAGGACCCATAAATAAGAAAAAACTTACTACAGAAAATTTCACGTTTTCTTTCTGCGTCTGAAGTGTTACACAGAACTTATCTGAAATTTCTGCTCCGGCATATAATATTTCATTATATGAAAATGTAGAAATAGATTATGCTAAGAAATCTATTAACAATATTGAAGGAAGAAGCATATCTCACAGTAGCACGAAAAAGGTGTCAAAATGACTGCACTGGTTGTTCCAGATAAATTTTATATTTACTCAATATGTTTAGGTAATGTTGTTGAATATTTAATATATTAGTTAAATCACTTATTAATTACTTAATTAAGAAAAATATTGAAAAAATATACATACGAAATATTTATACCCTTTATAATGCCACTAGGCATTCTATGAATAAGTCGTTTTCCTGACCTTTTTGTTGCTTAATTTTAAGTATTTTTCCTGTGTTATCTCTAATTTAATTCTCATTACATTTATGGTCAGTCAAAATTTATATTATCTGGGAAAACACTCCTATTCCCAAGCGCATGAGACGTTCTAGCTTACTAGTAGTTATACACTTCATTAAAATAAGTTATAATGTGATGGGGTAAGTTAATTATATAAACCAAATTTCATAAAATTTTATTAATTTACCGTTAAAAAAATTAAATTATTGTTTCTTCTCGTCTCCAGATCGACTCTGCTCATGTCCCCACCATGCGGATCGCATTTTTCGTAGAGAGAAAAGCGGCCTTAGAAACTTCCGTGAAGTGTCAATGCTCAGCGAATGTAACGTCTGCTAATTCCCAAAAACGGAAGATTTATCACGCTGGATCACGGATTTCACGCCTTGTTGGCGTCTTGTTACATTTTATTTCCGCCTAAATGTCGCCAATGGGGAATTTGAGTATTGCCATTGATGAACTAATATGGTAATCACCACCTTAATAAAGAAATTACTAACTCCAGAATTGGTAACAAAAATAATTAAAACGTATCTCTTTAATTAATAATATTTCTTAAAATCTGTTCAAAAAAACCTTTAATTTATTTGTGAACCGAAAAAGAGTCATTATTTCGGTACATTAGACATTTTTTTGCGGTAGTTAACAATATTCGCTCGGCTCTATGTAATATCATAAAAAATTTCCCGCTCTAAAAAAGTGTACAAAGTAAGCATTGCGCCCACAGAAGTAGCACTTGTAAATAAAAATTATTATTACTTGTCTATCTATAATATTTATTACTTTTTTACTTGAATATTATTTAATTATTTACTTAAATTTTTATGAAAATAAAACTTGCCCACACTTCTGAGCAGCGAACTGATGATATTAATTAATCTGTTTATAACTCAAGCATTGTGTACACAAAGGCCTATTTATTCTTTTTTTGTTTCCCTTATTACTAATATTTTATTTAACATTTAATTAGGTGATGCGTTAAATAGTGACGATCAAATCGTTCTGAATCACACACCACGGATCATTAAGTCCATTACACTGACTTTTTGAAAGAGAGACAAATAAAAGTGTGTTAGTAAGAAAGGTCTTGTTTACGGAGGTATTAGTTTATTTATTATATACATTCTATTGTGACAAAAACGAGCAGTCGAGGAATTCTGCAGAGAGCTTGGATTCTTATGAAGGGAGGAGAGTGATAAGAAGGAGATAGAGGGATACAGCGAGATTGATGGGAGTTTAATCACTCCTCATCTCTGAGTACACCAGCACGACGTCAAAATGACACGAGAAGAAACCATTAGAAGAACCACGATTGTCAATCACCTCTCAAATACGAGGGTGAAACGGAGTAAAATTATATATATTCAAATTCAACAATCCTTACTTATGTTGCCTTAAATGCATGGCCAAAATTTTCCCTATATTAACCGATTTTCATAGCCATTTAATAATTGATTTGTAAATAAAGAATGCATATAATGTTATATTAAACTAGCTGCCGCCCGGGTTCCGCACGGATGGCGTTTACAGTACGACTATGTAATGAAATAAAATTACAATTAAATAATTCGACCATACTTTATTGTAATGCCTTTTAATATAAAATATTTTTCGTTTTTCCTTTCGGAAAGAAAACAAATAGCGCCGATGGTTTGCTGACTCTCGAGCACGCAACCTGTGATAACACGGCAATTCAAAGTTTATTCCAAACACTTCTAAAGACTTACTTATTGATTTATTGTCATTGCGAATGCAAGGTGCACTGGAAATTGGACAAGCTTTAATTCAAAAGGAAAGTCGGTTGGCATTAGTGGTAGTTTTGGATTAAGTACATCCAAGACTTGAACTTTTCTGTGGTTATAGTAGCTTCAATCACAATTTTCATAATTTTTTTAAGAGCGAGTCTTGTTTCATTTCACAATTTTGGCTGATTCAGATTACGTAGCATGATTATCACCGAACCAACCTTGAGCTGTAAAATATGTGGCGGTAGTGCTGGCAAATTCATTGAATTTAGGAATTCAGTTGGATAATTTACGACTTCGTTTGGATGGGACTTAAATTATTGCATTTTTCTATCAATTTGACTCTGGATTATTTTCATATTCAAATCTACTACATCCATATTTTTGCGGATAAAATGGCTCAACTAAGCGAGGTTTTTGTAGTCTCCATCAATATTTGGGAACACTTTCCATATTAATTCTTACTTTAAATTTGTGAATTGACCAAAATTGGTAGAAACTAAATGAGGTCAGTAGAAGTGTCAACAGGAATTTTCCCATTGCCAATGTCGCCACAACTATTCCATTCCCAGTGTGGAAGTTATCACCTGCTCGCTGAACAACTGAACGTCAATCTGTCAATCCCTCACTGTCTGACTCAATGGCTCACTTTTCATGTTATGAGATTTTAAAGAACTTTCAAGTACGAATTTAAAAAAAAAATTCATACAAACCTTGTCGTGATAATAACAAACTCAACAAAACGAATTATCCAACTTGGTGCAGTCGCTCGGAAGTTACGGGCGTACATACATTTCGGCGATTCATGTTTAGGTATGTAGACTAACTGAGTTCCCACAGTTGCCCGAGTTCATTTACATTAGCCCAGAAAAGTATTCATTCGAACTAATCCTTTAGTCAACGCGTGATTATTTGGCACAATCCTATAATGATTTAGGAAAAACTTCAAATTAACAGGATAATGATTAACGGATAAATAATTATTTTGATACATTAATTAAGTACTAAAAGAGTGAAAACCATACCCACTACTTTAATTGTGTTAAAATTCCTTCACTACCCTACAGAGAATGCAAAATACACACGGTACATAAAGGAAAGAAAAATATTGCGTCTTAGTCTTAAATGAGGTATAGTCCCAGTACTTAATGGGGTGAAAAATATTCCTCTTTACATATGACAGAATTATTTGAAATTATTAGGGGTCAGACAATAGAATCTTGTACCCACTTTAACAAAGGGATTATTCCGAAGAAAGACAAGAATAGAAAGACAAGAATAGAAAATGTCGACCGACTGTTACCCCGTTTTCCGGGCGGACGCTCTAACCACTGAGTCCTTGGTCCGTTCGACACTTTTCCATTCTTCTCTTTCTTCTAAAATACGCTCCTGCTTGAGCTTCGGGTGAAAGAATATCTACTTCCTTAGAAAAATCGGTTTTTCTTGATTTTGAAAACATTTTAGGCTATAAATTTAAAGACTAGAAATTTTAAATCAAAATGCCGTGTAAAATACAACAAACAGTAGAAAAAAATTTCACTATATACAAATATGTATGTATTATGTAACTGAAAGTTACTTAAAACCTAATGCTCACTATTATTACTTAAAATTAATTTTTAATTACTACGTTACAATTTATGTACTTTATTAATACATACTTCCTAATTTTTTCAAACATATTTGAAAAGTAGCGTGATACTATATAATTCTTATTTTGTAAGAACGTGGTAGTGGGAAACAAACAGATGTGGTTGAAGAATGTATATGCAAATGCTGCTCTAGAATTCAGTACAGTTAGCTATTTGTCAAGAATACTACGTAATGAAGAAGGCCACACCAATAATCGGGATACTCCTCGCAGTGGCAGACACTAATTCCGACAATGTGCAGACAGTTAACGACATGGTTGTGACGGGAAAACTCAACACAGTAGAGGAGTTGTCACTCCTAGCTGGAATAGGAGAAACAAGTGTTTACAATATACTTAAAGAATTGGGGGTAAAAAGGTTTGTGCCAAGTGGAATCCAGCGTTAATGACACATGGTCACACAGAATCACGATAAAAGACAACAGTACAGGAATGGAGGAGATGACTATTTTGTAAAAGTTTTTATATGGATGAAACATGGCTCCACCATTTGAACCGGAGACAATGAGGTAATAAATGGAGTAGGAGAGTTAAAAATAGCCTAAGAAAAACATAACAACTGCATCTTCGGATGGAAAAGGCATGGCAACGGAGATTAAGACGGAATTTTGCTTGTGGATATCACACCACGTAGCACCGCCATTCTAAAGAAACTTCAGGCTTGACTTAGTTGTGTTCAACTACATTAGGAGAAGCATGATGTTTCGTGGTTTCACGATAATGAACGGTCACATGTCTGTCAGAAAGCACGGACGAGATCTGTAAACTTGGATAGACAAAAATGAAATACTCGCCTTACAGCCTTGATCTATCTCCTTGTAATTACCATCTATTTAGTTTACTGAAGAGAAAAACTAAGTCTTAAGAGGTTTAATTATGATGACTCTCTAGTGTACTTTGCCAAGCTGTTGTTTAATAAACATGCTGGTTCCGATTTTTACCATGCGGTTATATAGCTAGTTCCAAAGTGGATTATATGGAAAATTAAATTTTGTTCCTAAGGGTAGTATCTATGCACTAAAAAGGTAGAATTAAAAATTGAATTTAAATCAAAATAGTTTTATTAGTTTTGAAGTGACCCTCATACGTTACTTATATTTTGTTTTGATTGTGTACCACAATTGATTTCACAGCGAAAGTAATGTTTTGTAACAACTATAACAAATTATATTGAAAAACAAAGCATATGATTTCCATTATCTATTGTAGTTCACAATTGATAAGTTGCTGTTTGTATTTGATTCAATTCAATTCAATTAATCAAGTGCACTTATACACAAAAAAAATTAAATACATCGACAGAAGCCTCTTTGAGAACTACAACTGACCGAAATTACATCGGATTTGGATGAATGGTAAAAGGAAGAGACATTCATTCATGCAGGTGTCTATTAATTTATTACTAACTAAAACCTACAATTTTTTATTAATTAGACTACTGATAGTCAAAAGTCAAACGTATTACATTATTCGTATGAGTTTTTAGGGGAGGGAAGGTCTGAAGCAACCTTCCGTGCCAAATTATCTTGCGGAAGCCTTTTCATTACCTTGTAACTAGCACAACCCACATCCTCCCTAATCTGCTTAGCGTATTCCATCCTTCGTCTTCCTATTATTTTCTTAACCAACACACTTCCCTCTAATGCTAATTTTACAAGACCCCCGTGCCTTAAAACGTGGCCTATTAATCTATCCCTTTTCTTTGTCAACGTCCACTGTGTTGTTCGCTTTTCCCCTATTGATTCTATCCACCCATCTCATTTCCAGCATTCGCCTATAGCACCACATTTCAAAGGCTTCTATTCTTTTCGTTTCCCCAACTCCTATCGTCCACGTTTCGTACGCATACAACGCCACACTCCATACGAGCATTTTTACCGACGTTTTCCTAACATTAACACTTATATTACCCGTAATTAAATCCCTTTTTCGCGAAAGCCTTCCTTATCTGTGCTATCCTACTCTTTATGTATACTATACTTCTACCATCCCTAGTTATTATGCTTCCCAAGTAGCAGAATTCCTTAACTTCCGTCAAAATATCCCTTCCCAATCTAACACCCTTTGTTATTCCACTGTTTCCCATACTACACTCCATTACCTTGGTTTTCCCTCTATTAATCCTCATATTGAACTATTTCTCCAGGACCACGTTCATGCCATTTATTATGGTTTCCATGTCTTCTTCTGACTCCCCTAATACTACAATATCGTCGGCAAAGCGTAAGATTTTTATTTCTTCTCCTTGCAGTATGATTCTTTTTATATATATTGTTTTTACTTTCTTCATCGCCTGTTCTATATATAAGTTAAACAGCATAGGCGACAGATGGCATCGTTTCTTGGTCTTCTATTCTAATTACTGCCGCCTGTCTTGTGTAGAGGTTATGTATTAGCCTCCTTTCTTGATATTTTATTCCAGTGATGTTAGACTATAAAAATTTCCCTTTTATTTTTAGTCAACTGATAAGGTATATTTTAATAATTTATAATTACTTAAAAATACTCTTGTATTTACAACAGCTGCTCAAAAAAATAATTAAATGACAAGTTGCTTAAATACTATTTTTATTATCATTTTATGTGGTTCCTTTTAAATGGTTTACTAAGATAGGGATGCGATAATTTAATAATTGTGATTATGATTATAAAACTATTGTTAATGACAAATATGATGTGTAACATTAATAATATCGAACATTACATAACAATAGTGAAATAGTATAACCTCAATTCTGAATAGATACACCAGGAAAATATATTATTTAATTTAAAAGGTATAGCTTTCAGATTATCAGTGATCCGGCACATTATGCATTATACGTGTTTCACATATTACATGCCCCCATTCCTTCATCCGAATAAAACGTGACATTCTATTGGAACTGCTGGATTATAAGGTCAAATACAAAAAAAGAGAACTGGATTCCATCACGATATTAAAATTTTAGTATTATTATTGATGGGAAAAATGAGTTCGTAGTGACGGGGATGAATTCATATGAGTTGTTGTGTTGAAGGACACGAGTGTTGATTTGATGACTTGTTGGCAAGTAGTGAAGCAATAACGTAATGGACTTTACAGATTGGAGCGTGTGGGGATTAATCAAACTATGGATTGCTGTGAATGTTAATTACCGAGCTTACTCAAACTGTAGAACCAATTATCTGCTAGCTGTTTAAAAAACTACGACAAAAAATTAATTGCAAAAATCCGTTAATATTCTTCACCCACGTCACCATTGCCCTAAATATAATTAACAAACAAATCATTTCGTATTTGCACGAATTGATTTTAACTATTCGTTACTAGGCCAACCTTTTCATAGACGTCATCATAATTTTATTACACGTAGCACATTAAAGTTCAAATTATATTTCTAATGAAACCATTTCACCCTAATAATAATTTATATATAAAGCTAATTATGTGTTAGTAAACCTATGATGAAAAAAATAACTGTGATTGAATTATGGGAAAAACATAGTTTTTTTAACATTTTCATACTGTAATGTGCTTATTAACGATTTTTACTTACTTTAAAAATTATCTTTAGTCATTTTATAACGACAAAGATGACGATGAGTTTGTAATGAGTATATGTGGCAATCGCCATTTTATTTCGTGACTGGGTGAAGAATTCGCAATATTGGGAAAGACTGAAAATAAGATAGACGGCAGCGAGCGGTAATCTACGTAATCCTGGCCCCAGAATTCCTAGAAAGAAGACCAGGTACCGACGGCAGAATTCATCACTGGAAGGAGTCACCTGACGAACGCGGAAGCAGCCTGAATTACGAAAATGCAGGAGGAGGAAGCCGCCGCTTCACAAAAGGAAAAACAGGTGAAATGTGTCATGACTGTCGTTCTGCTTCAAAAATTACCCTTATGGGATTGATTATAAACTGATCTAGTCGTGGAAAATTTTTAAATAGGACCATAAGTTTTGTTATTGTTTTCTTTTGGTTTTCTATTAATAAATTTCATGTGTTTTTTTATTTAATCTAACCATATAATTCATTTTTATTTAAATTAAAATCCAACCCCTTGTTCATTATGACGAGTACAAGTCTCTTTAATTGAAACGTAAAATTTTTGTTGATGGAGGAAAGAGATTAATAATTTTCAAATAATGTTCAAAAAGTTGGTGGAATTTGTTCATCTTGAAAGAAACAACATTTCAGTGTACGATATTGACTAAAGTCACTAGATTTGAAGTAAACTATATCAACTAGGGATAAATGGAAACATTTTTTAGTTAATTAAAAAAATTACTGAACACCGAATCATTAATAAAAGAGAAAATAGACACATCTCACCCGCAATAAATAAAACTCTGGATCTCATCTCAGAGTGGCAGACGACCGCCGATTGAATACCGTTCATCAATCGAAATCCATCGACAACCCATCACCATTTAGAGGATAGGAAAGGAAACACGTACTTTTCATATTCATATAACGATTTTCCGTATTTATTTGAGTGAATTCGGTATTTGAAAAGAAGCCAAACGCAACTGTCTTTCATTAGTGAGCACAATGACGCCGGTCTTAGAGATATTTAAAGCAGCAGTTGACAACTATAAGTCGTACTTCGATCAAGTCTGGCAATTTAATTCATATAATCTTTCGAATAATATTCCACCGCCAAATTGCTGTTTTAAATTTAAATCTTTGCATTTCTGTCTTATTTTAAGGCCCACATATTTCATCATGAGACAACAAAGAGCATAGTTTTTACTAAATTTTTGTTTAAAAACAATATTTTATTTATCCTTATTTATGTTATAGTATTATTCAAAAAATATTTTTATCACAAATTAACTTCAAAGAATAAAAATTTAATAACCAAATAAATATTTATCCCCACGAAGGTAAAGAACATAAATAAATAATTAATTTTCTTCAACAAAAAGTTTCGTTTCTAATATTCTTCAACCCAACGCACGGTTAACATTAAAATACAAGCAGAATAAATTTTTACTGTAAGAGTATAATTTTTATAATTTTTTAGATATTTTAGATAATTAATTTTCTCCCACGCTTAGCAAAAAGAGATCGTTCTATATAAATATATAATCGGATTCAGGAAGCTCTTTGATTGCGTACCCCTCGTGTGCGTTAACTGTGAAATAATATGTGTTCGTTAAATATTTGATCCAGAAAAAATTTAAATGATTAATGTTTGCCAACAGAACTGTGTAAATTGCAAGTAATTTGTGATCTTCCCTTGTGCGAACATGGAATTTTAATGAGTTTTAAAAATTATTTTCCGTGGCTGTCTAAATGAATTACGTGTAAACGTTAATGAAAAATAATTTAAAAAGCAATGTTATATAACCAACTTGTAACAATTTTATGTAATGAAAACTAGAAAAAATATTGAAATTATTTGAAACAAGTTTCAACGCGGGAATTATTATTTTTCGTGTTTTAATGTGGTTTATCTCTACAGCATATTAAAGAGAACTTTAGTAATATCATCTGGTACCTTCATTTAGTCTTATTACGGAAAAATCTAAAAAAGTAATTGACAAATTTGGTTGAAAGGCTGTGAATAACTTTTTGTTGGAAGCTTCATAGCCGTGAATTATGTATGTGTGTTGCCTGTATGTGGATCGAATGCAAAAGCACTCATAAAAATATAAAATTTTAAATAAAAAAGTGAGGGTACGTCTACAGCTCATACCAATTATCTCTTCGACGGCATTTAATTTTAAGGTAGACTGTTTATTATATTTAAGGTAATTGAAAAGATATGCATATATAATATGCATATAGAACAGCATATAGCGATTTGGTCCATTGGACAGAGATTTAATGAGTCATTGCTCATTCAATATTAATTTTAATATCTTTATGTGCTACTAGCTGCGAAAAATAGAAAATTGGAAGCTGGAGAAATTCTGAAGGGAAATTATTATAAACTTGTGAAAGTGGATACAAGCTTATTTTTATAAATAAATAAAGACGTAACAAAGAATTTCAATCAAGCATACGAGTGTAAAGCATATAAATTTGTTTGAAGATGCAATGCTGGCAGATAAAATTGGAACGAATATATGGAAGAAGACTTCTTTTATGAAGATCTGATAGAATAGAGTTGAAGCTGAAGGCAACGATATCGATTACTAGTATGCTTCGTTTCTCATAAGTGCGGCGTTGTCGTAAGTTTTATTTGACTCATCTGTTTTTTACGAATTAGTTTAGTGGACAGCCGTATCCGATTGATTACCCTTAGATCTCAATCTTGTCGACAAATGGATTTTGTTTCAGAAGTTAGCTGTGTGCGTGGGCGTGAGGAGCTTTTTGGAGCTGGATGCAATTTCTGTTTGCGGTCGGGGTGCAGGTGGCGTATGGTATAGGGGATGTGCAGGGAGACGAACGTCCACAGCCACAAATGACGAGCGGATATTGCCAAGTGGCACCAGGTTTCCAACTAAATTCCGGGACGCTAATACGAATCAACGCAATCCTCACGCACATCTCTGTCACACATGCACCCTGAAAATTGTCCATCCTTTATTCAAATCCTCCTTTATATCGTTGGGTATTTATTCTTGAACAATATCAACTCTTACGAGAAAAAGGTTACGCAGTCAGTTTCGAGATATTTTACAGAAATCCCAATAATTTAATAAATAATAAAGCTATATATAAAAACAAAAAATATGAAACAACATAAAATATATTATATTTGTTACCTTATTATAATTGAGTGTTTTCCTCACCAAATTTCATTACTTGTTTTTTTTCCACCCTTCATTCAAATCCTCCTTTATATGATCTCGTTGCATATTTATTCTTGAAGAATATCAACTGATACGAAGAAACGGTTATGCATCCAGCTTCGAGATATTTGATAGAAAACCCAATAATTTAATAAATATTAAAGTTATGTGTGAAACAAACAATGTAAAACAACATAAAATATCCTTATAATTGTTAAATTATTATAATTGAGTGGTTTCCTCGCAAAATTTCATTACTTATTTTTTTCTTGAAATTGTCCATCCTTCATTCAAATCCTCCTTTATATGTCATTGCGTATTTATTCTTGAAGAATATCAACTGATACGAAAAAAAGGTTATGCAGTCAGCTTCGAGATATTTTATAGAAAACCCAATAATTTAATAAATATTAAAGTTATATGTGAAACAAACAATATAAAACAACATAAAACATCCTTATATTTGTTACGTTATTGTAATTGAGTGTTATCCTCACAAAATTTCTTTACTTATTTTTTTATTTAATTTCTTGAAGGGTTCTTAACTTTTTTTCAACCAAGCTCACTGCCTACTTAAGTGTTGTGGTATTAAGTCCTATTACTGGTCTGATGCAACCCTCCACGCTAACATATCTTCAGCAGGCCTTCTCATTTTCGGATACCTACCACGTCCTACATCCTCCGTAATCAGCTTACCCCATATATTCCCTTGTCTGCACTATGCCTACTATACTTCCACCATCCCTAGTTATTATGCTTCCTAAGTAACAGAATTCCTTAACTACCTTCAAACTATCCTTTTCAAATATATAAGTCAAAGACCGTGGGCGACAGACTGCATCCTTGTCTTGCTCCTTTCTTGATTTCGGCTTTCTTTTCTTGTCCTTCAATTGTAATGATTGCTGACTGCCTTCTGTAGAGGTTATGGAAAAGCCTTATTTCTCAATATTTTATTACTATCCTCTTCAAACACCTCAATAGTGTGTTTCAGTTCACATTATCAAAGGTTTTTCTAAATCTACTAACGCCATGAACGTAGATCTAATTTTCCTTATAATTTCTTCTAAAATTAGACGTAAAGTCAGTATTGCTTCTCTTGTTCCTACATTCTTCCTGACTGATTTCGTTCTATCTCACATTATATATTTCGTTCCATCCTCCTGTATAGAATTTTCATTAAAATTATGCATGCATGAAATAATAAACTATTTGTACTGTCCTGTTCGCATCTACCAGCCCCAGTCCTCTTCGGTATGGACCTTAAAATTTGTAACCAACTCTTCTTCATCCACCTCCTCTTCTTCTTTTATTACTGAATGATCTAGATTTCCCCCTTGATACATCTTTTCTAGTTATTCCCTCCATCTTCCTGCCTTTTCTTATTTATCAAGAATTGGCTTCCTATTGCCCTCCTGATATTATTGCTAATATTTTTCATCTCTCTGACTGTTTCTTGGATTTTCCTATAAGCTTTCACCATGAAATCTTCAACCACTTTGCATGTCTCTTGAGCCAAGTCTCGTGACTACTTTACACTTCTTATCTGTCTCATTCTTTAGTCGTCTGCACTGCTCTTTACCATTTTCATATCTCGTGTTTCTGTAATTACTCTATTCATAAATCATTTTTATTATGTCTTGTGTTATCCATCCTTTCTTATTGGACTGAGCTATTATTACTATTTTCCGTCGGCTGCTCTAGTTATTTCGTTCTTCAAGTGCCCATTTGTCGCCTATATTATATATTTCTCCTTTCTCTATTAATCCACTCTTAATATCTTTGAAACTCTGAAGCAGTTTAAGTTTTTTCTAATTTCCATCTTTATATTTCCGTTCTTATATGTATTCATTTTCTGCCTGTATTTCATAATCTATTTTAGTAATAAGATATATATTTTAGAGCTATATTAATTACATACGACAACGTCCAATAATAAGTATGTATACTTAACTTTTATGCCCAGACAGCTCAGCTTTAAATCACTTCTTAGGTTCTTACAAATCGGTTAAAAAATGTTATTTCTTTTTCAATTTGAATTTAAATTATTATTTTTTAAATATTGTAGACAAAAAAACTTTTAACTGAAAACAAAGATTCCACTACCCAAACGAAAGACTAACTTAGTACCACTAATTTAACCCGGAAACCGTGTCTTCTATCCGTTCCACAAAAGTGTAATAAGATTATTATAATACGGCCTATAACTCATCTTTCATGATAATAACTTTTATGGGTAAGTCCTTTCCTATCAGGAAATTCATTAACATGAGATTGTTTAAAACTATTATCATTCTTCCATTTATAAAGAGTTTACTGTTAAAGTTACGACGTTTCGTCCAAATTTGTAGATTAGAAAAACAAAATAAAGAAATGTATTAATTTTGAATACAAAATATTTAGTTAAAATACTCATTGATGTGTGTACTTTTGTTTTAATTAATTAGATAGCTAGATACTTAAAAATTTCAAAATGGTGAAATGCAAGGTTAAAAAATTAAATATAATAAGAATACACATCAGAGTATTTTGTGTATTAAAATGATTAAGAAAAAAACAATAAATAAGTCACATCATAAGTACAAATAATTAACTGAAATGGAAAGGAAAAATTTCTGTCCTATACGGCTTGTTATTATTATTTGCTTGTAATCGCTCCAACTGCTATTATCAACTTTACTATTAGCTTGACCAAGAATCTTTTTACCAGTTTCATCAACTGTAATACTAGATGAAGTTATACTATTTTATATATACTAATGTACCATTCAATCTGCTATGGTCACGACTCAATTATTAATACGTAGTACATTGTGAGTTAATGAAATTATTTTTAAGTTCTTGGATAACAATCACTTTGCTATTTATAACAAAAAGTATTGTAAGGATAATTAGCATTCTTATTTTATACATCATAGCTACAGCAAAAAATTGTTGTAAATCTTCACATTGTTTCTTCTTATTCTGCTCCTTTCCAGCATTTTAGTTTGATCAATATTCGTTACATCACTTGGATCACTTCTGTCATATACATCTCAGAATATAGTACAAATTCATATTGGTGACATGGACTCAAGTCTGTTAAAGGTATAGTGGTAAAACCTGTGTTATCTACTCGTATCCAACTGGTCATAGGATGTTCACTTTTCTCTACCAGGTAATTGGTTTTACTGGTACCGCCATTAAATAATTGTGGCTTCCACGTAAGAGCTAATGAATCACATCCCACACTTGACACTGTAGGATACCTTCGGATATAAGAGGAAGATTTATAAAAAATATTTTTATAATAAAAAACTACTGAATATCATGCCATTAATCTGTATCTTAATTATAGCAGAATCAGTGCAAAGATAATTTTATGGAACAATTTGATATGCCTAGTTTGCTAACATCACATACCCTTAGGGGAGCTTATTTCTATGTAGGGACATCACAGTATGGAAGTTTAAATATTAGAACCATAAGCTCTATTTGAACACGAAACCTCTGTTATTGGTTTCATATAATATTTTATACATCCCATCTATATAAATTTTGTAATTATAATTTTTATAAGACCATATGATTAATTTTATCTATTTTGCTCCAGTTTTTCTGGGTAGCTATTAGGAACTATTAGCAACGCTAACCATTACAGCACAGGAAGTTGGCCGCAAATATTTAAATGAATAAGATATGTGCTGTAAGAAATACAATATTTAAAATCTAATATGAGGTAATTATGGTCATCATAACTTTTCAACTCAATACCACAACGTAAAACATTATATAATTATTTTAAAAAATTATCAGATGTTGAAATGAAATCTGTTGAAGCTTTACTACGCTAATTGAGTATGTTTAAGGTTGTCAAAGTATAAAAATTAATGGTTAGTTAACGTTTTAATAAAATGCTCAACGACTGAAATTTCAACAATTTTCCAATCAAATTTAACATTTTTATAATTTATTTATATTTACAACATTTTTCGATATTTTCTGTTGCTTGCCACAGTACTTTTTCTGACGAGTTGTGTACATAATACAATTACACTTCTGTACCTTCCTGGCTAGCGCTATACATATTGTTTCCCAAAGTATACTGAAGGTTTCTACACTCCAAATATTAAGCTAGAAAAAAATGCTTAAGTTAGTCTTCTTATAAGGAACCTCAGTTAAATAAATATTTCATTCTGTAGGAGACACTGGGAATTGTTTTAAAAACTTTCTCAAATTTAATGAACAAGAATATAAACTAAATCTTTTACATATAAGTAATTTACACAAAAAATGTTAAAGGTAATAAAGAGAAGCAGTGCCACTTCAACGTTTGTGGGTTTAAATCAGCTTCAGAAAAGTATTTAATGAGATTTTCAAATTCACGTGATTACAATCAACCATAGATAAAATTTTATATATCGGAAATTTTTAATGGTTCGCAATGCAAAAGTACATTTACTTCATAGAAAAAATCTTAATTTTATTGAAAATATTAATAAAAACAGGTATTATACGAAAGTAGGTTATAAGAGTAATTAACGTCTGAATAAATGCATATTATGTTTTAACGACCCATATAACAGATTTTGAACAGGTTGTAAAAGAAACATTGAATATAAAGTAGACGTTTCGACCATCCATTGTGGTCCTTGTCAATAATTTATCAAAATTTATTGTATAAGTCTGTTATACGGGTCGTTACATTATTATAAGAAAGTAATTACATGTACACCAATATAATTAACAAATTACGTCTTTGAAGGAAGTAAGTCAAGAAATATTTCCAAACGTTTCGTCCAAGAAATGCTATCAATAATCCGTTTTGTAAGGGACAATGTATCTGTTCAATTTACTTAAAAAATTAGAAACTTACCTCATTAATAAAGAGAAAAAATGAAAATCATTTGTAAGATCGTCAATGTAAGGACAGTGTGAAAATTGTGTCGTGTTAGTAATTTGTCTTTCTATTATTATTTGTGGGGCTTCGTGGTAAGATGTTAATTTAAAATATTTATCAAACTGTTAAAATCTCAGAACATATAAGTAAAGTGACAGAATGGTGAGAAGACAGAAGTTGAACTGATTGCAGTACTGGAGGTAAAGGATTTGAGATTCCACTTCAATATTTCTGTAAAGGTGTAACTGTTTCACAAATAATATAACGAGACGAAAATAATACGTCATACACGTACGTTGTTAGCTAGAGAAATTAAGTATTTTTCTAGTCTGAGCTTTCTGGCTTTGGTCAACTACCTGGGTAATTGTTTCACGAATATTAGGCAGAAACTGTTTTGCAAAAAATCAGTGTTATTCTTAACGAACGCCTCATTCTGGGCCACATTCATCTACATCTAAATTTAAGTACTTCCCGGACAAAAACTTCAGAATAATTGAGTTCACCTCCGTCGACGTTTCCCTCTTTTAAGTCGCACGCGAATTGAAGTCTAAAATATTGAACTCAATTACCCGACGTTTGAAGCGGATAGCATGTAAATGCTTGTAGGTAATAAGTTTTCAAGCTCTCACCACCCTCACCCTCCCTATCTATGTATAAACTCTCTCAGCTGTCTGAGGCAGATTGGCGCCCCTTTAAAGGGGTGTAAATAATTCACGCCTGGAGATAATAATTTACTTAGTACAGAGCGAGCTGAGTCGCGGATGGAAACTGGTGTGGGAGTAGGGTGGCTAAGGGTACCTACCCCTCGCCCCTTGTGCATAGCGCTGGATGTAGATTTATTCATGTATTCATTTCTCGCCACACAGATTTCTCTGTGAAGCTCACACACGCCGAGGCACCTCTGTGACGTGTCGGGGCTGCGAGAGGAGAGCAGGGAAGACGGGGGTTGAAGTGGGGTGACTAATAGCACCCTACAACCGCGACATGGCCCTGTTTTGCCAGAATGACCTTCCATTCCACAGCCTTTTCACTTTTCCTCATTTCTCTTCTCACTTTATCTCTCTGTCCAAGGACAAGCACAAACGTTAAATACTAATAAAAAATCCCTTATAAAATTCTATTCCTGAGGATTAGCATATAAATTGCCAAGCTGTGCCTTCGTGAAACTCGATACAGTGTGGTGTCTCATACCAGCTGCGATCCCTGGGATGGCACAACCCATTCTTTCTTCGCTTGTACAGACAAGGATTTGCAGTTCTATTTATTACGCTCATTTCAGCTGAAACATTGATTCGATTAAAAGAGGGTTATTCCATCTTACAGCTTTTTTCAGTCGTCCTCTTTTGCAAATTATTAACGTAGCTGCCATAAACTTCTCCGCATTAAAAAAAACACGGGTGTCAGTCATAAATTTTGTTTCTTAAAGTTTAATGTCGCATTACCTGCTACGGTCATTAGCAATATCACATGCAGTCTACATAATTTCATGTAACATTTATAATTGGAGAAATTTGAACAAGTCTGTAATACTGTTCTTGGCATCTGTAAAAATGTAAAAACAAATTAATTAATCATATACAAATATATCATTTTCTTATTTTTGAATAGTATATTGTTGCTGTGTTATTTCTAAAAGAAAGCCCTTCTTATGTCACTGAATTAGAATGGACGCTAAACAATTACTGTTCCATTGAATTATCAACACATTTGTATTAACACTAAAATATTAAGACGAGAAATCCGGATCCGAGAAAACGGCTTTTTAATTCTAGTGAGCTTAGATTTTGTGCCACTATCTTTAATAGCAGGGCGGATTGTTGTAATAATCCGAGGCATACTTTGAGAAGATAGGTTACAATCCCTTAAAATCAACATAGGGTTTTTAGAACAGAAGCACCTAACACCGTGTGTAAAAAGACCGAGAGATCGACGCACCTGTGTTAAAGAAATTTTAATGTCGTCTTTCAAATTTGTAGAATTTTTACTATTCTGGGACTGCTTCGTTTTTTTCATCGTTTCCTTTGACACAATTTTTTATTTTAATTATATACGTTTTACGTTTTATACGGTACGTGCCTTGGAAAGGAACACTTTTATAATTTTTTTATTTGATTATTAAAACGTTAATAAATCCAACACTTATCCATTTCAGTTGATAATATTTTATGCCTATTGTTTTTATTTCATATTTAAGAAAAATAATGGTTTTTGACTAATGATTTATTAAAAAAATATTTAGTATTACGTGATTAGAATTAAAAATAGGTCAAAATACGTCAAAGTTGATATCTGAAAATACATTGGAGATTTATAAACTTAATTTATTGAGAAACAAAAGGTTGTTCAAGTAGCCTAATAGAGATTTAACCCATAAAACAACAACCGACATATTATGGTACTGTTGAGAAAATTTTAATAATTTTTTTTATCTTTAATAAAGATACGATACGCTCTACATAAATTTATTGAAATGCTTAACTTAATACCTCAATTTTATAGAATGACTAATAATGGGTAAAAAAATTCTTCATGAAAGTTGTAAGTGTTCATTTAATAATAATGTCCCATAAAATGCTTTATTTTTTAGGAATTCAGTATCGTTTCCTTAGTTTTATATTGTCTCTTTGCTTACTTTTATAAAAGAAAAACGTTCATCCCACATTTTCAAACCTGTTATATTAATAAATAAAAAGACGGCCAATAAGTCAGCATATCTCTATTTATTCAAAAATGACGTTTCGTCCATTTTTGAGACTTCCTCATGCATACTACAAAAATAATGTTACAATAAATTTTTTACTCATTGTAAATTTTAAATTCAAGTTATTTTATCTTACATTACATTTCTAGTTCCGTCCACCTATGTTTCGTGTTCTATTTAATTTCATGGCTCGTTCCGTACTTCTTTTAAGACTAGTCTACATTATTTAGTTCTATATTGGTTAGTATAAGATTCTATGTCATCAAAATTTATTTAGATTATTGATTTTAAAACTGCAAACTGGGAGAACTTCATTATTAATATGCAAGATGAAATTGATCTAAATATAAGCTTAATAATAAAATAACAACTGGACTATGAAACTGAAAAATTTACCAGAATGTTACAAACAGCATGCTTCAACAATGCTAGAAATCTTAACAATACAAAAGCAGTTAATTATACATCCAAAATACTAAACCCAGTCAAAGAGAAAAGGGTAGCTCGGAGAAGATGGCAGCAAAATAGGCACGCAGACGATAAAAATATCCTTAATAACAAAAAACAAAAGGCTGAAACGTGTAATTCGAAAGTTCAAAGTGGACTCAATCAGACAATTTCTATCAAACCTAGCAGCAGAAAAAGACTCAGACTTTTCCATGTGGCAAGTCACAAAAAAAAATTGAAAGACGAAGAACATCAATACCTCTCATCAGGAAAGGACTGGAAGATTAGGCGAGAGATAATAAACAAAAAGCAAACTTGTTTGCTGTACATCTTGCTGAAATTTTACACCGAATTAAATCCGAACTGGTAACTTTCTCTAAGAAGTTAATAACACTCCATCTGAATAAATAAAGCCTGTATTTACTACGAAAATCACAGAAGAAATAAAACTTAACATATATTCGAAGAAGGCGCCAGGATTTGATCTGATAACAGGAAACATTAAAACAGCTATCAAAGAAAGGTATCCTTATACTGACCTACCGGTTCATTGCAGCATTCAGAATGAAGCACGTACCTTGCAGCTGGAAAGTAGTTGAAGTAATAACGTTACAAAAATCTGGTAAGCCGCTACATGAAGGTAAATATCACTCCTGCCAATAATTTCAAAATTGTTCGATAAACTTCTGCTAAAAAGAATGAAACCGATCGTCCAAGAAAGTAAATTATTTCCAGAGCAACAATTTAGCATCAGAGAAAAACACTCAATTTACTAAGTTTTTCTGTATGTATCTATATATTTAAATTAACTTGAGGACTGATATTGGAAAGGAAAAACGGAATAGATTTATGTAACAAACAATGAATAATTTAACTAACAAAAAATTAAGTTTTATTGTTACTATTCTGGCTAGCTTAATATTCATATAACCGCGAATTTATTGTACAATTAGGGTGATAACCAAAAAGGTACACAGTGGATAGACAGGCAGTTTTCATTACACAAATAGTTAGTATTTCACAGAATTGCCATAATCAATGAAAACGTTCCGGTTCTGTAACCATCTATTTTCTTGTTTAAGTTTTGATTTAATTTTATAAAATGACATCAATTAAACTTTGTGTAAGCACTTTCAAATTTTATAATATTGTAATTGACGGAAGTGTAATGATATAATTTAATTCTGTCTTACTATTTCATAGTTACATTAAACATTATCTTTCTTCAATACACTATAAGTAGGAGTAGTACATAGTTAACAATAACCGCCGTAATTTGAATTTAACATCATTTCCAATTTATGACAAAATGTAACAAGTGGGGAGTGATAAAACGCTTCATATAAATTTATTTCATATTACGCCTCAAAATTTATAGCTCTATAAAATGTGATCAATTTAATACTCAGGTAATAATGTTCGTTCTTCACTATTTTATGTATGCAAGTATTTTGTCGATTATAATAAAGAAACAAGTATATTGCAAAATTAAAGTCAGTTACAAATATTTATTATTTAAGTGTAGTCTACATACAAGTATGTATAACTCGTAGTATAGCGGTAATCTCAATTCATTCAATTTAATTTAATATGTCTTTTATATAGCGCATTCCTCAAATCATTTAATTTTATTTATTTTTTATATATAACTTAATTTCCATGAGTGATCTCAGCTGCATTTCGTTGCTTCCCACCAGTTATTATTGATAATTATTATTTTAAATTCTAGTTTCGGGCATTGGGTAATATTCTCAAGCACTTCCGAATGACGGGAGATGAGTTTGTTGTGGGGTCGCAGCATTCCCTTCTCCATGTCTCCACGAATTTTAGGAGGCAGTTGGCCGGCTGATCCAATGAGATCAGCGGACAATATTGCCTTATGCCCAAGGTCTTTGACCTTAGTACTTAAACCTCCCAAAATAGGCGAAGGTGTCTCTGCAAGTGAGAACTTTAAATAAAAAAAACACAGAGAGTACGAGGCATTCCCGACATAGCCAGGTGGGCCCCACAGTCACTCTGCGGTAAGATTCCTATGAGAGAAAACTCCCACAGGCACCGGGTGAATTAATTTAATTATTATATTTATATTTTCATAAATTATTTTTTAATTTATTCACTAAATAAATAATCTGTTATTAAGTAATGTACACAAATAATGGACACTGTAAAGCAGCCAGCTTGTCTATTATACCCGGAATTGCACAAACACACTGCGAGTTATAAGGCTTCTAATGTTTCCCATTCGGCGTTCCTAAACGTTCAGCTGGGTGCCCTGAATTTTTTTTATGTGTAGTGCTGTTCATCCAAAAATATATTGTCAAACTTCTGAAGATTTAGGATTCTTCCTTTCAGTCCCTTTCAGCTCAAAACCGTCTCACTACGTAATGTTTGTTCCGTACGTTTTCCTATACCATTGCCAAGAAATTTTGGTGCTTACAGTCCTCTTTCCAGAGGTATGTGTTGATCTTTTAAAGATTTAGTTTCCTTCCTTCCCCATTTGAGACCGAAAAAGTTTCTACTTTATAGACATTTGAAATGGATGGATTATGTCCTCACAAAGCCTTTCAAACGAGATATTTAATTACTGTTTAGCCTGAAATATTGTTTAAGTTTAACACATATTTTATTTCAGGTACTAACACTCTATAATTAGTCAATAACAATGAAAAATGTTTAATCAGTTGCAATGCAAATGATTCAGAACCGAGACTTTGGCGCCAGAGATGAATTTTTCTTTAAATTTAAGTGGATTCGCTTATCCGACAAATGTTATTTTAAAGTATATAATTATAAAAACTGAAAATCATGTCACCGAAGAGAATGTATCTGTCAAGCGTGATGTAGTAGTTAAATTTAGCTAATACGTTGTTTAATTAATGATGCATTTAATTAGTTAATAAATATGCCAACGTTTCATAAGTTATAGTGTAGATTATTTAGTATCGAAATTTAAAATATAAACAAATTTGTTCAGTACAAAGGTTATAAACTGTATATATTCTACTGAAATCAATCGAATTAATTTTGAATTATTTTGTTTTGTACCAAGCCGCTCAATGTTTAAACGGTAAGCGGTGTATATATATTTTACGGAAATAAAGAATAGTGTAGATTATTGGGGTACGTTCTATTAAGACCGAGGTTGAACACACCAAATTTTATGTTACTAAGATGATATTGTAGTATTAGGACAGTCAGAACAAGTTTCGGAAACCATAATAAATGGCATGAGTGGGGTCCTGGAAAAAGAGTTAAATATGAGGATAAATAGGGGGAAAACCAAGGTAATAGTGTGATATTGGAAACAATGGAATAACAAAGTGGTTTAATTTATTAATTTATTTATTTTCGCTTATCAGTCTTGACTTCGTTATCCAAAATCTTCCCATTTTGCCAATCGAAATTATGATTTTTAAGATAGATATGCTTCCACAGATACTCATGAAAATTATTTTAAGCTGCAATGAGGTTTTGGAACTATGCAACAATGTTACGTCGAAATTAGGCAACGCGGCATACAAGTGTGTGAGTAGGAACACATACTAGAGAGGTGATCATTACAGTTAATTTGCCCGGCAAATAATTTATTTAATACATCTAACGTGGTTTCGTCCATATATATATGAACGGAATATATAAAAATAAATAGTTATGTTTGTTTAAGTCCAATTAAAAGAAAATAATTGTTTCTAAAATACATGAGGCAACGGGATAAGACATGTGAAAACATTTATATATTCCTTACAACAATGAACTAAATTTTTACATAAAAGTTTTTGTTAATTGCCGGTGACACATTTTATTTTTAAAATAATAGGCTTGTAATTTTTGGTTTAAATCAAATCTGTACTCTGCAAACTCTTAACAAATGGTTTTGTCTGTTAGAAATATCGTGGCCGTTGAGGTCAGCGACGGAGATTTATAGGTTATCTAACGAATCTGTGTTTTCATCTGAAGCCGGAAAAATTATAAATTTTGGGATTTTCCTTTTTACCGTCATTATCAAGAATGAAATGCGTTACATAATCTATGACAGTTCACATAATAAATAACTCTATACGTGTACAGATTAAATTTAAAAAATAATTCACGAGAAAGTTTCCTAGAATTTGAGTTCGTTTCTCTGAATAGCCCATTAACTAGTAAATATTCATAGTGAATATTACTTCTACACTAAAAAGAAATTAGAAATGGGTTTGAATTGCTGTATTTCTGCAACAATTCATTAAATATATAAATATTAAGGACCGTGAAATTTACTATTCACCAGAAAATGTTCAGCGAATCAACAACGCACCTGAACAATCATAATAAGTTGTAATATTTTCATACAACTAACAAAGTTACTACTCAGACATGTTATTTTTAACAGAAAACATTTTCCGCTAATTTTGTATTCATTCAAGAAGTCATAATATATTAGAGTAGAAATGTAAGTACCTATAAAATAGTTATTATATCAGCAAAAGAATGAACATCCCTATAATGCATCCCAACAGAGAAAATATTTTGTGGTTAAAATCTAAAACAAAACTAGAGATGAAATTATAATTGGTAGAAAATGATTTATTATGAAATATATATCTCGTGTTACATATTAATTATTTACTGATAATGAATCAGTTTATTATTGTTTGAAGTACACGGATATTAGATTCCATTTACCAACCGTTCATTTCTCTGCATTCAATTTCCAGGCAGAATGTTTATCTCTCAGATAATATTAACCCCAGGTATGAGAATAATGTATTAGAATACTCACTGCCATATAAAATATAGATCAACATTTTCCCCAGCGTAATATGTCAAATTAATTACGCTCCTTCAGGCGCTATGCTAATAACAACAGGAGCTTCAATTTCAAGCTTTTATTTTAAGATGATAACTAAAACACTTGAAAGATTATGCAATATTTTAGTAAGTAAATGAGTTATGGGCTTGAATACTGAATTACTTTCTGTCTTTTTATTTCTCTGTGCAAGTCATATTTATCACCAGATCCATTCAATAATATGATAAAAAAACTGATTTTAAAGTTATGAGTAAAATTTTCAATTTGTATCAATTCTCAAATAAAATAATTTATTTAAGGATGTAAAGTAAGGTGTGGGATAAAATTAAAGGGTAGCTAAAAGCCAATGGAAAATTTATTTACAAAATAATTTCGCTAGGATAAACCTTAATGAAGGAATTATTTACAAATTTGGATGTTCGGCGTAGCAATCTGATCTTTGAGATTAGTAACTGAGAATAAAAACTGTTGCCGATACGCTCACTAGACGTCAAGGATTGTAAACCTGACAGTACACCTCGCCTCTCAGCCTGCATCTCTGTAGGGCGTCTTCAGCGTCGTCTTTGTCCTCCTCCATATACGTCCGGGGTCAACCGTCGGTTTTAATCCATCCTCGCCACTTTCCAGAGCAGAATGATCAATTCACACAACCTCACCGCAGTGTGAAGAATCATCGAAATCGATGTTTGATAAACGATTTTATTTACACCACGAAGCCACATTTTTTGAGGCAGCAACGTGGTATTTAAATATTTAGTTGTCTTCGTGGGTCCCCTATTATCACGCAATCTGTTTGTGGAAATTCCGCAGGTCATATTCCTCCGTGCCCAAAAGTCATTCGAGGGAATTACGTTTGGCTCCAAGCCCCGACATACTCACGCCAATTCCAACTTTCCAATCCTTGCTAAATTTATATTAAGAAATAATCAAATATCAACATCGCGCTACAAGAATATTGTAGTATATATCATAAATAATTAAACTTTGTTAAAATCATCCCGTTTATTCTTAATCCACCCGTAATTTCTAATTAAATTTTCCCTTCAATATTGATAATCATATTTGCTGTCAAACCAGTTAATCATTGTCATTTATTAGATCTTATTATTTTATTTCTTTTGGTTACGAAGTCAATTGAATCTTGTATATTTTAAGAGCTATCATTCTTCTCTAAAATTTAGCATAGAAATTGAAAATTATGGATTTCATAGATGCTTTGGTTATTAATACTATCACTAAGATTTGTTCAAAATTTAAAACTAAATCTTTATGGATACTATGAAAACAAGATTTAGGTTATCTAAAACATAACTACCAGAGTAATTTTTTAGCTAATTCTAAATTACATCATAGCAATATTAAAATTATCACACTTGTTTTAGCGACATGTTGTTATCAACAAAATTTTATACAGACGACACATTTTAGTAATAAGTAAACACAAATGACCACTAACCAAAACAAATACGACTATAACCAATACATTAAATTCATGTAATAATGTGTTATTACATCAGACAATGCGACACTTTAGATCTCATAACATTCAAATAAATCAGAAATACTATCGCCATCATAAAATATTTTGACACAAATGACAGGATTAGTAGGGAATATTATTATATAAAGATAACAATTATAAATCAATATTAGTTTATGAATTGTTACAATACTTATGTATATCGATATAATTTTAAAACTGATTGGGACCCGTAAAGAAACATTTCAAACACTTTAATACAGGATACATACGTAAATATAGTGATAAAAAAGTCAGAAAGCGTTTATTAATTAAAAAAGGTTTCTTACCTTATGTCTACAATTCTTTCTATAATCGGGAATGAAACAACTTAAGAATTAAAAGAAGTTGTTACCTTAATTATCAATTGATATTTTAATATATACTTGACGGTACCAGATTCAGTGTACACCAATACGAAGTAAAATGTATTGTAATATACTGATTTTCTGTCATTTATCTGGTATTAATCTAAGGACGACTATGGCACATTGAGGCCAAAAGCTTCCAACTTATAATTTATTGAGTGGCCGTCTTTTAGTTAATCACACTCATATAAAATTCATTCAATGATCGTTCATATTCTGATACAAAAATATTAAAACATTTAAAAAATGAAATTGTGATCATCTTTATGGTTTACTTATTTACTGTGTGTTTTGTTACAAATTGTCACAACAATATTTGATAATTCATTCAATATTAATGTTGTTTTTGTAATAATTAATATTAAAGAAGAAATTTAATTGTTAAGAAATGGAAATTATTTTATTGAATTAAATTCAAATAATTCTGGTTAGCGAAATTAAATTAAATCATTAAGTTACATCGATAATTTCATTTTATAATTCTGGGACCACTACTGGCTAAGCTCACCGGAGAGCAATAGTTCTATCTAACGATCAAGTAGGGTATAAAAAAAGTTTGGCATAGAAAATTTTCTAACACTCGAAATAGCCGGGGACCAAAAAATAGCGAATGTTGTACATCACCGCTTACAGATCCAGGTGTTCGGGATGTTGGTTCATCTCGTTCTTGGTAAGGCTGCGGTGGCTGGCTTCTTATTCTAGACGTCGTGACGCTAACAATCAGCCAAAGGATCCTGAAGAGAAACATCCAAGTAAATTTTACTGAAAAATCGGTAAACGCCGTAGACTTGTATGAATAGTCAACTGATATCAAAAATTAATATTACTGTAAGCTGATGCAAATCAAGAAGTAAGTAATGCCCCAAATTCTGCTCCACTCCTTCTTTTATTAACTTAAACCCCCGTCTTCGTCTGTCTGGCGCGGGTGTTTTGAAAAGGTCCTCCTGGCTTTCTCTTGGTGGCTGGTGTATTTGGTTGTTCCAGTTTCTCAGGCGTCGCCTGTGTTACAGCTCGAAAAATGTCCCTTCTTATTGTTGCAAATAGATTTCTGCCTGTTGTTTATTGTCGTCTGACCTGTCAATATAAAATATTTTTGACAATTCCTGTAGTGGCACTGAAATTCCCGTTTCTCGTCTGGTTATATGTATAATCTCAATTCGATGTTAAATTAACCAATCGCGTTCATTATTGCTCTGTCATGGGTTTGGTAAACACCCTTTCCCGCTTCCTCAGAATTGTACGCTGTATACATTTATACAAAATAAAAATTAATAAAACATAGTATGCGGAAAATTGTTTTTTCATATAAATATATGTGTGGGTGTAAACGTACACCACAAGTTAATCTACATACCTTTTCTTTGTGCAAATTTGTCTGATGAGTATCCACATTAGTCGCTAGTAATATGCGAAGATTGGTTTATTGAATTCAGTCCTTGAAACTTTATATTATTTAGCAGTTGATTTGTACAATTAATATGTATCTTTATTTTGATTTAATTTATCATTTAATCGTTATGTAGAGTCTTCTAAAAGTGGAAGGAGTTTTTTACTTGGAAGGGAAGCATGCGTCCTATAGACGAATTTTTCATTTTACATATTAGACGTGTCACTCAATTAGCATAGGAACAATCAGCGTATTCGAATGAATAACTGTGCGCCCTCTTTGTCCCTCCACTTTCACTTTTACATTATCAGAGGGGATGAATTGGCAGAAAAGGGGCGAGGGGTTACAGGGTGCGGTGCGAGGTGAAAAGCATAAAGAGAGTGGCACAAAAGCGTTTACAACTGTGCGCCTATACAATATGTCTCTATCCCATCCCAGTAACACTGCAACCAACCATCGTTTCATACAAGTTACGCCCAGAAACGTCACCCCTTCAGCATTTAATCCACTCCCACTATTCCCCAGCTTTCCAAAACCCTCCCTTGTTACAAAGCTATGGGCCGCCCTCCCCTAAAACTTTCACCAATGCTGCGAGTAATTAACTCGGTCTCACTTACGGGCTTGTTTCGCATTTGAATTGCTGATATTTATCATCTTCTGCAAACCCTCATATATCATTCCCTCTCTGAATATTCTCACATTGCTCTGTAACTCTGAGTTAAATGCAAGCATGTTCATTACTAGTACTGGAGCCCATGCACGACTTGTAGGTTCGAATTTATCGCTAAAAAGCTTTCATGTTTAATAATTTGCATTCGAGACCTTAATGCTAATATATACATGCGGAAGCTAACCACCCATAGAGGTTTCAGAAAGAAAACAACAACCTCCCAGATAGCCTGTCACCCTAAAATGAAAGTCTGAGGAAGAGAAGGGATAAAGATAAGCGCGAACAAGATCGTGACTCACTTCAATGTGAGAAAATTAATTATGAATATTGAGAGTGAACACCAGCTTGCCATTATCAAAATAGGAATAAATAATTCGATTACGAAGTGAAAAGGAAAATCGAGGTGGACGTGGAACCTTTGCAGTGATTTTGGTGCAAACTTTAGGTGCTATAATCCGAATGATCATAAGAGGACAGAGGTGCGAAACCTGTTTCAAACTGAATATTGTAAGGAAGCAATCCTTCTCGTTAATCATCATTTGGAAGCAGTTCCCATGATGGTGGCTGACTCAGTCTAAGTTACCAGATATTGCATTGTATTTGTCACCACTAAATCAAAAATTACCATTAGATTCAGTAACTTCAGTTATAATGGAGAGAACATATAATTTTGCTAATTCAAGAGGCATTTTTGCTCTATGCATATTTCATTTTTTACACGGCAAAGAATTCTTGTATGTTGTTTTCTAGTTTATAAATATTAGAATCTCCTTGGGAACAGTGTTTTCATTTGAATGAATTAAATTTTGCACCATTCTGAATTTAAATGATGTGTGGTTTTTAAAGAAAGGTCTTGCATAAACACACCAGACGTTTTTGTGGAGAAAAACTAAGTGAAATATTTTGATAATATTCGTTCAATGCACCTATATTAAATAAATTTAGATATTCGAAACTTGAATTTCTCTATAAATTTATATTTTCCTCTATAGAAATAATGCCAATCTAATAATTATTTATTTATTTGTTTAATGAGCTCATAGAAATTTCTTTGTAAACCCACACTAGCTAATGAGCTCATTGAAATTCCTTTGTAATTACACACTAGCTAATAGTTTGAAACTTTTTTCGCTCGCTAAGAATAGCGCCCATAATTATTCACAGTACATGTGTGTAGCTCACCTGATTAGAGCGTGGTTGTTGATAATTATAGTAATTACGTTATTTTAAAAGGGACGAGAGTAATCACCATACATATCTATCCCTTTGTGAGTGTTAATCTTCGTTCTAAGAAGAGACACACAATTCACATAAATTTTGTACACGTAGTGGAAAACTACAAAAAATCAAATTTTCAGCTTATAATAAAAATACGATCTCCAGGTTTTGAGTGTTCAAAGTAAGTATACTTCTTGAGAGTCTACATGTCATGTTTACATGCGCAGTAGGGAATGGAGAACGGGAAGGGGAGTATCGTCGTTTGAAGAGAAACTTTTCCCTCCTAGGGTTCTGGCAAAACGCTACTATAATTGTTAAATACATTAATTGTATACATACGAATGGGATATGGAGACTGCGACAACGCCTTTTTAACACACCCTATAATTAATATTTATCACATTTTACTGTTGCGTTTCTTGACGTTCAACATATCCCGAACTGTCAGCGATATATGGTCTAGTGCTAATGTTTTCAGAATTGCTTTCACACAACTTCCTTGGCTCTGAAGCGGACTGTCATCTTATATGACACACATTTCGAATTTGGAGTGATACCTGGTCAGCGTATCGATTCTCCAGCAGTCTTAAACCCAGTCTCCGTGACCATGATGACACAAAACATATTAGCTATTCAAATAGATGACACTCTCACTGTAATTTATTTAATTCAGAAATTTTTAGTACAATAAAATCTCTCCCACATTGCCAATTAAAGGTTCAGTTTGGAGAAAGCAGTAAGGGTAGAGGAACTGCAATTTAAATAGAGACGCAGAAAAAGGTTGCTATTAGTTATGACTTTTTATGAACGTTTATAGGCGAAGACGTTGGACGGAGTGATCCGACGACTTTCAACGATCGCGTCAAGTAAACCTGGACCGGAGACGACTACACACTCATACGTCACTCATAACGTAATACGTTTAATTTATCGCATTTCGAAAGCTTACGAGTGAGGCTTAGTACTTTCTGTCGATTATTCAAGGTCAACAACTTCACCCTTTTGCCAAGATATTTTTATATAAATTCATTTTATCTTTAGTTAGTTTAATTTGGAATTATTTATATGTTTATATCAGACACTTCCTACTCTAAGCAATCCATGAATAAAGTGAGTTATGCAGGCTGGAACATAATTAAGTGCAAAACTTAAAGGGGGAACAAACATCTTTTATTCTTTGCATTTTTGTCAGAGACGCTACGTTAATGCGCAATTTAAGAAAAGAAAACTGTTAAATAAAATTTAAAAAGGCCGAGGTTACATAACACTCGACCGGTTCAATTTTGGTAATTAATACTCCAGCATTAGTAAAAGAATGCCTAAGTTGGTATCTTGAATTTGGTCTCTGGTCAGACCATATTTTCACGCTATTATCTGTTCAACAATAGCAATCACTACTACTTGACTAATTCAGGCTCACGTGTCACACACACGCACAACTTCCGACAGACATTTTCTGATAACGTATGGCCTGTTTTTTGTTGAAGATGTTTATTTGGAACATTCTGCTTGCGATTTTCTGGTTCTATTTTTCAGTTTTCAAGTTGCGTAGTAACGATTGCGAATTAGAAAAGAACGTATTGACCCCTTCCTTTCCTCTTTAGAATTGTGTCTCTATTTCTGTTACATCCTATATTTCTGGATTGTTTGATTCAATCACCGTTAGTATGTTTCAATTAAAATTCTAATTAAGAATCATATTTTGACGTATGTGATCAAATACAGGTAAACGAACCAACCCCCTTCTTTGAAAAGTAAGTTTCAAATGTTTTCCCTTAAATTTGTCATTGAACTCTTAACATATTAAAATTATAACTAAGCCCTCCACGTGTAAGCTATCCATTTGAAAACACTTCACCTCTGGAGATCAGAGCAAGACAGACGTTTGTAGTTTGCGATCTTCAGGGTCCATATTTTGTCCTGGTTGGCTCTCACGAGACAAAGGGTTGAATAGAAGGAGAGTCTCGGCGTGGGGGTTGGTGAACCCGGACCCGAGGGACATAGCCGCTATCAGAAAGTGGCCATGAGAAGGGCGACAAAAGACGCACGTGATGTGAATTTTCGCCTCCGTCAGCAGCTCTAGATAAGACGGGACAAAGTCCTAAACACTTGAAAGGAGGCGACGTGGATGTCTTAACGTTTAAGAGCCAGGTCAAAAGTGTAACAACTCCCGCTGGGACATGTCGAAGGAACGAGCATGAACGAAATTCACTTACTTCGGGCAACTTGAGCTAAGGAGGATCGAATATAATTCAAGGTAGCTGACAGTGCAGACACTGTTACGAGTTTTGGAATCACCAAAGTATCTCCGTGTTGGGAAAACTAATATTACAGGGAAAAAAATACTAAATCATGGAAATAATACATTTAGGATCAATGTGTCCAGAAAGAACGATATCTACTTGCCAGAAAACGCTTTTATTAATAACTTATAAAAATGATAACTATCGATTGAAATTATAATGTAGGCCTTACTAAGGCACAAAATATTACAATTATAAAGAAGGATAAAATGTATGGGAAGAAGGCTAGTATATAAGGTATAATGAAATAAAATATTGAAAGACATAAGAATAGTTTTTTAATTGAAGCTCGGCTACGTAGGTCATGAATATAGTAATGGAATAATCTCGACCGGACCGAGACTCTCCTTTACCAGGCGGGCTCTGTACCATTTGAGCTAATCCGAGTCACTCCCGACCTCGGCTATTTCTTTCCTTCCCGTGTATAAACCTGAAGCTGACCTATAATTTACTTTTTCACATACTTCACAGCTCAAATTTTAGGATATCAGTGAAGAATGGCGCTAGTGAAATTTTATCAAAAGTTCAATGGTTTTATTTCAAAGACAGATGAATTGACTCCAAAAGCTGGTCCATGTAGAACATAAAACTGAATTTAGAACATAATAATGAAAGAATCTTTACTGGACCGAGACTTCAAGCCGGAACTTCTGCTATCCGCGCGGGCACTCCAACATCTGAGACAGACTTAATCGACTCCAAGTGAGTTAAAAATACGCCGTGAAAACTATTATGAAGCAAATTTTGAGTTAGCCTTAGATTCAGGTCTAAGATTGAATGAAAATAGCTTGCGGCGGTTCGGAAAACGACTCAATTTTTGGTTATGTACCGTATGTGTATCCAACTTTATAGGAATGATATTCAGACTATATAATTTGTGTTATTTGGTTCATTTTTCTTTGCAGAACTTTGACCACAATGACCAAAGACATGCAGTCTGGTCAGCGTGCGTTACTGTGATCATTAACGCCAACGGGTGACATCCGGCCTGTGGCGCTTTGGACTCAAATATTTGGATGCTCCATTAAGCTTCACCTCACATTGCTCGTAAGGCCATTCTGTTATTCCGAAATTCATTTGAAGAAGATAAAATCATTGACCAATCGTTATAATCTGCCAGATTTTAAGCCGTGTAATTTCTGGCAGTTGGATTACCTGAGGGGCAGGATTTATCAAGGAGAAACTAACACACTTTGCAGATATTTCGGGCATCAGTATGAAAATCTCCAGGCTCTCTTTAGATGCAGATGGTCGTACCATTGAGCAACGTTTATAACCTGGAACGTAAACATGGTATGCAATTAGCAAATGTTACCCTCTAATGCGGAAATTAAAATGTGTTTCCTTCAATGATTTACTTCCGTATGTCCTTACAAATTTTCCACAAATTTTCAATGAACTATGACAATTCATGGGGGTCCTCTCAAATAGAGGAAATTTAATTATAATCACTCGGTACAATATAACAGGGAATGTCTTACGTGAGGTGTAATCTATAACATGAAATGAAGAGGAAGGTGAATAAAATGACAGAAAAGGAAAATGATGCTAATCAGAGATTTCAAATACAATTCTCGGGTTTCAAACCGAGAATTGTATTTGAAAAAAAAATCACCGGGAAACTCTTCACTCTTTAATCTTCAGCGATGTTAGTATAACCTGGAAATCTGGGCAAAAAACTGGAGGGTCAGCATACTCCTTTCAAATCGGCAAAACCAAACATCCCCTTACTCATTTATCCCAAATCCCGATAAAAATCTGCATCACTTACCTCGGACTTCTTTTAGACTCAAAACTTTCCTGGAAACCCCACCCAACCCACCTTGAATCCAAAATTAACATCAAAATAAAATTACTCTATCCACAACTCAACAGAAACGCACTAATCTCCATCGCCACCAAAAGACTCCTTTACCTATCCCTAATACTCCCCATATACGCATACTCCATTTGAGGATCTACTGCCAACACCTATTCGAATAAAATCCAAACCAAGAAAAACAGTATCCTTAGAATCATTTCCAATTCCCCCTGGTACCTTAGAAACTCAGTAATTCACAATGACATCCAAATTTCACTCATCACCACCACAATAAAACCATACATATCCTCCTTAACCAAAAGCTCCATCAATCACTCCAATGACACCACAGCCCTCTTCCACAGCAATCCACCTCATCCTCCACACAATCGCAGACTCAAAAGAAAACTACCAATAGACTTCATCCTTCCACTCTCTCACTCCGGCATAACCAAAGAATAATTTCTTTCTCAGTTATCTGGCATCTCATTCTCTGTTCTGCAAACAAATATTCCTTTACTTCTCTCCATCTGATTCTCCCTCCTACCCTAAACTGTATTAATATTCACCACAAACACTAAGTTAATCAAATAATATCAACTACAATAACATAATTATGTTCACATTTCTGTCGATTCTATCTCTTTTAAATTGATCGTCAATGGACTTTATAACTTCTTCAAGCAATCATGTCAATTATTTATTCAATGAATAAATATCTATATAACATGTAATAATAACTTTACTATTTTCAGATAAAGATTTTTTCAATAAAAAGCGATGTTAGTATAACAACAGCTACCTCCAACAAATAAAATTAATTCAAGCTTTATGTGCTCCTATATATATTTGTAAAGACTGTCGTTTCCTCGGCAACTCAGCTCTACGTCAATGATAAATTATTCCTCGGCAAAGGAATAATTTTGGGCGCAAGGTATTTTTACCAGAAATAATACCAAAAGTTTAACGCAATAGTTTAATTGAGTTAAATGATTTAAAGCAGGGCGTGGTCACTTCAGTTCAACTTTCCTATCACTCATGATCAAATCATTTACTCCAAACCTTTTTCTATCTTTAAAAATACTCTTATATAATTTATTTTCGTATGTTATTGGAAAATATTAAGTAATCAGATCCACATTTGTCACATATGAATTATGTAGTATACTTTATAAACTTGGATCAGTCGACAAACTGTCTCCTAAAACTGGTGGAGACAAGTAATGGAATTCTGCAACCCCACAGCAAACTCGTCTTCCATCATTCTGAAGGGCGTACGAATAGTATCCAATAGCCCGACGTATCTGATACAGGTATTTAAGGGTTTGCCCCGTATCTGTTTTAGATGAAACACCGGATACGATGCTTATACTACAGCCTGGGGGCTCTAGTAAATCCATAACTACCTTGCTTTACTGCCTATACTATTTCAGGCGAGTTGCCTGTATTAGGATCAACCTCATCTAGCCTAAAATAAATTACGTCAAAAACTTTTAACGTCAATAGGTATTTCTGAATAAGCTTTATAATTATACTCTCTTAGATTAGCAAATAGAACCCAACATATGAAGATACTGAGGTAATAGCTTTGTCTTAGAGAGAAGAGTGTATTGATTTTGGTTGGTTCACAACTTGATGCTTTGAGAATGGGAGTCGCTCACAAGACAAAACGGAGAGGAGACAATTCTAAGAAATTGTCGTAGATTCTAGTCGTGGCATCGCGACGGTAATTGTTTGCAACATTAGGCAGGGTATTCTGGCGAGTAACTCGCTAATTACTGTCATCAGTCATGGGTCCGCTGTGTGAAGGAAAGGGCCTCCATAAATTATCTCACCAAGGGCTACCATAGCAACCGAGAAGGCAAGAACTTGAGAGTTGACGACCTCTGAAAAATACAAATATACGGTCTGTAATTGGATAGGGTATTTTCGAAGCAGAGAAAAGTTACAATCAGTATAGAACATTTTTTCTCCATCTTGAAGCATTCAGTACGTGTTTAACATAATTGGTCTTATTGAAATTGTATCACAGTCGGTGGCAGAAGTTTCATTCAAATCGGTCAAGCCGTTTAGGAGAAGTTGAATTAGGAACATATGCACCCAGATATATATATATATATATATATATATATATATATATATATATATATATATGTGTGTGTGTGTGTGTGTGTGTGTGACAGAGAGAGATTTGTATTTTGCGCTTTCGGTGTAATTAGCTATTATCATCTCTGTTTATATAATTCATATACACATTCATATGGCCATTACATTTCCCATTATATAATTATGAACCGCAACGGGATTAGCTGTATTTCTGTAGTCAATTCATAATTTGATATTCTAAAATGTTATCAATGTCATGATTAGTAATTTATAAATTTTCTAGTTGAAAATGGCTAGTTAAATCATGCACACAGGGATTTTTCGAGTTAGTAAAAATATATAATGTACCACAGTATTCATCTAATAATAGTAGGAGGGTGAGAATACTTTCTATTCCACATTTATGAATCTTTATCAATTTAAGTTGTAAGTGAATTTTAATTTCAGAATAATAATAACCGCTAAAATATTTCATTTATAATTAAAAGAACAATGAAAACACATACAAAATTATTTTATATTCATTAAAATATATTAATTACTTATACCACGATATCCAAAAGCAGTGAAAGAATTAAGTCTCTTAAAGTAGGCTTTAAAGAATCTTTGATAAATGTTCAACTTGAAGTAATACAACCTATTCAACTTTATCTATTTGTAAAGTTACCATTTAAGAGCTGTCATCGACTGCATGCCGTAGGAATTAGAAATAGTGACCACTGAGATTAATGCATTTGCATAACAAGTAATACAAGTCCATTTTGACAGAGATCTTGGAAAATTTGAGAGGCATGATGAAATATCTAGAAAGTAGGAGATCAAAGAAAACGGCGCAGCTTTATATTAGATTTTTATTAAAAGGACGACCGAAGTATATTCACTTTTTCGGTGAATTAATCATCCTACCGATGAATAGCCGTATTCCTTAAAAGTAATTACCGTTTCAACGTGGAATATAAATACCAATATTGAATAAACTAGGCAAAAAATGACCCGTCTTTAGTTAGTATACTCTTTTCTTTACATCGAAGACTTATAAGGTACTTACCGAATAGGCTTAAGAGGCAGTCATATTTTTTCTTTGATTATAATGTAAGATATGAGTAAAATAAATGTTTTATTGGCTTAAAAACAATAAAATACGGAAGAACTAACGTAGATGTGTAAACGTTAATAATTGTGTTGTAAAATATACATGTGATATATAATAAAAATTAATCAAATTACCCACACGAACAATACTTTGGATATTTCTCCAAAGAATTATTTCCAGGTCAATTTATAAGTATCTGTCATGTAAACGAGATCAAATATCTGTTTTCCTATTGATTTAAATTGTGAAAAAAGATAAATGCTTTCAATCGAAACAGAGAAACGCCTTTGTTAATCGACGAGTGTAGCTCAAATTGTAAGATCTTTGCTTATGAGCCGAGCAATTGGATTAGTTTCCAGGTCAGGTAGATGTTTCTACAGTTCAGGAGAATGTCGTGTGTCAAGACGAAATGCATAGGACAACTCCGCCCATACAGCAGTGGGGGTAGACATTAGCTCACTTTTATTCCACACTTATTTCAACAAGTTGGTAGTGTAAAAGCAATTCTGAAAATATTGGCGTTAGGAAATATATTTCTGTCTGTTCTGGATATGTTTGTTGTACGCGAAGAAGCGCATCTTTAAAATGTAATAGATAATAAGTATGACGTGTTTTAAGATGTCGTTGCAGTCTCCATATCCTGTTCTTAACAATGATACCAGAGTTTTGCCAGGCCACTTGCAGGGATAGTTCCTCCTCAAACGATAATACTCCCCTTCCCCTTCTATTTCCGTATTGCGCATGTAAACACGCCATGTAGAATTTCACAAACTGTACATAATTGAAATCAGTTAGTTCTTCTTTATAAAGATTTTGAAGTCTTCTGAGAGAGGTTAGAGTTAAGTTTCCAGATTTAGCGGCTAAGTGACCACTTTAAACTTCGAGTATGAATGAATAAATACGTCCAACTATGAGGTTGGAACAAAATTATTGTTAAAATAAGGGAAAATACCAGTTTTGTGCCTAAACAAAAAGTTATTTCATATCATTAAACTCATTACATTGTTGAAGAAAACTTTTAATAATTGGATGTCCTCGAATAACAATTGAAACTGTGAACAATACAGGCTGATCATAAAATATTGTCCTAGATATACGAGTTAATGGTATCAATTGTAAGCCGTGTAGAGTGTTGTTTAAAGACGACAATTAGAGAGTAAGTCAAACAGTTTTCAATAAGCACATGCTCGGATTCTGCTTTGTTGCTTTCTCGCTTTCAGCGCTTCATACGCAAAATGTCGATTCTTGTCCGTAAGGCGTTTAGTGTATTGCAGTTTCCTAAGAGTAAATCTGTAATTTCAGTTTAATGTCCGCTTTGCCGCCGATAGCATAGACAGTTCGAACGTCAGATTTACGCGTTAATGAGAAGCTTGGGACTACCGAAATTGTGTAAGCATCTTACAATCTTTTTTATAAGAAATCTATTCGGAAATCATGTCTTGAACTTCAGTTGCCAAAACAGTGAGGAATGTTTTAAGAAAACGTTTGCATACGAGCCCATACTCTAAAACCGGATGATTATGGTGTCTTCGTAAGTGAATTGCAACAGCGGGAAGATGACTTTCTTCATCGTGCGGTGCTGAGAACATCCTCAAGAGGAGTGGCATGTTTGGATGACGTTGTCGTAGTAGTCAGTCCTGATTATGATTTTTGCAACCCTCCATGCTAACCTATTCTGCGCAGGCCTTTTAATTTATATATAACTACTTATTAGGATATGTTATAAGAATGACTCTTTCCCCAAATAAGGAGATGAACACGAAAAGTTTATTGGCAATTAGATTGAGCCCCTTGCCCCTGCCTACTCTTTGTACGAGAGTGGTTGAACGACGAAGTTCCTGACCGTAGGATTGGTCGTAATGGTCAACGAGACTGAGTTTTCTTCCGCTAGTCTCCACAATCACCCGACATTAAGTCATGCAACATTTACATCTGGGGTATTTTTACGGATAAGTTCTCGTTCTACCACTACATAGTGATGTGTCAGATTTGAGGCACATAATTAAAGATGCTATAGCTACCATTATTCCAGACCTGATTACTGAAGTGAGAAATAATTGTAATTTAGGTTGTATGTATGCCGTATAGCTAAGTGGCTCTTAATGAACATTAGTAACAGAAACTAGATTAGTTTACGTTCCTTTTGATGTATGAGGTTTTGTAAATAGTCCAAATTAAAATTAAAATCTTATGGACTCCCTGTACTTTGATATGGATAATTTAGTTGAGTTGTTTACTACAAATATATTCATTTAAATTAATGTAGTGGTGGACACAAACAATTACAGAGAGAAATAGGGTGAACTATTTGAAATCCCAGCACGAAAACGTCCGATGGGAAAGCAGGTGCATTATCCGGGTTGAGGAGCACTTCAGCTTCAACTCGCGTCGTAATAAGGGACAGTCACTATTTTACCCTTCTCAAACAAATCAGTCATTACGAAATCTGTGAGTTAAAAGTGACAGTCACAAGCCAATATTCGTTTCCGATGCAGTGTCTCCGGTGTTTTATGGTGAATGTAAGTTACGTTTAATTTTACAAAAAATATTAGAAAACCCCTCGATTATGCTTCAAGCTCTAAATCTAGATAATAAATTTCCGTTATTGAGGTTTTGAAATCTGGAATCAACTATTGTGACCTATATATTATTTCCTTCAGTATATTATGCAGTCATCTTTATAAACCTCAGAAGAATTTTATTAACTTCAATCATGCGCATTTATCAGCACTTATATTGTAATGTGTAATATGTAATTATATATTTAATCTTTTAGTTATTACCTCTCTATTGTACTACATCTCTTGATTATATACGACCGCATTTTGTTATAAGAATTAAATTGGCTCGACATCTAGACGGTTGTCTCAGAGTCACGCGGAGAGTGCTTAATTTGACAATACATATTTGCCATCGACAGATCAGAGAGAAAATAAACGTAACTTGGTCCTGGACCATTAATATACGACCTATGATTTCGTAGTGCTAAACGTCAGGTAAGGACAGGCTAGGGAAGGAATAGAGGACCAAATATTGAACTACAATTGGTGAAGAAATCTTAAAAGTTGGGAAATAGGCATCGGGAGTGACGAGGATTTAAAAGAATATGTGAAGCTCAAATGAGGAGATTATTGGAAGCCTAAAAGTTTCTAAGTTGGTAAAGGTAGTTGGATTTGTAGTGTAATGGTAAAACACAACTATATGTGGAATTTGACCGTACTGAATCAAAGACAAACGGTGGAAGGGAAGTTTTTGGTTGCAGAAAAAGGTAATAAATCCCCGACATGAAGATGCAACTTGGGTTTTACCAAATACATAAGATTTGGTGGCATTGGGTGCCGAAAAAAGATGGTGTTTATTTCCTAAACACATCGGTAGAGGGGGTGAAATTTTTATTGGACAGTATCGGGCCCCACCACCTTCAGAATGTGAAATAATGCAGTGGAGATAAGGCATTAAAACAAGGAAAATGGGGTTTCAGGCATTATGATCGGGAATTATAGAATGGAAATATGAATCAATAGTAATTTTTAGGCATTAAGATTCAACGTTGGAGATATTAAGATTGAATGATTAGAGGGAGTAGTGAAACTGAAAGAGAATGGAGATTGTCCCAACGCGGAAGTTCTCAAGTGTCCAGCCACAAGTTACAGTCTAAGCTGAAAATAAAACGTTGTTACATATTTTGTAACCTTTTGCCGATTTCCTAAAACTACCAATTACGAGTACTATTTGTGATTGTATTATTCTCCATGAGATTTCCCATTTAGACGACTCTTAGATAGAAATTATGCTTTTAGTTTATTAGATATTTAGTCTGTATAAATATTACAAATGTATAGTATTTATTATAAAAGAAGGTTGGCTTTGTAACTTCAAAGTGATGAAATTGTAGTATACTATAAATTGATGAATATAGAGTAAATGGGTTGCCCAGATTTATTTTGAAAATTATTTCCACCTCCCGCTATTCATTTCAGTATGAAGTTAATAGTATTATAAAGGATTTATAAAGAATTCAAGAAATGTTGTTAGATTTAGAAGAAGGTCGTTAAAAAGGTAAGCGAAGAGTTTTTACACTACCTGTATAAAATTTTGTAGTACTTTACAAAACTCCTGCGGCTATATGCTCTTATCGGTAAAACCTATTTTTAATTTAAGTAATTAACGATAGTGCTTAGATCTAGAAAAGGAACAAGTAATGAAACAATATTTACAAACAGAAAGGTTGGCTACTCACTATAATATTCATATTGTGTAAATTGGCGACCAACATGTTTTCATTCGTTTATCATATTTAAATGTTGGAAAGAATAATTTTGTGATTTTACCAAGGAAACATAACAGTGTTCTCAACCGAAATAATTTTTCATAAAATGATGTGAAAGAAAACCCTATTCAGCCCAGGTCGACTTTTATAAAAATTAAAATGTATATCTGAGCACAACTTATTACTCTTATTTACGGCCCACAGCACAGAAAATTGTTTAATAGGGTTGTTCGGATATATGAACACAAAAGTTGCATCTTGTAAAAGGATCTAAAAAACGTGAATGACAGTTATTGAATTTCCCTTCGGGTCGGAGCATAGATACAGAATTATTTAACTCTGAAAATTTTAAGAATTCTAGATTTAATTTCTACCGAATTTTAGTTTTCAGAATCTTTTTTTAATAACAAATAAATTAGATAGTGGGTAAATATTTTCCTAGAATTTACTGCCAACTGTTCGTCATCTGGTAAAACAAAGATCAGTATGTTATAAGTAATAGCTGTGAGAAATTCCTAAAGACTAGTAAAGGTCTAACGATGACGAAAAAAAATGTATATAATTTATTTATTCGTCCACTTAATAATCATATAAGAATATTTTGTTCACCCTATTGGGCATAAATACGGATATTTCACAGGTTTAAATAATGGCGTACTGAGAATCTGCTACCTTGACAAAGAGTAATTTAATATTTCCGCAGGAATGTTTGCCAGGAAGACACACAGACAGACAGGGTAGACAGACCGTGAGGCAGGCAGCAAAGTTTCGACTCGTGGTAATGAACTGTACAATAATTAAACTCTGCTAAGGTTTTAGGGCGTAGGGAAGATGATTATGGTGGGGTGGTGCGTGAAGACGTACGAGTAAGTTCGCTCTCCTCGTCAAACACAGAGAGCGAAACGAGAGTCGACAACTTTCTCAATCTGAAACCACACAAGGTTGTGAATAACTTAAGCTCCTACATTATTTAACCCTTTTACATTATACGGATTATAGGCCTTACCACAAAAAGCTCCATAACCTCCACTCATACGCTATTTACAACTAACTTATACTGACGAGTCTTTGACAAATTAATAGTTCTGGTAATTTGTTTCACTATACTGATAGAGCAACTCGGGGTTGCACGGAATAGTGGGGTAATACGGGATACCCTATTTTATTTATTGGGTAGTGCTGAAGTTAAGTAAATAGGGGTGAAAACATAAACTGGTCAGGGAAGAAATCTCGGCAGGTGACTTGACCAAGTTCTGACTGCACCTTGTGAATAAACTCTTGTTTATAATTTTACAGTAATTCCACAGAAGATAAACTACAAAACTCAAAACTCCTCGCTTTTAACTCTTTAATGGTAAACTATGTGTCTTTAGCTGAATATAAGCCACTTATAAGGTTTAAATCTACCTGTGTTAAGGCTGGGTGAAAAACCTTAAACTGAAACTAGCGTGCGGGGCGAAACATGATACAACTCTATAAGGCAAAACATAATGTGTGCTTCAAGTAAAAAGGGAATCGAACGACAGACTCAACTTATGAAAATGAGTTACAGGATACTGTACCCAAAAATAAGAAATTAAGAAAGAAAAGGATCGGTTAAAAGGGAAAAATGTTAGCAAAGACAGTTCAGTTGCAAAAAAAGAAAAATATTTTTGCGAAAAGAAAAATTCATAAAGCGATCAGCCGTTCGCTAAAAAAATATAAGAAAGTAACGCAAAAGGAGGCACAATATTTTAAATTTTATTTTATTTTCCTAATTGTATATACAAAACATCCTATCACTATATGCTCTGGGAGTGGGCCAGATCGGGAAATTTGTAAGTTTATTTTTATTAAAAAATCGTCATAAGTCTAAATTCGTTGTTTTAAGTTGTATTGTTATTCGATTAAGTAAGAAATAGAATAAAATAATGTTTTATACTTCTACGAAGTAATTATTCTTTTTCAAAGTTGCTATACACTTCCACAACCAAGTCTATTTGACATTTATTTGTGACAGGATCTCCCAAAAAGTGTAAAATCTAATATACAATGTAATTGTAAATAATATTCGCTATACTCGTTAGACAATTTTTGCAATATATGTAACCCATCTTAAAGGCACTATAATGTTAATTTTATTTTATAATATTTTCAACTGTATGGAGTTTACAGCTGTCTGAAATAATTGTTGATAAATCATTTTTGTGTGCCATCTTACCAAGTTCTGACTGCACCATTGGAATGAACTATTCTTTTGGCGTCTTCAATGAACGAATTTATAGTTTTTACAGCATTTCGACAAAAAGGTAATCTACAAACCTCCTGACTTTTAACTCATTCATGTTTTTAGCTGCATATACCGTTACGTATATGGTTTAAATATTAAAGTTCGGGGAAAATCTTGAACTGAGATTCGCGTGCGGGGCGGAACGGGATACTACTTTATAATAAAAATATTATGAGTTCCTCGAGAAGAAAGGAAAAAACTCTCAGGCTCAACTTATAAGAATGATTTGCATGATTCTGTACCACAAAACGAATAGATTGAGAAAGAAAAGGATCGGAAACAGGGGAAAAATGTGAGAAAAGACTGCGCAGTTGAAAAAAAAATCGTTTTGCGAAACGAAAAATTGATAAAGCGATCGACCGTACGCCAAATAAGTATAATTAATAAAACACAAAAGGTGTTAAAATCTTTTTAAAATTAAATTGAATTTTATTGCACCACAATACACTCGGGGGAAAGGGGAGATCTAGAAATTTGTAAGTTTCGTTTTAAAAATTAATTAAAAATCTAAATCATTGTTTTAAGCTATATTGTCATTAGATTAAGTAAATAATAGAAGAAAACAATGTTTTATACCTTTCTGAAGATAGTTTTCTTTTTAGAAAATTTGACAAAAATTGTTAAGAGTCCCGTTCGATCCCGACTTTCCCTATCAATGAAAAATCAAGAAGAATGTAATTTACTTTTACCAAGTAATGATGTTATGACGATTGTTTATTTATATAATTGTTATTAAAGATTGGATATCATGTTTTCATATAATTTATTACATTATATATCAATTACATTATATACTACAATTTCATCGGCAAACAGTACGGCTCTTATTTATTCTTCATTCTCATTATTCAAGTGTCTGTACAGCTCTTTACAATTTTCACATTTTGCGTTTCATATTTATTTTTTATTTCTGCTCCTTACAGTATGATTCTCTTTCGATAATCCGTTTTAATTTTCTTCACCGCCTGGTACGTATATTTAAGTTAAACAGCATGGGCGACAGACTGAATCGTTGTCTCGCTCCTGTTTTGTTTTCTACTTTCTCTTCTTGCCCTTCAATTCTAATTACTGCTGACTGTCTTCTGTAGAGGTTTTGTATAAGCCCTCTTTCTCGATATTTTATTCATGTCCTCTTCAAAATCCTTAACAGTGTGTTCCAATTCACATTTTCAAAGGCTTTTTCTATGTATAACATTTTTAAAGGATGGACTATATCTATAAGTATAACAAGGGCACCTTAGATTCCTAATTGAGTATCTAATAATCAATTACATGTTTCCTTGCAAAGTAATTATGGTACACATATATGTACGTGTTAATTCTGTATATGAAGTGGCATACGGAGCCAATAATAGTAAAGATATGCACCTTCAACCCTACCGATCGTATTTACTTTCAAACAATACACTACGCACAGTTCTTAAACCATAAACTACATGGATTAATAATAATAATAATTTGCGAAAGTCATTTGGAGCGAATTTTCACGCTTCAGTATATCATACAGTAGGACGCCTAGAGGTATCTACCGTGTGTAGCTAACTAATTCTACTATGCCAATATTAAACGAAACTACTTTAATCTCTATATGCTTTACGTCACATATAAATTGAAAATTTGTGACAAGAGTTATCCCATTGCTTTTAGGCAAACGATTGCTGTTTCTAAGGTAACTGTTGATATTTATACACTTCTGCATTATTCTGGCACTAGTCGTGACAGAATAGCAATTTTTGGTATGACTTTGTCAGAGGAAGTTGTCAACTGTAATAATATCCAAGTCAGTAAATCAGCCGCATGACTCATCATGTAAACGACCATCATTAAACTGTCTAATTGTCATTATTACAATTCCATCAAACATTATTGCTTTCCCATACACAGGACGGAATGAGGGCTTGATGCGATGACAGAGACTATCATTTCCAAGTCCTTACCTTACTCCTGATCATATGATCGGAGTTAATTGAAAGGGAATTTATATGAGGAGAGTAACGTGTAGGTGTCAGGAACACTGGTGTCGCTCTACTGTCTGGTTGCCTGGGAATATTAAACCTAAGAGTTGTCAGCGGACCGGACTCGTTGCTGTAGCAGGCTTGTTGATGGACTCGTAATCCTATGTGGACACGGAAGTCACGCAGTGAATGGGCGGAACCATCGCACGAAACGAAGACTGTCTAAATACAGTCGTCTAGTCTTCTGACTAATGTTTATAGGATGGAATCGAATGGCCGTCCTTATTATCAGACTATCACCAAACCGTATGATTGTAGTTACCTTCTTGGATTGGATTGGATCGGATAGCTTCTAGCTTCCATGGCTGACAGGAGGGCTCTAACGTCGGGTACCTGTTGCTTTCCTGAAGGGACTGAAAGCTTCAATGCCAATTCCTGGGATCGTCTTAGTAGGAGAGGTGATTGGCCATCTACAACGCATGAAATTTCCTCATACCTGGGTATTCCTGCTGGTTAAAGACTAATATGCGTTATGAAAGTGCGAGATCTGCCGATGATGTGAATCCGAAGAGATTTATTTTGTAAAAGAGCAGCACTCGGTCGACTGGAACCTTTAGTGAAAAAATCTGGTAGACTGGAGTGATCTTCGCCCCAACTGTCACTGTACTGGGTTGCAGCCCCGCTCACACAAGGGTTGAACTCGGTCTGGCAATGACGTGCGTTCAAAACCCGGGTTACTGATATGTAAAACCTAAGAATAAAGTAGGACCAGGCCCGGTATTGAAGCCTCCAGTCCTTGCATAAGATAGCGGTCCTGAGGGAAGTTCATTGTTGCGGGCGGAGTGTATTTACTACGAGACGGTCTAAAGCTCACGTATGGGAGCCGTATGCAATCTGCAATAACTTTTCCTGTCATATCGTGGGGGCGCTCTCACGGGGTGACATGGACTTCACACGAGGCAGGTTGTTGGTCCCCACATACTATTCTCTAACAAACACAACCAGACCTTACACAGCTCGATATGAATGGCGTAAAATTTCTTGCATTCAAGAAACGGTACACAAAATCAGCGGGTTGTTCAATCGATGATTTCGAAAAAATATAACAGAAGGGAAACACAAAACGACGATGCTTCACAGTTCCTTCTGGCTTCCTCATGAATGGAGAATGTGATCGCACACGCTCAAAATCGCAACTGCAGCGCTACGATAGATGAGTATTAAAACGGCACTTCGTTTAAGAACAGCTTCATGTAATTAATTTCTCTTGCTTCCTTTACCAGAGGTTAAAAGCATAAATTTTTGTAAATCGCGTTTAAATTCACTCATAATTTATTAATAAGACATATCTTTTACTTACTCTTAGAGAAAAGATATAAAATCCACACATAATAACTGCGGAGGTGATGAAACAACAAATTACTTTTCTTGCTGATTATTACTCTTTGTTTGTTTTAATTACGGGTTTTAGTTTTGGAAATCACTTCCGACGAATATCTTAGCCGTCACACTACGAAGTAGAAAAGTAGAGGAAACAAAGACGTCACTAGTGGCGCAGGACCAACAATAGGCAGCGTGTAATGAGTTTCTGAGCGAACGAGTCCAAAGCAGTCATTCCGCGGTAGCCCCAGGTTCGAAGTCTCCTACCAACCACAAAGCTCTTTGTGTCCGCTTTGTTCCTTTCCTTCCTTCACCAGGTTCTCCCTCTCTCTCTTTCTCATATATAGAAGGTAAAAAAGAGGGGACATAGAAAGTTGGGGAAAAGTAACAGAAAAGAAATTCTGTCAGCGAAGGATAATTTTCCTACTTGCCTTCGGGGCCGTCTGTCTTCTTATTTCTTGCGTCTTGTGAAGTCTGAACGCGTCGTTTTTTCTCCTTCCCCCACACACTGCTTTTCTTTCCGTATATCTCTTTTTTCCACCTCTGCCCAATCCCTCCTTGCTGCTGGCTTGAAACGAACGAACAAACCTACACACACCACACATACACATCTGTCCCGAGCAACCAGACACAGAAACAAGAGAATGCCGCAGGCCGGACGTGGTCGGAATCTGCGAACTCTAGCCTTTAGTTGCAGCTTCTTTCTTTTCGCTCCAGAGTCCGGCGCCGGCTCTCATACTCTCGACAGGGAGAAGCCTAGGGTCAGGCGAGGTACAGATACGCATCACACTTCATAAATCTATTTGATAATTGATCATAGAAACAATTTTATCTCGTTGATCTGAACTGAGAACCCTTCAAATCTTTATTCTCCTTCAGTGTATAAAATAATAACAGTTAAAAATGAATTTAACATTAGTTTTTCTCTTGAATTATGAATTCATTAACATTTATTCACTATTATTCTCATAATAGCTATACCCCTGACTTCGTTCGCGCGAAAATAGTTGTGTTTATTTTGACCAAAAAACGAAACAACAGGTACAGAATTTTGATAAAGTAGAATTCATTGAATGTATAAAAAGTACGGTATCATTTACTTATGATCGGTTCAGGGAAACCTTACAGCTCGCAGTTGGTTTTGAACGGGTCCCGCTATGATGCGTTTCGGAACCAATACCCCCCCCCAAAAAAAGTGAGATATTAAATATTAAAATAAAATTTACCTGACGTGACAAATAAAACCAATTTATTTATTTATTTCTTCTAATTCGCTTAAAGCTAATTACATTTACCTATACATCGTATCGACGATACAAAGATGTTCATAATTTCTCGGTGAGTTAGCTCTCTGCCAACAATAGGTTAATTACGGCACGAATCCTACTGCAATATTAGATGTATTGAGAATATTCGCTCTCTCCCATGCTGCCAATTAAGAGTATAGGCTACCCGCATTCATTTTTAGAGTTGAATGCACGTAGACAAAAAAACATGATATATATATATATATATATATATATATATATATGTGTGAGATAGGAAATGACATTGTCATGTTTAAAACAATTAATGGGGAAAGGATAGAGAGATAGAAAGAAGATGACTTACCTGAGGTTCATAGATGGTAGACACCTTGTGAGGTTTAGAGAACTTGAATTTTCGGAGGCACCGCCCCCTTCATCAGAAAGTTAACTTTCTGATGAAGGGGGCGGTGCCTCCGAAAATTCAAGTTCTCTAAACCTCACAAGGTGTCTACCATCTATGAACCTCAGGTAAGTCATCTTCTTTCATATATATATATATATATATATATATATATATATATGTTCTGAAAGATATTGAAATGAAATATGCACTATTATTTAAGTTAAATCTCCTGTTTTTAAACCCTCAAATTTTCATTGAAGTTCGTTGAGCCGTTTCGGAGTCTATTCCAGAGAAACATTCTGACAGACAGAGAGACAGACAGACCTGTAAATAACCGAGTAAGTTGTTTTATTCCATACTAGCTGGCTTCTCTACTTTTCCCGGGTTATATTTATATCAGAGTGGCACAGGATCAATTCTCTTGGTCTTCTTGTGATTAAGGCCATGACAAACAGAAAGCGGACTGTCTGCGCGGCCTGGGTCTTCAGTTCATGGCGGATGGCGGAATAGATTGTAGACTTAACGGATGTCGCACTCAGACAACAGAGAAGTGAGTGAAATAGAGGCGTTAATAATTGAAGAAATTGTCTTCACAGCAGGGCCATTGATATTCGCCGCACACAAGAATTATATTATCAATTCTCTTAATTTTAGGTTAACATTAAAATTGGACTGTATGTTAATATTAATATATATTGTTGAAGAAAGTCACTTAACTTTGCACATATCCTTCAAACAGTTCCACAGGTAAATTATTCAAGTCGTTGATGGTTCTAATTTTTCTTTTTACATTTTACCTTGAATTGGTAATCCCTTCCACCAATATAACTGAAACTAATTCCAATCAATGGTTTTTGCCCCATATAAGCTTTGAATAGCAAACGCTGTCTTGCTTTCTTCCGCCTTTGTGGCCATAATTCCATTCCAGTTATTTTATCTTTTTGTTACTAATACCTGGCCCCAGTCGCTGGAAATTAGCAGCCAGTATTTAAATTTTTATAAATTTCTTTTGTACCTAGAAGACGATGTGTAAAATTCGTCATTTTATAGAATCATATAATCCCAGCCGGAACCGAGTGCATTTATATAGAATTCGGTATCAAAGCTCTCGAACATAGAATGCCTGGTCTCTATATATGCTAAATGGCAATATATTATGACTACCGTAAAGCGTCACAATTGTAGCTAGAAGCTATAAAATGGGAATACAAGAGATCGTGATCATCGGTTGCACTGTGCTATTTGTGAAACATGGGCAAAAGATTTGATTTAACTGAGTTTGAATGCGTAATGAAAGTAGATGGTCGAAGCGTCAGCAAAATGACTGCACTTTTTAAGTGTTTGACAACAGAATTAATTAATGTTTACAAAGAGTGTACTACAATGCATAAAACCGGGTCTCAACGTCAGGCTTGTGGACATCACAAGCTACTGAATGATCGAGCTAAAAGTAGACTATCCAGAGTTATCCAGCGCTACTGAGGAGCAACACAGCGTCAATTAACGGAGAATCACTATCAAGGACTAACTGTGAACGTCTCTGATCGAATTGTGAGCCACACATTACGCCGTATGTGCTATGAAAGCCGACGACCTGTTTGAAAGCCTCTACTGTGTGCCTCAAACAAGAGCAGACGTCTTTTGTCCCAAAAGGAGCACAAGAATTGGACAGTCACATGGTCTGATGAATCGGCATTTCAATTTGTCATGAAGGTGACACCGTTCGAATGAGGAGACAACAACACGAAAGCGTTGTCACAACACTTCAATCTGTTAGCGGTAGTCGTATGTTTTGGGAAGTTTTTTTTTTGTTTAGGTCCTTCGGTTCCTGTGAATTAACGTCTGAATTCCCATTGCTATTTAAGTATTATCTTATATCAAGATATATCATCTATCATAGATGGATTCTTCCAGCAGGACAATGCTCCTTATCATAAACCTCAAATGGTTCGAAGAGTGTGACGGAGGCTTTGCCTTTATTCGTTGGCCTACAAAATCACCAGATCCTAATCCAGTTTGTAGGATGAGATTGAATGGGTCATCAGGCAACTGGACCCAGTTCCATCAAATCTAAAAGAATTGGAAAGTGCAGTTCCTTGATATGGTCACAACCATCTACCAACATCTTATAGAATTCATGCCCATAAGAATTCAAGCAGTATTATGCATCGAGAGCGTCACACAATACACATTATAAATTTAATGTTTCCTTGCCTCTACCCGACGTACGTTGACGGAATATTAGTTTCAACATAACCAGTTTGATAACTCATAATACCTTAATTGAGTCAAAAAATCTATTGGTACCTTAAATAATGACAGAAACTTGCAAAAAGCCTAAATCACCAGTGAAATTTATTCTATAGTACGTTACAAGAGTAGATTACAGATAACCTAACGGAGTCAAATATACTCCTGGTACCTTGAGAGACAAAAAACTCTCGGAGCAGCAGTACAAGTTAAGAAAGACAAAAATACTCCTGGTTTTTAAGAACGTCAAAAGCATATCGGTAACGTAAATTAACTTAAATTAAAAAAACAGTTTTCATACCTTAAGGTAGTTAAAACTATTCCCGGTACTTTAAGGGAATTCAAAATAAATCTTCTATATAAATGACGTGAAAATGCTCCTGATAATGTAGGCGGAAAATTACGGCCAAAATAGGTCATAATTAAAATTATTTATTTATTAAATTATAACACGGCGTTTCGTTCCTTTGTTTGGAACCTCCTCAGGTGTGAAAACAATCTACAAAAATAATAATAATTAAAGTAAATGAAATAAAATAAAATCTGCCTATGTATGATGCACTTACACCAAAAATAATCTAAAAAGTTGTTATAATCACAGATAGTACATAGATTAATTAAATAATTTGTTCGTGAAACAAGAACTATGTCCGAGGCTTGTTATCGAACGACTGACTAGGTAAATTTAATCTTTCCGCATTACTTTTATTTGGTGGGGAACCTTTTAAAGGATTATGCCGACTGGAAAGGCGTTCGATTTTCGGGAGAAGTTCGTGTGTCATTTAAAAGTTAGTTAAACAATAATATTTAACAAATATCGATTTGAATTACCAATTAGTTATTTTTATGTTTCGACAATGAAAAAATAATTTTCATTTCAAGAAATATGCATTGACGGAACGTGAAAATATATTAGAAAAGTTGTAACATAAGTGGTTTGAAACCATGATCTAGGTTTAACATCACTGAGTTCCAATTTATGGTATTATATATTTTCATCCTGTTTTTCTCATTATTTATGTGATCATTTTATTCATTTATATCAATCCATCTTAATTATGTCCCAGAAGCACGTAATAATTGTCAATTTTAGTCGCCACTATTCTGTGAGATTTGCATTTAAAAACGAAAACCAATAAAATGTTTCATAATTTCTACAAATAAATAATTTATATTTTTCAGCACGCAATATTATCAACAAATTATCAGAAAGTAAAGATAATTTTTCACATAATATATTTAATCCTTTTAAAGTTGAAGAATTTCTACTTCATGAATGGGTCGACAAAGAAACACAATACTTGACGCCCCTTCTCATTTATTTCTTTTTTCCTTTCATCAGTGTTCACTCAACTACCCGTGACTCTTTACAACGAAGTAATTGCCGACAAAACAGAGATATATACAGTCGCCGTGACACAGGCTTCCGTCTCCGAGAACATTTCCTCCTTTTAACATCAAATAAGCTTTCTCTCGATTTTTCTCGTTTTTTTTTCTTTTTGTTCTAAATGAACTACACAACCCCTTTATATACCTCTACATCCCCTTTCAGAATTCCCGTCTCTCTAGTTTTGTTTCACTTTTCAGCATTATTTACAGAAGCCATTTTCCAATTTAAATACGCCAGACAAAATATAAGAAGAACGCCTTACTTATCTCGTCCACCATCTACGGCTCCTTTCTTCGTTCCCTCGTTTTAAAAGTAACAGCTTCCACCATTTGCTGATATGGATTGGGCATTTTTGTTTCGTTATAAATATAATGACATATCTTTTGTTCCTCGCTTTGGTCATATTCAATATCAACAAAAGGCATATTCAATATCAACAAAAGGCATTTCTCCATACATATCTTTAACCTTGGAGAAGGCTAAGAAACAATAAATCCCCGGATGAAGACTGTCTACAGGCAGAATTATTCAAGCATGAAGGAAAAGAGCTAAGGAAAACGATGTATGAACTAGTCAGCATGATATGGGAAGAGGAACGAATGCCAGAAGAGTGGAAGATTGGAATTATCTGCCCTCTGTATAAGACAGGGGATACACTAATGTGCTCTAATTATTAATGAATAACCCTACTTAATATTGCCTTTAAAATATTAGCTACAATAATATATAATAAACTACAGCCATTCGTCGAGAAAGAAATTGGGCAATATCAATCTAAAGCAGATCCTGGATAAAACGAATGAGTTTCATATGAGCACCCACCATTTGTTTGTATGCAGCATTAATAAGAAACAACTAATTCTGGCGATTGTAGATATCAAACTCCCATCAAGTTGGTACGTTTGGTAAGGATTTCCTTAGTGGGGGTGAAATGCAAAGTAAAAATTCAATCAAAATTGAGAAACTAGTTTGAATGAAACACTGGATTGTGACAGGGAGATGCATTGTCTCGTTTCTCATTCAATATAGCAATGGAGAAAGTGGTTAGAGATGGATACAGAGAGAGACAGAACTATCTTCACCAAATCCGTAAAGTTATTAGGGTATGCAGATGATGTGGACATAATTTGTAGGTCGTTTCGTGCACCGGAAGAAACCTTTCTCGCACTTGAAGCACACGCAAAGAAGATGCGTCTAATAATTAATGAAAAAAAGACAAAATACTTGACATCAGATAGAAAGTATGCTAAAGAAAAGGAAATTCAATATGGGAGTACACATTCAAAAGAGTTGATCGATTCACATATTTGGGGGCAATATTACAGACGAATAACGACGCAAAATATGAAATAAAGCCCAGAATAAATATAGCCCATTAATGTTACTTAGAGCTCTCACGGAGCATAAAAAGCGAAATTCTGTCAATATCGGTGAAGATCCTGCTATATAGGACCCTCATGAGGCCCTCCTTGACATATGCATGTAAAACATGAACCACTGAGAAAATATGAGAACACATCATATAGTGCTTTGAAAGAAACTTATTGAGAAGAGTCCATGGCCCCATATGTGATAACATTAAGATAAATAGACTAAGATTGGCAGAGCACGTGAGGAGAAAAGAAGATTCCCAAGATTTAGATGGAGGGATGAGGTGGATAGAGATGTTAGAGAGTTGGGACTTTTTTCTTCTTATTATTTTTGGCCTAATATCTTGTATCCATAGAAGGCCTATTTAGATAACAATTGTTTTTTCAACTAACTTGTTTTACAATTGCTTTATATAACGAAACATTTTTGTTTTAATCAAATAAAAAAAACTTAACCTAAGACTGATGTATGGATACTTAGTATTTACATAGGTTCTTCCTAGTATCCATACCCAGTTTTCGTGCTACTTGATAATTATTTATTTATTTATTATTTTTAATTATTTATTTATTTTCCAACCACTTGGCCTCGTCACAGCGAGTTTCCGTCCCTGCCACGAGGAGGAGGGTTGGCTCTATCTAGCGAGACCACTTGTATGTTGTTTACCGTTATTTCTTATTTAATTTATTTATTTGATTACTATTATCATTATTATTTATTAAGTAATGTTTTAAGTTGTCTACAAGTACGTTTAGATTATTCCGCAGCTCCGGAGTTCCGGTTCCTCCAAACTCTTCCGGAATCCAGGATGAGTAGGCAGGGAGCCGCATGGAAATTTGTTATGTTGGTTGTGAGATATTAAGCATGGCATCCCGCCGGTATTCCCAGAGTTCCCGGTCCTGGCAGGATGCCACGTCTATCAATATTCACATTCTTTGTCAGTTACCCAAGGGTATTTTCTTTAGTTCATATTCTGAAAGCCGTCTCCTCAGGTCTTTCCTCTCTAACAGGAATTGCCCCACTTCTGGTGAGGTACCTGTATTGTTGTTAGGGACTAGTTGCTGTCTGTTCCTTATTACATAGGCAGTGTTTGGTTTGTCAGCTGGAAATTTCTCTAGCTCAAGACGTGATACCTGATTTGTTCCAGCCTTTCTCTTATGTCTGGGAGGAATTCATGCACTCTCCTGCCCTTATCTGACAAGTCCCAACGTTCTTGCCAGATGTTTAGGACAGTTTCCTTTATTTGTTGCGTACTGTATGCGTTCATTCCCAGGATGTCAATAATTTTGTTGGGGTTGTTCTTTTTAACCAGTATATGGCTGCTCTTTTTCTTATTTGTAGGTCCAAATGAATAATGCCTAGGAGGACATTCAACGCTTCCGTGGAGGTAGTACTGAATGCTCCCGATAACCTTAAGAGCGTTGATCGTTGTACCTGTAAAATCTTACTTGCTGGCTTTCCGAGATTGAGCCTGTGAGCCCATGTGCTAGCTGCGTATCCCGTGATGCCAACAAGAATCGACTCATGATAAAGTTTATAGATCTCCAGAGGTATTTTGAAGTTTTTTGTCGCTAGTCTAGTAATTTTGTTCATCATTTTGATGCTTTTTTCTCTAATAATATCTAGGTGTTTATCAAAATTCTTCCATTCATCCAACCACATTCCCAGATATCTTACGTGTTTGCATCGTTTAAGGTTGAAGCTCTGAAGTTTAACTGTTGGGCTCCTGTCTAGGTTGCCTTTTAAAAGCAGGTAGCACGTCTTGCTCCTCGAAACCTCCATCTTGTTTGCACAGAACCAGGTTTGAACCTGGTCCAAAGCCGCTGCGGCCTTTCTTTCAATTTCCATTCTGGAGTCCGCTTCTACTGTAAGCATTACATCATCTGCATATGCTACAATATAGTTGGGACTGAGAAAATGGTGGAAGGAGGCACTGGATCGCAATGTGAGAAGGCTCCTTGAGGAGTCCAAGAATCTGAAATGAGTTGTCGCGCCATTGATGATGACTTTGAAGAGCTTTGCTAAACCACCTCTTAAAATTTTTCTCAAATTTTCGCTTTGGAGGTGCCAATTGAACCTACAAAAATAAAAATAAAAACAACCACTACATTTTTCAGAAGCTAACTTCCCAGTCAACCGAAGAGATAATTTCAAGATTAATCGAACTATTTCCATGCAAAAGCACTAAACTAGAATGAATTACCTTCTTTAGTGAAATATTTGCTTGAAATAAAACACTAGGCTAAGTTTTTACTGTCACCAGAATTCTAAAATTCTTGAACACTTCTCTGATAAACTGTCGATTTATCTTTTTTATTAATAACTAATTTATTAAAGTTGAATGTAAAATAACTTCACTAATAATAAAATAATTTACAATATTAATTAATGTTCACATTCACTATAGCAGTAGCCTAATGAATTTTTACCTTAGAATAAGTAGTATGACCAAGATAAGAGATAGATTAATAGGCTACGTTTTGAGACATAAGGGACTTCAATTCTATAGAACATAATTAACTACCTTACTAGACGTAAAGAGTAGGGTAGCACAGGCAAGGAAGGTTTTCGCGAGAAAGAGGAATTTACTTACGGGTAATATAAGTGTGAATATTAGGAAATCGTTAATAAAAATGTCGTATGGAGCGTGGCGTTATATGGGTGTGAAATAAGGACGGTAGGAGTTGCAGAAAAGAAAAGAAGGCTTTGAAACGTAGTGCTATAGGAGAATGCTGAAAATCAGATGGTTGGATAGAATCACTAACAAGGACGTCTTAAACCGAATAGGTGAAGGGCGAACAATATGGAGAATGTTGACCAAGAGAAGGGATAGATTAATAGGCCATGATTTCAGACATGAGGGTCTTGCAAAATTAGCATTAGAGGGAATTATGTGAGGTAAGAACAGAAGAGGGAGGGGAAGAATGTAATACGATTACCATTTTACGGAGGATGTGGGGTGTGGTACCTGTGTACAAACGGAAAAGGCTTGCGTAGGATAGGTTTGCATGGAGGGTTGAATCAGACCAGATTTAGGAATGAATACTAAAGAAAAAACAAGTAGTATATTATTGAAAATAATTATTCATATAATTAATTTTAAATATCATTCTGACCGAACTTTATAAAATTTAAAGTGTACCTTTATGATGATATCAAATAATGATATTAATTATCTGAAATTTAATTGTGTTGATACAAGGTGGTGGCTGTTTTCTCATTTTTTGCTTAATGGAAAGTAATTGTAATTCCAGGAATAAATTAAATCTGAGAATTCCAATTTGCTTTAATTTGTAATATGTAATTTTAGCCCATAAAAGTAATCAGTACCACTGAAAATCCATTTCAATATCTTACAGTTACCAATTAATTAAGCTTTAACTTTCTGACATTATGTGTGTGGAAATGTAATTTGGCATATTTCACCAATAAATGGATGTGAACTGCTACGCTGATGTGGAGCGTGTATATTGCCACTTACTGGCATAACAAAGTGGCACTAAAAGGAGAATGGCACCAATACGATTCACTAAACCATGAACACTGTGTCTTCTGCTCCTTCTAAAGTTTCTCAAAAAACATAACTCGAACAAACGTGCTTACAGATAGACGATGTTGCCAACCACACAAAACGTAGGGAACGAACGGCAGCTCTACATCACTTTTATAAGCATTAGGAAGTGGCGAACTTTGAGGGGAAAGAATTGCATTCGAGGTCCATTAACTTTCTTCTTCTTCGCTCCTCGCAGCCACTTCACGACTTGCTTCCAAGTCCTTGGCGTCTGCAAATTCAATGCTTCTCGGAATGCACCACAAAGCTTTAAATATAATGCAACGATGTGAGTTCCCTGCCGAGCTTGGTACAGAGTTCGTTAGTGGAGTACGACCGTGTGGGATCTACGTCTAAACTGATGAAGGAATACCCACAAATACACAAAAAAATCATTAAATATTCTGACACCTTAACTGTCATTGTTTTGGGACAGATAAGATAAGACCTGCGATTTAAGACGAATTAGTTTAGTGTAATTTCGATAGTGAAAACCGAGAAAGTGTTTGAAATAAAATAATAAATTGTTTAATTTGGATTTTGACCTGAGCTTCGTGTTATTAATTTGTCAAAGTGAAATTAAAAGACTAATAAAGTGTGCAATACTGTGTAGAATATTTTTCTAAAGGAATGATTCCCATAAAATTCACTGATAATAATCTAAAACATTTATCATATTTCATATTTACTACACTATACACGTAGAAGTTAATTAGATTCTCCGAATTATTTGTAATTAGTACTAAGTCTGGGTTGCTGTCCACTATTTCTTTACCGCTTTTATTTTCAACTAGCTGGGTGCCCGGTGTTACGCTGAAATAATTTTATACATGCTTTACTTGGTGTCGAATAATGTAGCAAGGCCAGAAACTTGCAGTATAATAATTAAACAATTTTTTCTCTTTGCCTGTTAAAACTCGTAGACGTGTTTTCATTATTTATACATTTTTTATAAGTTAAAGGAAAATTTAATTATTAATTCCGGAAATTTTTTATATGTCAGCTTGGACTAAAGTACAATGCCAGAATTTTAATAGGAAATTAATTTCAGATTTACCGCGCCAGGTGTCGTCAAAGATTGTCAAAGTTGAATTGCTTGTATCACAGTAATTAAGAAAAGGCATTGAAAAAATATTAATTAGACTATCATAAAGTCACTTGGATGGTTAATATAACCTATAATTCTCAAAGAAGAAATTAAAACTCTTCTTCATTTTGGTTGGATTGTCAAAATGTAACCAAACGAATTTCCATAACTACAGAACACACATCATTCTATTTCAATTTCGTTATATTTATTTCGCATACCTACCGCTGAGATAGGATTTGAGTTGCATATTGAATGAGAGAATTGAGTTCAGCGACTTAGATAACCTCGAAATAGAAATGAATCTCGGCTGATTTCATCGTATTGCCATGCTTTCATTTCCGCCCCTACATTCACCCCAACACTCAACTGCAGATACAGAACAATTTAAACTGCATCTTGAATGTTAGATTGCGAATTCTACAGCACCTGATCAGTATATGTTTATTTAGTCTTATTCACTTTCTCCCCCTGTCTCAGTACTCCCTTGGGGGTTGAAATATTCACAAATAGTGATGAGGGAGAACGTCTATCAATATAATTGACACGAATAAAAATTATTCAACATTAATATCACCCATTACTCCATATTCTAAGACCTTCAACACTTCCATCCACTCCCGCTCTTAGTTTCTTAGATATTGTTTTACAAACAGACAAACAGCAGTAGATTATCGAACCAAGGCTTTTATTGTGTTTGTTATTAACAAGAAATTCACGGGTTCACAACCACGTGAAAACGTTGTAGATACACGACGTTTCGACAGCGGTCATTGCCATCAACTTCACACGAAATGTCTTGTATCGACCATGGGTACACTCTGTTGAAATCTCGAGAACTTTTTCTTAATAGCTGTAGACCTCAGCGCCCTATTCCAAATAACATTAAGTATGTCATTTATAGTTTTTATTGGTATTTAATTATTATGGTAATTAAAAGTAAAGGACATTAATTTGGGAGTTTTTAAATACTACTGTAATGAATATATGGTGGGGACAGGAGTTTAATTTCAGTTTACTTATTAATTATTATATATAATAAGAGCAATTACGTAAGGTTTTTACTATTGGAAAGAAAGAGTTTAAATATAAAATTCTGAATACAATAAAAATAAGGGTATTTGATAAAAGGTACGAAATATTAAAGAAAATATTACTAATAAGAATAAATTTATATCGAGACACTTTCAAAATCAGGGTCCTCTGTAGGGTGGACCGAGAGAAGCAATTTAGATTTTATGGCAATAGGTCTGGCAAATGTGAACTTGATGTAAGAAACTTGATGTAAGAAACGATGTCGACGATTTTCAGCAGCTGCATTCTGGTCTGCTCTGATTTGTGATGATGGCTGAAATACCTCTCCATCCGGCTGATTTCGTCGTCTGCTTTGGGCTGACTATGTGGAATCTCCTACGAAGAAGACGGGAATCCCCTTCCATCGCGGACTACTTGGCCCAAAATTAGCGGAGACTTCGTCTCCGTCCGACAACAGGAAATTTACTGTCCTAATCAATACTTGTCGACCTCACAACATAATCCTCCTGTGGCTAGCAATTTTGTTTATTATTCATCTCTCTCGGGGGGACTTTTGGTCCTCCTACTTTATACATACAACCAATCGTCTGCAATTCCCAATGGCATATATTGGCTTGTACTTCAAAAATTAGCCGTTAATAGTAAATTTCAGCTGCAGGGCGTAAACAACCCATATGTTTCACATTGCTCCGTTGCCAGTTGCGTTTCCAGATTATTTACGCAGCTTCCGACTGCCGGAGGCATAACCCTTCTACATGAGTCCCTTTCTTCAACTTAGCCATGGAATCGGAAGCAAGTCGTGAAGTGTCTGCGAGGAGCGAAGAAAATGATTGGAAAATTAATTCTAGGACGTACCTAATATTAAAAATAGCAGAATTCCCATAATCTACCCCATCCCTGTAGATTCAGTAGTCAACCAGGAAACGTTAAACAGATTTTGTTGAGGCATGCTGGATCTAGTCTCTGCTAATCAGTTTATCCGTAGTAAGAATGAAAGGGGAGTGGAGCTGGCAAAAAGTTTGGAGAACGGAAGATTGATCAATCTTGTTTTGCTGAATGGAGAGAGGGTCCGGCGGAATAAAAGCAGAAACCTCGTGGAGATTGAGCCGAGTATTGTAAATTTCTTGGGCAGCTATCCTGGTAAGCCGTCGAAAGTTGTATCCTAGAGTTTTAGCAATAGTGAGTTAAATTTTTACGTTTTGATATAAATACAGTTCTTTTTGCTCTCATGCGAGTTTCCATCGCAAACACGGTAACTTTGGGAAAAGGTGTTTTATGCTGTGTCCGGCAAATTAGGTTTTAATGTTAATTATATATTTCTTTTGTAAATAATTTCGTTTTTCTCTTTTAAAAACTTTTTGGTAATAAATGTTGTAATTTTTATTTCTTATTGATTTTCATTTAATTAAACACGTGAAGTGACATAGTGTATATTAATATTTTCAGCTAGTTCGGATTTATATTTTCAGCTTCTGACCTGTAACGGAGACTAACGATTCCCTCAAGCTTGCACCTAACGAGCTTCAGATATTCATCGCCAAAAACAGCCACCCCATCCTTCCCTTTATTCATCGGTATAGTACACAGAGAATTTTTTTCCCCACGGGTTAATCCTGAGAGCAGATGCCGCTTGTTTTGCTCCACCCAACTAAAGGCTCACGTAAAGGGAGTGTGATGGTCCGTGAGCTGCTGACGCCATCAGTGTGCGTGTGTGTTTTCTAGGCGTCGACGGCTGCGGACGTCTGTTGGAACAAGAACGTCCCTTCATTAGCGTAAACTTACGAGCTTCCGGTTAAACGGAAATCAATGATAGGGGGGAGGGGAGGCGACGACACACGACGTCAACGATGCCGCAGCATCTATTTGTGATGGTGGTGGTGATGATGATGACAATGTCGACGGCGTGGGTGACGACGAAGTCACTTCCTCCATCGCAATTAGCGCAGCGGAACCACTGGCGTCAGCTGTTCCTCATCCACGCTCTCTCTCTCTGTCACTCCCTCCCACACACACACACACACACACACTCACACTCCTCCCTCTCTTTCCTACTAGCACGAATCCGTAGCGGCAGCAGCCCAATTATGGGGCTTCCCCGCCGGAACCGAAGTCTCGACGTAAAGGAGCAGCAATTTCTGTCCTCCGTCTCTGAATAGATTCCGCTGCGTCTTCTGCAGAACTAAGTCGTACCAGGATCTGATATCAATATTATTGACTTTGTTCCTCTACTCGCCGCCTAATTATGTGATCATAACGCCCTTTAATTTGAAATGAAAGAGACATACAAGACCTAACATTTTTGAAAAATGAAAGGTTATGTTTCGTCAATTAGAAATACGTTAATATTATCTTTTTTATTTAATATTTTTACGCAATAAGCTTTGTGCTTGTCCTTCATACGGTGGAGAAAAATATGAGATCTTTTTCCATGTCTGAGGAAGATTTTGCACCAAATAACAATTGCCAACAAAATTTACACATTTTAATATTAAGAGAATTTTAATAATACTTTTATGATAAATTCAAAACCTTTTTCCAAAAAATTCCAACACGTACATTTTGTGAGTGATAACATTAATAAAGTTTCACGTAATAATATATCTGAAAACATAAAATCTTTGCTAGAATACTTTCTAGAAATATATTTTAATGTGCAAGACGTCCGGTTTGTCTGAAATAATGTTGTATTATTTCATGTATGAGTTACGAGGGGTTGCTATTTTGATTGTTCACATTGATGTGAAAACGAATAATGTCATAAAAACTACTTAGTATTCGTAAGCAATTATTCAGTGTTAATTAAGGAACCAAAATTTTGGTTACAGACATAAACAGTTTTTTTAATTATTTTATACCATGAGTTCCCGGCGTCACCCGGTAGTACATTTACTTAAACCCGCTACAGTTTTTAATTCGGCAGAAATATTTTTGTCAACACGTCACTAAACCACACAGAGAACGTCAAATACTTTTTTTTGATGCACATTAATTTAAGACAGATGAATTCGATTATAAGTACCGCGATGACTCAGTATCTTAATCGAATCAAGAAATCTAATGTATATTCGACAACTATTGGACAATCTGTTGAAATGCCTGAATATCAAACTAAATTGTTTCAACTGCGTATATATATATATATATATGTGCGTAATAAATTGTATAATTACTTATCAAATTACACGCTTAACAGCAATATATCATTTGACAGGATACGTGAGGGCATAATACATACTGTTGCAAATCCAAAGGTCTTTGGGGTAGGACCTTTTCTAGCCTGAAATGGGGAAGGAAGGAACCAAACTCTTTAAACGATCACAGAACCCTTTGCTGGATAAAGCATTACATTACACCAAACGTGATGAATGGTATAGGATAGCATTAGGGACAAACATGAAGTTGCAACTTTATCGGCTCGAAAAGGTAGAAGTGATATAACAAAATCTTAAAAAGATCGATAGAAAGCTTCTATGTGGTGATCATCGCTTAATACCAAAGTTTCTCGGCGTTCAAGTGAATGGTAAAAGAACGCATAAGGACAAATCTCAACAGTCGCAGTAGGTTCGAACGACATTTCCTTTTATTTATATAATTGAATTTATAAATAATACTTCTATAAACAATTTATATTTTTTTTCTTCATAAAATTACTTTACATAATCTTGAAAATAGAATAAGTTTACTTTGAGGGGATATTAAAACCGAACATTATCGCTCAAGACTCACTAACGAGTTAAAAATAAAATATGAATAAAAATATCTAAAGTTATTTACTACGATAACACGATTGCTTATCATGGTGATTCTTTGAATTATGCGACTCGTGTCGTCGGGGTCACCTGGAGCATGAATTTTACGCGTCAGAGTTGCTGGTAAGTTTTCATTTTACTCCTAAACATGATTACTGTTTAGTCTCCATTGACTAAGCGACAAGTGCTTTTTTATATGTAAAATAATGAGATCAAAAATGGTGCCCTTCTAAATTTCACATTCTGGAGTCTCAATACCTTTTAGTTATGAGCTATGATTCATGAAGATATATATCAGACGGTTGTCTTTAGTGGTAATGATCTGCATCGACTGTCTCAAAATATTATAGTATTGTCTGTTCATTATAATCAGTTCAACGGGGAGGTTCCGTTGTTCTAATTCCCTACAAATATTCCATTTTATCTAGTGTAACTGAAGGAAAAAGGAAGAGTTTAAAGAAAAGATAGGATAGGAGATAGAAGATAGGATAGATTTTGGTTTCGTGATTGCCTTGACAATCAGATCAAAGACAGGTGTTATAATTATTCCAAGGCTTTCCCGGTGTAAGTAATTTACAAGGTTTTCTCGGGATTCTGACCGGATTAAAACACAGGACCAAAAGATGGCAGAAATGACAGCTGCCGAAACGTCGTGTAATTACTTTGTTTTTATCTGGTTAAAATCCCGAGAAAACCTTGTCGGTGTTGTAATTGATGACGCAACACAAAGAAGTTAAATAAAGTGTATTAGAAAAACAAATTTGAGTTGACCAGGACCTCAGCTGTAGCCGACAATCATAGCGCGTCTGTCCAGACTCTTCATAATTTTCCAAAGAGGGCGTAAATCTTCAACCATAAAACTCACCCAATTTCGAAGTGGAATTCCAATTAGAATTTATAAATGGCTGCCAAAAGCAGTTGACTTTCATTCTCACGCCGGGGAAAGAATGCAAGTTGATCCTGCAGAGCTTTCCATGAGTAAAGCCAGACATCTGTCACACAAACTGACAGGATGGATAGTATTACATCTTATTTGTACTTAATGAGATTCTTCATCAATAAAATAAATTTAGGATCCCTAAAAACAATATAAAAATTGCAATACGCTTTGCCTTAGACTGAAACAACGTGTTATTTATTTTTTACTGTAAGGGAAAATACTCAATTGTTGTCAAATTTGAAGAAATGTTCATTAATTGATAAGTGAAATTGTAGAGTTAATGGAGATGATTAAACAGTTTCATTCAAAAGTACTTACTTTCTGCTTAATAATAATTAATTTTTCATATAGCCTGTTTCTCTATATTTTACTTCAGCTCCAAGATAATTGGAGGATTTTATAGAACCTACTTAAGTTAGAAGTAGCTCCATTTTTTTCTGTATTTTCCCCTTCTAGAAACTATTCTATTTCTTTCCGTCTCTCCCGCTCACGCTTTTCAGGCGTTTTACGATAGAGACTTTACATATTTCCCACTGTACAAATATGAGGACGGAAGGGGAGTGCGTGCGTGTGTGTGGGGTAGCATTTAAGTAGCGGCGCCGGTGTGGGGTAACAGAAGCGACAAGGGGTTGGGGTGAGCTGGAGAGAAAAAAAACACGAGGGCCGAGGGAATAAAAATAGATAAATGGTTCACTGCTCTGGTGCTGGGAAGCAGTTAGGACTTTAGGAAGGATAGTAGGAGGGATGGGCTTGCTATATTTTTCCTGGGCTCTGTCACCGCCGCTATTGCTTGCCTGGTTCACCCCCGCAACCCTCTGCAACGTCTCTCTCTCTTCAGAGCCTGTTTCTAGATAAATTGAGATGAAAATATTTTGCCAATATTGAGTTCTCCCCTTTCAACTCCCTCTCTGGCTGTCGTTGCGTTATTCGTCTTGTCCGTAGCGTATCGTGGAGATTGCATCATTGGAGGAGGGATATGAACTTTTCTCATGAAGAAAACACGCACAGCCTGCGGACAGGAGACATCTTGACAAGTTTCTTACTTTGGAAGAGTGTCAGGTAAGGAATGATTTTATTGTATATTAATGTTCAGCATTCTACTTTATTGACGCGTTATCCTTTATTAGATTTATTTTGAAATGAATTATAAAAATAAAATGAATAAAAATAATAAAATTCTTAGTACCTCTACATTATGTAGACTCTACATAAAATGCACGTTTCAATTGCATAAATGTACATATAGTTTTAGAGTGAACATCTATTGACTTATGATTTATATTTTTAAATGCAGTGATACTTGCTCATTATTTATATATTAATACAACTACATGCTTTAATGAATTAATAATCTGACACTATTATTAATTATAAATAGAAATCCATCCAATTTGTCAGCAAACAATATTAACATTAATATTTTTAACTTTATTTAACTGTAAGATGCAGTACACGGCTTTGATATAATAAAACACTAACGGATAGGAGTACATGAATTTTAAGAGAGAATTAAGTGATTGTATTAACACCTTTGGCTCATTCCTCTTAATATTTTAGTTATCTGCTACGTTTTGTCCATATTTGTGGACTTCCACAGGTAACAAGGAAAACAAAAAAATTATAAATTTGAATAGAGAATGTTTCTTTAAAATAAAATATTTTAACGAAATATTCTCTATTAAATTTTTTAATATTTTTAGTTACCTGAATAAGTTTACAAATATGTATGATAAATTGTAGAGATCTTAAATAAATATTAATATCGATTGCTGACAAATTTGCGAGATTTCTATTTCTAATTAGGTGCATCCATTAACTGCGGCTCGGTAAATAATCAAATATATCAATTAGTAATAACATATTGACATTATTTTAAGCAATCTTTTACTGTATTACAATTTTATGAAAAATTTTACTGTATGACTTCAAGGACTTAGTTGTAGTGCAGGTAAATTAAACAGCTTCAAAGACAATAAGCATAAGTATTATTTTTAGTTCAAAACAAAGCATCCTGGAGCTCAGACGTGGAAATTTCTGAAAAAAAATGGCAGAAAATTCTAATTTTCTGTTAATACACTGCATTTAGTGGAAAATAATAATTAAAAAAACATATCTGAGCCCTACATCGTTGCTGCGTTAGTTCGCATCTGGAGCGAGCTATCTGTTCATGTAAATGTGCCTGGCGACGCGAGTTTGCAAACTACTAGATTCATATCTAAGTCCCCGCATCAAAGCGGCTGTGCTAAAATGCCTACATTGTGCAGGAATAATTCGTCAATAAACAAGAAGACAATATATGACAAATATATTTCTTACGATTTTATCCACAGTCAAGACACCTCTTATTCTTAGAAATGCTAAAATATCACAACATAATAGAAAATACGGTGTCTCTTTAACGTATAAGCAAGCAGAAAATATTAATCTTCTTAAATATTGTAGACTTGATCTTCTGACGTACAATTAAACATTCTATTGAAGAATTACTGTTTTTCGCGAAATTGTAGTAATAAATATAATTTTCTATATATATAAATTACTTTATCCATAATAAAGTCATTTTATCGTGTTTTTATTAAACACGTGATCAATAATAGAATAAACAGCTGTGAAGAAACACTCATAACTTTACTTTTGTATGTCTGTATTTTAAAGTTGTTTTAAAATTGTTTATTGCACTGTGATATGTTAATTTTAAGCTTAGTAGCTTAGTGTTTATTGCTCTTCCTATTTCATCGTCAAACAAAAAGTATTCAAATATATTAAACGCAAAATAGAATTTACCCGTTTTTGATGAATTTACGATTTTGGATCATTTTCTTACTGTAAAATTTGCCACTTTTATTTCAATGAAACCATTATATTTCCTAGATTTCTGAAAATTGAGAGCAGCTGGTATCGTGAAAAATATTCTTTATCGTTTATTTATGACCAAAAGTATGACTAGCGAAATGTGAGATTATTTATGTATGAAATATAAAATGTAAATAACGCTGTATTTAAAAATTTTATTGATTTATTTTCAGAACAAATGTCAAATACATCTTTCATTAATTATGAAAATTATCTATTGTGGAAGCGAGTCTTCGGCACTCTAATGATATATTACTTTTTAAGGAGTATACGAAATACCTTCTGTGGTGATATATTGCAGAGAAATGTATGTGGTCTGATTTTAAATTATGTACCGATATGTCAAAACCATATTCTACAAAGTTTTAATATCAATAATACCCTTTCATAGCACACTACTTCTTCACAAAGTTACTGGCGTCATTTAGGCACTTATCGTATGGGAAATCCGTTTATGTTTGCTTTACCCAAAGAAAGATGTCATCTGCACTTCTATTTCATTTCAAAAACGTCGTTAAAATATCTTTCCATTGACGAATTTCTTCTGGTGAAGAAAGTGGTGAAATCTGTTAGCACCAAAACTGCAATTTTAGGGTGTCTATTCGAATTATTCCAACCAAGTTATTCGACCAGATCTTCAGTTGTCTGGCACTGTATGACGGGGCATGGTCGTGAATCAAAATGATTCTACCCCTTTTCATCTGTGTATCGTGACAGAGCTTCCGTAAAATCTTATTACAAACCTCTTTGTTAATTGTCGCATTTCTGGGAAGGAACCATACCAGCAAATCACTTAGTCCGGCCTAGAAAACAGTGAAAATTTTCTTACGAATCGATAGCGATTGTCAGAATTTCTTCTTCATGAGGGAAGTTGTGTGCCTCCACTCAACAGATTATTATTTCCACACATGTTTGCTAGCGTAACATTCCTTGCATTAAATAAACGAATCACTAATTTGGCTTCAAGGCCTACGGGTCGTTCAATTACTTTTAACATTTCATAACTGTCTAACAAGCGGAAAACACAAAATGACGATACCTAACACATGTATCTAACTACATAATAAGTAGAAGAAATGAACGCATATTTTAATAATAGCAACTGCAGCAGTACAGCTGAAAGTTATTAAAAATGTACTTACTTTAAAACAGACATCGTACTTTTCTATTTTGAATACAAATATACAGTGAGTGGATAATTTATTAATACCACCCACTCAATACAATACTGGGCTACTTTTTCTCTTTATACTGCTTGAATTATTCTGAGCATCGACATTATGAAATGTTGTTAGGTAGTAGGAGGAATCTGAGACCGTATCAGATGAACTACAGTTTCCAATTCCTTAAGATTTTATGATACTAGCTGCAGCTGCCTTCTTGCCTGTTCGATCTCAACCAAAAATTGGATTGAGATCTGGTGATTATGTTGGCCGACGATCAAGATAAAGTTTCCGTTATGCTCTTCGAACCATTTTATGACAGTGCCAACTTTATGACAAGGAGAATTGTCCTACAGGATATATTTATCCGTGGCAGAGTACGCCATTAACATAACAGGATGTAGTTGAACGGCAATAACACTTAATTACTCTTAGGCATTCAGATGTCGTTTCATAGTAATCATATAACATAACAAGAGAACATCCCCCAAAGCATAATTTTGCCACCACCAGCTGTAATTATCTGGGAAGTGTATTGGATACCCTACTTTCGTGCTGTTTTCTCCTTATTCGAACTCTGCCATCTGCATGATGGATTTGAAATCGCGATTCATCAGACTACATGAGCCATTTTCAGTCATCTTCTGTCCAATACTTGTGCTCCTTTGCGAACTGAATACGTTCAAGGCAGACAGTAGAGACTTTCGAACTGATCGTTGGTTTCCATGACCCATGCTCGTTCAGAGACATTCACAGTTATTCTTTGGTCAATTTCTCCACGATTTGACTTAATGTTTCTCTTCTGTTGCACTGGAGAACTATGTCAGGTGCACGTTCAGCTCGAGTATTGAGTAACATGTGACGACCACAAACCTGACGATGTGACCCGTATTTTTACATTGTTGGCAACTATTTGCAAACAATAATAAGTGCTGCACTGGAACACTTAAAAATTGCGGCCGTTTCTCTTTTACCGCCAATATATCAGGTAAGTCACGTCTTTTGTCCCATTTTCTCCCTCTAGCGTCAACGCTTTGTCGCTATCAGGTGGTCATTATTTGGCCACTCAGTGTACGGCATCGAGCGAGACATCATATATTTATGAACGTGAACTAAGAAAGTTTAATAAGGTAAAAATTTAATAATCAGTTTTAATATACTAGAAGGTAGTATAGTAGAGATGATTATTTTCATACATCTATCATAAATCCTTCACAATCATTATTCCCTTATGTTTTAAATCCATACTTAAATTCGATCTCGTTTAACCATTTTTAGGTGAGAATTTTGTATTTGTTAATCATACATTTTTTAATGAAAACGGTTAGATATATATACATCACTTTCTCCTTGCTGCCTGTCACATTAATTTGAAGCAAATTATTTTGAAACTGGGATTTGGATTTAAATAAAACAATTTTTTTATAGTTTCATCAGTGAGATTTTGGTTCTTCTAGGATGATATTCAATCCCTAATCGAGTCATCTGTTCAGGATCTGTCACCAGTTGCTAGTCTAAAGCAACTAAGAGGCCGATATAAATCAATATTATTGCTAGACTGAGGGTAAAGGCAGGCCCACCCCCATTTCCTCTCTGAGATAGCCTTAGTAATGTTGTTCTTGCGCGGTGTCTGTTTGCCCTGCTAATTAGGGACAATTGTTCGAGGATGGGAATGGAACGGAGGGAGAGAGAGAGATACACAGCCCTGTAGCAGCCCTCTTGTTGACGCAAAATCCCCATCCCCTTCTCTCCTAGTCACTATTGCTCTCCAGGGATGTTACTTGTTCGTGCGAGGAGAATACGCTATTAAGGCTTGACATCCGGAGCATGTTTAATTCAATCTCACTTCTATCTTCCTCCTGATATACGGTAGTGCGTGATTTAATTAAATACTGTTATGAATTATAATTTAATAGTGTTTATTCCCTCGTCAGAAAAATCATGGACGTATAAAAGAATGCATATGCCTCCTGCCGACTGAATGCTATTGAAATTTTAATTACGGCGTAAAATAAAGAAAAATATTATTTTTTTTAGTTCGAAACTGTTGGTATTATAATCCATGGCTGATTAAAAAAGAATAGGTACGAATTCTAAGATCGTTATTATATTCCTTGATCGTTAATGCTAATGTTACTTAGTGGAAATAAAGCACATGAATCATGATAAAGAAATCCAATTTTAGCTTGCTTATAAAACTGTTTCTTGACTTTCATCAGCAAATGCTACGAATTAAATGTTTACTTTTGCGAGATTAATTTGATAGTTGTAAAAACAGAGCGACAGAATTGGAATAAAGTAAAGAAAGTATTGACGAGATGAAATTATATATTTTTTTAAAGAAATCGTGGGGAAGGAACAGTAGGGAAGTGTAGGAGGTAGACAATGATTCAACCCCGTTAGTTTATATCTGATGACGGCATCAAAAACGAGTAAATGGTACGATGTCATTTTCGTAGATGCGAAGTGACAAAATTTGTGAACATAGTCTTTACTACATGCCTCAAGGTACCGTGATTAAATACTCTATTATTAGTTTTAGGATACTATAAAATATAAAATTAGTATTTATATGTATTTTACATTATTTACTAAAATTTCCGGTGTTTTAAACCGATTTTATATAATGCACTGAAGAAGCCCCGAAACAATTAGTATTTTTAGTTGCGATTCTTTGGTATATGTTTACACGAAGAGTATATTTTGTCTATATTTGAGAAAATAAAAGCAATTATGTCGTTGTTTAATAGACTATGAGAAATTAGTTATACATGGGTATAACTTGAACTGATTTTGATAGGATTTTGATCTTTTTATCGTCTGAACAAATTTTTTCCTTAAAGTCGTAAATCAATTTCCGGTTATCTTAATACTTGTATCCACCTTTTGAAAAAGTTGGAACATAATATTTAGTCGCCTCGTAATTCTTCTTTTTAAAAGGCTTTTTTGGACGCTGAGATAGGCGAGGAGATGTCAGTACAGTAAACAGTTAAAATGAAATAATGTCAATACTGTAATTCTAAGTTATAAGTTACACGTTAAGAAAGTAATTTAAACACTATTCTGTCTGCTGTATAGACTGTAGGATGTCTTTATGAAAAGACTAGGTTTAACGATAATTTATTAAAATTATGAGTAGGCCAGGTTGTATCTCGTTTTCAATAGTATATTAAAGGATAAAAAGTATTATGATTTCTAGAATAAAATTTATTTATTTTAAAATAATATTCCTATGTCGTGTGAATTAATAAAGCAAAAATGAAATGTTTTTGGAAATGTTTTATTGGTGTAAAGTCAGAGGCTAATTTTAAGTTGGTGTTTGGTATTATAGATGAATTTTGTTGTGATTACAGTGCCTTATGCACACTGCACGCCACAAAGTAGTGCAAAGTTTAAGGCTTGTGGAATAGATTAATTGTTTATGGTCATGCGAGAAGCCACCGTAAAGGTGGTGATTGTTGGAAGCGAGCTCTTTGGCCGCTGTTGAATACTCAATGCAAAACTATTACCTGGCTCTGCCGCCAGACAGGTACCACCCCCTCTTTGAAGTATTTATTGCAGGGGGCGTGCACGGGAGGCGGGGGTTGAAGCGTTGTTTGTAGCAAGAGGGGTGCTCACATAGAGGCTTCCAATATCGTCGCAATAACATTACCAATGCACTTTGAGCGGCTGTTGGGGGTTAAATCACGTACCGTTCTATGTCCCACACCCCTGTTCCTAAAGCCGGTGCCTTTCACTCACTCACCCTTAGCCCTTTCACCTAGAAAGCTCTTCTCGCTGGATGCCCCTCATTGCGTTAGACAGTTCGTCTAGGAGCAGCTCAACTGAAATGTTCTAGGTGATAAAATCCATCAGAAGCTAATCTCACTAAATATTATTTCAAAGTTTGTCGACAGTGAAGCAAAGATGTTTCAGGAATTTAACAATTTTTGTTCGTTACAATCTGTAGATTTAAAGAAAGAAATAGTCAATGAGGAACGATGGCGTTTCATCTCCCTTATCGTCCAGAGAATAGCTGTGGCGCTATGAATCCGCCCAGGCTACATCCATCTGGTCCTTGTCAGTTGTGGAAGTTATGTGTAAGCGAGTGCCGATTACTGATTTGTGCAGTACGAGAGTTGCCAATACAGTTCTGTGTACTGGGAATTTCTCGTTAGTGGCACGTGCAGTTGGTGTACACAGCTCATAGTTCGATGCTCATACAAGTTCATCAGTCGATAATTCTTTTCATCCTAACCTTGCACCAACATTATCTTCTCTGTAATACTATTATTTGGCATTTAATTTTCTGATGGGTAGAATTGGAAAACAAATAAATACGAGAAAATAATGTAGGGGACTGTAACAAATTTTTAAGAGTTTTGCATCGTTTTTCATTGAATAAAAATATTTTATTTTCAATATAATTTAACACATAAACTTGAATCCTTTACGTTGCTCTACATGAAGCAGTTACTGAACGACAAATTAATATAAAACGAGACTCTGAATAAATTACTAACAAAATGATATAAAGGAGGGTCTTATCTGTGGGCACATAGTGTCGCAGGATTTCGTATATACATCACAGTCTAGCATTCACACACCTTTTTCAGGTAGGCATCTTCTCTACAACCTCTGGCCAATTCAAAAGTACTTGTTTTGCGCCAACTGCAGAATTTAGAAAAGTGTCGATTGAATGGCTGTTGAAATATTGAACAGGGACAGATTACTTTTTCCTCTACTTCCTTTAAAATGGATTGTCAGGAGACCTCTTCTTCTCTTCCACGTGGTTAAACGGATCTCTCATTTCCTTACCCTTTCTCCATGGCTCCCTTTCGCTTTTAAGTCATCATAATTAGAGCTAATTACGTTAAAGTCCACCTTTCCTTCTCTTCTTCAATAGACTTTCTTCTTCCGACTTCAGCGCCGAACTAACTTACATATTCATATTTCTACTTCCCCAGAGATTTCTTACTCCTACCAACTTCAGACGAAAACTGCGTTATATATTTGTATTCGTCTTCTTCTCCCAGAATTTTTCTCCCCCAAACTTCAGATAAAAAAACTACTTTGTAGCTCTCCCACTTTCGAGCTCAGCACATCTTCACCTTTCCACCGTGGTAGAATTTGAATTAAGAGATCGGTATCCACCAATCTCTGCTAAATTTTCAATATTACGTGACTCCTTAAAGGACCGTTGAACTCGCGGATTGAGATTTTCTCAATACCTGGAGTTAATTTTTTAAAGATTTGTCCAAAAGTACCGACCTCCGCAACTTAAGCACTAAGGTACGACAATTTTTTATTCATCGCCTGAAAAAAATGGTTCTTTCTCCCATATTATTTAAATTTTGTAAATAGTCAATTTCTCCATTCGCTTTACAGGACATATATCAAACCAAGTAAAGTAAGTTTGCAAAATATGAAGGTCAACGCAACTGCTTGAAATAATAATATTATTTCTTTTAAACGGGATGTTGTTCGTGTTTCCATTGCATCTTAGTTTAGATTAAAAGTGTTAATAAATAGAAATGCTCGATTGGTAACTGAGAGTATAATAGCTCAAAATAGCTCTGAGCGTAAGACGGGAATTTATGATACAGTATTTATCACTTTCGTGAGGACTTTCAAACTTTTATTTACCGTTCGATCGTTGTTATTGAAAATTACTTTTCATGTTTCACTTCAATCTGTAAATAAAATATAAATTTACTCTTCCTGAAGCTTTTATTAAGTTTCAAATGATATCTTCTAGTTTACTCTTCTCTCATTGTTCACCTCGGAGATTATTCAATAATTACAGAGAAAAACTGATTAAAACTGGCTTAATAGTAGGTGATTTTACCCTGTCATGACTTTAACTTTTTCAAACTGATTTTGATGCCTGGGTTCATCGATGGCAATAATGGGTAATAATTGACAGTGACTAAGCTAAATGTTAATGCTGTGTAAAGGGCAGTCAAAACTATTCTCTGTACCAATTCTGCTACTCAATATTAAATTTTTATGATACACCCCCTTAATTTTACAGGTTAGTTATGGATTAAACATTACTAATGACTCATATCACTGCTAAATTTTCAATTTTACGTCACTCCGACTTGTATATGAGATAATCAGATAATATAAATATTATTATCCATTTCAAGAAAATATTTCAATATCATATATTTACAATTCAATATTTCTGATTCCTTGTAACAATTTTATACAGTTGTGTTCGCATTATATAAATATTTTCATCAATTCATATTTTGTGGCTCAACGATAACATGTAGGATCCAATGGTATAACTACAACAACACTATAATTTTATACAATCTTTTGAATTTATGAGACCGTATTTATTGAACTATTATTACAATAGACGTATGTAATATTTACAGATGGTTTTCTTGTACAATTACTTTTTTATTTTGGTTTCTAGGAAACTCAGGCAATCTAAATTTCATTGCGAAATCAGATGCGAGGAGGACTTAAATATCATTCCTATTTTTTAAAAAAACAAAATAAAATTTGCCTCTCTTTTAGCTACATTTCTGTATAATGTAATTAAGTGTAGATGGAAAAAGAGCTTAAGTGGACTCGGCATTTGTAAATGATTCGCGTACGTCAGATATTCCATTCCAATAAATGCTAATTAAAAAATTTTGTGAGTTTCTTTACGTTAAGGCAAGTTTCGAGAATCAAATGCATTTAAGGTTGAAAATAAATTAATGAGGATCAAGAATTACTATTTTTTTGTTTCCTTCGAAAAATGTACGGTGTTTTACCAAGACATTTTCTAAGAACAAAGTATTTTATTAATGTTAATAAAATCCCGGTTCTTAGACAATGTGAAAAATATTCATAGTAGTTTATTAGATTTTTTCCCTTGAGGTAGTTAAAAATAATATTCACTGGACGTTATCCAAAATACACCGTAAATAAACCTTCCGGTATAATAAGGAAGGCATGAATATTGCAGGTATATTAAAAGGGTGAACAATGTAACTTTTGTTAAGTAAATGATACGAATATTTTATAGGTTGTATATTAGAATCTTGTAGTTAGATTTCTAAATATTACAATATCTCCTCTAACAATTACCTATTGTTAACATATTAGTAAATATTACAGGTTATAACACTAGAAAATTTAGTATCATCGAATGCATTGTGTGATGTATATAAATCATAACTATATACAACCATTGTTTTGAATGCATAATAATTATATTATTTTATTGTCTGTTTTTGTTAAAACAATTGCTCTGTTTTACTCACGTAAAGGCTTTGTTTTAACATAAAAAATATTGAATTATTAATAATGGAAAGTTAGTATATGTCAGATTGAGTAATAAAAGAAGGCATAAATACACTTACTACCTCTTTTGCTGATCTGTATTTAATTAGAAAATGTATTGTGTTTAAATATTTTTCTGGTGATACGTAATTTTTCTCTCTCCGTCTAAGACTGACTTCTTCCGCAGAAGTATCTGTTTCCCTGCAGGTTACACTCCAAACTTTCGTCTGTCCCAATGGATAATTTTGAACAATATTTATATTTTCAGCAAACACCTCATTTATCTAATAAAACAGCTGTTTATCAATCTTTATCACCACGGAAAAATTACCTTTTGAATATGAGTGGATGATTTTAGGATTCAATTAAAATCACTATCGGACCAATAACCGATATAATGCGTATTTTGGTTTTTGCTTCAAGTACGAACTCCAGATGGCAGAAAAACATATTTTTATTGGTTTTCTAATTTGGCTGGATTTTTCTGAAATCATAAAAAAAACATTAGTGTGACTATAGCAAAAGGTTAAAACCTGATTGTTTCTTCAGCTTATAGTTTGATAATTAGTGATGACTTCAGTTGAGGCTGGGTACAGCGTAAAGTAGACAAATCAAATTAATGGATACATATATTTAGTAATAGTTGAAAATTTGAAAATATGTTCAATGATGTCGGTTTAAGCATCCCTTGAATCCGATGAGAGCTGCAAACGGGTCGATTACATATGTTGGGTTCACTAGTGTCGTCAAGGTATGCGTCGATAATGAGGAAGAATAGTCTTTTATAGGTATAAATTAAGTGGTAGAATTTCCTTACCAATAATAGAGAAAATTACATGTCTCTTCCTCTTAGGAACCATAGATGGCTCGTTCTTACTGACTTATTATATTAAATTTTTTATATATTTTTGTTTATTTCTATAAAATTTTAAGCGTTTGATATTAGATATTTATTTTTCAACATATGGTGACATCTGAATGTTTATTATTAAAATATTGTTGGGATTAGATAAAAATAAATTAACATTATCTCAAATTCAACTGTTCATCAAACTTTTAAGTCAATCACAATTACGTCGCTATCCCTTCATAAAATCATTATCGAACGAATGTTTGTATTGTATAAATTAATGTTTCCTGTAAGACCTTTCTTATGCGTGTGCATTTCATTTGGTTCGTTTTAGGTTGCAACCGAAATTTAACTGAAGCTCATTCAATTACACGGTACTAGCACGGTTCATATTAGTTTTTGCGTTTCCTTTCGTACACGGGCTATGTACTGATCATGTAGAGAAGTCAACGCAAATACTTAACCAATTCCATTGTTTAGTGACGTCAAGTTCATCAAACTCGTTGAAAATTTCAACACTATATATTTCTATGTTTCCTGAGTCATAATTTTTCCGTATATTTCTCGCAAGGTTTGTCACACAACACAGAGTTAGGTTGTAGTGCAGTAATCAACCAATCCACATTACCATGACAGCTAGGATTTGGAGCAAAATCAGGAATTTTGCAGTAAGTATGAATAAGAAGTGAATGTGAAAGAGGCTTTTTACAAATGAACTTGATCATTCCTCCAATAATAGCATCTTTTTATCTGAATACAGTAGCAAATCTTCTGTTCAACAAGTTACTTGGCTATCTATTAAGAACTTTCAAACCTGTTGGTTACGTGAACCAGGAATCCTGGACGAAAAGGATCTAGCAAACCACTCAAAAAACCTGAAGATAAGGAAGCTTAAAGATGGCAGTGATGAGCCTCTTTTATAAATGTGGTATTTTCTGTAATCAGGTCAGTTAAACGAGACACTACCTCAGATCTTATATTTTTTTGTGCTCACTTAATCGTAAGCAGGAAAATGATTAGAAATACTGAGTGCAGTTCCTACCTTGACATGTTTACAAATAAAATAGCGTAATCCATTTTTCAATAAAGTGTCAGCCCGAAAGGTGATAACCGACTAGTGCTTAATTGTGGAAAGTTGTGAGATAGTGATGTTTTGTCGACTACAACTGAGAGTACCCCTTAATATTTTTTGTGCACCAGCTCTGTAATATCCGTGATTTTCAGCAGATAGATTTCAAAGATTTATGGAATGAGGAAGTGTTTTGTGTAGAGTATAGGCTGGTTGCCTTCAATCGACAAATAACTGATACCTCTACCTATTCTATGAAATGTCAGCCTTTCCGCTTGCGCATACTATATAGTAAATTCAGCAAACGTCTTCTTAGCTTCATCAAAGCTTCCGTTTCCTAGGCAGTGGTTCCTGTCATCTGGCACAACCCCTTGATGTACACCCCTCATATATCTCCTAGCCTCCGGGAACTGATAGCGAGCGCAAAAGCCACTGTCTAACTTCCTGTGGATTCGCGGAAAACGAAGGGTACGGAGAGGAGGGGAACGATAGAAGAAGACCGAATGAGAGAGAAATAAAAAAGAGAGAGATGGTGGATGAGGTAAAAAAAATCAGATGACCAAGGCAATTCATAAGGTTGCTGTATCAACATTCCTGGCCACTGCGCCATTCCGCTTTTATCAGAAATTTAGATCAAATGAAGCTGTCTAAAGTCAAGTGGGTGGATTTATGTCCCGCAAGACCATTTGCAGGGGAAGACTATATTTTATTTTTTATATGTATTATTTGTTGCCAGTAGCTTCTAGGAAGGATACATTGATTACTCTCCAACCACAAAAATAAACTGCTGGAAGTGATCGCCGATCAAGTACTCTCTCTGTATCTCTCGTCCCCTGTGCGTTTCGCCCTCTCACACTCTTCCTCCAGTTCTCGACTGACATTATCAGCTGGTAATGCATTAACTATAAATCAAAACGGTATTTTACGCTCTTAATACTATGCATGACTTTCGTTATTCGTCAACAGAACAACTTAAGATAAATTCCCAGCCAACGTCAATTCGGAAAATTTTTCCTGCATGTCTCCCTTTTCACTTTCTTTAATCCATATTTTTGCTTATATATTAACTCTCTACGGCTACAAATTATTCTTAACATTTCAACAACTTGCAATGACTTCAATCCTTAATTATATTACAGAACTGTAACTAAATATTTTCAACAGTAGTATTATTTTGTTAAATGTGTATGTTTTTGCCGGTTAACGATCCTAAAAGATAGCATTGAGTAACGAGATACAGATTCTGGGAATCGCCAGATTAGAACCATTCGTAGCTTCTGCGTGCTAGAGTTCTTTACGATCTGTGAATCGAAAATTGTTTTATCTCCTAGTGAACAATTGATAAAAATCTCTCTTGTATGCTTTTACTACTTTAAAACCTGAATAATTGATGTTATGTGATCCTTGCTACTATATCAGATTTTTAATATTCGCAAACACTATTAAGCATCGGAAAAGATGTTCCAAATCTTGAACGATTATTAATTTATACTTCAGTTCTGATCTAGCCACTGACTTTCTCCAGGTAAGTAAGGACATAGTATGAAAGGGAAAGTTAGGAAAGCGATATAAGAATGACAAGCCCATGATTGAGATTCGGGGAGTCATTGACCGATGCACTAAATTATTTAGTATATCTGTGTGAATTATCCATTTCTTGAAGATAATACTTTCAGTTAAAAGCTCTTCGTACTAATTTATGATCAAACCCCATTAAACGAATTATATTTTTTAACTCAGGTCTGGTATTTTAAATTTTATCTTTGTTTGCAAAATTTGAAATAATTGGGGTATTTTGTGAATGTGAATCTTGTTACGGCCCAGGTTGTTGTTATAATTGTCTCTGTCAGAAACAGTTGGATGTTCTGTTGCATTTGCATATATAGTTCTTGGTTTGTTGATTGACATCTGACTGGAGCCGGTAATTGTGGATATGCTTCCAAAATTTGAGAATTCGTTACTGGAATATATTTGTGTAAATTTCGATGGTGGTATTTTTATACTATTTAAATTTGATGAATATTTTTATGTCTCCTTAGTTGATTACCGAATTATTGAGATTTTGGTCATATACATATGAAAAAATTAATACATTTAAAACTTAGAAGCATTGCATTTCAGAACAAATAATGTCTTTCTAGAACTCATCTGGTGTACAAAGCGCTTCAAATAGTACCAATAAAAGTTTTAAACATAATAAAATATGTAATAAAGATAAAATACAATGCAATACTACTCATCGTGTTTGTATCATATTTTCGCAGTTATTATTCATTTTATAGGTATTATTTCCGAATGATATCTTTATTGAATGTATATAATTTCTAATCAAAATATATTTTGTGATGACAGAAATCTGATTTATAATAATCTTCTTTTAAACTCGTTACAAAGGTCCTTTTTTCGCCTATATCAAAAGTTGGTACATGAAATTTAAGCCTCTTAACAATTCTTAACATAAGTAGATATAAAATAAGAGTATTTATAATTAATGATGATTTAAAGTCACATAAAGAGCTGATTACGTCATATCACAGAGTTGAATCTCGGCGGTGGCACAGATGTCTGTGTTCGTTATGGTCATAGGAAACCAAGGTTAAGACTGATTGAGTATCGATACGACGACCAAATACTATTACTTCTCATCTTGTTTTCAATGATAGAGGATGGGGCAGTATAATAATGTTATCAAAATATCCATCAGAGTAGAATGAAAGCAGCTTATTTTCCAGATCTCTCCATACTGTTTTATCAGTGAGGGAACTGTATATAATTGTATGTTGTAATAATGTAGATTAATTAATGATTTACGGCAGGCAATAATTCATCTAACTGAATACTGTAGTACTTATTGTGAATGTGCTATCATGATTTGAAGCTGTCAATATCTTTGTCTTTTGGGATATGGTAGACTCAAGAACTACATAAGACTAAATATATTTATTTGGGGAGGCTACAAATTATTTTTCAAACATTCAAGAAACCACGTTGAAGTTTTATAGAATTGTGTCATGAATAGGATTCTTAGATATTACTAACTGGAAATTTTCGGAGAAATAGTGTAAAGGGCTGTTAATGCAGTCAACGACCATGAAATCTAGCGACATTATAAAAGGTGATACATTAATCCATTTCCCGATTTGAAATATTTCGTTATTCTTTTGAAAACTGGATCCCCGACAACTATGCGGACAGATGATTCTCACTCGAGAATTCAAGTCGGTGAAGTGTCAGCGTACTAAGATAATATTAGTGGATCATTCAGACGATGTCAAAGCGTTGAAGAAGATAATCTCAACTTCCTTTACTTTATCACGCCAGGCTGCTAAATGTTGTCAATTTTAGTAAATAACTTTAACTACTGTTGATTTTGACAAAAAGATAACATGGCTTGAGCTAATATTATTATTTATAATGCTCACAGATCCTCACTTAATAAGGTGACGTATTTTTTAATTGTTTCTTTCTCGGGATTAATGTACTTTTGTTCTTACACTATATTCCTGTCTATAAACCTGATAATTGGCTGAAGTAAACTGAATATATAGCATTGAAATTTATTTCTCTCTGAGTGTCTCTCTTCATATATCATCAGCCTGTCCTACAAGTGTTACTCACTCTGAGATCAAATTCTTCTTCAAATGGGCTGAGATGAATATAATCACCACCTATAAGTGCCTAATTATAAATTTTCGTAGAACTGCACAAATATTTTAACAAAGAATTGGACAATATCCACAATGTGACAACATACATAGAAGTTTTTGCTGAACACTCCAGAGTTAGACTTTGCCATCTGAGAACGCTTGATTGGTTTAGCGCGAGGGAAAATGCCTGTAGATTAATCACAGAAAATAAGCTGAGTGCGTGACCCTATTACCGTAACAACCTTCTTCACTGGCAATCCGTCACAGTCACCATCCATCATAGCAACCAGACACAGAGAGAGGCTAAGCAAAGTGAGTGCAGGAGGCGGGGAAAGAGGAAAATAGAATATTATAAAGGCCCTCGGAAGAAAATAGCTTCTACGTAAGAAGAGTGCCACCTTCTGCCGCAGATTTCAAGCCCGAAGATTTGTAGAGGAGTTACTAACTCCAACGAGGATCCTGAAGTTACTAGTAACTCACATAGACATGGAGTGCTTTATTGTAATGCGTTTTATCTTTATCCATAATCACAAAACATGGGGGATGATTCAGAAGCTCCTTCATAATTTTGGAGTTCGTGACAAAAATACTTCCTATGTTAACATCCTGCGAGGATATTATGCCTCTACAAAGATAAGGAGAAGCTACGTATTGTTGGGTCAAGTTATTCTGCTTCAGAAGATTGTCTTGTCCGCATCGTCGGTTTAAGGATTTTTTTCTTTTTTTCCCTCCATCCGGGAAACGAAACTAAAGATCGTTAGCCTGGCAAGGTCACAGACAAATCTGGAAATTCCGAGGCGGATGTATGGCATTTGACATGGCTTGTTAGTGGATTTCTGAGTTGTAGAAGTCAACAACCCTTGGTTTCGTCTCCACCAAACATGAAACATATTTTATAACGTGCGTGTCCTTTTTAATTTCTTATTCTTTTATTTTTATGTATTTTTTTAAAAAAATGCTAGAACGACCTAAGTTATTAGTCTTGTGTTAGATCATACTAAATTTGAGGTAATAGAAAATCATACTCATAAATAATACAAAAAATGTAAAATACAAGTAATAAACAATAAAGTGGAAAATTATTAAATACTCTATGAATATGACACGAGGAAGTACATGTCCCTTTAAGACCGGAAGGTTTTTTTTAATGAAAATTTTCAAACCTCATTTCCTGTACTAGTATGCTATGAAGACTATGGGAAAAATAAAGAAAATAATTCAAGTTGAATTTTTATTTATTAATGTCTGTTTTTACTACTGCCGTCGAGCAATACGTGACATTTTTCCTTTGCAGTTGTAAAAAAATCTTATTTAGGTTTAAAGTAGGTACCAAAATTATTTTAATCGGAAATAAAATGATATGGAAATGTAAAGGCAAATAAAGTAATCGCTTTCTCAAATTTTCCCCTTGAAAAATTCGCATCTCATACTAGTAGTAAACGCCTGACCCGCACGCTCGAGCGGGTAACTCCAATTTTTCGTTTAACTATAGAGAAATTCAATTATATTACAGAAATTTTATTCCTATGTATTCTTTAAAGCATAAAAATTAATTTGGTATGCAATAATTATCAAATTTAGAAATAAGTTCATACGATGAATACGAAAATAATTCAGCTTACAACTTAAACACAAACCATGTACTGAACTAACAAAAGGAATCTAGAAAGTTTAAAGATACGGTAAACTGCAGATTACGTTGCTTAACTCTAGGGAAACTAGAACCGAAAATACATATCAGAGGCTCGTCCGCACGGTCCTGCGGGTCAGGACTCAAAAAGCTATCGAAACCATGAAATTATATACTGGAAATTTTGTAAATAGGGAAAAAATTCGTTTTGAATCTTAACAGTAAGTAACAATTTTACTTAATAACACCTCATTTTGGCGACCTCATAAAGATTATTTTAGGAACTAAAACAAGTGTCATACCTAAAAGGAAATCACAACATTTCATCCATTATCATGGGATTTTCTCAGATGATGCCAAGCACCCGAAGAGATCCCAAACAAAGAAATTATTAATTGTAATTAGCTTGAAAATATCACGTCCTAAGTCATAAGAAAAACATGATCAAAATTTTTTGACAAAATGCGTTTACAAATCTTACGAGAGGAATCAAGCAAGGTAAAATAGGAGTGAAATATTTTAGCTGCCACGATTCCTATTTGCGAATTTTGGAATTTTACGTACATCACTCGGCGTGAAAATTATGTTTTTTTACGCCTGACAATTAAGTTTCATTCTATAGCATATCAGTGAATAATGCGTGTAGCAGAAAGTGTGTTTTTTGTACTTTGTTTCTTTACAAGTGAACAAATTTGAAATTACTCTGTACGTTGAGCGAAAAATAATTGACAGATTTGAAGCATCATATATCTCCTGATATAGTCTATTTTGTAATGAAATACCGGAGATAAATATGTAATTTAGAGGTTATAGTAACGATCTTACTCAGACTTTTGTTTGAAATTATTTTATTGTTCATTTTATAACAATACCCATTTGGGGATTATGGCTGATATCAAGCTTTTTATCTGTCATAGAGATTATTTTTATGTGATTAGAGATGAGTACTAGAAAGTTTTCCACGCTTGCTGAATTAGAAGACGCCATAAATGACCCTAATTTCTTTGAATATGATGATAATGGTGCTACTGTGATATTGTTGAACCTCCTTCTGATATAGTCAATATTTTTTCTGATATCGAAGAAATTGATATTAGAAGATAGAGATGTTCGCGCCAGATTAGAAGTTCATTCGAGTGCTCTACAAACTAGAGACTAGTGATCCGATCGAGATCTGATTGAAAGAACTAGCTCCTTCTGCGGACTCAGTGATCATTGAATTGTAAAAAAAGAGCGGTAGCTCCTTTGATTCACTCCGCTCCTGCGATCTGAGAACAACCAGCTGTTTGACTCACTCACTCACGAATCAGATCACTGTGCTTGCGATCCCATTGTTTGAACCACTGACTCACGAATCAGACCACCGGACCAGTGAGCGACCCCAGTGTTTGAATCACTAACTCAGGAATCAGATCGCGGAAATCAGAATCTTTTTCTTTCTAGATACGTTATCGTGGGGTGCAATTAAATTAAGTGGCACAAAATATTGTAACCGAACGTAAATATTAAATATATGATTTTTCTAATATTATACCTATTCTGGCTTAATCTTATCCTACACTTTTCACTTTAGCCTCTCAAGATCGCTTCACACTATGTTATGCTTTTACTAACATTATTAATGATTAACTTAATTTCTTATAATCACTATAAAATCATGTGTACATTCTTGGATAAAAGGTAAATTGGTAAATTGGTAAATTGAATGCTGCGAATAATCCGAATATATATATATATATATATATATGCATAAAATGAGCAGTGAATCGTCAAAAAGATCTATCTCTTTCTAATGAGCGAGTGGGTCCTATCCGATCAATGAAAAGAACGGTTTTTCATACAGGCCCGAATAATAGCAATGTAACTAGAACTGTACATAAACCAAAACGTACGAAGAAAAATAATAGTAAGAGTCGAGGAACAAATTCAGATTGGCAAAAAGTAAGACACGACTTTGTAAAATGACTTGAAATTAATTGAGTATGTTAGATTACAAATAAAACAATCATTAGAAGGAAAGACACTTGTTTAGGTTTTCGAAACTGTAATTTTCCGACGGAGTGGCACAATAACATAGTTTTAGTTTTTTAACCGACTGTTTGAGAACATTTATAGGATTTTTATTGCTTAATGGATACCTCTCATTACAACAGGTGGAAATGGATTTGTGTGAAGATGAATATGCGCAGTATGCAAAACAAATGTGATGAATGTAACCTCGGGTTACACGTGGACAGTGTGGAAAAATGGCGTAAACATAGCTTTTTTTGTGTGCATAAGGTAACACTTATAATAAAAGAAGGTAGTTGATTGCTTTTCTTTCATGCAACCCACCACAATCCCCATTTGAGACTTTTTCTAAAATATTAAATATTTTCAAAACAAAATTGAAGTATAATTACACAACGTTTTGTGCATATATATATATATATATATAACTTATAAGGTCAAAAACTTCAAAAAGGAAAATTTGGCGGTTGATTGGGTAAACTTCCTTGAATTTAACTTTTGTGTCTATATAATTTAATATAGTTTCTTAATAAAGAAAATTAGAACGCATTACCAATATTCGTCAATAATCATCAAAATTGTTATCTTTTAATATATTGCTTCCTTTGATAAGCTAGTAATAAATATTGTCACTGTAGAATTGATGCTTCCACAATAACAATTCTGGCATGGATCCCTCCTGGATTAATTCTGATCTTATGCAAAGCCCGATGACATCAAAGTGCCAGAGATCACGGTAATTGGATGAAGTGAACTTCGAGCACCCTTCGTTCAGATTAAAATTACATACGGCATCTGCTTGTGATCTGGGCTCAGAAAGCCAGTACGTCTCTACTAGAGCAAAGGAATTTCACGGTACTCGAGTTGTGAGTGTTCGACGGGCAGGCGATTGTCTTGCCCTTGCGTTCTCCATACTACATTCCTGAACATGTGGGTAAATTTGGAATTAAACTACACTGACGTTCAGAAACACTAATTTAAAATGTGCTTCTTTAAGTATTAGGTGGTTGGTGTTTCATCACATTTATCAAATTGTGGCCTCAATTTACTTTATTAAAAATAAATATAAATAAGCAATTACAACCCTTACAGATTTACACGGTTTGAAAAATTATGCTATGTAAATATTTAGTGTCATTAAAATAGTCGTTTCGAAAATTATACATTTTTTGACTGGTTGAAAAATTTATGATAATTTTAACATTCCTGCTAACATAAATATTCGAATATGTAAATTCCTCATGTACGATGTGAACTGTAATTATTTGAATTATGAACTATCCTTGAAATGTGAAATGGGAATTAAGGACAGTGGTCACTAAGACACATGACGAGAAAGTCGTGTTTATTTACGCTCGGAGGGATGCTTTTTGTCCGAGGGTTAGGCCTACAAATAATTGGGGCTGTAGATTTCAGCTGTACATGTGGAGACGTAATATCAAGACGCCATTGTTTGTGGAGTTGTTAATAAACATTTTATCGAGCAGGACTGACAAATATAATAATGAGTGGTTGACTTTGGTGATAAGCGAAGGATACGCGTGTGTTACGCCAGAAAAACGGGCTGACAAATTTGAAGTGTGATTCCAGACACGAGTAAAACTGTGAGTACAGCTTTTGCTAACAACAAAATAGCATTTTTAGCCAAAGCTCGTAAATGCGATTTAATTAACATTATTGATGAATTAGAATTAAGATCATCAGAAAATGTAAAAGTGGCCCAAAGTGATCACTGAGTCAGAAGACTACAACGAAGAATTTTGCAAAAAAATTGTTAAATTCGATTGCCATTGAAAGGGAACAACGGAATAAAAAGGAAAAAGAATAAAGGATTAATAAAATAGAATCCGAAAGAGCTGAACGTAAATACAATTTAAAATTGTTAGAGCTAAAAGCGGCGAGTGAGCAAATCGAAGATTCTTACGGTCCTCAATCTGAAGTTAAAGCGCCGATTTCATTAAATTAATGACTCGTTGCGACTCGAGTGGAGACATTAGTATATACTTCACTTTATTCGAAAGGCAGATGGTAGAATTGAGATACCGAAAGAAAGCAGGGTTTCATCTTTATTAAAAATGCTCCCGCTAGACATCGTAATTTGTTTAGCTCGTGAACCTGATCACTTACCCAATAACTACCATCATATTTAGAAAGTATTGCTAAAGAAAGGGTGTAAGCCTATTCAACTTTTAATTCCTCACTTTCACTCATATTCTTGTTTATAATTAATATTACTCTTTGCATTTTGAAACCTAACAAGCATCGATTACCATTAACGTTTTAACTAATGGCCGTTGGAATTTCCAAATTTATAGCAAAATTTTCATTCAATCTACAGAGCATCATTGCATGGCCGTACAGTATTTTATAATTTAACAATTTAACCTGTTGTAAATGATAAATGTAATTATTATATTTCTTACTAATTATTTTATTACACTTAAGCAACAAGGGGCTAATTGATACTTATTACAAAAATAACTGAATGAACAATTATTATTTTAAATTATTAATTTTTGAGTTAATGGTAAAAATTTAATAACAAAGATTGCATATGCATAAATAATTTTCATTGTTTCTGAATCACTATAAAATTAGAATCACTTAAACAATTACATGTTGGAAAATGTTAACCCTATATTTTTGTGGATTGACAGTGGATTTTCAATAACCAATTAGTGTAATTCATTTTATTATTACAAGATAAATGGTATACTCAGTATGCATATATTTGTATTTCCTTTGCTTTGTTTAACGGAGGGATCGAGTAAACATGTCTCATGGCTTTATCTCGCAATCGAATGCATATCATAACAATCAATTGACATTCATAGTTGAGAATTCTGTCTGTTTCATTAACAAATTTATGTCCAACAGCTACAAAGTATTATGCATATAATCACTTTAGTTCCGTTATTTATTTATTTATTTTGGTAATCCAATAGTTTTCCTCCATTATTACTGAAACGCTTTTTTAATTAAAAACGAAGTTGTCAACGTCTCAACCTATCTAAAATCGGAAATGCCTTCCAAGAAATTCAGTTATTGATGTATGGCCTTATTATTGGTTGCAATACTTGGTAATTGGTGTATCTATTTGTTGATTTCAATGTATGGACTGTTTATGGAGATTTTGGGCGAATTAAATCAGAAAAAAATGAAAATATTTTGACAATTTTATTTACATTAGTAATACAAAAACATAATGCATTAGACTTTATAAAGCAATTAAAACATCTATGCACGGTATGGGACTAAATCTTTTCCTGAAGGTATTTTATGGACTGTGTAGTATTTTGTTTCATAAATATACACTTCCATCGAAGTACATCCATCTCTTCTTACTGGGTTGGGATTTAGTTCCAAACCGTGAGACATCTTTCTTGTCGGAAGAAACCTTTTGTCTGTTTGCCTATCTTCCTCTAGGTGCCTGAGGAAACTTGCTGTTTGTTCCATGTCATCCGTTCTCTATGAATTCCGTTTCAATACTCTCATCTTCTCCGAGATCCCCCTTTCCGATCTCGGCATTTAGTACGATCGCGTGGTTTATAATTTCCAATGGTGTTGAAGTATTTAACTCCATACGAAAGGCAAAATTGTTGTTTGGAGTTTTATAAATGATATTAAAATTTTCTGCAAAAGCCAAGGATTTTGGAACACTGAAACTCACAAAAACGAAATTTCGTACCTCTTGTGCTAACTTGTAATTCATTTTTTTGTTGTTGCAGACAAACCTGGTCAGATGGAATCATGGCTTCTTGTAAATTCATTATCTGGAACCATCCCAGATGCCTTAAACATATAGCATGTTACAGTAAGCGACGTGATGTAAGTACCACAAATTTTAAAATGTAAGATAAAATACTATATTAACTCAAAGAAAATAAAACGAAATAATATATGTACAAAATGGTATTTAGGAATAATTTTTTCCCACTGCTCCAGTACGAGAAATTATCTCAAGTTACACTTGTTTCGGTATAGACGCTTGAAAAACTCATAAATTTAAACAAAAGTAATAATTTTCGCGTCACAAAGCTGCAGACAGAAAATCCCCCACCACGTGTTCGGCAATATTCTGCATCCATCCTCACCGTCTTTCCAAATCCAACTGTCCTCCGTCGATTCAAACTAAAAAGTACTCTCTCGTTCCCGCTACCTTTCTACCCTTCCTGTCCTCCCATTTCTCATTTTTTATATAGTTCACTTCATTGGCGGGAAGCTTCAACCATTTTCTATTTGATTGGTGAAAACGCTGCACCGCTCCGTCAGGGAGCGGGTAACTGCATTGAATTTTGCTCATACCTGTAGACTATTTTTCGCCGGACACCTCAATCAGGATAACATCCGCCTGGTTTCCTCGACGTATATAATATAAAAAATTTAACATGGTGAAGTCACATTCTATGTAAATTAAATGTAAAACAAATAATTGAATAAAACAAGAAAAGTGCGCTATAAACACTTAGTACATCATCTAAACATTCTAAATAATGTAATACTCCTTCTTCTTCTTCCAATCTCAACAGCCCTCTCGACGGCCTATTATATATTATATAATACTCAGATGTATGTATATGTATATTTGTTAAAACAATAATTGAAGATAGTAGCGGCAAACACAATTGACTTTGTACTGGTATATTTAAGAATTACTACTGCATTTAAATTATGTCAAAAATTTTAAATTGATGGTATATATTTAAATGAAACATAAAATAAATATTTCATACATAGTTATAGTCTTGTATGTAACACTTTCCTTTTACAAATTGTGCATAATTGTTTTCTTAACGGACAAGGAAGGAGTGAAACAAACAGAAATAAATTTTAAATGTCTAAATGATTAGAGATTATTACCGTAATCTTGAAACGGAAAAGATTGCCTCTCAATGAAGACAGAACGGGATTCTCTTGATTCACCCACATCCGCACCCAATAAAGGCTAATCCCGACATCGAAGTCCGAACAGATTACAGAGACTTATGACCGTCTGATACAATCGAAACAATAGGAAACAGTTATATACACTGAAATTCTTCAACTGGAGGACGCGCGGCCAAATAGGTCTACACCACTTATTTTTCCATTAAATTAAATCACTGCGCAAGCCATTGGAATGATTTATTATGCAGATATTTAAAGTATCCTAGACACGTTCGGTGGGCTGCAGCATGAAGAGAATATCCTTTCGCTTCCCTTTCTTTCCGTGGCCCTTATAATAATCCCCAGTCGCTCGCATTAACTTCTTGTTCCGGCAACCATTCACTTTTATTACGACTGAGTTCCACGGCTGTTAGCACCTCTTCACTCGAAGGAGGAGATTATGGGACCACGAACCTCCTTATGTTGTAGGTTTTTATTCCGTCTTCATGGAACACCTGGCGCTCATTTTCACGGGCTGTTGTGCCGACTAATCAGCGTAGTCTTCAGGGATTCGAGGACAGAGATATTGTGTAAAATCTCACTCATATACATTTATCCTGATAAAATAGAAGTGTTATATAGTGAGGTAACACTCATAAAAATGAAATATTACATTTAATTTTTGTATCTGTTTCATTCATTTTAACCCAACTTGAATCTACGAGGGCTACTATTAATGTAAGTACCGATACTTATTTAAAAATAAAAAATAAAATTTCTATATATTTTATTACCAAACATGTCGCCGTTCTTTAGACACTTTTCGTAACATGAAAAAACATTTTCTATACCTTCTTCAAAGAAAGATGCCATGCGTAATCACTTTCGGTCACACTGTGGCTCATCGTTCACATTTATAACACCTCCTTTAAACTAACAAACCCACTTCTTCATCATTTCATGACTCGTTTTTGCTTCCCGATACACCTAAAATGCCAATGAATGTTTGGTAGCATAACTTTACTTTTATTCAAGAAGCGAATCACTGATCTGACTCAACATTTGACGGGTCATCTTTAATAAATAACTCATATTCCTTCCAAAACCAAATAATTTACGCTCATCAACTGTAAAAGGCTCAGATTTTTAAGACGACTATACCTGAACCTCTGAGAAACCTTTGTAACGTCTTCTTTCAAATTTGATCTTCGTTTACTATTATTATTTACATTCATTTTGTATCAGAAATATTTGTCGCATGAATAATTTATTTATTTAAAATAATTATATTGGTTGTAATTTATTTATCTGCTACAGAAAAAAACTGCTTATTTATAGAACAAATAAATATACACCTTAGTATCAATAGAAATTAAATAATAAATTACACTGGAATGTACTGTAGAATCATAGTTGGTATTTTATTATTTCTTAATATAAAGTTAGCTAGGAATTGGCGTAAGCATGTCGGGTCCTGATGCCGCTTCTAATCCCCTGGGATGGCTTTCGTGTTCGTTGGAATATGACCTAGAAATATCCGTAAACATGGTTCCGCGGGATTCGAGACCTAAGAAGGCAACGAAATATGTAACCACACTGTTACCGCAACCAATGGAGTTTCCTGATCTAAAAAAATTGATTTTTAAAGAACGATTTCGAGGTTTCTACACACGACACTTAGGCTGTGTGAATTATTATTCTTCTCTTGACAGTTGGCGAGGACGGATGGGACCCGACGCTTGGTCCCGTACATGTATAAACAGTCAACGCTGAAGAAGGCGCCCCTACAGAGAGGCTAGCGGAGAGGCGACGCCACATTACAAATAAGGTACGCTGTCCAATTTTAGTTTTATTCCCCAACACGCCCTATAATACAGGTTGTGCTACCAAAGCATTACAGAAAAAATATTAAAACAAAAATGGTGACCAAATAATACAAAATTTATTACATTTAATGATACATTCCGAAATTTTCGACATCTTTCATATTTATTCTATTACTTGAGTTTTCTTTACATTACAAACAGTGCCTAGTCACATATATATGTCAGTCTTAAACTTTGTCCAGTATTCATATGTGGACACAATTATATTAATGATTATACCATAGATTACAATTACTTGAATATATTCAACAGGGTACTGTGTGAACGAATATGTGACCTTGGCGTGGTTAGTGGACGAAATAAACAATACGAAAATAACAGTTAATAATATATTTTAAGTATTTTGTAAACTTTTTGAAGATAGTGGGCGAAGCGAGACTTCTTTTACTGCCTCGGTAAATTTGTTGTTTTCTAGCAACAATGACCATACCACTATACTGATAAACTAAATGAATCTCTAAATAATTGAATAAACTGACAAGTATATATAAGTAAAAATATAGCCGATTTGCCAGCAAACAAATCTATATATTTTATATATTTTTTCGAAATTTTTGGTCTTATTTATGGACTTAAACAGGTAAATTTTCAATGGATAACATATACGTAAAGCAGATAATTTTGTGTAGCAAACTTCGTCCAGAAACGGTTACGGCAGAAATGGTCTAACGTAGTAAACATATTGAATAAATGTTAGTTTGTTTGCTGACAAATTGACTGTCATTTTTATTTATTAAATTAGTCTCTGTTTATAATCCCGGGGCAATTATTTGTTATATTAATTAATCCGCTTGAGAGACCCAGATTCATTTGTTTCTGGAGTCTATAACTCTTTCATTAATGATTAATCATAACGGATATTGAGATATTCAATGATTTTCGCATTTGATCAAAGACTTTCCTTTGATACTTTCCTGTCCCTTCCACATCTCCCCTTTCAACTTACCTCCTGTGCTACTGAAGGGTAATTTGTAGTTTCCATTAAGTGAATCGCCCTCATTAAGCCAATCACCAAAATTAAAACGTTTTGAGGGTGTATGTTCCGGATTCGTAGATCTAGGTCATATGGTAAGAGCTGTCCGCTGATCCTATTAGAACAGATTGCCTGTTGCAACCTGGTTGGTTGAGGCAGGAAGAAGAAGAAAGCTGCGACAAAACAGCAAAACCACTCTGCCGACTCTCGGAAGGTCAATAAAAAATTAAATAATAACTCAACCTAACTGAAGCAGGTTGTCTGCGGTATACCTTGCGTCACTTTCAAGTGAATAATGGTTAGTGTCCTTAAACTATAGCCTAAAAGCGGCCTTCCTATCGTTTAACATCCCCATTGATATGACATGAGATAAAAGAATAAAAGAAATGTCTGTAGATTCGTTTAGAAACAAAGAAGGACACCAACTTATGACGGTAAGATTTCCACCACAGGATAAATATCTTACAGACGCAATGAATCTTCAACAAAATAGGCATATAATAAATGTATATTCATTCAAATACATCGTTACTAGACGCTTGGTGACCTGTAGTCGGAGACACTAATGTGACTGCCAAACACCATGTTTAATAATAATCAAGGTCGATAAGAGGTAAAGTGCACAGAGGTTACATATTTGGCTTTATTTTTGTAGTTACAACTATGAATTAATAATGATTAAGGGATGACACTTTCGATAAACACACTTTCATATAATATTCATTCATTCATTAATTAGTACGACAGCCAAAAATTTATGCTTGTCAGTTATTTACAAACCTTACGGAAATTGTTAAAAATCATGCTTTTCCTGGAAATAAAAGACGAACTATTGATTCTGTGATATAGTCATTTATTTTAATTAGCTTCTTTTTTTCGTAAATTTAATTGCTCAACTCAGGAGTACTCAAAATTAATCTCCGCGCCCTCATCTTAATTGCTGTTCACTGAATTGTTGCTTTGGTGGAGGAATAGCTTAGCAAGCTCAGGGAAAGGGACAGCCTTTTATCGCAAATGTACCTTACAACCTGCGGTAAACTTACCTTTCTTTACTCTGGCGATGTATAGCTTCAGTAATAATCCCCTAGACGCCGGTATTCACACGTGTTGGACGCTTTACTTACAAAAATGTCGGTCAGCCAGGGAAAAGTGCTGACTCGGTCGAGAGGGCACGAACTGCAAACATGGAGAGGACATTTTAGCTAAACCTGGTCCAGACTAATTAAGAATAATATCGTACTTACGTCGGCATTATAGGACACAACTCCTGTATTTGAAATTTCTTAAAATCGTACATAAAACTAAATACTTAATATCAGTAGATATTTTTATAAATAGTTTCTAAAATGACATATGTTGACCCATTTATCATATTTATGCAAAAAAATACCCCATATCTGATACAATATTAATTTTATTCGTAATTTTACAACAAAATGTACATTTTTCTTGTCATTTTTGTCGCATTAATAATGCGTAAGAAATTATGTAAAAAAGTTAAGTTTTCAAGTTCATTCTTATAAGAAGTGTCTCCTATTTTAATATCAATCGAAGGAAATAAAAAGTTACTGTGTCCCACCCATTTATTTTGTCGATGAAGCAGCAATTCCTTCATGATATTCTTTTCCCAAAACAATTTCCCAAAAATTCAATGAAGTCAATTTAATCCGTTTCAAACCATCTTTGAACAACAATATATTTAAATACATTATTACTATAATTTATATCATAAAATATACCCCCAGGACAATGGAAATGGCTAATAACTAATTTCAAACTACTACATTTGGAATATGTTCCATTGTTACCATAATTTAAAAACAGTTTTAATCCAATATTGACCGTCCAGTTTTATTAGTCAATACAGATATATCAACGTCGAAATAATGTATGAAACAAATGGAAGTTTCTTTAAGGGAATTTACAAAAAGTGTAAAATTTATTTGATAGTATTTCTGACTGCATTGTTGACTAAATAGATGGTTATGAGCCATTATAAATTATTCATTTTATACTAATATATAAATAACACCTACACTAAATTGACGGTAAGTTCCTGTAAGTAGAATTATTTTTTCAACTGTTAAAATTTGGAGATTCAGTCTCATACCTCACTATATAATTCATTATTAAATTTTTTATATAATCAAAAAATGTGTTTCTAGAAATTAACACTAGGCAAACCAAGGAAACAAATGACTGCAATATTAATTTATACGAGGTTTGAAACAGAATAAATGTATTTTACAATCTACATGTTATTTTAGGAACATATTGACTAGTATGAACATTGTAATTGAAATGTGGCGCTATAGCAGAATAGGGGAAGAGCGAACAATATGGACATTGACTACGAAAAGGAATGGTTTAATAGGCCACGTTTTGATACATGAGGGTATTGTAAAATTATCATTAGACGGTAGTGTGTGCGGTAAAACAAGAAGAGGGAGGCCAAGGATGGACTATTCTAAGCAGATTAGGGAGGATGTGGGATCTTGTAGTTTTGCGCAAGATTGGTCAGCATGGAGGGTTGCATCAGACCAGTCCAAAGACTGAATACAACAACAACATAGCATTTGTGAAAGTATACAGTGTTCCTCTCGCTTAATCGAGCTGCAACATTTTGGCCAGTAAATCCTCTATGTTGCTAGGGAAAGAAACAAGATTTGCTTCTCTTCCTCTCGAACGACTCTTGTAACTACTCATCATATTACTTCTAACTTCTCTATTAATAACGTTTCGCCAATATTTTGGAATTATTTGTAAGAATATTTACTTTCTCTCGTTGCTGGTATTTCCGCCTTAACGTTGCGAAGGGGTTTCTGATGCCTCAAGAGCCTCAAGAGCTATGCCGGACAAGTATTGAGCCCTCTAGGTTGGGGGTTGAGGCGTGTGACTGACAACCTCAGACTCGTAAAAAAAATCAACACGTTAGGAAACCAATGATAGCCTTGGAAAAGCTGGATGGATACATAAATACACGACCCGGAAAGAATAAGAAATAGAAAATAGGAACTTGTAATGTGTTATCCCTGTATAGAACCGCATAATTGAACAACGTAGAAAGACAGCTACAAGATTATAAGGTGGATATACAGGAAATAAGATAGGACAGAGCATACTGGTAAGGAAGAACAGTAGTATTTTCTATAGCTATAAAAATAAAACATGAGTTTGGATGTGATTTTTAGTAACTGCTAGAATAAAACACCTAGTAATGGATTTTAAACCAATTAACCACAGAGTATGCATTCTTAGGGTAAGAGGGAGATTTAATAATGACTAATAACTCTTCACGCTTCTACACAGGATAGTTTAGACGATATGAAAGTCCAATTCTACGAAGAACTTGATCGAGTGGTTTGGAGTTACCCAAGCAATGATGTCAAATTACTTCTTAGGGATTTTAATGCTCAAGTAGGATATGATGAACAAGACATATTTATAGTAAAATATGGGTTTCATAAAGAAAACAACATTAATAGTGGAAGGTTGATTGTATTAGTGAGTCCAATAAATATGGTGATTGGAAGTACTACCAGTACTAGCAGCTTGGAGGGCCCCTGATAATAAGAGATCCAATCAAACTGGCCAGGTATTGATAGATGCTAGACATAAGACCAACATGATGGATATTAGAAGTTAATATAGACACGGACCTGTTAATAAATAGAATAAGAGTAAAAATAAATACTTACAAATATAATATGTAGAAATTAAGAAACTAAAACGGAAAGAAATATATAAGATGAATTGGTTTGTTTGGAAGATATACTTAAATGGACAGCAGAGAAAAATATAGTATATATGGAGAAAATCAAAAGAAACAAGTGGTTTGATACTGAATGGGAACAAGTCACAAATGAAAAGAACAAGATGTATCAAATTATGATACAGAAAAAAATTATAATCGTAGCAACTGAAGAATATCGAAATGCTAAATCAGAAAAATCAAATAGAGTTTGATTAGTCTCAGCCAGACAGGAACAATAAAATCATAGAAATAATGGAAAACAAAATAAACCAAACAGCTTGATATAAGAAGTCAGAAGATGTGGGGAGACGGAGGATAGTGGATGAACAGAAGGTGTTGGGAGATGGCAGGCAGAAGGTGTTAAGAGATGGGAGAGACAAGATGTAAAAATTAAAGGAAAGAATTCTATAAAAAGCAATTAGAATGGTTACAAAAATGCAATTATAGAAATGAGAGAAGAAAATGTATCCACCCTAATAAGGCCCGTAGTCTTATAGATGTAAGACTTGGACACTCACAGAAAATGATGAAGAAAAATTGAAAATACTCCTGAGAAAGATCTATGGCCCAAGCTATGTTGATGGAATATGGAGAATAAAATACAATCATGTGCTATACAACCTATACAAAAATCCTAACATAATCCACGCCTATATTGATGGAATATGGAGAATAAAATACAATCATGTGCTATACAACCTATACAAAAATCCTAACATAATCCGTACCTTGAAAATATTTAGACTTAAGTGGCTAGGGCACGTTAGAAGAATGTAGAATATCAACCCAAACAAAAAAACTAACCATTACTCAGCCCAGGAAGGCCCATGCTAAGATGGATAGATTGGGTTGTGAAGGACCTACATACCCTGAAAATTAAAGCATGGTGGATGGAAGAGCAATATAGATATAGATGGAAGGTTATCATTAGGAGGCTCAACCTCATAAAGGGCTGTAACGCCGTTCAAGAAGGTGCTTATTAATAAACTATTTTCAAACTCAATAAATTAACAACTATCTAAGAACGGTCATTCATTGTAAACACGAAAAAACTGAATCAAGTACAAGTATAGGTACTCGCCAAAACAAAATACTTGTTGACCAGTGTTATCACTAACATTACAATAATAGAGACAGTTATTCTATTTTCCTTATTATCGGTGTAATGAGAAACGATTAATTATCTTATTTTAAAAGAATTAAATGTTCAAATCTATAAAATTTTTGAGGCTTGTTAAATATCAACACCTACTGAAAAAATTATAACATTGGTATTCAAAACTCAAGACAGAATTCGTTCGTGTGAATGTGAGGTTTTCTATTGAAATAGTCGTAACTTTAAATTAAAATTAAAATCGCCCTCTCTCTTTTTTAATTAAAAACTGAGTCGACCATAGGGAAAACCTATTATTATACCTGTCTGCTCTCCCTACGTATTGAACACGTACACGAAATAGAATGTCCGTTGAAGCCCTCATACATTTCTACTTCCATTGTCAATTAAAATCTCTCCCAGTTTATCCATTTGACAATCGTATGATGGACAGGTGTGTGTTGTAAAGAAGAGAGGGGAGATTTTATGACTTCTGTGGAGTGGTTATATGAAATCGATTAATTCAGAGTACACTTCGTATTCTGTTGTAGAAGAAAACACTTTTCCTTATATTTATAAGTTAAAAGCTGTTGAATATTACTAGATCTTTTCGTTGTATTTTACGCATTTATATTATCTGCAGAATAGGAACGGGTCGTACAACAGTGATGAGGAATAATATATAGAAAGTAGTTTAATAATGTATTAATAGTATTCATTGCCTTATTAGTGTAGTTTGAACGTGAAGCTATGCGACGTAATTCTCATTTTGAAAACAAAATTAGTCACTGTAATAGAACGTTTAAAAATTATATTTATAGTATCCTCCATAACGTATATACAGAAATATGTCACATATTACAAAATGAATCATAAATTTCACTCAGATCTGACATTCTTGCCCTATACCGGAGACGTTTTCACCATACATGTAAACAATTATAACTACAGGAGTTTTGTGAATCAGTTGTAATGTATTAAATACGCCTAGAGAAATTTGCATCTATTTTACTCGCTATGTGGATGGCACTCTCATTCCTTAGGACAAAAGGGGATGACCCTTCTGGTTGAATGTGCGGGTGAGGTCCATTCACAAATAAAAGGCTCGCCGTGAATAATTATAGGGCTGCTTCAGGCTAAAACGAAAGTTCCGTGGAAAATTTGAAATTGAGTAACGCATAACACATGCAGTATTTAGGCCCAACAGTTGAAATTTTTCCTATTGGCTGCAATTGTTAAAGAGGAAGCCAATTGAAATCATTTGGGGATAGCAGCATATTGATGGTTTGAAATTATGTAGATTTCCACCGAGGTTACGTGGGAAGAGATATTTGGAGAAGAAGTCAGAAGATGTGGGGAGACGGAGGATAGTGGATGAACAGAAGGTGTTGGGAGACGGCAGGCAGAAGGTGTTGAGAGATGGGAGAGACAAGATGTAACTGTTAGTAGTCGGAAGGGGATAATGGAGTTTCTGTCAGATTTTTCCGCAAGATTCAGCCCGGACGGTGATGAACAGAGACCATCCGTCAATGCAGCCACCATCAGCATCATAATTCACCGACGCAGACCTGATTGCAGATGCAGACACTTCGCGGGTACCGTTGTTATGAATTAGTGAGAGTTCACATTTGCCAGACTTATTACCATTATAAATCTAAATTGCTTCTCAATTCACCCCACAGAATACCCTAATGTTAAATTCACAGGTAAATAAATTGTTTTTAATATATTTTCTTGATAATTTGTAAATACCATCGAGGCTCTTGCTGAAATATTTTATTTATATTAAATTCCGAATTTTAATGTAAAATTAGATTATTATTTTCATTAATTGATCTCATTAATACATTAATTTATTATAATTAAGTAAATAAATTCGATTCCCCACACTACCATTAATAACTACTACACAGTGTAAGATTACTTTATTTGAAGGAGAGTTTTACTCAGTGAAGGAGTTTCTTGATGGTTCCCCAAAATTCTCGTTCACGAAATTTACGTAAACATTTTCAAACGTTTGCAGTTGAGAACGAAATATTTTAACTCTGTACACGTTATTGCACTTTTCCGTGTAGACTCAAACACATCTACACAGCTCAAACATTTGGTTCACAAATAACTTCAAACGATTGGGTATGCTAGAACGTGCGTGATTCGTGCATGAGGTTTAATAATTGAAATATTTTTTGCTGAATACGTTTTGTTAGGTTTGTCGGGTTTTGAGCTTCTCTGTATTCTATTTCGCGTCCTATATTTCAACAATTATTTTCCTGAGGTTCTAACTGTCTTTGCAAAATTATTCCTTAATACGAAATTTTTAATTTCAAGTTGATTTCTGTTTCTTCCATCACAGTTAACATATAAAAATATTAGAGTTTACACACTAATAAATACAGGTGGAAAGATTGTAAGCATAATAGTTTGTGTGATAAAGACAAAAGACAGCACCGTAATTGGCAATTTTCCTAAGCCCGCGGTGAGATTTAGAGACAAGCATGATGTGAATATGGAAGATGAAAGACTAGCGCTGTAACTCGCTTTCGGCTTCATAATAACAGCCCTGATTTTGTAAGAATTTCAGTCTCGAAAAAAAAACGAGATTAGTAAATCAGCTTTGTACTTGATAAGAGTTATGAATATTTTGAACGTATTGTTACCATTTCGCACGTAAGAGCCTTTTATGTGGATAATGTGGCTGATTCTCTTTTATAAAACGTGCTACACCCCGTGAGCATGCAGTGGGATTCTAATACTGAAATTGACGGTAGGGATTTCAAGTAAATAATAATACCTAAGCATCTTGGGTGGCATGATGTTGTTCTCTATTTTTATACAATAATACAATATATTTATTCTTCACCCCATATTCTACTTGTCTTATTTAACACCATTTTATGCTCCTAAATTTCAGTCAGCCATTACGTGCTTACATGCTTTCTCGTTGTCATATGTTAAGCATGGAGATCATTATTTCATTTTACAGCAATAAAAATACTAATTGTATTGCAAAAAAATTCATAACAAAGCTGAAATCACCATTTAAAATTATAAAATAAATATTCATGAGCTTCACTTCGGCAAGTTTGAGAAAACGAACGTAAAAAATTATATAATGAAATTAGTTAATATACTACAGTATTAAAAAGTCCTACTAAAATTGACTGGTATTCCCATCTATTTAAAACTTGGAAGATTTAAGTCTGGTCATTATCATTCAATTATTATTTAAATTTATTATATGTAAATGAATTAATGACTAGTTTTCGAACATTCGAATTTCTGTTAATTTCAAGATGGTAAATGGACAGGCGTTGCATGAGTTCGTGTTATTAAACAGAACCATTTGGAACTCGGCTTCGTAAAAGCAATAGGATATTGAACCTGCCCAGTAGCTGTGACAATAGCTTTCAAAAACTTCTATAAGTGCAAATGTTGCTAGATTCCACAAGGAAGCCAGACGAGAATTGATTGGAAAATGTAACGTACAAAAAGGGTGAGTTTTCATAGGGGCAGCAGGCCTAGATTTTAAATTTCTAAATGTGAAACTGAGATAAGTCATTGTCGTTCAGGGAGGACGTATATATGTACAAGTTCTTGAATCAAATTCCAGAGTTGAGAGAAGCATTTAGTGAGTGACTTTCATCATCCTCAATTCTGTATCAATAGAATAAGGATTTTAGCAGCACAGCACATATTTTGAAAAATAATTAACGTTGCCTCTGCTTCATTTCCGAAATTTTTCATGATCAAAAAGAGAGTTCATATTTTTTAATTTACAGTTAGCCATACGGTCATATGTGTATTTATAAAAATAAATTATTTTCTACAAAAAATCGATTCGATTGTTATGATTAAACGGATAAGGAAGTTAGACATTCATTTCCACTTACGACAGTACAAATTGGAAATATGGTTGAACACCATTTATCAATATATGCGAAACTTTTTGATGGTTCAAACTAAATTATTTAGTTGTATTTTCAAACAATTTGTGTTTTCAAATTTTCACTTAACAAAATTATACCTTAAAGAATGAATAACACGGATGAAAATTCTGGACCTCCCCGGGAACAGATCTTCAGCTTACCTGGCAGGCAATTTACCAACTGAGCTATCTGAATCGACTTCTAATCCTGGTACGACCTTTCTCCATACATTCGACGTAAATTTATTTATAATGGTCACATTGACTGCCTGGTAATTAGCAACCACAGTGACAATTACTTACATATTATTATATAATTATTTATTTAAAAATTATTTACAATTATGAATTGACGAATTAAGATATTGGTATGTCGATTGTAAATAAATTAATCATGTTAACATAAAGTAATGAAAACTTGGGTAAATAAATTAAAATTTGTCTTTCAAACTGAAAAAGTTATTACAATTATTATAAGTGTGTGATAATAAATAAGTACACTCCTGATAAGTACACATATTCTCTTTAATAATTTCCCATGGCAATAAAGTAATGTAAACCTTTCTATATCAAACAAAATGTTTAGTAAATTATAAACGAAAAAGTCAACTATTGCAAAAATATTATCACTTCAGAATTATAAGACAAGAGAAATTTAATTTGAGGAAATGGAAGATGGTTTAAACAATGTTCGTTTTGTTTTACTTCTCTATGGGCTGTGAACAATGTGATTAAGTATGTATAAAATGTAGGTGGTCCTGAGCGTATACAATGTTTGGAGAAAGATCGTACCGGGGTTAGAAGTTAGAAATCGAATAAATCAGTTGCTAAATTACCCGCCAGGTAAGCTCTAAAACTGTTCCCGGGAAGGTCCATATTTTTCCATACCTGTTATTCATTCTTTAAATAAGGTGTAATTAATAAGAGTATCTGTGAAAATAGTAAAATATTGACAATTTCAGAAATAATATGTGAAGTATATCCAATTATTGTAATTGTAATAATTAATGAGACATTTTTTTTGAAAATCAGCAACAAACTATTGTTTATTTAATATTAAAGTTAGTTTCTTAATAATAAAGTTAACAAATAAACACGAAAACAGCCAATAAGGCATTATTATTATTATTTCTTGACGTTTGTTGAAAACATAAATGACCAATTTTTTTTTGCAAAGTTAACTACAGAAAGAAAATTTTTGCAAAAAATTAGAAATATAAACTAACAATAATTTCGTTAAAAACAAGTGTTTCAGTTTTATATTGATTTATTTATAATTTTATTTGCTGTGTTTTTTAATAATACGAAAACAATATTAAACTATTCACAAAAAATAACTAAATTAAAAATAAGCGATTGCACTGTATATTTTCAGCAACATACTTGGTAAATAATTGGATTTCAATCAAATGAAAACTCTCAAAATACCACTACTCAATTAATGAATAAATATTTGAATTCTATATAGAGAATATTTTTAAAAAAGCTCATGAATAATGGCGATTGTTCAACTGTGTTCTGTCCTCCAATCAAATAGGCATCAGTCTGGAATCCCGCTATGAGCACGAATTATATTTTCGGACGTTTACGTTGAATAACAAATGAGTAGGGTTTAATTGGTTAAAATAAATTATATTATCTATGTTGAAGGAAATGATTTAACTTAACGTTCATTAATTCATATTATATAATAATTTATTGACCAAAGTATTTTTATAAATCTAGCTTTTTAGTATTACGACACACTCCTGATACATTAAAAAATATTAAATTACTTACAAAATAGCATGTAGAAAAAGAGATACATATTCTCGGCAGAACAAGGAAATCGGAATAATGGCTACAAACAGAGTAATTTCCGTTTTCTGCTGTATCTGCGACTCACTGCTAGTCCAAAGATCTCGTATACATTGATCATTTAATCTTCTTATCAGCTACCGGGTTCAAGATCATTCCGATCTGTATCATCCAATTCACGATTACTCAACAGATTGAAATAGACTCCCAATCCTGCTCTTAGTTATCAGATAAACGCAAACACATTCTCTCTTAACCAATCACACTTCAAGTCTCTCTCCACCAATAATCAATACTCATAAGTCATTTAAAGCTAATAATCTCCTCAAAAATCAATTCGCATCCCAAATTTCATCATTTTTCCTCACTACATTAAGTAATTTTCTTCGGTGGTGGGGACAAGGTCATCTCCAATCAAAAGAACTATCTCCAGATTTTGGGAGGAACCTTTCACCCCACTTGCCACCGATGTTTGGGGAAAATACCAGACCTCATCAAAGTCAGATGCCACGAACTCTCAATGTTTTTAGAAATCCCAGAACAGTGACAAAGCCTGTGGTCTAGTGGCTAGCGTCCTGCCTCACGACACAGATCCCGGTTCAAATCTTGGCATGGGCTTGTATGTTTGTAAGGAAAGAGGAAAAATAATGGAGCCTAACTTTATAGGTTTTATTATCCTGTTTGCAGCCTTCTTCAATTTTTTTCGAGCTGGCATCTTTCGATTTTGTAGCGGAAAATTCCGTATTGAGTTGTACTTTAGCATTAAAAATTAGAGACAAAAATAGTTATCAACTGATAGATAAACGATTTATAAATGCATGTTATTTATATTTGAATTATAATTACCAACTAATTACGTAATTCATCTTAAAAGTTAAAGTGATGATAATTTTTAATTGATCATTTATACGTTTTCTATTGCCATGTTTGTGCAGCTTAATTATCTGGCAATTATAATACCCCTGAAGACCAATGTCGCAAAATAAAATGTCATATCTTCGTAGTTATTCTCCTTGCCGTATTTATGCTAACTTGATTCATAATTCATAACTCTTATTTTACTCACACAGAGAAAATATATGGCCATATTCGTGAATTGAATGTATATACTATGGCTTCAATATCTCATTCAGGTTACGATCATATCGGAGCGGCAGTTTGAAGCTCTTCCTCCTTCCCCCAAATGGCGTTTCAATAAGAGCGCGGTCAGATTTCCAGAGGGGTTTTTGCGGTTGAGTTGTGGCCAGCGGTTGGTGGTGTTGTGGAAGGAGAAGGCACGGTGTTTCCGTGGCAAGTGGCTGGTGGTTTGGAGCCCGGCCAGGGCTCTTCAACTTGGGCCTACCTTAAATAGTCACCACTGCAGCAGGCTTCAAAAGGATTGATATTTGTACAAAATATTGAAAGAATCTTATGAAGTTTACAAAACTTAAATATCTCCAATTAATAATGTAATTTGTCATATCACCTCACCATTGATCTAAAATCACGTCCAATATCTGATATTCAGCTGTAGATACTCATGATGCAATAACACGACTCTTCTCTAATTTAAGAAGGTATAGGACTGAAGCTCAGAAAACGGCTATATTGATCCCACAGAAACAAATGGTGTTCCTGAATAAAAATATTGAAAAATCAAAGACTATGATGCGTCAGGAAGCTGAATTATGATCGTAGGCTAAGAAGCTCACCTCATCTCATTGTAAAAGTACTAATCATGTTCTGTAGTTTTCTAATACTTTAAATTTTATCAATAAACAAATTAATTACCAAACCATCCAATCAACGACTTCTTTAACAAAAATTTATTGCGTTCTTTAGATTTTAACATCCGCTTACATGTCCCATGAATAGTTGAGTTTATAAAATGAATCAGATTATTGAAGTGAAACCTATTTGCATATCATTGGAAATTTATTACGAGCCTTGATTGGAAATCCCAAAAAGAAATCGAATGATACAATAATTTACTTTGTGAGTAATATGGTGAACCAGACACCGTCACATGGTGCCGTGAGATAAATAAAACTATAGCATTTTCAAAAATATTAAGTATACTGTTATGGAATGGAGCCATACGTACTCTGAATCTTGAAGGAAGAGATTGAATTAAAAAATTACAAACCCTTCATCAAGTTGAAACAACGATTTTCACATGGAAACGAATCTGCTGATGATGAAGTAGAAAGATCATTTATACGTTTGCATTCCGTTTCCTACGCCATGTAGTAGAGTCTGTGATTCATTGTATACCCTCTCGCTCTATTACTCTGTGAAGCTTATGTAATACAACTCGTCTTGTCTCTATTAACTCGTTTCTCTTTACTTGTATCAAAAATATTATGATAAAGGATAAGTTTATTATATGTAGTAGTAAAATTTTATAATACATAAATTCAAAATAGGGGAAAATAGAAATAACTTTATAAATGTATAAATATTAGTTTATCCTATTATTTACCTAATCTAATATCAATATATCTGAAAACAATGGATTTATATTTTTGATTAATTTTTTAAAAATTAGTGCAGTATAATTTAATTCAATTTCAGAAATATCTTAACAGTTTTTTTGCCTTCTTTTTCATACGTACGGTCAATTTTTCCTTTCACAAAAAAACTTTTTTGAGACTGCAGAATCTTTGCTAAAATTTTCCCCTTTTCTCCGTTCCTTTTCTTTCTTAATCTATTCTTTCTGGGTACAGCATCCTGTAACTCATTCTTACAGTGTATCTGCCATTCGTTTCTTGAAAAACACATTACATTTTGCCTATAAAGTAATATCCTTATACGTAACTTATATACTAGAGTCGAAAGCGAGGAGTTTAGTAGATTAACTTCTGTCGAAATGCTTCAAAAATTATAAATTCACAGATGCAAGACGCCAAAAAAAGAATTCATTCACAATGTGAAGTCAAAATTTAGCCAAGACGGCTGCGAGGACTTATTTTTACCAGCTACGATGTTCCACTCCTATTTGCTAACGTCGAGCATTATCCAGTAAAAAATAAGGTATCCCGTTCTACCCCAGTATGCCGTTTCATCACGACTTCCGCTAATACAGAAGTAAAAGCAAAAAACAAAATTTTATTTGCTTGCTCTTAAAACTATTCTGACTGAGATCCAAACTAAGTTTCTGGAACTGAAAAATAAAAACTCATTTCATAAAATGCAGAAAAACATTAAGGGATGTAAATTACCTCATTTTATAGCGTTTATATACATTTTGTTGTAATCTAAATGAGGCTTTATAAATACGTTTTACGACTGCAGTGTGGTCCACCAAGCTCATCAATTTTTTTCTGCTTCAGATGAAACATTGAAAGACTACAGGATTTTGTGTGATTATATTCCTTTTGAAATGATTTAATAGTTTTAAAACACTATAACTTCAGTTCGGTTTTCAATTCCATCTAAGTATTACACAGGGTCTCAGAACTGGGGTTTGCAGAGGATTGTAGCAATGTATATTTTACCAAAATATTTTTAGAATAATGAAAGAAAAATTCATACACGTATGGGCGTCTTGATTATAAACTGGGGTATCTGTCATCAGTATTCCTGTATAAGAATGAGAAATCAAATTATATTAATTGGTATGTACATTGAACGGCCAAATTATTATGAACACCTGACAGCGTCACAGTGTTGCTACTATAGTGTGAGACAGCTATAAAATGGGAATCCAGGAAAAGTGAATAATCAGTTGTACCGTGTTGTACGCGAAGACGTGGGTTAATAGAGTCTGTACGCGGGATGATGGTAGGTACTCGAAGCGTCGAAACTAGTATCAGAACAACGGCTGCACTTCGAAGGTGTTCGAGAGTAGCAGTTATTAATGTTTATAGAGAGTGTATCACCAATTAAAATACCGGGTCTCAACATCATTTTTGTTTTTGACACAGAAGGCTCAATACTGAAGCTGAAAGGAGACTTGACAGAGTTGTCCAGTGCAATAGAAGAGCAAAAGTACGTCAAGTTGGGGAGAATATTAATCAAGGACTAACTGATGAAGTCGCTGAACGATTTATGTATGAAAAATTATGTCGTATGGTTGATTGCAGTCAACAGCTTTTCGAATTCCTGTACTGCCTACCTCGAACAAAAGAAGACTCCTTAAACCCTAAAAGCAGCACAAGGATTGAATAGTCGATAAGTGTAGAAAATGATCATGTGTTCTGATGAAATGCAGATGGAAGGGTTGGAATATGGAGACAATAACACGGAAGAATGGACTTCAACTGCTTTATCACAACACTTCAAACTGATGGCGGAAATATTATCCTTTGGGTATGATTGTTGGCATTGTATGGGACCTCTGATTGCTGTGAAACAACGTCTGAATACGCAAGGAGATTTAATGATTATCGAAGATTAAGTACATCTGTCAGGAATGGGTACTTGCAGAATGGCAATGGTTCTTACTTTAAAGCTGTCATTGTACTCAGATGTGTCGATGATTATGACGGAGACTTAACCTTGCTTCGTTGGTCTGCATGAAATATTAACCCAATTGAGAATTTGTTGAATGATATCGAACGGGCCATCAGTCAGCTGGATCCAGAACCATCAAATCTTCAGAAATTAAAAATATATCAGTTCATCAGATTTGGTCTCAAACTCCTTCTACGACCTACCAACATCTCATAGAATCCATGTTGAGAAGAATTCAAACATTATTATGGCCCAATATTATATTGAAGGCGTACTCATTATAATTTGGCCACTCAGTACATAAATCCTCCATTGTCGTTCTTATTCAATGTTTTAAATTGTTTGGTTCAGAAAGGTAAAGATGTTTATTTCTCCTCTTAGCATTTATCCATCATGTGTTGAGAAATCGACTAACCGGTGATTACATTTCTTCAAATACTGATTTTAGCGTCAATACGATAAATAATTAGAGGTCACTTTATAATGCTATTTTTTGTGGTAAATTATTCAAATGTTCACAGTATTTACTTTTATGAATCTTGCACACTTTGTGTTTGATTAAAAGCAGAAGCTGAAAACGTCTATACATCTCCCCCTCTCTCCTTCCTCTTTGATTTGAAATTCCTTGCATTTTTTTTCAAATGAAATTTTTTCCTCGTGCATTTCTAGGGCGCGCTAAACATTGACTCGGCAAGTATTATAAAAAATAATATACTGGCTGGTTTGTTCCTAAGAAATATTTTGAGAAGGAACATCTTTAATAATAATTTACTGCTGCCGGTATCAATATTTATATTATAAAATAGCATAAAATCTCATATTAAGTATGACCGACAGTAGGAAACTCAAGCTTATTATTCCATTATAACCTCAAGTATTCTGTGTTGCAAAAATATTATTTATTTAACAACATATACGTCTTAATATCAGTTAGTTTGAATAAAAACATGTTTACCATATGATTTCAAAACAATCCTAAAAAAAAGGATTACATTCTACTTTCACCCAACCATTTTAAACGATGTAAAATACCTACACGAACATTCTTTTCTTAAATACGAAAATATCTTATTAGCATTCGTAAAAATTTCTACTTGAAATCTAATAATGTTCAGCAGATTCTCGGCGACGTTAACTGAAATGAACATCAGATCTCCAATCTTGTAACTAGGCAACACGGCTTCCCTCTCTCACGGTGTTGTCAGGCTTGACGTCTTAATTTCGTCAGTCATATCCGACACAAACTCTGTTTCACATCGATTAGCTCTCAAATATTTAACACCAATGCGATGTAATGTCACGCCGCTCGCAGTAATAAGTCTCTACAAATTGCATTGATAAAATTTTAATGGACAGGAGAATGGAGCTTTTCTAATGTTAAGTGTGCACTGTACTTAACAATATTGAAAGGAGTGAGAGATGAAGGGCATTTGACTACTTAAGTAAAATTATTCTATTGACGTTTCCTATAAATAATAATTTTCTGTTCCTAATGTTAGATTTATCACGCGGAAACAAATACATATAAAAAATAAAACTGCCTAAAAATTAACATTTATATTTAAATTAAATTTATAAATAAAATAAATACTTAATATTATAAATAAAATACTAAGAATCACCATAAGTCATAAATGGAATATTTTACTTTGATTTATTTTAATTCTGAATTTTTGTAATAAATAATTTTGATGAACACTATGTAGTGTATAAAATCGAGTGCTCAGACTGTAAATATTGTTTGTTGATCATACTAAGCACAATCTTGAAAAAAGAATTAAAGAACATTTGACAAACCTAAAACAATTAGTATATAAAAATCTGTGTTACCAACCATGCATATTTAAAAACACGGGATTCAAATGAGTAATAAAATTTTAGATGTATAAAGTAATTATTAGTTTAAATTAATGGGTGAAATGCTTCCCATACGATCAAATTTAAAAGCAGGTACGCAAAATTTATAATTCATTGTATGATTACTTATTATTGTTATTTCCGTTTCCCCTCTTGAATTTTGAAATTCAATTCAGTTACAAATATACACGTTCCCCCCCATTTCGGCCCCGAACTTTTTAACAGTAACACAAATATTTAATAAAATATTTATAGTAAATAACGGCAACATCCCACGTTTATTTATCTATTTAAATTTATCTCTGTATACAACTGTGTAGTTTTTGTAGAAAGCATTGAAGAGGTCCAGAAAGTTGGATACAAAGCGTTTTAATTCAAATTAGATTATTCTATTTCTGACTGTTGGATACAAAGCGTTTTAATTCAAATTAGATTAGTCTATTTCTGCCTGTTGGCCACTATTTGTATTTAATTTAAATCAATTTTGTATAATTTTAATCAACAAAGTCAAAGCCTAGTTGCTCGTGAAGATATTCTTCAACCTTTCCACATCAAACGAGATCTAATAAAGTAGCTTGTTGAAGCATAGGAATGTATGCTCATGCGCACCAATGTATTTAGGATCCCGACCGTTCTTGTCCTTTGCGGTCGCTTCACCACGTCCATGCAGCCACACGCTTCATAACACTAACTGAATTCTTTATTAAAAGAAAGACACTTTGCAATTATTAATATTTGCAACGTAAGTAGGAACATTCGTTGTATTAAAAATTTTGTACCCCGCTCTGACTGAATCATGCAGCACTTATTCGATTTCATTATTTGTTTGAACAGTATTCACTGGGGTTAAAATAATCTATATTTCTATAGATTATCTAATATAATATTTTATAAGATTATATGGGTGCGAAACGTGGACGGTAGGAGTTGCAGAAAGGAAAAAAAACAGAAGGATTTGAAGTGTAGTGCTATAGGAGAACGCTGAAAATCAGATGAGTGGATAGTATCACTAAGCAGAATAGGGGTAGAGCGAGTAACATGAAGGACATTGACCAAGAGAAGGGATAGATTCATAGACCACGTTGAAAGACATGAGTAAAATAAGCATTAGGGAAAGAGTGTGGGGCAACAACAGAAGAGGGAGGCCAGGATAGAATCCGTTAAACAGTTAGGGAGGGTTTGGGATGTTTTAGTTATGCGGAAATGAAAAGGCTTGCGCAAGAAGACTTAGCATGGATTGTTGCATCAAACCAGTCTTATGGCTGCATATCACAACAACAAAAACAAGTTTATTATCAATTGCAATGAAAATACTTTTCAATTTAAATGGAAGAAAAACAACAGTCCTTAAAAGTCATGTTTGTTATGACAGTTTGAGTGTAATATTTTATAATAAATCAGTAATTATTTCAAAGATTGAAGGTTTTCCCGGTGTATATTCTGAATAAACAATTCTTGGATTTCCACCCGGGATAAATGAGTTTAAGCCACGACGTTTCGATGGCGTACTCTGCCATAGCTCTCAAGTGAATCAAGTAATTACTTTTTCATGGACTTAGACAAAGTGCTTTTATCACAACTACAACTTACAGAAAGGTTTCAGTAATCGACCAAATGAAAATTTGAACATAAAATTACTTTCATTATACATGTGATTATTTAAATGCTTTTGAAATAAATTTTTATACTTTATTATAAAATATAATAAAAAGACTAGACAGTAGTACAGCTGAATTTTGAGTCTTTTTCTGGTTGCGAACATGCCTCGGTGCATTGTTTGTATGAGTAATATTTACCATAATAAGAAGGCTTCTTCTAATTTCAATACAACCTGAGAATAGACAGCTTTTACTCCTAATGATAGGGATAATTGTTCTACTTTTAAAATAGGATGGTATCCATCCTTTCATAACAATTTTAATAAAAAATGAGTAATTATAATAACATTTTATAAATATGTAAAACAAAAGATAGTTTTTCTTTCCAAATAATTTGTGGTGTTAGGCTTTGAAACACTGCGTTTGTCAATTTAAATTTATAATAAATTCACGCCAATATTATATGTCTCTTTGTGTGAGAAAACGTCTCTGATCCGAGAAGGTAGACATATTTTTTTTAAATGTTTGTTTATTTTTGTTCGCATCAACAAGTGGAAGTTTTATTAGCTACCCGACTTACACAGCTTAAGTTTTCCATAGTTAGACTATTATAAATGTCCTTGTACAATTTAATATCTCTTATGAATGTTATTAGGTTGGATATTGACTCCGTATTACATTCTAGGGAATGGAGCAATTTCAGTCCTGATGTCATCGGGGTTATTTTATTCGAATGTGATGTGTTCAATGGTTAACGGATTATTGCAGTATATGCATGCTGGTTGAGAAAATTTGAAAAACAGGTAAAATTGGGTAAGGTTAAGTGTGTAGGGTTCTTATTCGACTCAGAATCACTTTTATCTTCTGATGAGGTCGAGAGAATGGTCAAGGTCGTCATAGTTGTTGATTTTAGGTTAATAATTTTTTAATATTTAATTAGTGTCACATTTGAAAGGTTAATGGAATGTTATATTATTGTCAAAATGTTTGAGTCAGTTTGGCATATTTTTTAATATATATCGGTCATTGATTTCGATTGTGAACAAATGACATGTTTATTTGACATTATGTGATAGTTTCACTGTGGTGTTATTAAGTGGAGGAACCTAGGAGAATAACACCTTAACAGGAGTTCAGAGGAAGACATTCAAACGCCAATTTTTCGAAAAGTATTTAACAAATTTTGTTAAAAATAAGAATTACTTATGAGAGAAATGACAAATATTGAAATGTTAATAAAAGTAATTAATTCATTTACCACAAGTCGTTTAAAACATTTTACATCTTACTGAAATAATGTAGCCTTATTATATTAATACATTTCATGTTTGGAAAACAAAATAGTTGTTTCATTTCAAGTTTAATAGTCATGTTGTTGAACATGGATCAAGAATTAAATATAGTAATGCTGCTTGGTAGTGATTAATATGTGATTATGATTTTATTTTTAACTTTATATATGCCAGATCTTCCATGAAATCCTAACCTGAATTTGAGCCGAGCTCACTGCGACATGTTGTTTTGGAGTGACGTAATACCCCTTGAATCAACTATATTCTTTGGTTTCTATCCTTCCCTGTCTACATAGTTGGCGGACTCATCAGCAGGCAGTACAACAAAAAATTAAGTTGGTAATGATAATCTTTCTGCTGGAGGATAGATACGCTGACCACTTCTCAGTCCAAATTCGGAATGTGTCATGCAAGATGACAGTCCTCAGTCGACTCGGTAGGTCCAGGCCCTCAATGGGCTGTAGAGCCATGGAGAAAGAAAGAAAGAAAAAACAGGAAAAAAAGAAAATGATAATCTTTGGCATTAATACAACTAAATAAATTTATACTCAACACGACGATAAACATATCAAAAAACATGATGGTTGAATACGTATGAATATCAAACTATCAATACTGTATGAACAGTCAAGTGGTTGAGCTTATGATCGCTTCACGGCAAACCTTATAAGTCGTAATTGGTTTTGAACAGGTCCCGATTTCTCATGTTTGCAACAATAGATGGAGTGATAATGTTCGCCCTCCCTCTCCTCTCTCTGTCGTTCTTCCAAAATTACGATTAGTGGAATGAATGGTATAGGAACGGCAAATAGAAGTTTTAACTCGCAGTTGTTTTTTAATCCGTCTTTCTCACGGCAATTCAATAGTTTTATAAATTTTTGTATTAATTTCTTCTGAACTCATGAAACATCCGCGGAAGTTTAAGTGTGAGAAAAATTCTGAAGGCAAGCTACGCATATTTTGTGCGTGCGTGGTTAGCGATTACAACCTTGCACAGACAATGGAAACGGACCTTTTCTTCACATTTAGAGATAACGGGTGATAATTTATAAAATAAATGGCATCCGTTATTGATATAGAAAAAGGTTTTTCCCATCATGACGGAATTTACGCAAGAATGTATTTTAAAGGTTACCGCGTCTAACAAATGCAAAACACAAGTGTTGATGGCACTTGTTTATATCGGGTAGCTAACATTTTTCCTATTGGCCACAATTGTGCAAATATCAGTAAATGTATGCCATTTAAAATTGAAGCTGACTGACTATTGTAAAAGAGAAGAAGGAAATTTTAAACCTGCCGATGCGAAATGGTGAAAAGAGTGGTGTAGAGGCATGATTAAATTGGCAGTCGCTGGTGAAAGCTATCTGGAGCACTTGATACCTAGGCAGATGTAGATTTTGGCCCAATGCGTCATCAATGCAGCCAGATTGTCGGATGCAGTCAACAAGAATCGACTCCAGGCGCATTCTGATCGACAACCCCAAGCAGACCGAAGAAACCCACCATCAGAAGATGCAGTTGCGGTCCCCTACGGTATCGTTGATATATATTTCAACGAGTTCACATTTCTAGACCTATTTGCCATAGAAAACTTTTCTTCTTTTGATTCACCACTCAGGTGTCCTGTTATTTAAGTCGCAGTAAAAAATCAGTAATGTTACCTCCTTATTTTTTAAATTATTTTATTCAATATTCTTCTTAGCATTTGAATCTTAATTTCTATTATTAAATTAAAAATAATTAATTAAATATTTTTATTTCCTCTTTCAAATAATAATTTACGCTAATCACCACCATTATCGCCCACTGTTGTCCTATAATAAATAATTAATTAATAAATCCCAATTTCATATATCTATTATATACTTATATATATATATATTGTATAAAATTATTTGAAAAATATTAATAAAAATAAATATTTTCATTTAAAAGATAGTATTTTGTATATTAAGCTCAAAGCAGTTGATGTTTTTCAAATATTGATTATCTACATTTTACTTATTTTGACGTTTTTAATAATTTTGTTTACAAAAAATGCTTTTGTCATGAAAATTTATTACCAATCGAGTTTTTACTAATCATTAAATAAATTAATCATGATAATGGATAACAATTGACCATCGCATTTAAACGTTTTACTCGCCTTCAAAGAAGAATAAGTATTAAAGTATTCAATAATGTAACTTATTTGACGAATTTATTGTACCAAAACAGTACTATAAACAAAAAAACGCTTAAGATAGTATTTTTTTTCTTCAGTTGTTAATACGTCCACACAATATGCAGAGTTCCTGTTTTCGTACATATACGCTGGAGGTTTCGTGAGTTAGTGTCTCATACCCCACACGATCGTTGTAGAGGGGTGTAACGCACCCTTAAACGGGTTCCACATTCCCTTAATGGTACAGCATACACGCTGCCATCCCCCTGGCGACAGTAACTCAAAGGACTCAACGTGCAAACGTTGACTCCGCATCGCGCAGGACGCGGGGAAATCTGCAATAAGGCGGTCGGTAACAACTGGTACGCAAACCCATAGCCCATTATCGGACGAGAGATTTACTACTAGCCTTTCCCCAGGAAACCGCCGTCCGTAATGGCACTTGCTTATGGAGGGCATTTCTCTCACTTATCCACCACGGGACGATTTAGGATCTCTTCACGGAGCAGTTCACCATCCACGGTCCTTATCAGCACAAAAGGACGCCATTCACATTAATATTTATATTTCCTCCTAGCTCGCGTCATCGTAACTGGAGTTTAACTGAATCGGCGAATTTATGTGTGTTGGTAAAACTTTTATGCAGTCCAAAATGGTCCCTCTTACAAGGGTCACTCTAAATTCTTAACTTTCAATTGTTGCCAGGAGCCTTACACAAATTCTTGAAAACATAATTATTTATAATGACAGTGTTCCAGGTTTTTTAATTCTTGGATAATTAAAAATATATATAAATTATGCAATTTCAAATAGGAATTATTGTATGAAATAAGTAAAGGAGTGGAAAATGCAGAACGGACAAATCTGTTTGAGGCATTACCTGTAGATATTTTTTTTTCAATTTTGTGGACTCACAAAATTAGCCAAGCAGCTAATTGAACCACTTAAAAGGAAAAGCATAATTAAATAAATTGTAGTAAATGTACTATAATTTTTAGGAGGGGGTAAATTCAGAACGAGACCATTAAATTACTTTTTGTTTAATGAAGGTATCAACTTTCAATTAATTTGGGAGAATATTACTGTCCGCATTATTATAGATATTCAAAAAACACTAATTCAACCTAATGCCCCTTATGATCGTTTGTAGGTTGGTGGGGAGAACGCAACTATTTAAGATTGAGGACACGTTTTTTATGAAGCAATTACAGTCACTAATCGGCTGAGTGCCAATAGCAAGCTCAATTTCGACTTTTTTTGTCTATAAAAAACTCCATATTTCAGAGAAAATATTTTTACGGGTGTCCATTTCGGATGGAGTTCACTGAACTCTGTACATGTCATGAATGCATCCAAATTTAAAGTCACGTCGAGAATTGAGAAGGGGAACGAAAGTTTATAACAGATTACACAGGAGCTTTTGCGTCATAAAGACGTCAGTTTACGTTTATGGTTATGAATAATTCTAAAATTCAAAGGTTCATCGGTTGAAATAGTTGACAATTGAGCTGCAGCTATTACGAAACAGTGAGAGAAAACATTTTCTAATTAATTTGTCACGACATCATAATTTTTGCTTTCGTGTTACGTTGGGATATAATCACTGACTATGCTGACAAATGTTGACCTTCTTGTTCATTTTATCCTTAAATGTGCCACCACAAACATTTTCTTGAAATTCACGAAAGAGGTCCAGCAATTGTCAGCATCAGCGCTCCATATGCAACAAGTCGTATACCACAATGAATAAATATAGATTTTACGAGGCCATATCTGTCTATAATTTAGACAATATTAATTAAATATACCTAGGTCATGCTCATGAATATCTTTTTCTACTTAATAAGGCATCATTTGTTATCTAACCTATGAAATATTTAATCACAAATTAAGGCAATCAGGTTCTATCTGAACACAATTACTGTATTGTACATCAGGAATCTGAAACAGTTGAAACATTTTATCTTTCATCAGCATGTCTTATGTTTGAAAAACGATGTCACATTTAGAAAATTCGTGGTTTTATATAAATGTCTATTGCAATAACTTTGTTAATAACTATTTAATTAATTATTTCAATTATTGGGGAAATTATAATTTGAAGGAAAATATAAATAATAATGACAAATAAATTCAAAATCGAAACATATTTATTTTAACAGGAATAAAATTTAATGAATGAAACTCGTAAAACCCAAAAATAAAAGAAAATAAATTAACATTATCCTTGCATGACCTTGGACGTTTGTGATGTTTGAGAACCCATACTTAGATGGATATAAGTAACCCTATCTGTGCAGTCACTAATAACCTTGCAGTAGATGGAACTGTAAACACACACGAAAAAAGTTAACATGAAAACGGTAGAGTATTAATAACTTAGATTGAAACTATTAAATATTAGATAACATGTGGGGTGAACGAAATTAATCAAAGTTCATTTTCAATGTGAACTTAAGAAATTTTCTGTCAACGATTCTGACAGAAGACTGCAGCTGTTTTCTTTGGTGAAGCCGGCGACGACCTGCTTGGAATTGAAGATCCTCGGAGGCGCTTCACGTTGACTGCATGGGGATGATCGGGCAGAATGGATCACGTCTTGGACTGAAAATTAATCGAAGCTTCTACTAAAATTGTATACCTTCTCAGATCTCAAGAGCTCAGCTCTGCTCTCGCCAGCGACCCATAATTTAATGTATCAATATGCACCAAGTCTCAGTCCAGTTCACGCCCTGTAGTTTCCTCCTCCCCAATAAGCTGTAATTTAAAATAGCATGTTTTGGTTGGAATATACAAAATTGTAGCCAATAGGAAAATTTTAGCCGCGGGATGTGAACAAGTGTCTTCACATACGATTTTTTTTAATTACGCAGAAGCTGTTTCCATCTTGACAGAATTTTTTTGTATTAGGAAATAATTTGCCATTAATTTAAATCGCTGACACCCATTGTCAGTTAAAACCCTCTCCCATATTGTGTGAGGAAAGGTCTGTTTCATTGACTGAAGAAAGGTGCAGCGCTGACCGTCACAACAGATACTACGCAGACACAAAAAATTACTTTGCATGCCTTCAGACTTTCATCGAGCAATTTTAAAATGTTACACTATTAACGTATTTTTCATTTTTTCATATAATTTATTCACTAGGTTGATTTATTTTGTAATATTGAAAAAAGTACATATCACTTTATGTATTTATGACAAATTCAGTAATTATTTATTTATATTCAAAGATTGTTATGCTACTCTTCATATCCTTATTCTCCTTTCTTTAAATCTCCTAGGCTTTAAATCACACATGCTCACTAACGTATATGTTATTATATATAATTGTATAATTAGTTATGTTCACAATACTTATTCAATTTGGAAATTAACAAGGAATCGTTTTTTGAACTGTATTTTTCTGTTAGATTTATCTTATTTTTAATCATTTCATCATTTTTCTGCTATCAACATTACCAACCATGCATCTGAATATAAAATATCCTTTTATGACATGGGAATTTTATTAATCTACCATAGCTCAAGTGTTCATTATTATCTAGAAAATTCTGCGATGTATATGTTTAGGCTGCACATCTGTTTCTCATTTTTGGCCATAGGTCTTAATTTGGGTAACTGATTTCAAAACAATATCGATGACAAACTAAATCTTTGTCAAATATGTTTGTTAGGTTCTGGTTTGTTGGTTTCTCGTTCTCTAAACTCAGTGTGCTTAAATACATAATAAAAAAACATTGTCAGTTTTCTTGTAGTTAAAAACAATTTCAAAAACATTTTTAGTGCTTTAAACATAAAACCAGCATATTCAAATATATTTCTCCTAGTTTAATGCTTTAAACCCCTAGAGCTGTTTTTATTATTTTATTTTTATTGATTTTATTATTATTTTCATTCAATACTGATTCTATTACTAATGCTTTTCAAAAAGTTCATTATCTGCTTTTTTTAAAGTATATTTCATTTGAGTGGTATGGATACAAAACATTTATTACAGAAAGTAAACTATTTTTAAATGGATGATAACGAAATTTTCGGTCATAGATGTTGACTATCATACAGGCCGGTTCAAAGTGCGTTCTTCACCTCAGAAGCCTTGCGCTACCTGAGTTTGGCAGACAGTCGTGGAAGCCACCCTTAAATGTGACCCCAAGGAGCGGTAGTTTGTCAGTTGTTAGGAGTCAAGTGAGTCGAGTGTTGTGCTCCGCAGTGGTGAGGGTTGCCAGAGACCAAAGTTTGCAGGCGTTCCATAGAAACGAAAGGGTAGACGGAAGGGGGTGCAGATAATGTCTGCCCATTCTGCCACCTTGCCAAAGGAGCTACACCACAGCATTTGGACCAACTTAACCCACCAAGAGGCTAGTTGAGGTGAGAAAGGCGGAACTTAAGAAAGGGGAAAACAATCATCAATGGCTCTCAGATGTGACAATATAAAATGTAAATATATAAACTTTATGGTACATAAACATGATCATCTACTAAAAAAATTTAAATTTAGCCATGTATTTCCTCGTGATAACTTACATGGAGAAATAAAAAGATAATACTATATTTACTTTCATTTAAAAAATGTAAGAATAATTTTGCGTTAAACTTTCACATCTATAAAAGAAAATTAAATATTTAATGCGTAAATTAAACAGAAAGACTTCATTAATTGTAATGAAACGACTCATTAAGTGAAATTTTGTTTAATATTAATCTTAACTTATTACACTTTGTGTTTTCATTTTACATTTATTATTATATTGGATTTAGTCACTAAGGTAATGTATCTTTCCACCAATTTTTTCTCTTTTGGTACATATATACTTTTGTTCCAGTAGTTTTATCATAACTTCTATCTACTTAAATGCCTGCTTCTCTTGTTTCATTCTACGTGTGTAATTTTCTGTTACATTTTTCACTACAATTTTATACATGCCATGAAGTTTTCGGGAATGTAATTTGTAATAACCCTATCCCAAATTCAAAATTACTTTAACTTTAAATATGTGCGGCTCGTTGCTACGAGGAACAAATCGATGGTGGCGTAATAATGTTGTTGATTAAATTTTGTGAATTCTCCTTGTCTCCATGCATTCAAAGAAATTATTATACTATCATATGAATAAAGTTCACAAAATATAACAAAAAAATTTAAATTACAACACAGTCGATAAAATTTAGGAATAAAATGTTTTTTACTCGTTGTGAAGTGATATTTACTCATTATTCATTGTTATATGCTTCACAATCAATTTCCATGAATATATTATGTTTATCAATTGCCTCTCTCTCCTTATATTATCAATTAAAAGTAAGAAAAAGTATTTTATATCATGCATTCAGAGACGAAACACTTCTCCGCCATAGATGATAATCTTCTTCGCGTATTAGGCAAATATGGTTTTTATTTTCTTTGTATTCATACTAAAAATTGAATTTGCAAACAAAATCTGTTTTTTCGTAATGAATAATGTTTTATAGTTGGGAATAATAGGGGAAGTAAGAGAGAAAATTATATTTGCTATTACATTTTATATAGATTTTGAGTACTTTGGGGTTCGGTTAAATTTTGGACATGGTGAATGAAACTTCAATAGACCGCTAGAGGCTGTGAGACTTTTCACACGTAAGGTGATAAATTATGGAATTAATTAAGGGAGGTACGTCGTTCGCTGTGCTGTTAATTGTTGTTTCCCGTCGGCCTTTAGTCACTGGTCTCTTTGGCCGCCAGCGTGGGTGTGGCCAATTATTCGGACAGCCCTCGTATGAGAGGCGTTTATATCCAGTGACGCAGAGGAAGGTGCTTGCTAATTACGTGAGTGAGAAACGCGGTCAGACAGTGGTCTGTTTGCTTTGCAGTTAGCCCTAGGTGAGTTATTCGATTACCGGCGGCAGTCGGAACGGTGTGCGTGTGTTTAACACTAACCTCCCTCCCGGCTGTTTAGTCCTATGGCAGCAGCTTGAAAGGGAAATAATTAGAACACACGATCCTCCCCCGAGAAACTGCACGTAGTTTCCCGATGACACTGGGAAATAACCTTCGCTGTGTGTAGAAGCAGTAACGAAATTTTCTCTCTCCAACACGCAGTAGTTACATGTTTTACCATTGCTATTACCGGTCAAATATTACAATTACCGTAGTCAACCACCGCTGCAGCGTGAATAAACACATTACAGTTCCCCACACTAATTTATACGCCTATCACTTGCGTTTGCTAATTGATATCTCCAATACCAATGTTTTGGAATACATGTACCCACTCTATACGTTCATTTGAGGACTACGGTACGGTCTAACTTTTACACCTTCTGCAAATAGCATAATAATTTAACCAGAACTTTAAACACGTAAACATCATCTTGTTTACGCCTTACTCAGTCCAGATAAATATTTACCATGTACTATTTATCAGTGCAAATATTTGCTTTCGCATAATTTTCAGGCTCTGTTAACGCGCTCAAACAAACAGACAATAAATACAAGTACCATTAATAATCACCAATGTCTTGATCAAGGAAGTGTTGAGTAAAACTTAGGGACCAATATGGCCATAACTACATGTAAGAAAGCTTTTTCTTTCGCCCCATTTTCATAATATTATTCAAAAAGATAGTTTATTTTAAGGACGAAAAGTAAACGAGCAAATGAGATTTAAGTATTAATTGTTTTAATAAGGCAATTGATTTACATGTTGATCTTCAGGAGCCAGTAAATAAATGAAAAATTAAAAAATAAACTATTCACAAATAAAGGGGAACAAGTACACTTTTTACGCTTATAAATTAAATTTTATAATCTTGCTAAACTTAAAATTAATATTCAATACATTGTAAATGAAATAGGCGCAAATAAAATTGCCCTCTCATGGCCAACATAGTGTTTCTCATGTAGCAGACCTTCTTAACCCCAGAGAAGATACGCCAATTTCCCGTTGTCTGCGGGTCGACATGATCTCGGAGAACAGATTCCAGGGAATTGCTCCTGTTTTCATCTTGGATCCTCATTCCCTTCTTCATTCCTTGTTCCTTGACAGAGTTGCATTCAAAAGATGCTTTTGAATGTATAAGTCTAACCCATCTTGAAAACGCAGGGTTGCCAAGGATTGTCTAGTTTGTGTGATTCTACATACGAAGTAGGGAAAGAAGGGGAAGTGGAGTATTGTCGTTTGAGGAGTAACTACCCCTCCAAGTGACGTGGCGAAACGTTACTATCATTATTAAGAACATTGGAGACTTCAACGGCATCTTAAGACACGCCATACTTATTATACATTACATTTTAAAGATTGGTTTCTTGACGTACAACATATCTTGAACTGACAGGAATATATTTCCTACCGCCAATTGATTTCGTTTACGCTACCAACTTGTCTTATTAAAAACCGGAATAAAAGTGAGCTGATGTCCACCCATAGCACAATATGGGCGTAGTTGTCCACTGCGCAACGTCTTGACACACGACCAGCTAATTCTCCTGAACTGTACTTTGTTGGTGATAGTGCTGCCACCGCATCAGTCTCCTTACATTAAACCAGAATTGTTTCTTTGCTCTCTGAAATATAAACCAATACTGACTCTGAACGATGAGCTCAAACTTTCCTTTTAACGCTCAGACTATTGGCTTCGTGTCATTGGTCGGATGACACTCATCTCGTCATTAATTTCGCCAATTATTTCGTCAGATTTTCACCCATTTTAGCAAAATTTATATATGGGAAAGGTTAGAGAAATCACTATTTTTAGCTTAATGCAAAATAACCGACCGATGGCTCCTCCAAAGAATGGAAGTCGTCTCGGCGCCTCGGTTTATTGCTTTGCTTTGCAGTGGTTGAGACTTCCTCTTTAAAAAAATTGTGCCTTATTTTGTTTTTGACACTCGATTTCATTTTATCATATAATCTGTTTAATACGTTCACTAATTCAATTTATTAAATATAAAATACACGCCAAGTCGTAATTAATCCAATCTTTTAAAAGTAATATTTTTATTGTTTTATAGTAAATTATTTAATCAGCCTGTTTGTCAGTATTATTGTAATTTAAATAAAAAAACATTACGACGTTTCGTCTCTTATTTGAGTCTTCTTCAGGTAAAATTTTATCTGTACATGGAACTCCACCCTATGACTATAACAGTAAATATGTAAAGAATCTTAAATTCAATTTAAGTTATTAGTATCACTTTTTACGTTGATACACTAATTTTTTTTCCTAATGTGGAGCATTTAACTCATTATTCTCCAGAAATAGTTTGGTCTTCATCCAGAATTTCGACAATAACCCAATCAATTTGGTGTGCTTAACTAAAAGAAATGATTTTGTGAGCTGCTTTTTTGTACTTGCTTGCATTTCGACCGAAGGAGTCATGGAATGAAGTTCCATGTGCAGCTAAACTTTGTAAGTGTAAAACCATGTAGTTTATTTTTAATTTTTTTCATAACATATTACTCAATGTAAACATTTTTTAAATTGTTTAAGTACCTGAAGAATTTAAAAAAAATTAAAGCACATGTTTGCATTTCGCCCACAGAAGCTATAGAGTGAAGTTCCACGTACAGCTAAATTTCTACCTGAAGAAGTCTTAAATGAGACACGAAACATCGTAATATTAATATATTTAATAAAAATACTGACAAAGAGCTTGATTAAATCATTAATATATATTTAATTATCAGGAAAGTAATTTATTTTTTATTTTATCTTCGTCAAGAAATAGTTGCCTTCAAAGGTCGATCGAAATATTTTCGGCCTATCACACACTGTTATTTGTAATTTAATTATTGGATAACAAATTATTTAAATATTTTTTATTAAATTATTTTATTTTTTGCATTAAGGAACATAGGCCGTTACAATATATTATGAATAGATTGAGGAATCCGTATTTAAATACTGTCAATGCTTTAATAGAGATTGTGAGGATTCAGGAGGTCTAGCAACCACTTGATTGAGGATGAAATCATAGAACTCCACAATATCGCCGATTGCATTTACAATTAGAAACAGTTTGATGGTAGTAGCTTAGCTGATAAGGATTTAAAATTTATATTGAGCTCTTGTATGAAAAAACTGCCGGCTTGATGTCTGTCTGCAGATACGAATCTCAAATGAACATTTCTCTGGAGATTCTTAGGATGCTCTTTAACAATGTTTTGCGTTGTTTGAGTTGTCGTTTTATGTTATTGAGTTCGAGTCCCTCTGTTGTCTCGAGTGATTGTAACCATTTTCCAGTAAAATTGCAGTTTCATTTGTATGGTGATGTTACGATCCAAGCTAAAGGTAAAGCTCATGGGCATAAAACCACAAACTTCATGAAAACGTAACTTCACGTCAATATTTCTTTATTACATCTGACAATTAACCAAACGCTCATTTAAAAATAAGTTAATATTCGTTTCGTCATGTAAAGCAAGCACTGAACTGAAAATCAAAGCAATTTATTTAAAATATTCGAATGCGTGTACTGATGACCAAAACGTTTCGATATCAAAACGTATTGGGGAAAAAAAGTAACAATGCTCGAAAGTATCGCAATAAAAACATAATAAGAAAGCAGTAATAACAGAGTAATTCGGATAGCCGATAATTTGATTTTAAGGGCCATCCCAATGTTCTGGTTATTTTCGTTTACAGAAACACATTCCGTTTAGTTTTTGTAAGACATGGTTATATTGTATTGTTTCTTCACCAAATGGCAGACATTTTTATATTATTTTACATCAGTATCAAGAAAAATACTATTAAATTTTATAAAGCTGGGACGGTCTTTAAAAATATGGAGTCTTAGTTCCTAAACAATTGGGAAAGGTTTTATACTGTGGGTGTGGGAGGGGGAGGGGATCTAAGTGAAGAAGACTGCAGTTTTGTAATTCTGTAACTTTTTTGTCATGTTTATTTTATTTGATTACTTTCAGTTCATTTTACTATGTAGGCCGGTGTACCTTAAATTCATAAATGCGTTTTGTTTGTTTTGAGAAATCGGTGATAGTTACAATTCGTGGGGGAAGTCTGGGTGGAACGGAGCAGCGGGGTGGAACGGGATACCCTATTTTATACTGGATGGTGTTGGAGGTTAGTAAATAGTGGTGAACATTGTAACTTGTGACGTAAGAAACCATGTCAGCCGACTTCAGCAATTTATGACTGCACCTTGTCAATGACATCCTGTTTTGGCATCTTACATCTGTGACTACATCATTTTTTCAACATTTCAACAAAAAGTAATCTTCAAAACTCCTAGATTTTAACTTTTTAATGGTATATAGTCGAAAACTAGGTGTCTCTATCTGTATACAAATTACCTGTAACGTTTAAATTTACTAGTATTGCGGCTTAATTAAAAACCTTATACTGAGACTAACGTGCGAGGCGGAACGGGATACTACTGTATAAGGCAAAATGAAATGTGTTCCTCAAGAAAAAAAAGTTGGCATACTCGCCTTATAAGAATGAGTTACAGAATGCGGTACCCAAAAGGAATAAATTAAGAAAGAAAAAGAACGGATGAAAGGGAAAAATGCTTGAAATGATGTTCGGTTTCAAAAAAAATTGACAAAGAATATATAAGTATAAGAAAAAAGCAAAACAGGTATTAAGAGTTTTATTAAATTAAATTAGATTTTATTGCACTAATAGTAAATACAAAACATCCTATCCCGTTTTCGGGGGTGGGGGTGGGGCAGAAAGAAAATTTGTAAGTTTTGTTTTTAAAAATTCATCAAAAATCTAAATTCATTGTTTTATGCTATATTGATATTAGATTAATTAAACAGTAGAATAAACTAATTGTTTTACTTTTATGAAGTGATTTCTCTTTTCCCAAAATTTTTCTATAATTGATAACAATAAGTGTCCCGTTTCGCTCCGACTTCCCCTACAGTGAAAGATAGTTTCTAATGTGGAAAATAAATAATAATTTGTTTCAATCTTTAATTAGCTTGTATTTTTAAAGATCAATAATAATTTTTTTAACACTTCTTACAATAACTTGATTTTTTCCATTAAAATTATTTTATGGGTAATATCTGTTATCTACCTAAAGCAATCAGAAATAAATTTAGTAATAATTGCATTTTAGAAGATATTATTGCAGAAAAGGAACATTTTCTCTCGATCCGATACACAGTATATCAAGTATTGATCATTTAAAACTAATACTTTTCACACATCTATACTAGGGATTTGATGCTAGTACTGCGTGAAGGATTGATACTTTCTTTCCTGTGTCAGGTAACCTAGCCATGCTACTTCTCACGACATATACCTGGTGACGTCTGGAAATCGTTAAGACCCGGCCACTCTAGAAAAAGTAAAATGGCCTGCCTCTAAATTATATTCCCACTAAAATTTACGTCTTCGATTGACAACCACGGACACCCCGGTAAACGTAACAGCGTGTGTATATTATCAAATTTTTAATAAAGTAAAATCACATGCTAATTATGTTCTGTTTCATATTTTTTATCTGTTAACAATAAAAAATAATTATTAAAAACAAATATAACCTCGACTGATCAAAACAGCTGAGGTTCAATAGTAATGTCGCCATAAATTTGGGAAGAACTTCGCTCTGCAGTTTAGTAAGACGGAAATACATCTGAAAATATTTCTCAAGCTATACGTAAATTATATAAAAATTTTAACCCACTTAAAATAGCTTAAATGGTGACAATATAAGTCTTTCAATGTTAATAGGTGCATTTAAAGACACAAGTGCGGTCGGCGACAAAAGCGACGAAGGGTCAGTTACGGCACAGATTTATTGCTGCCTTTACATCGCATTCTACGAGACAGCTACCGTATTTTTTTCTTCATTTCACAATAGGTCCGTATCGAGCAAGTAAAAGGGGCTGCCACTACCAACAGAGGATTAACTTCAGAGCTGCTTGGTGATAAACGTCTGTTATCGGCGTTTGAGAGATTTTGCTCTCAAGTATGTGATCCAAACAGTTCTTTTATTTGCTAAATATGTCTAGTCTGGTAGATTTTTAAATTTTGATGTTTTAAATTCATTTTCAAGGCATTTGACTCAGAACCAATTGGAAGCATTTATTCTGTCCGTTTATTTAATATTACTTGATTATAATACTTGTTTGTTTAAACTAATACTTTTAAATAATAATACTCAATTAACATTTATTATGTCACTTGAACACAATCTTACTTCTGTTTAAGTGCCTTGTATCACGTGGCTGTTGGACCTCCAAGAATTTGCGTCCAGCATCACGCCAATATATTGGCATTGGTCTTTGCTCCTGAACTTTTGGTTCATACCAATTCCTCTTAAGAAAGAACGGAGTCCACTGGTAGCAATCATGACCTACGCCTCATCATATAGCAACTGTAAGACATAGTAATCATTAAAGTGTATCTCAGGAATTGTTTTTTGATAGATACGAACCAGTCAACTTTTAATTTTTTTTAATTTAGCGTTCCAAATAAATAAACGATACAGGTAATTCGTCAGAAAATTATAATTATATTTGTTTAATATATTTACGTAGTTTCGTCCATGCGTTTTTAGAAGACCGTAACCGTCGGAGGAGGCAATCCACCACGAAAAATGATCTTTTACACTTATGTTATCCATTTACAATTTACACGTTAAAATCCAAACAATTTGGACGAAACATCGTGAATATTTTAAATAAATATTTTTTGTTGACATATACGCAGTGTTTGTTACTTATTTATATTTAATTGTCAGATTATTGTTTTATTAGAGTTACAAATTTGAATTGAATTGAACCATTGCCATTACCTGAGACTTAAGAAAACAATTGGCAATGGTTCAATTATTTCAAAACATTACCAATTTATTCATAAAATTGAATACAATTTAAACGTTCAACTTTAATATTTATTACTATGGATGCATACCTTAAACTGGAAATTTTATAAAATTAATACGCAACTTCATTAAGTCATTCCCAAAATAAGTTATTACAGGTCATTCTTCTTTTTATAATGGGAAGTAATGTATTATTATCTAGTTATAATATTTTAAGTTTTCTATTGATTAATAAATTTCTATGATTTAATATTTATTTATAGTTATTGTAAGATATATCTACACAATGTATACTATTAGTCCAATTTACATTCACCTCAGAACCTTCATACAGTGAGGAAGCATGCAGATGGCGCTCCTCTGTTCAGAATTTGGTGTGACCCTATTTCTTGTTTTCTCCGAAATCTTTTAAGATGTAGATTTTTAAGTATTAAAAGAAAAAGAATTATTCTCCTGCTTCACAGAAAGGCTAATTGCTATTCCTACTTTATATAAATGATCTGTCTTGATGGATGATGTATGAACCAATTAATGAAAGGTAGAAAAAAATGGTGAATAATAAAGAAATTCGTGTTGTAAATTGGTTCTTACTGATTGAGCAGATATTGAATAGGGATAGCTATTAGTTGACGCAGAGAGTCTTGATTCCATATTAAGAAAACTAGTGAATTCTTCTAGCAAACTGTAATCATACGTATGTTTTACATTTCTATAGTTTTTATTTTTCGCGTAAATTTGGCTTAGAAGAATGGGCCTTTGGCCACAAGCAGAACCAAGGCTACAATCCTGCGCCTCCGCGGAAGGTTCGCGGGATGGATGTTGGAAAGTGGGGGTTGGTGAAGTGGTAAAATATATACCCGGAGCCTGTTGTATAAAACGGGCGAATGATATACGTGGCTGTAGGAGACGCGTAACGGTCGTTATGGGAGAAAATTCCAATGGCAGCAGTAAAAGATATAGCACTAGCAGATCCATCCAGGGGGAGGAAAAACAACCTTTTCGCCGAATTCCTCACCCCATCCCAATCTCTCCCACTCCTACATCACCAAATCGCCCCGCATATGTCTGTGCACTACGGTCGGCTGGAACAGATTGAAATTTATATATACAGCATACGTCAGGTTTGTGCGTTACAAGAAATCTCCGATCGGTTCCAAACCTGGTGACAAAGTCATGGCATTTTTTCAAAACATATACTTCGAATAAACCCGAAATTAATAATATATATATATATACATCATTCACATTAATAGCGTTTGAAGTAGATTTTTGATTTGTTAGTGTGTATAATAACAGCTTAGTACTCCAACACGAATCATCGGATACTGAAAATTACAATATAAATTTTTTCTTTCTGAAATGTATACTATTCATAACTTTTATTAACTACATCTATTTATAAGAAATATATTTATAGTTAATTTATAAATATAAATGGTTCCAGAAAAATTTCAAACGCGGTATTATTCATCGACAACTATATAAAATATTACTTTAAATTATGGATTTTAATTTTTAAAAATTACCAAACTGATTTTCTAATTAAAAACAATTAAATATTTTCGGCTTGAAAATCCAAATTATAATTATTTTACATATTATATTTGGAAAAGTAATGAAAGCAAAAACGTGCCTCAAAAATATATAAAAATTTATAAAACATATTCAAAGTATATATATATATATATATATATTAATTACGAGTACAGATTCGTAAATTTTAGTATCATTGAACTTAGAAATAATTAATTACAAAACTATTTATTATCCGCAAAAATATTAATCTAATTATGGAATGGTCTCCGATATATTTTATTGCACTCATTTATGTAATATTACTTAAAACAAAAATTGTAAAATTATCATTACATTCGAGAAGTAACGATTGCCTTGAAACAATACAGTTAGTATTTTGCGTATGTGCGATCACATACTCCATTTATTATTAAGCCAGACGCAGCTGTAAAACATTGTCTACTCTTGTATTTCATTTTGTTAGATTTCTTATAAATGTCTTAAATAATTGAACTACCCTCTTATTTCCTTTTGTTAGATTTCTTCTAAATGCCTCTTATTGTGAAGTGAGACCAGAGATTCGTTTCTTGAATGCAAGGAATGTAACGCTAACAAAACTTCATCAGTAATTTTGTGAAGTGTATGGGAAAGCAATAATGAGTGTTGGAATGGTGATTTTGTGAATTAGAAAATTTAATGAATGTCGTTATATGTGCACGATGATCCGCGGTGAGGTTGATCACTTTGGCGAAGGGGCACATAAATTTGTTTCCCATTACGATTTACGGCGGTGACTATGTGAAAAATAGTGTGAAGTATGAGATTATGAATGATAATAAAATACCTGGAAATTTTTTTATTATTTTTTAAATGAATAAATATGTGAAACTACATTACCATTTAAAATACTCAGAAATATGTATAACGCAACCAGTGATACCTTATTTACTGAGAAACCTATGTTAAGCTTAATCGAAGTACAACTATTACCCATGTAGGTATTTGAATCCGCTTTCGTATACCTACAGTTCAAATACTTTTTTTCAAATTTAGAAGCTACATCTATCTACATAAATTGTAACATGGTCCCAGTTGCCTCTTCAAATGTGACGCGAGGCGGTGAATTGCTACGACGCCTCAGCTGTGCTCTACAATCGATTAATGCTTTAGTGTGCCAGGTAATGTTTGATAAAAGTTACCTAAATTATTTAAAGAACAACAACTTCATTCGTGAGGAATGGGTTCAAGAAGATCCTCAGGGCGTGGTCATTAATCATAGACTTCCTCCATCTTCCATGCCCGGCCGAGAACTACCAAATTGGAAATCGTAAATCAGCGTGGTTTTTCACTAGCATTACTCCGGCAATGTGTTCGAGACCCGGCACTTTATCTCACACCAAACTTACACCACTATGGCTGGCCGTGATATTTTAAGATTTCTGCGCACTTACACTGTTTTTCAACCATTTCACGGCTTGTGGCACTCTTGGCATGTCTCAAAGAAACTGCCTACAATTCCGTCTTGATCGGTTTTACTGTCTTTAAGGACAGAGTCGTAACTACATGTTACAATATGTAGATGACGGTAATCAATAACTATCTGCAATTTCGATTTAATTGTCTTTATGATCGCTTTGTGTGCTCAGCAGCGGCTAGTGTTCTGATGTATGTTTCAGCGTTATCACATCAGTAATTTTTCTGCTTTTGTGACGATAATATGGCGTCACCATGCTCTGTTTTCACCATAAAATTCGTTGAAATAGTTCTATCGCACGCTACACGTTTTACCACCATCAATACACATTAATAGTGCATTATGAATAATTAAGACCCCCTCCACGTATGAAATTACAAACAATTCAGTATGTTGAAAACATTGTAAAAAGATTAGTCGTAATGTAGGTATTTCAGATGTTTTAATATTTGATAACAATTTATATGTATAACGAATGTTAACTTTTATTATAATCTGACTGACGATAACTTATAATTGTAAGCCTTTAACTATGAACAGCTTTATTTATTAAACGTTTTGCAAGAAATACATAGGACCTTCTAGGCTTTGTTAACCTAGTGTTTGTGACTGTGGCTACATGAAATAAATTAATGTAGTTATAAATATGTCGCTAGGTTAGAGTAGGAGATTTGGAGAAATTCAGTAGAAATATTAAGTAGGAAAGATTAGGGTGCGCGGTGAGACGAAACAGTAGCAATAGTTTCAAAGTTTAATATGCACGCTATATGGAAATATGTAACTACAGTTATGTTAGTTCAATTATAAAGTAAGTATATTGATCATTAAAGTCTGTCAGTTTGAACAAAGTTGTTATTGAGGCCAAAAACAGTCAATAAATTTACAATGATTAATACGGATGTAAAATATGACACTAATAAGTTGAGACGTTTTTATAATTAATTGTTTCATGAAAAGTAATTTTTTAAATTGATGATATTGTTTTTATTCTTTATACTTGTATGTTTTTTTAAGTATAATAACACGTCATTTAACAGTAAAATCTTTTTTGCTAACGTGATGAGTGTCCACATCAAAATATTATAGAGGGAAGAGTTATGTGTTTAAGAGCCGTAAGTAATCGAGATAAATGTAAGTTAATAGTAGTTGCACCGTGGCTAATTTACTTTATTTTGTTACATCTTTCCTGATAGCAATACAATAAAGGCTTTCAGATTAAGAATTATTTCCCATTATGTCGAGCTCGTAATTAAATTTTCTCAAATTGTATGACTCTTACTGCTATCATTGAAGTTTAAATATACTTGCATATTAATATCTCGTAAAATCTGGTTTCAAAACATTTTTCTCCGACGCTGAAAAGCTGTTGAAGAATTTTGCCATTATTATTTAAGAGGTGTAAAGTAGCAGTTTCGTCTCCCTGCCACCCTCCACCCCCGTCACTCCCGCGGCCCCGTCGCTTCTTCATTCTTCTCCTCCTCTTAGCTTCGTAAAATGCTTAAACTGGCGACAAATTCGTGGAATGGATTATTAAGCGTCTCCCGCACTTGCTAGCCTCTTTTATTCTCCATCAGCGATGCGGAGAGGAGAAAGGGGTTGGAAGGTTTTCGAAACGACGAGTACATGCAACCTCTCGATAAGAAGCGGCCTCGTCGAAAGGCCAAGGAATAAAGGTGGCACGAGAGCTGCGGGGAGGGTGAAGTAAATTTTGTTAACATAATTTAAGCAGAGGATGTTGTTGCTCTGAGAGAGAGAGTGAGAGAGAGATAGAGGTAGAGAGACAGGCTAGAGCGTGGCTGCATCGATCGCTGACCCCGGGGCGTAGACAACTCCTCGGCTCACTTGATCCGTCTGCTGGCTGTTCGCTTATCTCTGACAATCGCGTGCCCATGCTCTAGTGGCACCCATGGAACACGGAAGATATAGCTCCATAGAAACAGCCAGCATGCCACGGTCTTCTACAATGTCGCGGCAGCTGGAATCTCAGTAAACATGGCTGAGACCAACCAATAACTATACTGTAATTATTTTTTTATTCATTGAGTTCGATTTTGGCCTTCACGCGATGAATGTTACAAATCGACTGGTTTACTATAAACATGATTTTACACTACACTAGAAGATGTAACGAAGAAACTAACGCTTTCGCTTTCGCAATAGGTTCCTCGTGAAATTTAAAAATACAGTAAAGTGCCTAACTAAAGATTTAGGAAGTTAATATGGGTGCAAAAGCAAGTCTTTGGGAAAACGACAGATTTTTCAAAAGAGGAATAGCAAAGAGTCGAATATCCTGTACCTTATCGGACAATGACCAGCGTAACAGAGTGAAGTGACAGTCTGGGAAGTATTTTGACTTCACTGCAGTTAATTGTGGATAATACAGGATATTTGAGAGAGACACGTGTACCGACAATTTAGATAATTCCTTTAAATGTTAACCAATAGTCTTGGCAAGTGAATTTGAGGGAAACTGTTGATAATGATCCTATAACCTTATAACCGCTGCTTTCATTCTTCCCTTGCTCTACAAATAGCACCACAGTTTCTCGTTTACATCAAAGAAATTGGAAATACAAAAAAAAATTCCTATGGTCAAAATTGGTTTTTGACTCTTAAATCAGTTCGTTCCAGTTAAAAAATTAGTTAGGTTGGATAATCTCCAGTTTACGTCCGGACGAATTTCCTGTTTGAATTTTTAACTTGTCAGCAGTTGGTACAAGACTATAATGTTTCCAATTAATGCTTATCAATATTCACTTGATGATCCACAGTTAGTGAAGTAGGAAATTAGTAATTAAGACGTTTTTAAATGTAATAACATACCAAACAGTTCCAACAAACTACCTACTTATATTAACATTTATATACAATGGGGTAATACTGGGAAACATGGTCATTCAGTTTGTTCTTAAATTTCTTTAATATATTCTGTTCAGCCACAAAACTGTAATGAATTAATTTGGTCTCTCTGGGACATAAAATCCTTTAGATACAAAATAAATGGAAACGAGAGTTCTGACTGGAACGTATTTCGATTAAAGGAAAATATGATCCTTTACTTTTTACACAGAATGAGTATTTCATCTCCATGTACCAATTTCAAGGACGGAAACAATTAAATTACTATAAAAGCAAAGAATTAATCTTGACAATAATGGGTCTCGAACCACTTCTGATGGTACTGCCTCGAATCTCAGAGGACCTTGTTTCGAATTCAGGAAAGGACAGGGATGTTTTGTGTATGCTTCAATACCGAAAAATCCTTATTGTCAACTAATTAATAAGAAAAAATTTTAATGACTCAAGAAGTTGACAGTAAAAATTATTTACAAAGGGAATAATGCCATTTTTTATATCATAGTACTTTGTGGTACTTTAATGCAGTAGTCATATATTTAACATTAATCATTTACTCAACATTTTCGAATGACGTTCATCGTTTTTTTCACCATTGGTAAACCAGAAAAAATGGCGTTCTTGGGCTTTAAAGAAATTGTTTTACAAAAATAATTCATAAAACAACCGTATGAACCAGTGAACGATCTAGTAGAATTTAAACAATAATATAATACAAATTAGTTTTATTGCAAAATCAAACGGTTCTATGAGCTAATGTTAGTAAAATTTTAAAATAAACTAATGTTGAGAAACTTTAAAATATCCATTTAAAACTATAAATTAAATTAGTTAAGTATATTAATTATTAACTTAAGATAAGACAATCTCTTTCGTAGCTTATTTCCAGTAAAATCGTGATAATTTATTTCATATCTAAGTCATTACTCAATTTATTTCCAGTGGCCAACTTGATCAATCCAAACTGACTATTGTCCGTAGGCAGTCATCTTAAAAAATTGGTTACTATTTGTAAACTAGGAAAGCTTCGTCTACCGTAGCAAAAATTATGTGTAACGTTAACTAAATTCTTACAGCAGTGTTCAAATTTGGCCAAATTTCAGGGAAACAGTAATTTTAAATCGTTCGTTGCATCTTCTTCTTTTGATGAAAGTGAAGAAACTAGGGCTAATTTGCCCGCCAGTTTTAAAGCATTGAGACTGACAAGATACTTAACAAGTTATTTTTTTACCCATTTCAGTCGGTTTTGACGCCTTAGGCGGTCACCTACGGCTTATATTCGGCCCTGATTAGACCGGGTGTTGGAACGTTGCCATTAAAAAGAATAATTGTAATTAATAATATGTTTTGATGCATAAAGAATGAATTACAATCTTAGCATTAGATTTTGTAGATACAATAGTTATTGTTATAGGTGACGAGGCAGTCCTCCTATTTACTAACCGGGAAAGAAAGTATATTTTTTATTTTTTAAATATTTGGAGTACTCGTGATGTTAATGTTTTAACAAGATAAGTTTTTATTACGAGATTGTAGTTATTTTACTCAATCTAATATTTATGCTTTTGATATAGAACAAAAAAAATAATCAGTAGGAAATAAAATTATACAGACAATTATAATGGCGTGTTGATGGAACTTGGAGTCGCAAAACAATGTAGTTCTTTGTTTAAGATTGCATATAAAGACGATGTTAGTCAAGAAAATTGGGTTAACATTAGAAAAATGTAATGTCATGAATTAAATGATGAAAATTGAAGCATTGTTAAAAGCAACAATGACAACAAGGAAATTTATTATTTTCATCACCAATGTACTCGTATATGTTTTTACGAAAAGCTTTTGAATCTTATTTTGTGCTTTATTATATGAAGTAATTATTTATAACATTTACCACCTCACTTTTAGTGAGTCTAACTCATAATCATATCCATCATTAGAGTATTATCCTGATTTCTATTGTTAACGATCTGTTGATTTATGCTTAGTCAATTCTACATTGCAAAGAAATGGCCATGTTTCTATTTCAGATTTCATGTTCTGATTTTTTATTATTAAATTTAGATATATTTTACTTTAACTGTTAATTTTTTTTCATATATAATTTCTCGAAACGAAAGTAGTCCTTTTACATTTTTATCTTAATTAAGAATATCTCATAATTTAATTCGGCTCTATTCAAAATGTTCTGGAGCACCCGCCTCCACATACAGTATTCATCGTTCCGCATTATAATTCTGTGCGACTCGAGAGGGATGATGGTGAAGGAAGGGAGAATTCTGGTAAACTCTCTTGAAACGTATCTTTTCATTTGCTGCGCTAAACACCCGCTCTCGTATATATATATATATATATATATATATATATACGTGTGGGTTTGTTAACTCAGGGCTATTTTATTTTTATTTATCTACACCCGCCTCCCACAATCTTAAATAATTCCCTGTCATAACATTTAACATCAGCTTTTTAATCTTATTTCCTCTCTTTTTCTTAGGACAAAACCATACATTGAAGAAAAAGTGAATTGTACAACACCTTGTTGCTAAATATGGAACAAAACACGGAATTTAAAACAACGATTTAATTATAATGAAATCCTTTCTTTTAGTTTAAAAAGCATTCAAGTTTAATAGATTATCAATATGCCATTGAGATGCAGAGTGCAGCTAGTGTCAGACTGTCTCTAAAACCTGACTCGCTCTTTGTCGCTCTCTTAAACCCCCCAAAAAGCGGTGTCTTCTCTGTCCACTCTTTCTCACACATTATCTCTCTTAATCAAGTGCGCAAGGGGAATGCTGTGTCATTTTGTAGTTGTTAGTGCCCCAACCGCTATTTATGAAACTAAGTTGCAACGTCGTGTTGCAGATATTACTGAGGTAGTTGGGATTTTGTCCGCACTCTTCGTTATCCCTTCTCTTTTGTAAAGTTAATTTTTTGTCATATATTGTCATCTTCTTTGCTGAGTGACTAACAGTGTTTGGCTAAATCGATTGTTACTACACCCGTTACGACGGCGGTTGTTACCTCATTCCGTTTTATTGGTCCCAAATATCCGTTTAGATACTTCAAAAGATTTAGCGATAATAATTGTTGTCCGATATGGCACGTATCTGGTTTTAACATCAGCTGATGATGCTGTATTTCACCTATTAAAGCAACACAGAAGAGGTGCAATATTTAAATCGCTTTCACTGAGTATATTCCATCAATTACTGTTCAATGTAAAAATTAATCAGATGATTATTTTTATCTCATATAGGCAAAACTTACTTGCATTTACAGAACACTATTCATAATCATGAAATGACACACCGTTCACAATTAGCTCAGGTAAACGTTTATTCAGGAAAGAAAAAGTGTCATTGTAATGAGGGTAGACCAGACCTCTGTTTAGCTCGAGTTTTTGTTGTGACAAGTTGGTAACTTATGTAAAATGAATTCTGAAAACATTGGTGCTAGGAAATATATTGTTTTTAGTTCAGAATACCTCCTTAAAAGTTATAATTAATGAGTATAGGGTGTGTTTTCTACCGTTCGTAAGAATATAATATACATTTTCAATATTGACATTAGCGTTGCGCAGGCACAATTAAGGGGAAGTTCCTTCTCAAAAGATACAACTCTCCTTTCTCTACTGGGCATGTCATGTTATACCTCACGAAGTGTATTTAATTTCGCAACAGCTAATTGACTTTGTACTATTAATTCATAGAAATAATTCCTGACATATTTGAGACGTGTACTTGAACCTTTGCAGCACTATATGCTTCATGTTTCTAATATTTTACAAATTGTTTCCTACGCTAGTCTCTGCCTATAAGACAAGACAACTTCGTGTGTCAACAATTTATTCTAGGAACATTTAATTTGTTGTTATGCGCTGCCATTTTAATTCTTTTAATAATAGCAATAATAAAAATATCATTGCAGCTTCTGAAAATGAAAGGATAACCAGTATTTAAAAACACTGCTTATTAAACCAGACAGTCGAGTATAGTTCTATATAAGCCAGTCCGACTGTAAAAAAAAGCAGTTTATGCTGTGTATCATTTTATTTCATGGATAAATGTTCTAAATTATTTGAAAAAATTCATCACACATTCATAAACCATATACATAAATTTAAATTGTTCAAACAAGTTTTAACGGTCACGAGGACGTCAGTGGTCACCGAAATAGAAGAATAATTCTTTATAATTATAAAAATTTAGTTTCAATGCACGTTAAAAAGTTACAAAAATATTCTTCTTTCCCGAGAGACAATTTCATGTATTATTATCCCGGTGGTTCCAAATTTTATATTATTATAATAGTGGAAGCAAATTTAGCACGGAAAAGGATCGCGCATTCCAGCGGAAAACATACCCCAGATGATAAATGGTATCATATTTCTACTAGGCTCGTTACGAACATTTAAAGAGAGTCGCAATGATGCCAGATCCTTTTGGCAATACTTCTCAGTACCATCACATTGTTTCATGGAATATATATATATATATATATATATATATATAACCAATTCCCTTGAGAACGTGTTTACCAAACGATCAACCAAAGTGGCAATAAACCATGATTCCCATGTAAGCTAACGGAAACATTAAAACGCCACAAAAATGCTCATAAATAGAATAGATGATTAGATTGCTAATAAATACCGACGTTAAATAAGTCTAGTAATTAAAACCTATATTTTACTTCGTCTAACTCATCCCTTCTACTCTCCTTTGGCTTACTTTATTCTTTGTGTCGTGTTATTATTCTATTAAGGAACGTAATGAATCAGGAAACGATGCAAAGTAAAAGAAAAATAATGAGCTCGTTAAATATTTCGTAAAAATTGTGAATAAAAATACTTAAATATTTCTTGTTGTATACTTACTGATGATTTAATAAATATAATGTGCTTGGTTGTTACACGAAACTGAAGAAACAGTACAAGTTATATATAAATTTAAAATGTATAATTTTACGCAATTTTGTAAATACCTAAGTTCACAATAGTATTTAATTACTTAGTATCTATGATGTATGCCAATAAACGTTAAAAAATATTGTACTGAACATGGATCTATGTTAAACGTGATCGAAAAATAGATACAGGAAGAGAAAGAAAGAATGAAACGCAATTACTGTCGTATAATATATTTAATTAAACATGGGGTTTCAATAACAGAAAATAAAACTATGCAACGAATTTATTTTATTGTTAAAATTAAATTATTAAGAAAGGTCTACCACTTTTTAAGTAATAATTACATTTCCCATATTTATCACATAATATTTGTTAACCGTGTTTTGTAATATTATTCGGAATAGCTTATTTGAAACATCATTTACAACTTGTTATATATTTCAAATTAATCAACAGAGATACGTTTTAATTGATTCACCAAATCTTACATGTATACAATTTATAGGTGCAACATTTTCTTTAAAATCACCTTCTTGAATTACAACAATAAACACTGCTCTTGGAAGGAGTTGGGGTAAATGTATTTTTCGTATATCACACTAATGAATAAAATTATCTTCACATTGTATATACAGTCCTTATAGTTAATTTATAATTTATTATTTCACAATTAAACAACTAGTTATATCTTTGGCAACAGTATTGATGATTATTTTTTTCATTTCTTCATTTCCAAACCGCACAACTTTTATTATAGCAAATTATATGTATTTTAACTTTTCTATATAGCATCTAAATTTTTTTCTTTACTTTTGTCTCAAAATCACTGTGGAACAATTTCCCCGCTGTGTCTACGGCCTATTTCATCTAAAATAACTTTATCTTTCATTTTTCCCTGACACCAAGTTTGCAAAATGTTTTTCTTCACTATTTTATTTTTGTACAAAATTCAACTGATCTTGCACCAGTTTTAAGCTCTATTCAAATACCTTCAAAATGTCTTAATCCTTTTGCTTGCTAATTATTCTTTGTTTACTTATTCCGAAGCTTACACTCGACATCGCGATTAGGTGTGAGTGGCTGATACTGTTGATGGCTATCTGCCGGACGTCGAGGACCTTGGCAGAGTCGCTGGGAAGACCAGCACAACCAGCACCAGAAGTGCCATGGAGATCTCAGCACTCGGAGAAGCATGGGATGACCTCACTGAAACAGATAGATAATAAAATTGAAATGTAAATGAATGCATTGGTTGACCTCCTATGGTGTAGTGGCTAATGTTGCTGCCTGACAACCAAGGGGTCCCGGGTTCGAATTCTGGCATGGGCTTGGATGTTAGTGTCGTCATGGTCACGAGGACCGGGATTAAGGCTGCTGGGGAATTGAGACACTGACCACGTATCACCCCAAATTCGGAATGTGTCACGCCAGATGACAGTCCGCAACCGCCTCGGTAGGCCTAGACCCTCAAGAGGGCTGTTGAGCCATTGGAAGAAGAATAGTATATTCAACAGAATTTCCATTTCGAGAATGTACTATGCTCTAGTTAGCTCACTAAGCGATTCGCCTTTCCAACCCACGTTTTCATTATAAATATTAGAAAAATGTTTCAGAGGTTAGGATTGTTAATTTTTATTATTAAATTAAATCAACTAATAACGTATCTATGAGACTTACTTTTCCATCCATAAAGAATACACATTTTTAATTAATTTAATTATTTAAATCGCAAAACTATATATAATACACAAAACAGGGAATTATTTAATCTTATTATAGAAACTGATAGAATTAGATAAATAATTTAGATAAACAAATTGTAATATATAAAATTCAATATAACTGCTGCAATATCTGTTATATAGCACAAACAAAGAGGACATGGAAACTCGTCTAAAAGAGATTAGGTTTCTAATATTAGAATTTTTTAAAATTGTTAATGATATAATAATTCAGCAAGGGAATTCGAACTGGCGACAGGCATGTAAGAAGGGGTTATTCCGTGCGCCAGGCTGGTGGTCGGGAGACATGCATGTAGCCGTATTTATAATGTTAAGATTGTTTTTGCTGAAGGAATTACGAGATTGGTATATAAAATGTGCACGTGGAAACCAACACCCGGGATATATATATATATATATATATATATATATATAACAAAACAACCACCCTCCGCGTATTTACGTTACGTCGTAACTGACACAACCACATCATATTAATGTAAGAATTTATAAATTGTCTATAACTTTTAATCCTGGTGTGATGCAACCCTCCATGCTTATCCATATTGCGAAATATGTTTTATTTACGCATAACTAACACATCCCACATCCTCTCTTATCTTCTTAGTGTATGCCATCCTTCTGTTCTTACCCTACACACTTCCAACTAACGCTAATTTTACAAAGACCCTCAGGTCTTAAAACGTGGCCTGTTAATCCATTCTCTTAATCAAGTTCCTCTATATTGTTCACTCTTCCTCTATTCTGTATAGATCTACCTCGTTAGTTAATCTATTCACCCATCTCATTTTCAACATTCTACTATAGCAACACATTTGAAGGCTTCTAATCTTTTTCTTTCCGCAATCGTCCACGTTTCGCACCCATATAACGCCACCAACTAATTCCTAACGTTCGCACCTATATTACCCGTAAGTAAATTCTTCTTTTTCGCAAAATCCTTCCGTGCCTGTGCTATCCTACTCTTTACGTCAAATATACTTCTACCACCCCTAGTTATTAACTCCCCAAGTAGCAGAATTCCTTAACAAAATATCTCTTCCCAATTTGTTATTCCACTGTTTCCCATACTACACTCCATTACCTTGGTTTCCCTTCTATTAATCCTCATATTGAACTCTTTCTCCATGACTACGTTCATGTCATGTAATGGTTTCCAAGTCTTCTTCTGACTCCCCTAATACTACAATATCGTCGGAAAATCGTAAGGTTTTTATTTCTTCTATATAATGTATGATTCTCATTCCATATTCCGTTTTAATTTTCCCCATAACCTATCTATATATACGTTAAACAGCATGGGTGACAGACTGCATCCGTGTCTTACTCCTTTCCTGATTAATGTTTCTTTTCTGGATCTTCAATCCTAATTACTGCTGACTGCATTATATAGAGGTCATGTTAGGTAATATTTTATTTATTATATTATATTTAATTAAAAATTACGAAAATTGATGTTTGATTATTTTTTATCGAGCATATAACCCTGGACATAACTTTTCCAGTTAACTCAGTTCATCAATCTTTTTTAATTTCATAACGTGTTTACAGTAATACGAGAAGATTTATCTCCCACTATTTAGTTTTTCAATACAATGCTGTCACATAAAATGACGACTTCGTGCTCTCGTTTTGCAATTTTTCCAATGTTCACTAATGTGGGCCTCCGCCTTTCCCTTCAACGATTGCTTTTGTCGCCACGTGCGGCACTTCAAGAAAGCGGTTTTCTTTGAGGACCAAAAACACTGCTGACAATCCGACAGCACAATGAAAAAATACAAAGTTGGAATATATATATTATTTCATTGGGTAATGACTGCAGCTATGTTTTAAAAAACATTAAATGAAGGTTAAAAGTTTAGGCAACTGGAAAAGGTTATACTTTAAAACTATATATTCAGAAACTAATTTTCATGGAGTCCTGATGTTCTTTTCAATTTTTCTCTTTCCTTCCTTTTTCCTACAGTTCAATGACACAGTTATTAGTTTAAATATCATGGATCATGTTTTTTTTAATATATTGATTTATTAATCTTATTAATACCAAGCTAATTATTTTACAAATTATTAATAATGTAATTACTTAATCGTTTTCTTAAATTGACTTATACACTTTTCTGGGTACCAGGGTACATAAGGGCTGTGATGATACAGGAAACTCCCCTTCAATAGCATAGAAAAGGAACTGACAAGGCAGGGTTGTGGAAGAGTTAACTAGGGCTCCAGGGCAGTAGGTTTAGAATCCTACCCTTAAAGGAATGCATGGCAAACACTACATCAGGTAGGTAGGTCATGAGACTTGGTACTTGTGTCACGCCCTTCCGAACGGCGTGTCTCGACCAGGCCGACTTATCCAGTAGAGACGGTGAACAACTCTTACCATATACCCAAGATTTGCGATCCCGGAACATACACCACCTAAATGAAACCGATGTGACTCTGCAAGTGAGAACCTTGAAAACCAGAGAGAGAACGAGGCATAGCCGAAGATTAAGCCCATTCTCACTATGGGGCGCAAAAGCATAAATTTGTAGTTAAATTCCTGAAATAATAGCTGCCGTTAATTGCCCTCCTTGCTCCACCTTTTATTTTTAACGACCAGAAGTAGCATTTTCACTCAGACAAAACATTTGGAAACAACATACAAAATTGTTCATAAAGAACCATAATATGTTTAAAACATAACTAGATAACCTAATTTTAAGCTTTATTATATTTTATTTATGAACTTTGAGTGTCTCATTCAGAATATCGTACGCAACAAATTCTCCTGGAACGTTTTTTTCACATCATACCAGAAATATCCTTTTTACGTTTCATTCGAATGGGATAAAATATCAACTAATTTTCTTAATTGATTATTAAATGCGTCATTGTTTTCATTGTAAAGAGTAGGGTATTAATTTACTTTAAGTGGTATGTGTTAAGTGAGATTGTTATTTAGCAACCGCAGAGCATAAAAAGTTTTTTAAAAATAATTTACTAACACTTTGTAGTTCTCAGCTTCTGTATCTTCAATTTTTATGGGAAATGATTTTCTCATAAACATTGTATCATAACAAATCCTAATTTTTTTGTTATCCTGACTAACAAAAATATATCCAATGAATTAGAAAGATATTGAAGTTAGTAAGAGATAAAAAAAAACAAGAAATTTACTGTAGTACATTGCAGGTTTAAAAAACAAGGAGTGCGTATTGAGGAAAGGCAGCTGCAAATAGAGAGATGCATTAGAGTGAGCGAGGGACGAAGGGAATGGGATTGGAAGCATCTTTCACAGGAAATTGTCTAATTTCGTGTGTTATTTCCGGACTTCCAACTTGACAAATAGAGGAAAGGAAAGGGCAACATTCCACCCTCAAAGGATCCCTTGCTTCTGCACAACCCTCCGGCTTTCCAGAGTAAAGGCTACGAAGGGCAATCACAAGAATAGGGGATGAGGGTAGCTGCACTGCCATCCATCAAGGGGGCGAAATTGTCAGGGAATTGGGGCCTGGCACAGAAAATGCATACACTCACAAGAAACAACGTTTAAGGTACTGAAATTTATATTACTCAGTGTCTCGAATAACATGTTCATATTTCATCAGTACATGTTTAGAAATCTAGGCCATGAATGTCCTTAAATACCGATATACACAGCCAATTTTGTGGTTCAAGTACCTGTGTATTTTCTCCATCTCTCTGTAGTACTATGTTTGCAGTGAGAAAAGTTAGTGATGGTGACCTAGCTTTCGAAGCAACATTAAACTTTAAATTTAAAAAAATTTAATGAGAATCGTATCTCATGAACACTCGAATTACCACCTGATTATAAACATCATAGTTTTAACGCACCAAGGATTTCTAGTTTGCATCTGTAGTCTATACGTTATAATAAAATAAATTAATAGATCAACCAGTTAAATATTTTAAATAATCCGCATTCATATTAAATACAGTTTCACGTAAAACATTATTTTGATACAAATCCTTAATAAAGGACTCAGGTAGAGGAAACCTTTAGTATAGAAATACAACGGCTTGGTTATGGTTATAAAATAACAATTTTATAGGAAACGATAATATTTAGAATACCAAATGTCCTTTGAAACACGTAGACTAAACTCTAATTTGTGTCTGGTAACGAAAACACGTGAACAAGTTTACCGAGTCGCTTTGCGCGATTCAACAGACACCCTCCGTAGAAATTAAAGCACGACTCTCACCAGTTGTTTACCGTTGTGGAATAATGTATCCAGTGATAAGTTGGCAAACATGCAGCGAGTGCTCTCTTCACCGGCGTGTTTACTCGCTTAAAATATACTTAAATATACACTTTAATTTGGAGAAGCTGTCGTGATGTAAATGTATGCGGAATATCTCTACAGAGGGGGAAAATAAACATCGCAAAGTGCATGCAACTTTTCTGTTAACTGCATTTCTATAGATAAAGCAAATATTCAAAAAAAATTGTAAACGAATTGTTTGGTTTCACAGTTTAAAACTAATGGACTTTCCGCCAGACTCCGAGTATTTATTTATCACGGTCTATTAATAATCATGAAAATGTATCTATAGAGTAAACACAAATAATTTAATTATGCACACTCACGTTAACACGAATATAATCATATATCTATACATTAGAATGTCATATTGATTACTATATAAATCATAGAGGCATTTCATAATTACTATAAAAACTTAATAACATGAAAACTTGCATGAAAAAAAATTTATATACAACTCCAGTAACAAGTTGTATCATTCGGGTTAGATTTTATTCATTAAGTACGATTGTAAAGAGTATCCTGTCTTCTAAAATTACTCGCAAGATCAATATTGCTTCTCTTGTCCCTAATTTCTTCCTAAAACCAAACTGATATCTTAACTCCCATTCTACTTGTCTTTCCAGACTCCTGCATACTATTATAGCTATTATTTTTCATGAATTAGATACTAAACTAATTGTACTGTGCTGTTTACAACTATCAGCTCCAGTCCTCTTCGGTGTAGGAATAATTATATTGTTCCTAAAATCTTCTGGTATTCTTTCTGTTTCGTAGATTTCGAAAACTGTCCTGAACTACCATGATATTGCTTCTTCGTCCGATGATCTTATCAACTCCGCTGGAAGGTTATCAATTCCTGGCGCTTTAAAATTGCTCAGATCTGTCAGCGCCGTCAACTTTTCATCATCAACCTCCTCTTCTTCTTCATTCCTGACTGATATCGGTTTCCACCACGATACATATCTTCTAGATATTCATTCCATCTTTCTGACCTTTCTTCTTTATCCAGAATTGAAATCCCAACCACTCTCCTGATGTTCTTGCTAATATGTAGCCTCTCTACGAATGTTTCTTTGATTTTACTATAAGCTGCGTCTTTTGGCCCTTTCACCATGAAATCTTCAACCGCTTTGAATTTGCCACTAAAAATTATATAGTTCGGTTAATAGTATCAACTGTCAGCGTTGTTCAGTGTTGTTCTGGAAAACAAACAGTTCTTCATTACCCCATGCGAGAATAACAAAACAAATATTTTTTATATTTATCGCACAGTGTACTTTCGGAAAAAGACGAGACTACGTTGCTAATTAAGGGTCACTTTAAAGGCGTAAAACCACCAACATCAAGGGTCATTTTCCAAAATTATTCTGTAATACTTTTTATTCATATGTTGCTTTATAAAAGAACACAACCCAATGATTTGATTTGCCGCAGTTCAGACACAAGACAGTAAGGTCTATAGCTTCCATTACTTCAAATTTGTTACACAAAGTATGGTAGGAATTGGAGTTTATGTTGAATATATGCTCTATGAAATTTCACATTTGTAAGAAAGGCTAGGTTATTTTACCTTCAATTTAATGTATTATTTGGTGTACATAGTCTACATGTCTATATGTACACTCTATATACTGTACTGATATTGGAATGTGACGACAACAGAAGTTTCGCCAATAATATTAGTGGCCCCAATGAACGGATTTGACTATGGATAATTTATTTTCTTTCTCATCCCCGGTCCCGCTGGAAGGAACCTAGGGTTTTAATCCTACCCAGAAGTATTGGTGAAAAATCGGGGAGCAAGCAACTCATTTCCTTAGCATCTATCTATATCTTAAACCTCTGAGTATATACAGCACTTGGTCTTGTCGATCCAAAATGCCTCCACTGAGAAGACTGAGCCGTAATTAGGATTTCATATCTGTAAACCCATGTTTCAACACTTATCATTACTCGTTTCAGTAGTTTTCCATCGTTGTTGCCTTGATTCAGCGAGCCGTCACTTAAAATCTGCTGCCTATTTACACCGTCAAGATCCGGCAAGCTTACATTGTTGTCTGCTAGTGTTCATCACGTTTTCTACATTGCCGAAATTTAATACACATACTTAGCAATAATTTCTTTAATATTAGACAAGGAAGAAGAGAACTGCAATAAAACTAAAGAAAATGTAAACGAAAAATATTAACCAATCATACATTTTTAAGTAACTGTAAGATAATGAAATTTCCTATTGAAAATATTTTAGAATATCTCAATGTCAGTTTTATGTTATTCTGTTTAAAATTGAATGCTACATTCAAAAGCGAGAGTCTTCATTTCAAGAAGCAATTAGTCCTAAGAAAAAATAATGTGATCAATGCGTTAAACAAGCAGAATACAATCAAATTTATTTTAAATATATTTATTTTACAAGAAACTAGAAAAAATTCTAACTTAAAAAAATCAAATTTCTGTGTTGGTATTTTCATAAAAGCTATGAGCCGATGAAGCTGCTGATATTGGGGATGAAGTTAAAGAGTGTACAATAGCTCTTGTGGAGTAGAGGAATAGTTCCATGTAGACGTCCGCATTTGTTGGAAATTTGTGATTTGAGGTGTTCCAGGCATTTGAATGGGAATTTCGGATTCGCATTTGTTTGGGTTTGTGTCACGACGTAGCATTTTAACAAATTTTTAATATGACCACTACAGGTCAGATCTTACGGCAAAGCGTTAAATTTTAGCCATATGTTGAAATTCAATGTAGCAGCTAATCAATTGAAAAATATATCATTTGGATGAGCACTGGCCTGTGAAACTACTGATTGAATTTTTTTCTCATTTCAATTAAATATTTCATTCGTACCGATGAAGCAATGAGGTTTCTGTGTTTTCCTGAAGTACCTTAATCGAACTGGCATCTTTTTATGTGATGTACCCGTTGATGATGAAATACGTAGGCGCTTTGTAGCAGTGCTTCGTTTCCTCCGAATTTTTCAGAAAAAAATTTCAGTGAAATTTTTCTCAATAACTATCAGATAATAGAATTGATATTGGGGATGAAGTTGAGGAATGGGTTTACATTGCAAAAGTTGACGGGAAAAGGAACCGTCACGTCAAATGCGAGATATCTCGACGTTCCGCAACGTTACCGGTCTGTGTGAACGGTAACATTTAACATACACTGTTGAATATTTTGACACGATGTTGTCTCTCCGTGACGGGACGTTGACATTACCTATAATGTAAATAGACCTTAACTTTATTCGCTGCTGTTTTTGTTCGAAATTAACCATTTTATAATACGTATCATATCCAAAAAAATCATGGAATGAACAAATTTGTATGCCAATATTAACAGCAACGTCTTTTATAATCATAGGCGTTCGGGGTTATCGTCATCTTCAGCGTCTTCTAGGCCTTCTCGGAAACGCTTATACCATGCGTAAACACTTGCTTTATTCATGATATACTGGCCGAAAGCAATATTTACCATTTCTTAAACATTGCTATACTTCATTCAATTATCATGTAATAATTTAATGCAAATTTCCTGAGTTATTTTTACACAAATAAATAATAGCCGATAGAACTGAAACACGGGTAACATGTTTGAACAGCTGACAATAGACTAACCATCCGTTATGTACGCATACTTTTCTGACGTGTTTACCAAAATGACAACGAAAATGGTGCAAAAATCGGACTATTACAACCTATAAAATTACAAAATCTGGTTAGTTTCGGAACACATCTCTTAAGCCAGACTTCGAATATTAACAAAATATCAAAATAAACAACAACTAATTTATGAAAAATAGTTTGTTGTTAACTTATTTGAAATATTTTTCATTGTTTCTGAATTAATATTACATAATAATCATTCGTAATGAAGCAGTTAAAGTTTAATTTGTCTCCACAGTTGTCAGTTTTTCACGTAAATTAGATAAAAAAAGTAACGGCCAGTATAACAGATAATATTAAAATATTGATAAATAAGTTGAACTAAAAACTAAGTACGCGTTTTGACAATACTTTTGGTATATATATACCAAAAGTATATATATATATTTCCTTTTTTTGTAAAGGTCGTATTGACTGCCTGGTCATTAGCGACCACAGTGACAATTATATACATATTATTTACAATTATGAATTTAAGATAATTTAAAATAAGATACTGGTATTGTCTATTTTGATGTTTGTTAACAATTAATTAATTTTATGTTTTCATTACAACATATATCTTTGTTTTTATTACTTACGTTGACAAAGACATCAATTTAGTGTAAAGTTTTAAATTCCTTTTCAAAATTTTAATATTGTCTGTTTACGGTTCGTTAATTCTTACCTAATTTCAAGTTAAATTCTTAGTCATGCATGATTCATTTACATAGATTAGCATAATAATATATTGGTAGTTGTAAGCTTCGGATGAAAATTGGTGTAAAAATTCTATGTGGATTGTTTTGAACGTTTATTAAACAACGTAGGTGTCTAAATGAAAAATTAGAGTTGCAAACGGAATACTTGCGTTCAGCTCAACTCGGAATTCCTAGTGCAGTGTAATGGCTGCAAGGCGGGAAGCGAAATGGAGTGGTTAAAGGGCTGTTGGTGGAAAGGCAAAGTGGTGTGGGGATTGGGGGTAGAAGGTGGTTTTCGTGAAACACGGCTCACTGTGGAAGAAACTGCATCTGCGAAACTCCAGAGTTAGAATTACTCGTGACTTTGTGAAGGGGACACTTTAAACGCAGTCAACCTTTCATCTACGTGCGACATCTTCACTTGGAACTAGAGGTTGTTAAAAACAAAACAACGTAATTTGTTCACTCAACATGCTGAAAGAAACGGGACTTCTTTTTCCGCGACCTTTACTTATGAAGTTACCACAAAAGTCTGAATTATATAATTGTAGAAAAAAACCGTGGTGGGTAACAACAAGTTAATAGGAATTTTAAGATTCGCTTTAACATTTTTTTGCACTGAGAATTGTTGTGTTTATTTTAGCTTTATTTTCAATATAATAATGTGACAAGAGTCTGATATGTACCACCACTTTTTCCGCTTTTCACATGGTCGTGCTACATGAGTTTGGATTCTAAATCAATCCAGTCTCAGATTTAAAATAAATATTAAATTTCTGATATCACCGAAGAGATCTCTTAGAAAACTATTATTAATTTTAATCATACCACTGAATCATGTAAATTTTCTCAAGTAATATAAGGTATAAAATGGTATACTTTATAATCTTTTACAGTTCATAAGACGTAAAATTTTACATGGTATGTTTTGATTGTCAATTACTGCAACATAATATTTTTGATACTACCAAATAACTGTAACATAAGGAAATTATAAAATAACTTTGAATCAACCTTTATACTATATAAATTCTAAGTCATCAAATTTCTTCTTCAATCTGGAAAATGTTGATTAAGAAATAATTATTGAATATTAAGTAAATGAAAGCAAAAATCACTTCAAAACGTTTATGTGATAAAATTTATGATACGGAAGATAGGTAGCCAAGCTACAGTTCGAAAATATAAGAGCACATGTCCGGCTTGTGTGACAACTGACTCCTTGATCCTTAGGGTAGTTGTAAAATCGTTCGCTTGTGGCCACTCTTATGCTGAGAATGTTCGTTTTCTATTGTCTACGACGTTAACGTAAACGTGTGTTCGCAGTTCCAATGATATGGCAAATAGCTTACTCGGTTTATAAAACCGCCATTTTTTCTGTGGTCAAATTCAGTGAACAGATTTATCTTTTCCGTTTTGTATTAAAAACCATGTTTCATTTATGCTTTCAAAACTCATTCCATATTGCTATTATAGGAGACAACTTTCTACAAATTTTTTTATAAAACATAAAACTGTCAAAATTCTGCATACCTATATAAATTACAACCCTAGATTTGATTACATCATATAAATATAGGGGTCACCTAACTCCACGCAATTTTTGTTTACACAAAGAAAAAATAGATGAATTCTAAACCTGTTTAAGATCTGGAGCCTTTTCAACCCGATCATCATTTAGACGCAGAAAGCCAAAGTAGGTCAACATCTGTAACAAATGAGGTCTAACAAACTAATTCATCGACTACTTAGAGACGAAACATTTTTTTCTATCCGAACTGTCAGGGTATCGGCCCAAAATATTTTCTTCAAGGAATGTAAAATTTATATGACTGATTATTTCTAATATTTTAATTAAATAAAATAACTAAAGGAATAAATTACTCCGCTTTTCAAATAATTAATAAATACTTGATTAATATCTTTACCTATTCTCAAATAGGTGCTTTAGCAATAATACACACACAAAATAATGAATTATATTGAATAAAATAAAAATATATAAAGTATTAGTTTGTTTAGAAAGTAAGTTCACTGAAAACAACAACAGGATTTTACAAATGGCGTGTTTATCTAAAAACACTGTCATTGTATTATACAGAACTTTCATAAAAATAATATTAAACCTAAACTTTGTAAAAATTCATTGAAAATTTATTTTTTATCGTAGGTTAGTATCAGATTAACACATTATTAAGGAAATCAGGTAATATTTACTCTATATTAAAGTTCACATTCGAAGCAGAAAATAAAAATAAATATAACTGATACGACCTGTTTTATTAATATTTTATTTACGTAATAATTTTATAACCTGATACTCAATTTGATGAATAATATTTAATTGGTGAGGTGACACGGTGGTATTAGTTTTAGTATTTATTTTTCCATTATTTTTATGACTATATATTTTAGTATTTACATTGGTTTTGTTTCTCCAATATAAATCTATCATTTATTTTAATTTGCCATTATATTTAGATTATATCTTTAAATTGTTTTCAATAGTTAATCTTATTTTTTTCGTTTCAGCCCAAATTTTATTTCAGTAATACCTTTGAACTTTATTATAAATTTACAATAAATGAATTGAATATAACGTTTTAATAATGACAATCTGACACACTTCAATTGTTAGAAGTAAATCAGGAATATATTTTTAACCAAATTAATTTTTAATAAAAATGGGTCTTAAAATTAACAAACAGCTAATACAATGAGAGCAAATACGCACCCAGTTCTGCATCCTATAATCGAAAAATTTCTGTAAAAGTACTTTTAAATCAAATTAATGTTTCATAATTTTTAATTTTTAATAATATAATTTAATCATTTATATAGATAAGTAAGACTTATCTCAGAAGCCTGTAACATCATACAATAAAATATATTTAACGACCCACTGACAGACAAATACATCAGTAAAAAAATTCTTCAAGAACAGAAAAACTGCTTTCAATCAGCTCAACCATATAGATGATGGAATTGAATTATAGGATCAGGATGGAAAATTTGCGACTAGGAAATATGTTCAGGACGACGGCTTTTTACGTGGTAACCAAACCATTAAACTACCAAGTCAGAATCGTTTCGTCAGGCTGGCTATGGATAGTAAAATTAAAAATAAATTTTTATCACTATCAATATTTTTGTTAGGGATTATTTAATATTTATAATATTATTATATGTCTTTTTTCCCTTCGAGAAATATTGTTTCATCAGGAGATGCATTACGCTTGATTATACGCCTTTATGTGCATAATATTTTACTTTTGTTAAATAATATATATGCATATTGTGCTTAATTTACAAATATTTTCAATTATTATTGGAGACTAGTCTTAAGAATTGTAGATGGCATACCTTGACTATTTATAGCCATCCTAAATAATTTTGTCTTGGATGTCCGCACTAAGTGTGCGGTCTAGCAAAGTGGCGGACTGACTGCCACTATTTCTCCTGCCGTAAATACGGTGGCTTGAAGAACCGCCGACAGCTTCCAACAATCGCAGAGAAGACACTTTGCAAACGAGCTTTAGATGTGCGTCGTCCGTTTAGAAGGATCTCCCTCCTTCTACCTCCCAGTGAGTTTATTGGTTTTGCCCGAATTGGATCCCTTTCCCTTTCCTTTTCAACCTTGTATGTGCCTTGCATTTCTCTGTCCCTGGATGTCCGCAAACATTTGCGCACACACACACGCACACAGACAGACATTTGCACCACTCGTACAAAGATTCACAATTTCTTCCTTCCATTCCCTTCCCTCTCCGTGTGTAATGAGTTCCAGTCCCTCCTGTGAGCAGTTGATTTTAGAGTTTCTCCCTCTCAGTTCTCCCCCTTCTCCAACTCTGAGCACACCTCCCTTTAGCCAAACTGAACACAGCCGAATCGATAAAGACGTAATGGGATTGTGCTGTGGTGTGAAATATCTTCTCCTCCTTCGTAGCAATTCCCCCTCCAAAGAGGCAGACCGCTTAACGAGAACTTCATGAAAGCCCGCCCTACCCCTTCCATCCCCAAGACCAGGTGTCGACAGATAAGGGTTCCCAAAACGACAGCCACTCCCTCTCGAAGAATTTGTCAACCTTAAATTACGATTACTACTGCGTCTGAGTGAATAAAACAAACTAACTCAACGGGGTGGATAAAGGAAAATATTTTCTCGTACTGAAATACGAGAGGAAATATTGAATTGCTGTGGAGTGAAATACACACTTTCCTACACGTCACTGTGGCTGAAGCCTCATACATCAGTCAGGATTTGAAACGTATACTCTGATTGCACAACTCGGAAGTAATATTCTCAAGTTTTCTGTCAGATAAATTATTTATTTACGGTCTTTACGGTCTTTACGGTTCATGTACTTTATGGTATACGTTATTAAAAATTATTTAAACTTCTAGTTTCAACTATTTTTGTCAAACTACAAAGACTAAAATTATTATTATCAAATAAATTGCCTCATACTTTCTTATCAGTCACAGAGAATGAAAATTTATGTTTTTGTAAACCATTTATTTAGTCAAAGAAAGAATAATATAATTGCTGACTAACCGAGGAAACATAAATTTTGCTTCCTCATGCATGTAGAGTATCATATTCTTCTAGTTTCGAATAAGAGAAGAATGTAAATGATCAGCATGGTTGAAGTTATCCAGTATATCACAAACAATACGGTTAAAATGTTTGTGAGTACATGAAGAGAATTGAAAATATGGAGAATGTGGAAGGTAGATGCAGGAAACCCTTAGGCTGTTCGGTACTATTCTCACGCCATTCTGAATGATGGACTATCTTATACTCAAACTCTACGACCCCAGGACATACACCACCCTAAAGCGAACAATAAGCCTCGATATGTAAGAACCTTGGAGCCTCATCATGCCTAAAACACACGTTTCTTTTTACAAAGGAATATTCTGTAGCAGGTATGGAAGAGTTTTCTGAATAATGGCAAACCGTTGAACATGCTAGGAGAACATATGATCCTACAATTTCCACCCATATAAAGTAAGGGGGTAAGAGTACGCTCTTAGTGGTTGATTTTATATATCTATAGAGGTAATAAATATATCAAAACAAAAGAATTATCACAATGCCATTTAATATTTAGTAATTAATCACGAAACGTTTGATAAGATTCCAATAAACAAACATGCCATTAAAAATAATTTAGGAAAAAATGTAATTTGCGCATAGTGGCATAAATGGCCCACTGTCTTCGTAAGCGGAGCATGACTCGTGCCACCAGTCCCAGCAAATACCATACTGGATCCAGTTGTCGTAAAACTGTTGTCCATGTCCTGGACAATCAACTTATTAATCATCATCAGTAGATATTTCAGAGGTACTTGCGGATCAAATTTTAAACCCTTTCTGACTTTCAGGTTATCTTTTTATTTATGCTTTCTCCTGTCTCCTTCCTTTATTTGACATCCTTTCAGTCTTTGACTTTTCTTTTACCTTTTCCATTTTTTCTTTTTCTTCTAATCCATTCTTAATCGCTGAAGAGATTATTTATTTAAAAAATTGAATTTTTTTTACTTTTTTTTCCCTTTTCCTTGAATTTAGGAAGCAGTAATATGAAATGAATTCCGACAGAAAGTTTCTTGCAATTTAAGTTTTCCACGTTTTCCAAGTTTTCCATGTTCTAAAACTATGACAGCTGGTACATCCCTTGTGTCGTTCAACGAATGAGCCAAAGATTCATTTCACGGTCTCTTAAAATGAGCCGGAATATAATTTGTTGGTCCTTATATCCATCTGAAATATGCTCTGTTAGATTTTGGAGATGAGCTGGAACCTTATTTTATGTTTGGTAAAACTAGAAGAGGTCAAATTGTTATAAAAATACCAAAGGAACATAATTTCATTATTTGTAAAGTGGAAATAAGCATTAACAAAAGAACCGTTCAATATAAACGATATAAAATGGCGATTCAAAAACAGATGTTGTTTGTGTGGAAAATATTAGGCCTATGCAGTGCTGCATACTCTTGACCTCCCTCGTAGTTCTTTTTTTTACAAAATCGTCACCTACACCGTGCAGACACAAAACCCGAACTGGCCTACAATTGTAGCTTTGAAATGATATGTGTAACAAAATTATAATTTATTGTTATGTGCCTCGAAATTCTTAGGTTCTAAACTGTAATTATTACATACAGAAGTAACAAAAGTATATTTAACTTCGTGAAATCCAAAACAAATAGCAGCAAATAGATATCATTATGGCGTGTTGTTTACGTTGACGCTCTAAAATAGTACCAAATAGTTTCCTTAATGTGCTGCCAACACTATGAAAATACACTGCGTACTCTTACCCTCCCTTGCAATAATGGCAACCAGTTAGGCGTGCCATATATTAGTCATAGGTTGAAAAAAATTTGCTGATTTATCTGTATGTTCTTCCATTAATAACGTATAACTGAACAACTATCAGACAACTATTAATCTGACTGAAATAAATTGAACCTTATATTGGTGCAGTATGAGTTATTGATATATATATATATATATATATATATATATATATATAGACACAGTGGAGAGATATTCTGTTTATAAGAATAATTTGGTGGACCAGTAGTACAGTAGCAAGTACAGAGAAAACAGTCCACAAACGACAGCCAACATCAATAAGATAAGAATTATCAGCATAAATTTGTAAGAGACATATAATTAATTTAGTGTTCACGAAAGCTCTTAGCTAAAATGTAATTGTAAGCGGAATTAATTGTTGAATAACCTTTATCTGAACTAATAAATTTCAATTGTAAATAAATCAAAGAATATTTCATAATAAATTAATAAACTCGCAATTTCACGTTATGTCCCACCGTAATGACGGTAAATATAATATAATTGAAATAAATTAAAATAGCAGACCTAACATTAATAGTTCTGGGGAACTCGCAATAAAAATATACCGGGAAAAATGTTAAAGCCAGTGTAATATACTTACAGACCATTTTTCTCCAATTATTAGTCCTAATGCTCCCGTTAAATGACTGACAAAGGTATATAAATTAAGACTTTATAAGATTTTTCTTACGTAAAATCCAATAGAAAAATCAACAATTAGTCAAATACTTATGTAAATAGAAACACGGGTGAGCTCTAAAAAATCTGAAATATTTCAACGGATTCCTGCTGTGATTAAATATGGAGCTTACATGCGCAAAATGCCTACCAAATTGTCAACACTATGAGAAGGTACTTAGAAGTATGTGGTGGAAAGTAAATAGATTGAATGAAAGTTTAATGGGTTCGAGTTTATAAAGTCAGTTGGAACTGAACCAATGAACGAATTGGATGTCAAAATGAATTTATAGCATAAAAGAAGAGATAGTAATGGTGAATAATTGTAATTAATTTTAGTATAGACGAAAATATTAAATTATTAATTGAAATGTATTAACAGTTTCAAAGTTTTATATATTCATCCATTTGAAAAGTAACTTTCATTTCATATAATATTGCCAATGTACTGAACCGGAAACAACTATTTTACTGACGTAATCGAATAAAGTATTTGAACTGACGAAAAACTGAGACTGTGTAAGGGTTTGATTATTTAAAAAGTATATGTCTTTTTCCTTTATTATGTTTTTGCTAAATGCTACACCACTTTCAAACCACAAGATGGACCGAGCGTTTTTTATTCAGTCATATGCTATAGCATCTCTAATTGGAAATTGCTCTGGGAAAAACTAAATATTTAAGATGAAAAAGCGTTCCATTAGAATACTTTCTGGTGTCAAGTTACGAACCTTTCTTTAAAAGTTAGAAAATACTTACTTTACCTAGCGTATACATTCACGAAATATGAAAAAGTCTTTAAAGTGGAACATAAATTTTTCGCAAACGAATTGCGAATTTCACGAATACGCGACTAGAAATCGGTCAGCTCTAAGGTCGGACAAGCTTTGCACTGCAAATTATTCATCATACCGGAGTAATTTTATACAACTTTCCTCCATAATTTAATAACAATAATAACTAACAAAAGTTTTCTATTAAATGGCGCGTCATACACTGCACAAGAGTTTCTTAATCGCTCATTTAATTAATTGGAATTAATGCCCCTACAAAAGTTTTGAAAGTGTTGCTTTGTAAAATTACCTATTATATATATTTAAAACTTTATGTTTAATTTTTATGCTCTTTTGTTTGTTTGTTTCGTGTATTGCCTGGAAGTAGTGTGAAATGTGAGATTCCTCGTCGTGCAGCTCCAAGAAGTGAAAAAACCATTTCTTACGCGTCTGTGTTTCTTAGAATGCGTTTGTGCACCCTAGTGTGTGTATAGTTTTACCAATCTTTGAGACAATATCCTGTATATTTTAGTAATTTATTTAAAGATTATTTGTAGTTAATTATGTTACTTTATTTTTGTTCTTATAATTATTTGTTACTTGATATAATGTATGACGTATCCTGGTTTCTCAACCCAGGATTAATGGGAACAACAGTGAATATAAAACTCAAGGGTTAAATTATACTTTACCCAGCAAATCAATTGTGTGTATTATTCTACAATAAGGTATCTTAAAGGGGTACATTTTTCAAAATTTCAACAAGAGAATTTAAAATAATTTCATCAAACATATTTGCCTGTTGAGAGTTTAGATTTTTATGAAGAAATTATGTTGTGTGGTAATATTTAACCTTTTTATGTATTTTTGGCAGAGTTATTATTTAAGTGAGATCTACATACGGCTGTAATGTTAAGAGACGTTTAATTGATGTTTTTTAAATAATTTTATTTGTTTTTTCAAAGTTTCATTTATATTTTCATCTTTCCATTTGATTTCAATTTTTTTCTTACTCAAACAAAGAAATGATACTTATACATGAGTCGAGCTGTAAATTTCTAGTATATGCATAGTACGAGATTAATTAAATAAAAAACTAAACGGGTTCTGTACGTCCAATCGATTATGTTGAGTGGTTTGACCAGTTTTGATTGCTATTTTACCGAGGCACATTCGCCGGAGTGATGTTGGAACTTACCCCTCTGAGGGACGGGGTCCGACTGCGCCCCGACGCTGGATGGAAGCATGAGGGTGGCGCTTTGTTTGTAAAGTCCCGCCAGCTCGGCTCTGCAGCTTAGGGCGAGCCTTCCACCATCATGTTGGAAATGTGACGGAAGCAGCCTCGTGCTCAGTGACAAAACCGTGGTCTGCAGATAGTCTTGCTCTCGGACTAGCTTGCCAGAACCCGTCACCTGCAACACACAAACACTTACATAACCAGGCTGATCTTATTTAGAATAAAAAGGAAATTCCACAGCAAATATCAAGCAGTAGAACCAATTAATACTACAAACACCTATAAAGACCATATGCAGTCATTTGGACTGTACATCCTTTCTGGGGACAAAATTTATTGTTTTACATGAAAATATGAAAGTAAAGTAAAAGACTTAGATAAGTATAAAACTTAATTCTTCACTAAATAAGATCCTCACTCGCACAAAGGACACATTTCTTTGACAGTTTGCATACAGTCGCCAAACACGAACCTCTCGCATGCACTGTACCTTCCTGACGTTTTGTTATTTTTGAAGATGGAAACATGACATGTCAACGTTTGGTAGGTGTGCCTGCTTGAATCAGTGCTTATTAAATTTTTGGCTTCAAATATTGCTCTAATTTTCCGGCAAAGGCAAGAAGGAATATATGATGGCTGCTTATCTCTTAGTGCGGTTTCCTTTAATAGAACCAAGTCCAAAATATTCTACTAAACTATTCCGGCCATCTTCGAGATCCTGCTTTATTGCGTACTTTATTACTAGTGAGTCGACAACATCAACTCCAAACTTGTGTTGGCTGTAAAATCTGACCGTCTCGGGATGTTTAATTTCACTATTTTCAGTTTACACTGTTGAACACTTGGGCATTTATAACCATTTTTCCTTGTATGTGGTGAATATGATGTTATCGTGCTTCAGAACTAATATGTTAAATAATTCATCTTTTGTCATTATACTATATCGGAAATCTATCTTGGAATTCTGTTTTCAGCTCCGAAAATGAAGACTATCTTCTCTTCCCGATTCTTGGACAACTTCACTTGACATGGTGTATTTGTAATGAGTGAGGCGACTTAACACCTTTTCCTCTATATTATGCATAACAATGTTTTACTTCCGTAAACGTTAACAACTGCTTATATTCGACCTATTGTATCAGGAAGGTGTGACGAAGTAACGGTGATTCATCGTATCGCAGCATTGTCACACATCTTAATGGATTAAAATTTACAGGGCAATTATAAAGTCCGTGAAACATCTTTAAAAATCTTTATACGTAAATAGCTGAACATAATGCAGCAAATGCTACTGTATGTGAAAGAAAACTCTCAAAGTGACTTTCTGAAAGCGGTGCTGACAGGTTACTTCGGTAAACCACCGGTACAGAGCGTCACTGGCCGTAGTTGCTGAAATTATGAAATTGTATTTCCAGCTATACATGAAACATTAAAAACATTGGTCATATTTGACGATAACACAACTATCATATTATTAATATAATCCTAAAAATATCACGGTAGTCGTGAAGGCCACTGGCCAGCACAACACGTCCTATCTATGTGCTAACGTCCAAAATTTTAAAAATATTTTTAAGAAACTCCATATCGATAAAAATTGAAGTATATTCTGTCAGAATGAAACTGATCACAATTGCAGATTTTTCGGCAACTGGGGATGGTGTTTAACCAAGAAACTTGTCTGCTTAAAGTCCGGAAACAACTTTTAGAGTTTGTATCATTTGATACCTAATTTTGTTTTTCAATTGTCCCATACAAATTCATTGAAACTTTATAACTACCATGAATTTAGTAAAAATGGTACATCAATGTTCTGGTGCCGACATATCAGTGCGGGATTCATAAACCATTGACATTTTATTTATACCTATTCCATGTATTTAATTATATAATAATAAAATATTTAAGTATCGTTGTGGCACCATTCCTAGGTAGAATTTAATTTCTACTGCATTTAAAGATACATATACTAATGATTATTATAATGAAAACGAAATGCAAGTTTAGATTTTGCGTGCCGAACGGGAGATTAGTTATAAAAAATTTCTAACCTCAAGTAAACATGCTAGGCGATTCGTTAAATTTCACATGATACTACGAACACACGACCAATAAATCTGGCATGACTAGAATTATACGTCGTATACGCCTAGAAGAAAGTTCTGTCTGTAGAAGTGTGAAGAACTGATCATACAATTTACACTGCAATGATTGGTAGAAATTATAAATAGTACGTGAAAATCTGAAGTTATTTCGGTTTAGTGGGGAAGACAGAGGAGAAGCAAGAGTGGCATTAGGTTGAACACGAAAACATAGGGAGTGTGGAGTCGTTAGAGGAGAGAGTTCTCCGGGAACAGAAGAGGCCGCCCGCAGCTTCCGCTGAGGTGACGAAAGGGGCTCTTGGCTACATGGCTGCAGGCATGACGCCGTCAGAACTTAACTGGTGCATGAGAGATATCTGAAAGTCGACTCATACACTTATTTTAAAATTTCTAATAATTCAACAAATATACACGTCAATATTACATTGGACAGAAATGAAAGTTCAGGTTTATATTATTAAAATCAGATACATTAAACATATTATCGCTGTAATTAACAATTTCCTACGAATGTATTATTTAATTATTTTAAAAGTCATACAACAGCATTTCAAAACATTATTATTATTAATAAAGGATTGTAATACATTTAAAGAACGCGAGTAAAGTCTGAAGGTCTACAACGTATGTTTTGTGGTACCCTCGTGACGGACAGTGCTTACGCTCTCTTTCGGAAAACGGACCTTTCTTCTAATTAGTAGAAGAAGGCTTTTACGGTAAAGACGGTAAAGAAAGACTTACTTCCGTCAAGTTGGAAGCTAGGGGTAGCTAATTAGAAACAGCTACTGCGCGTAACCATTGCAAAACAAGTGCGATGGCTCTTCTTTATATCCTTAAATAATTTTTTTTAATGTCTGCAGTAGTGCAAATGCCAACCTATGGTTGCCATTTGTAATGGCAGTCGATTGATTATTGGAAATAGAAGTAAAATCTTAGGTCAAATCATATGACGTTTAGAAAAGTTTAAATGCTGAGAAATCATTAAATTTCGGGCCACTGGCGAAAGCCGTAGGCTTCAGCAGATGTAGATTTTTTTAGTAGAAGCTTCCACCACTTTGGCCCACGGCGTCCTCCATGCAGCTAGATCATCAGATACAGTCATCGAGAATCAACTTACCTGCCGCCTCCAAATCATCAACCCGAAGCAAACCGCAGTTACCGGAAAATGCAGCTTGCAGTCTTATACGGTGTCGTTGATATTGAATTTAATGAGCTCACATTGCCAGACCTGTTTGCCATATAAAACTTTGCTTCATTTAGTTCTCCCACAGGAAATCTGTTATTAAAGAGTATCAATATAAAATCATTAATGCCCGCGACTTAATTTATAAACTAATTTGTTCAATCCTATTATTTAGTCTTTATTTTTATTAAATTCAAATTCATTAATTACATCTGTATCTTTTCTCCTTCAAACCCTTCATAAATTGATCCCTTATGACTAATTAACTAAAAATTATTATTATTACAGTTGTCACCCGACTCTGAAGAGATAATAAATAAACTTCAATTGTACTATCTATTTTACAGGATGATTATTATTTAAATTCTACATTTTTTGACTTTAAATTAAGTGAAAAATCTTAAAATCGACCGCATAACCAATTAACGTCTAAGAATAAGAGTTTTGTTACTTCATCGATGGAATTAAATTGAATAAACAGTAATGAGGTACTAATAAAATATTTCCAGTCCAAATGATCTTTCACAATTAAAAGGCGGATCTGAATCATGGCTGATAATTTGTACAACGTATATGAAATAATTTAATTATGAAATTTGTTAAAATATACGTTTTTATAGAAATATAGAAAGAAAAACATCCATGAAAATAGAACAAGATTTTAAACTTATTATAAAAGATAATAAATAATAAATGACGATTTGACAACCTACAGAAACCGTCACAACCACCATTACATAAAACAACTGTTGTCCTCCGTTGATACCGTTCACAAAAGTAAATATTGCCAGTCAATGTTTCTTTGCTTTATTTGATTTACCACACATGTAGCCTGATCTAACAGAGTTTCTATGTGATTAATAACGCTCTACAGTTTTCAAGATAATTCATTTTCTGGATGTTTACGAGTTGCAATAACTAAACTTTATCCTTTTTAAAATAAATGTCTACATTTATTTTAAATTCATTTGTCATTATTATTTATATTTTCCTTCAAGTTATAATTTCCCCTATGATTAAATATAATAACTTATTACAATTGGCATCCACCAGCGTGGGGGAAATAGTATATTAAATACGTAAATAATAGTAAATAAATTAACCGTTTTTATTACAAAGTGAAGGTGGCTGATGTTACGACCTTTTTTTTGTTACGTAATCAACGGAAATTAGACTGAGCGATTATGCTGCTTCCTTCTGGAAGTAAATCGTAGTGATTTATTTTAACTCTGTTTTCCAATTATAATTATATGGTTGCAATTTATTTTGCCGTATTGACCCATTTCTCGAATGCTTTATTGTATGGACAATAATGGGATTACATAGAAAATTAAAAATTATATTTTTTCATATCTATTACCTTTATTGTACAATAAAAATTTGAGTAAATTAACATTCTCACAATTCAAGTAATTTCAATAGTACAGAATCTAGAAATTTAAATTTGCAATTATGTATTCATTTTTCACGGGTTTTCTACGTAATGCAAACTTATGTGTGTTCATACTGGCACCGTATATTTTATTAAGGATTACATCTGGGGCTGATAGATTCGAGAAAAATATTAACAAAATTAGTTCGTAGGAGGATGAAAATTCAAATACAATGCGAGTTAGGAGATGATCAGTTTGGTTTTAGGACGAATGTAGGGACAAGAGAAACAATATTGACTTTACGCCTAACTTTAGAAGACAGGATAAGAAAAAACCGGCCTACGTTTGTAGATATAGAAAAAGCGTTTGATAATGTGAACTGGAACGCACTATATAGGAATAAAATAACTAGAAATAATGCTTATACATAAACTCTACAGAAGTCAGTCATCTGTAAATAGAATTGAAAATCAAGTAAAGAAAGCAAAAATCAAGAAAAGAGTAAGAAAAGGATGCAGTCTGACGCCCATGCTGTTAAACTTGTATATAGAACAGACGATGAAGAAAGTTAAAACGGACTGTGGAAAAGGAATCATACTGCAATGAGAAGCAATAAAAACATTATGCTTTGCCAATTATATTGTAGTATTATGGGATTCAGAAGATGACTTCGAAAACATTAGAAAGAGCATGAAAGAGATCCTGGAGAAATAGTTCAATATGAGGTTTTACAGAGGGAAGACGAAGGTAAAGGAGTGTAGTATGGGAAACACTGGAATAACTAAGGCTGCTCGATTGTGAAGGGATATTTTGAAGGAAGTTAAGGAAATATTCTACTTGGGAAGCGTAATAACTAGGTACAGTAGACATAATTAATAGGATAGCGCAGGCAAGGAAGTCTTTCACGTAAAAGAGGAATTTACTTACGGGTAATAAAGTGTGAAGATTAGGAAATTATTGTTAAAAATATTCGTATGGAGCGTGGCGTTATATGAATGCGAAACGAGAACAGTTAGAGTTTGCGGGAAGGAAAAGAATAGAAGCATTTTAACTGTGGTGCTATAATAGAATCGTTAAAATCTGATGGGTAGATATAATCACGAACGAGGAAGCTATAAACAGAATAGAACTTTGATCAAGAGAAGAGATAGTTTAATAGGCCACGGTTTGAGACATGAGGATCTTGTAAAATTAGCATTAGATGGATGTGTGTGGGGTAAGAACAGAAGAGGGAGGCCATAGAGGTAATTCAGTAATCTAAGTAGTATTTATGTGGAAATGAAAAGGATTGCACCAGATAGGTAAGCATAGAGAGTTACATCAGACCAGTCTTAGGACTGAATACCACAAAAATAGCTCTTTAATTATCTACTCTATTTTAAATTAGTATTTTCACATCTAATACACACTGCAAAATCTTGCGTATATGCATATTATCGTCTTCTTTTCCCTTATCGCCTTCTATTATTCCTTTTGATAGAAAAACACTTTGACTTCATCTGAATTATGATCTCGTTTAAGGTCTCACTGTCTGCCTTTAACGAGAGTTCTGACACAATTCAAAGAGAAATATTTCGATCTGTTCAAACAGTAGTGTATCTTCCGTACCATATGTCATGGCATTGGGCCAACGTCAGCAGTTCTTAGTTCCTTGTGTGCTTGTAAGGAATATCTATCTCTTCTTCAAGACGTTTATCTAGCAGTTATCTAGACAGCTCCAACTCTATACTCGGTTCCGCGGCAGTTAATCAAAATACCCGCTGACGAAGCGGTATATAACAGCTTTAGCAGTTAAGCCTCTTAAAGGCATAATTCAGCCAAAGTAAGGCGATACTCCACGAAACAGGGTGACGGCGGGTGTGCTATATTTTAATCCTCAATGAACGCTGGAAATGGATGGGCGTCTAAGCGGGATAAAATAATATTTCAGCGACAAAGGGTAATTAATAAATCTTATACTGAGGCTTCCTAGTTCTTTTCTATACTCCTACCCAAGACGTTTCTCAAGTTACTAATCAGATAATTGTTAAATTTAACATTTGTCGTAAATAATTAATTGTAAATATTTATATTTGCTTAACATTTAAAGTACAGTAAATTGTTTTAATAGTTAAAATGAAACTCAAATAAAGTAAACGGTCAAGGGAAGAGGAATTTTAAATTAAGTCCTGGTTATAAATTAATAAATTGATATTTACAATTAAATTTACACGATTTGAAATTGAATAGAAATATAATTGTTTAATACAAAGCTTATAAGTAAAAAACTATATTTTCAGAGATAAAATGGAGTCTTTAAAATCCTGTGTAATGGACATAAAAGCCTGCAATATTTAGTGATTATAGCAACTGTGAAGTGGGTGACCATTGAATCAGAATAAAATAACGATAGCTCATTTGATTCACTCCCCTCCAGTGATCCGAGAGCAACAAGCTGTTTGAATCACTCACTCATGAATCAGATCACGCACCTCTACTTCTAACATGTACTTAATTTTCTCTCTCATCAATCTCCTTACCAAAAGAGACAGTTTACAGTCTACAGTTTTGTAGACAGAACTATGTTACTTTCTCACTGCAAGTTACATAAGCGCGACGTTAAAATTGTGCATAATTTCTTTATTTCTTTGGGTAACCTTTAGAGGTTATCAATAAGCTCATAAATATTATTGTGATCAAAATTCTATACCCTAGTCGTTCATTACCCAAACATATAAAATGAATTTTAAAAAGATAATTATTCCTTCCACTTAAAATTTTTGCCAAATTCGCAAATAATCGCAAAGTTTTTCGATCGTTTAGTAAAATAAAATGTTATAAAATGTATTTTTAATTAAATTTGAGGTCTTTGGATTACTTTTGTGTCAAAGTTCAAAATTTAAAACTCAGATGTGTATTTAATACTTTATACATAATATAAAGAATAATATTATTTATAATAAACTTAATATTTATAATATCCATACCTAAAGTTTCTTAAGCAATTTTCCACTGAAACAGTAATACGTAAATAGGTTAAATTAGCTATCCAAATCTGCAAATTTTTAAAGTACACTCCAGAGAATCAAGAACGTGCTACTTTACAAGTTTGTAAATATACTAAACAAAGAAGATATGGTGACACTATTTCGTACAATTCGTATATGAGAGATATAAACACAAGTAAGTGTATACTGTAAGTAAATACTGTACATTTGAACCTATGTTACCCTAATTCCTTAACCTAGCCCACTGAGTATTGTAATAAGAACCGAATACAGAGTAGCCCCAGTATCAAATGAATTCAATGACGGTGTAACAATTAGGGTTATTATCTCCAGGTGTCATCTTGAATGACTATATTTAATTACGTAAGCGTTGTTACGTATTCCCCCAAGACAGGCCTATGCCACGTTCCAATGACCGCATTCAGGCCGAATTAATGAAAGAAAGTTTTTGTCAGTTTCTCTTGTTACTTACGCTGGCGAACATTCCTCTTAATCACATGAATTACGATACTCTCCGAGAACAGCGAATCTTCCAACAACAAAAATACCCTCCAAAAGTGTTTATCAATAATATAGAACCGGATAATGTGCACTTTCAGGGATAAATAAGTTTCCTAGATATGCATTATTCTTGTTACAACTCGCAGATTTAGGAGTTCGATTAAGATTGGATATTATGTGTAAACTGATCAAAGATTTATTTCAATTCAGGAAGCCAAGAAATGCTATTAACAAAGATCAGACAAACAGACAATTTAAATTTATCACTTTAAACGTAATATCCATGTTTCGATCAAAGTCTAAATGTCGGCCCTGTAAATGTTCATCGCTGGCCTCGGTAGATAAGTTTTCTCTCACAGTTCAGAGTCAGCTCGTCACAGATCTCGTACAATGACGCTACGATTAAATATGTGCAAGCCATATGTATATCCGTCATGAATAAATCATTTAAAGTTTAAATAAGGCCAGAAACAGGAAAAATATTAGACAAACATAAAATATAATTTAAAATCAACTACATTTTTCGGTCCTTACCTAGAGCCTCTTCAGATTGAACTAAATAACTGTGCACAAAAATTATAACATTCGAAAGATATTAAAGTAGAGACAAAAGACAATCTTAAAAAGCAAAGATAATAATTATACATTTGATACATTATATTTAATGAATTAAGACATTATATATGAGCAAATCCATGTCTGTTTTTACATTCAGAGTATTAATGATGTGTTTAATGTGAATCATTTCTGAAACTAATCTGGATTTGTAATTACTGTCTTTGTCTAAAATTTGTAATGTTCTTTATAAATTAAATGTAATGACTGTCTTTGTGTATACATAGGCCAAACAAACGAGTCATCAGCACCAGAATCAAGCTTTGACAGGACAAATTATGTTATTTCTAAACATATTTTAGAATCTATTCACACTATTGACTGGTACAATTTCGCGGAGTTTTAGATACGTTTTATACTAAGAGTAGAAAGAAGCTGGAAAGATATGGGAAAAGTAAGTTTGTTTAAAAGTAAACTACGTTAAAAATAAGAATAATTTTTGTGAGAAACCACTTTCTTTGTCAGCCGAACAATTTCAGAACCACCCTATCTCTATCAACCTTTTATCAAATTTCTAAGGAAAATTGAATTTTGTAGCGAATATCCGTTTTTAAATTAAAAAATATATTGCTTTTTATAAAATATACAATAATTAAATGAGTACAAGATGGTCATAATAATTAATTCCATGAATGCATTTATATTATATCAGATTATTGTTTACATATCTAGTCAATGGGATTAAAAGTTTATTTAAGTACCAGTTTCTCAATAATCGAAATAGGAACTGGCTTTTTTAAAAATTTTATGTAATTAATTTTTGTTTAACCCGCTGTCCAAACCATCTGTTTCAATAATGAACCATTTTCTTTACTTGGTTTCTGATTTTGAGAACGTCCGGAAGTTTTCTTCCCCTCAAAGTATACTTATCTCCATGATTGGATTAATTTATATTCATTTAATATTAAAATTTAAGACAATTTTTTTCAGAAGATTGATGAGTGATATTCTGAATATTTGATCAAAATTACCGTCATCAACATAAAATTGATACTAATAATTTGAATAATATATGGTATATTATTATTATAATTAAAACAGTCAAATACAAAAATATTATTATTCGAAATCTATCGGTCACATAAATTTTTTACTCTTCGTGTTAATTTTAACAGTGTAATTCTTTCCCTGTCTCTTAGAAATCAGTGTTGCATTTCATTCGTATATAAGTTGCACGGAAGCCAGACCATGCATTAAAAATTTTATACTTAATTATTTTTAAGCATCTTCTTATTGTAATGGTTCCGACCATTATAAATTACGATTGCAATGCCCGTTCTAATGCATTGTATTTGGATTTATAAAATATTATTCTTTCTATTTTTGGATTAACTAATAAAAATTATTATTGTTTAATTAATATATATTTTGTGAATTATTCATGTATTTTTTTCTTTTTTTGTGCCGCATCAACGGCGTAGATTGTAAATATTGGCAAGCATATTTCCGAGACAGTACTCAAGGAATTTATAAGTCGACAATTAGATGTACTTTGAAATAAAAAGATAAGAAAAAACAGATACAGCATTGTTGGCGGAGAGAAGGAGCGGGCAGCTGCGAGCGCCGAACTTCCGAGGAGCGGACGAGCGAAAGCTTTATTTCTTTAAAGTTGTCTACTAATTTGGAAGTGTTGCGGAATTGTTTTTGTGGTGGACGGCCATTAAGGGTTTTATTTCGCTGCTGATATCCTGGTTGCGGCTGCCGCTGACCGCGCCTGCCGAAGCAAGCCATCGCCTGTTTCATGTTGGTGCGCGCCGTCAGAGGAGAAGACGAACCACATGTAAGGCGGCTTAATTACTTCTGTATTGGCAATTACAGAACAGTAAGAGGATAGATGCTGTTCCAGGGCATCTGGCAATAAAAGATGGAAAATATGAAGATAGGTTAGTTGGCTTGCCAGATATGGATAAGTTAAGGAAGTTTGTTGATAAAGTTTGTGCAAGTGGAAATGCAGGCAAAGCTACATCTAAAGCATGATTAAAATTCCAATCCTAAAAAATCCAAAAATAATATTGCTGGATTTATTGGAAAGTCAATTGAACAATTAACTCACCACAAAATGGTTTACAAACCACATTACTAAAATAAAATCTGATTTAAAATGTAATATTAAATTAAGTTTACTCTGAATTGAGAAACTTTGTTTGCTGTACACAAAGAAATTTTGTATGCTATTAATATTTGTAGTTCAGATGTTTTGTGAAAAGGAAATAAAATATGTTTTATATTTGTATTCAATATTTCTTACATGTACTCCATTTGTACCTCCTATTGTGACAACCCCATACCTAAAGTTCTGTTGCAAGGCAGAGAAGGTGAAAAATTAAAATATATATAAATGAATCGTCGAAATGTATGTACGCTCATAACTTCTGGAGGACTGCACAAAATTGGATAATTCTTTTTTTGTGTTAGGATATGTCAGGACAAGTTTTGTATAAAAACAGTTTTTTAAAAATCTTACTAAATAAGTTTTAAAAATTTAATATGAAATTTTTTTGTGCGTTTGAATCTCCAAAAAGTGAATGCGGGTTACTAATACGCGTGATCTCTTTTTGCTCCGAAACGGCTCAACAGATTTCAATGAAAATTTCAAGATTGAAACAGTAATTTTAACTTAAATCTTCGAGTCTGTCTCATTTCGATATCTTGCAGAGTTCAGAAGATATTAATGTAAATATTTGTGAATCCATTGAATTGCCACGCGAAAGGTGGCGTGAAAACCAACAGCCAGTTAAAAGTCCGATTGGGCGTTCCTATACCATCATTCCAGTTACTGTGTTATTATGAGCGTAATTTTTGCAGCATGAAAGAAAGAGGAAGGGCGAGCATTCTAACTCCGTTTATTGTTGAATCCTGGGACCTGTTAAAAACTAACTGCAGTTAGGTACGAGTTCTTACAGTATTTATAGATTGGCATTAATTCATATTCAAATACCATTTCCTTCGCAACAGCATACGTGTTGATAAAGGAAAACTAATTGTAATACTGGGTGACTGGTTACGAGAATCTGGTGACTAGTTACGTAATTGGGTGACTGGTTCCAATAACGGGTGACTGATTACGAGAACTTGGTGACAGGTTACGAGATTCGGGTGACTGGTTACGAGAATTGAGTGACTGGTTATGAGAACTTGATGGCTGGTTACGTGTATCGGGTGATGATTACGTGATTTGGTTGAGTGGTTACGAGAACTGGGTGACCGGTTATGATAACTGGGTGACTGGTTACGACAAATGGGTGACTGGTTACGAGAATAGGGTGGCTGGTTACGAGAACAGGCAAATAGTACAGCTTATTTGGACGAAATTTTATATGCAGTCAATATCGAAAGGCCGTTCGCTAATTTGAAGCTTAATTGCTATCGTTTGTGGTTGTTCTCCGTGGAATTCGGTACCGTACAACAAACTGTGCTCAGCGTTCTCGTGCGTTTTGTGTAATAAAATATTTTTGCAGAATATAAAAATATTTTAAATTATTCGTTTTCCATAAATTTATTATTGTTTCCCAATGTCGATTCAATGGATGACCGCATCCAACATTACCGAAAATTAATTACGCCTATCGTTCTCAACAAGCACTCTTTTTACCCAATTTTGTTTCGTAATATAAAAGTTACGTCATTTTTAATAAAAAGTAATATTCTGTCGTTTTGGCATATTTTGATGCTTTTTTCAGGTTTTTTTCCTATAGAGGAAATATTTACAGTAAATTAAAAACAAGAAATGTAAACTTTATACAGCAAATAAATCAAACATAGCACCACAGTATCATAACAAAACATGTTATTAGAATGAAGATAATCAATAGCAAACGAGATCCGAGACAACACGGTTTTAATATGTTTCGTTTCCGTTGGATTCCTTTTGTACAGGTTTTGTTTGAAATCAAAAATTTCAAACTTTCCCAGCCAAATCATTCTTGTCCTTCAGGCTATGAGTGGTGACTGCATTATAGGTAGTTGTTTTGTATAAATTTTTAATTTATGTTTAACTTTACCTTTCTTTGTATTCATTTAATGTAAATGTTATGTCTTTAGGCAGAAACCCTGAAGAAGGCATGGAGATATACCGAAATGTTATTATTATTTAAAGTTAAAGAATAAATTCTGTAAAAGGTCATAAATCATTTTATTATATATAACAGACATTATATTTAAAACTTCTTCGTAAGTATTTTTCTTATAATATTTCCATGTATTGAACTTAATGGTCCTTTCTCAATTCATTTATGAAGTTTATTTAGGGTAAAAAGTAATTTCCACAGAAAATATTGATTATGAAAGGGAGCCACTAAATTAACGTAGAGTAATCAAGATAACTGGAATCATCATACAAATTTATTCAATTTTAAAATAATATCTAAAATTTTTTAGTGCCTTCTTATTGCGTTGATTACTATTGTAAACTGTCCGAATTATTTTCTTCAGATTCCCTTTCGGCTGATCGGTTTTTGTGTGTAGCAGTACATTGATAGTACCTTCTAGATTCAATCACTGCTCTAAAAAGTTATTACTAAACATTTAGGCTGATCAATTTTGTTTTATTTTAAGGGACATATGTTGGTAGGAAAACAAAATGCTTCCAGTCAATAATAGAAACATAAATAAATTTATAAAATAAGAAAATATGCTGCGGTAAAGGATTAAAACTGAGGCTCACTGTACAAGCTTTTATGAGAACTTGCAAGAAACTCTTGGGTTCATGAGGCCTAAAGGGCACACGTTTTCCACCACTGTGTATACTGTAATTAACAACCATCGGCTATATATAAATTACTCATTCAATTTAATTTAATTACTTGCTAATTTATATGATTATTTTAATGTTTACATTTTCCTATAAGTATTCGGTATTATTGGCGGCCACTAAAACATCCAGTAATAACGACATTTAATACATTGTCGACGATATTTTGTGATACTTGGCGGGTGTCACGATAAATGTTTTGGAATAATTTGTACCCAACATGGTGATTGTATAAAATTTCTTATACGTGACCAGAAATAGAATTTATAATCGAATATTTTTCATACAAGACAAGATGAATGGCAAATGAATGCCATTCATGGCAACATGAATGAACAATAAGGTGTTTTTCGTAAACAGGGGATATTTCAAACTCGAATACTAATTTTATAAAATTACGCGGGGATAACGCCTAAAGTATGTTTTAAAAATTTCAAAATTTAATAGCTTTGTCGTCAATTACATAAGTTTGCATTGTCGTGAGCCTTTGAGTAAGTGCGCATTTGAATTATGTGAATTTGCTTATTGCGAAGTCTGACGAAATATTTTCCTGTAATAATTTCAAATAATTATCGACATTACACACTATTTTTTTAGTGAAGAGTTGTCTGATTTAGTTATTATTTTCATTTACTTTTCGCAGTGAGAGTACTTCAAACACTGTTCAAAATATGTGATTGCTTTTGGCTCAAATATGAAACTTTAATAAAAAGATTTGGTGTTAAATCAATATTATTACCACATATATCAGAATAATTTTGCAAAGTCTTCTCAAACCAACTTTAAGGGTGGAAATAAGTTTATATATATTCGTAAATGCTGAAGAGGTTTAAAACAATTTAGTGCATACATCTGTGTTTTTTGTACGAAATAAGCTTATTCAAAATAGCTTGAAGTTCATTTAGTTCAGTTAATATGAAAGTGACGTGTTAGTGTCCAAATTTAATAACAGGCTTTAAAATAATATATGTTGCCCATGTGAGAATTTCTACATTGTTAATCAATTACAATTTAAATTGGCTGTGATTGATGATCAGTCATCTCATTTTGATTAAAATTTTAGAAAACTTTAAAATAGTATATTTTTACCGGTTTTGTTAACCAAAATTAAAGTGTATTATAACAGAGTTAATAGCAGAAATCAAGATAAACCTATTTCTAGAGAACATCTTCTAATGTTTCTAATAAACTGAAAACGTTAAGAAATCTCCGTGTTAAAATACTTATCTACAATCTAAAATTTATAAAAATTTAAATCTTTGCAATATATAATTAGGGAAAGATCTATTTAATACATTATTCACCCCCATTATATATTAGAAATATTCACGCCTCCCTTATTGTACCGGGAATTTTATTCACTTCCAGAAGGACTACCTAAAGTGCCGGGATTATTCTTAACTACCTTAATGTTAAGAACTCTATTAAAGTACCAGGGATATATTTCACTCTGTTAAAGCACTGGGATTTTTTAAACTCTTAGGCACTGTGCTTATTTAATGCTCCAGGAGAGTTCATGACTCGGGTGAGGTGCCGTCCTTTACCATGCCTATTAATTACAAATTCATATGCCCCCTTCCTACTCAAATCGGCACAAAAATTAATGGTACGAAAAAATTTCTAATATCGATGCCGGTTAAAACACGTTTCCCGGATAGTGTAAATTTGGCCTATGCTCGGACGTCTTGCACACAGCTAGTCTGAAAATAAATTTGTAATTTAATTACAGTCATTAATTCTTAAATCGCGATTTACTTTCTCTTACATTATCGCATTTTGTTTTTCAAGTAAGCTGTTCAAAATTGGTAGGGATGAATTATATCAGACAAAACGGAGAAATCGTTGACATATTGTTAATCGTAAATCTTATATATAAATAGTTTTATTATTAGAATACAAAAAGGAACGTTGTGATACACGTATGTGGTGGCTGTAACCCTACAAAAGAAATGGAATTCAATTATGTCTACAACGAATCAAAAAATATTGAAGAAGAGGTGACACGAAACCCAGGACACAGGGATACGGACTGGCATTAATATTGTTAATGTTGTGACGCGTATAAATATTGCCGTATATTTTATTTATTTAAATAAATTTACAATATTGTTCCACCCAGAGAAAAGATCCTGAGATATTCACAAGGAACCTTCCGAGTTAAATCCGACAAACAAACATAGTCATAAACTTGAAGACTGACTGGCGCCTGAGGAATCTCAGGACTGTTGTAGTTTGGAGAATACCCCTGGTCAGAAAGGTAGTTGACCCAAAAGATGGTTGGGGGTGGCCTCTCCCAAAGAGAAGGTAGAAATGCGGGGAGACCAATGAGGGTTTTAGGAGAGGTGTGTTCGAGGTGGAGAGGGTTTCTAAAATATTATTCGGAAAAGAGAGTTGGAGGCATGAGGACAGATAGGAGCTAGCGAAACGGAACGACGGACTGTATGGTTTCAGGAGTCAGAGAGGAGAGGTGATCTGACTGAAAGTCTCACGAGAAAACAAATGTGAAGACACGTTCTCTGAAGTACATCAGAGGCCTTCCGTTTCTCATGCCATCCGGAAACTGCCTTTGCGTTGAATCCAGTATTGCCGGTCAACCAGGAAACTTGGGGAAGATGAATACAAAGTAAGAAACAATCAACATACGTTCTGCTATGCGTATAAACACGTCATACAGACCTGAGTAAAGTAGATTAAATTTAATAAAGCCTCTTGCTAAACTACTTTTTTGGTTAAGGTTCAGCTGGGATAAATAAAATTAACTGAATTCTAAATATTCATAATTTATTGAATATTTTACATTTTTTAATATTAATTCTGGCGTAGATGTCAAAACCGAGACTTATTGGCGCCCACCTATTTAAAATATATTTTTAATTTTTTAATGTATTTAAAAACTGTAAAAATATATATAACACACTACGTCACAATGTACACATTTGGTGTTTAATATATATTTAAGGGGATGATTTTTGTTACATCTAACCATAATTGAGGCCATTATTCTTTCCGAATATTTACGTTATATTAAAGTTCTATTTTTAATTAATATTTAATTCTGAAGCGTACAGAAGTAGCACCTTTCCGTGTTTGTCACTGTTTGTTCTTACGGGGTGCGCGAAGTTCAAAGTAGCGCTCTGGGTATTCTCTGTCCTGCGTCAAAGGGATACAGATCAGACGTGTTTTGATAGATGGGAAAGTCTGCCACCGCCCCATCCCTCCTAAGCATTCTAATTAACTAGCACTCAATTTCGCGTGACAAAGACACTGAGGGGCGGTAACGGTCCCCGAGGGCGTCGTGTATTGTGACGCTAGTCTTCTACGCTATCAACGTCCTACCTCTTAATCTTTCTTCACTTATCTGTTGTGGCCTAATGCTTCTTCTAACACCGTCATCACAACTCGTTCCGCACCTTATACCACGTAGCTTCCCGCATCGACTTACTCCTTAACCATCCAATTATACTACTCCAATCGAAAACCGATAACGCTGCTACTGCCTCCTCCATTCCTTTGGGATAAAGCTGGCTAGAGAAGGTGTGGTCGGGGTTCGTCAATTGGAGACTGTAATGGCCGACAACACGATCGTTTTCCAGATGAAAATTATTCAGCAACTTAAAGTAAGATAAAAAATACCTACATCCCGTGTTCTATTAATAAGATAAAAAGATTAAGATACGATAGTGGTACTGAAACGTAACCCGATCACTATTCAATTGTAACACTTAATTTAAGAATCTTAGTTACGATTGTGCCGGCCTCTGTGGTCTAGTGGCTAGCGTCAGTGGCTCGTATCACAGAGGTCACGGGTTCGATTCCTGGAAAGGGCTCTGGTGTTTTTGTACGTGTTTGAGTGCTACCAAACTCCAGCACACTTGAAACTCCTACTGATTAAAAACCTTGACACCATAAGGTATAAGAAGGCAAGATAAAGAAAGAAATTACTATTGTTGAAGCTATATAAATTCCGTCAATAAAACCATATCAGGTTCTCGTCGTTCGTGATGTATGACAATAGATGCGTAACAGAATTAAATATCGTTGATTATTGTAAATGGACGCGATTCTAATTCATCGAGTAACTTGTCTTTTACGTTTCATTATGTAACAAATAAAGTTAAAAGTGGGTACGTTAAATATTTAACCAATATTTGATTTACGTTTTTACTAAATATAATAATTAGCAAATGAAAAATTAACTATACTCAAGGGCGGTCATTCATATCGTGAAAATGTTAAAAAATTATGGCACAAGAAATATTATATATATGCGTGTGTGTATTAATTTAATCCATTAAAAATTCTTATTTTAGATCCTAGGATATTATTTCTCGAACTTAACTTGTACAAGAACTGACTACTTTGAATAAAGCTTAGCTTTGAAGCCTATATAGTTGAATGAAAGGAAAATGATGCAAATATCTCTAAAGGACCAAATATCGAATTCACGCATCCACTTTAATATTAATTTTATATTAAATACAATCTACCCAGTTTCAATTACTTAAAGATAGTAAAACCTTTTCTTATTAAAAGAGATAGTAGAGTCCATATACTCGTATTCATCTCAATCACTAAATCACGTAAACCGAACTCGATAGAGGAAGGGATATAAATCCTACCAAACTGGTAGGTACGTAGTTGCTCTCTCTAGAGTAGCTCAAGCTCCATAATAGTCTTCTCCACTCCTATATCAAGTATCTCTAACTGAATTAATTTGGCGTTATTTTAACTAATTATTTGTAATTTTAGATGTTGTGAATTACTTCCAAATATCTGTATAATTGTGTGTCTTTCACTTGATTATCACCTTCCAGATAATATTATTACACGTTGAGTCGAAACAAAAATTGTTGAAGTTGTCTGTCTCTGATCATCATTGTCGACACGTCACGGGGCCCGTTTTCGCTTTCGCTTTGGGAGAGATTATATTATTAGTCTAGATTATCTGTATCCCGAATACGTGAGGAGGCTGTTTCTGCGAAATAGCCGCATTGAAACTATTTGATTGATGTAGTAGGAGCTAAATATCAGAAAGTCCATCAGAAGAACTCAGCTAGTATGCACCATTTTGTAAAGTATTTTTATTTATTTTCTACATTATCCACATAAAATATCAGTGTGTCTGATATTCTAAATTCAAAGTTCAAATTGTAGCTTTCATCAGAGTAACATCAGCATCGCTGAGATGACGCTGAGAACCAGGGGCCAAACGCTAAAATTTCTTCCGCGATTCATCAGGAGCTCCTCATGTTTCGATTACCGGTACAATGCCTGTAACTCACAGCGATGCGTGGACCAGTGAATACTCCAGCCACTTTGCGTATTCAGAGTATGCATAAAATGCAGACTAGCACCTAAACATTAAGCTTAAACATTTTCTTCTTCCATTCGAAACTCCGTGTGTAAAGCATATTAAATTCTAATGATCTACGCTGCGAATTTAACACTGCTTCAGTTCTTGAATTTTTCACAAATAAAACAGACCTCCATACCATACAGAGATTAGTTATAATTATTAATTAATATTTTTGAGAGAAAAAAATATTCCGAAAATTTGTCCTTTTTATTCGTTTAATTGTATAATGAAAAAATTTAAATTCATAGAGATATATGTGTAAAATATTTTTCAAGAAAAAATCTCATAGCAATTTTTAACAGATTTCTAATTTTTGATTCATACAATTATCTTAAATCATTCAATTTATTTTTTCTTGAAATTTCTAAGAATTACAATGCAAGAAGAAGAAATAAAAACCCTAAGGTATTAGGTATTTGTGGAGTCAGAGCAAACTTGGAAAATATATTAAATATAATGTTACCCTGCAGTAAGAGTACACCATAAGTATTAATACAGGGAAAACAAAGGTGATGGAGTGTAGTATGAGAAATAATGGAATAACGAAGGGTGTTAGATTGGGAAGGAATATGTTCTAGGAAATTAGCGTGAACAATATGGGAAGCAAAAAAGGTAAAAGAATAGAAGCTATAGAAATGTGTAACTTCAGAAGAATCTTGAAAACCAGGTGGGTGGATAGAGTTAGTAACCCGGACTTTCTAAGCAGAATACGGGAAAAGAGAACAATTTGGTGGGAAGTGTGTGAGGTACGAACAGAAGAAGCAGGTTAAGAATGGAATACACTAAGCAGAACAGGGAGGTTGTGGGATGTGCTAGCAATATAGAACTAAAAAGGCTTTCGCAAGATAGGTTAGAATGGAGCTTTGCATCAGGCCAGCCTTAGGACTGAATACAACAATAATTGAGACTTATAAAGTGTATAGTTTTTTTTCTGATTGAATCCTTAATTACAATTTCGTACGTTAATCAGAAGATCGCAGATATGTCTAATTCATATACGTCGATGGAATATATAATGTAGCCAATGAAATTTTACTGAAAACCAGGTGTAGTAAAATATAATAATACCTCCAACATTGTAATATTTATAAATTTAGCATTATCTTCGACTAATCTTCAATTTATTATTACTCGCATTCTTTCTGCTGACCTTTGAATTAAATATTTTTATGTATTTTAATCAAATTCACTATATCAAATATATTAAGTCTAACATAATTCATAGATACCCCCTCTATTACTATTATTTTTACCCATGCAATGCAAACAAAATAATTTAAAAATTGCGGAATAATAATTTAACTGAAAAATATTCTTGGAAATAATTTATCAAACCAAATAACATATATATATTTTACAAACAGCCTTCCTTACGTTCAAGTTTATTCCACTGAACAAGAGCTTTTATGAGCCCTTTAATTTGTATTCGTATTAGTTTCTCTAAATAAATGGAGGATCTTTTCACTTTTAATAGCATTGAAAAGGATTTTTAATCCAATCTTCTCTATGAATACATCTTAATGGAAGCTAGTATAGCAATAATTTTTACTGGAAACGAGAAATGAAACATATATAGCTCTTAAATGTAGTGTTGATTATTGTCTCCCCTCCATTGGTTTAATTCCTAGTAGCCGTAAACATAATTTATTATTTACTCTTTAATATTGTTGCTATTTAAATATGGATATTAATATTTTAATTTATAAAATCAATTAAAAAGGTTTCCATTGAAATAAAAATAAAATTAGTTATTTAAAAAAGATATACTTTCTCTCGATTTGTTGGTTCAGAGAATTTTCTTAAGGTTGAGTGGGTTCGCATTCAAATTAATTTTAACAGACTTAATTAAATTATTAGTCACACAAAAGTGAACCATAGCTGGCAGATAAATAGATTTTAAATAATGAAATTTTAGTTTATGGCAATCTGAAGACCATGACAATAATTACTAATTATTTTATATACTTTATTGTTAAAAGATAATTTACTTTTAAACGAAATGTATTCAGTCCGTAATTTGAAAATGACACGAGACGTTTTTGCGAACCTTCGCCGTTACATCAAATATTTATAAAAATAATAACCTGGAATCCATTCTTGACATTCTCCGTTTCACTTTCCTTTGCTCTTCCCTTTCATTCCTCTCTCTCACTCCATGACTGCATTCAATCTCCGTTATCTTTAATTAGCCCGTAGCAATCAACGTTTCCTGTAACGAACTCTTAAAAAGGATTAAAATGATACTTCATTAATAACTAAAAATATTTGATTGGATAGAAAATGAATTTTCATAAAGTCGCTAGAAGTAATAATTTAAGGCATTATTATTTTTAAACGTTTGTACGGTGGAATATTTGCGCCTAAGTAATCTTCCTACTTTGAAATAATTTAAGAATGTTTAGAATTTTCCAATATCGGATTCTAAATTATAATTATACTTTTGATGCAATTGGGTAAATACACTTGGATCTACAAAGTGTTGGAATATAAAAGTCTATATTAAATTATTGAAACGTTTTAACTTATAACATAATACTCAAAATACTAAATTATACTGAGATGAATAGGGGGATTTATTTATTAACAGCGGGACATTGATATATTATTAATAATTTTTTATAATAAAAAAACAATTGACATGATAGTAAACAAATTTACATCCATAATACAAATTTGATATTTATTAGCTTTAAGCCGGCAATTCTTTCTTTATTAAAATTAAATATAGTAAAAAAATATTCTTATAAATTCCTTAAAGCTAATAATTATCTCGCATATTATGGACCTTCTCGTAGATCAGAATTTTGAACACAAAATCGACTCGGACCTTGGAGTATAGGAAATCAGTAAAAAGGTTACAGATGTAATTTACCGTGTCAGTTTAAAAAGAGACTAAATAGCCTTCAATGATTTAATTAGGTATCAAATACGGTCCAAATTCCGTTATTTGCCATTTTCGTCAAGAAAAATAATGTAGTTATAACTATGGAATTATGTAGCAGATTTGAATAGAAATATAACGTAGAAGGGACGCAGTGGTGTTTCCCTTAAACAACGATGATTTTGGGCTGAATGGCTCCTCCCAAAGGGTTAATTGGAAACGACTTCGTCTTCACCACCGAAGGAAATTGAATATTGGAGTGGGAGAAAGTTGTCAAGAACCAAGGAAAATGGAATTTTTGGTCATTAAGCATGAAGATGTTGAAAATTAAAAGATTGGAGATTTCAATTCACTATGAATATTTGGATAATGCTGATATATAGAGAGGGAGAAAGAGAGTCGTAACCAGGTGTAGGATGGGGAAACTGTTTATACCAGTGAATTGGTTCTGAATTGATTTATTCAGGTTTTACTCATTGTCCAACTTGGAGATTCAAATTATTAGGTTAGGAACCAGCAGGACATCTATACGCGGGCGGCAAGTTCCAGGCCCTTTTGCCGATTTCGTCGTATTGCCGATTCCGAGGTTTTTATTTTAACTTTGTTTCTATGAGAAGGACCGTAAAGACTACCCAAGAATATATCTCATGTGTTTAAATGTTGATTTGTAATAAATTTAATGTTTTTAAATTGTATATAAAGTATTGTATTAAAACGGCTACTTCGTAAATTAAAATTGATTCAATTATTGTATATTGTAAACTCAAAAATGTAAATATAATGTATTCCCATTTTTATGTAACAATTCTTTATTTAAATACAAGTAACATCATATATATTCAATTCAAGTCCATGACGCAAAATTTTATATTAGACCTCTACAACCGTCCAAAGGAAAAAGGCAGTAAGTCTAAGAAAATGCTTTTAAGAAATCAAGTGATGTTTTTTTGAGCTTCAACATTTATGTTATCATCTTATCTCTTTTAAAATGGTTTTATCTGTACCAGGAAATATGAATTTGTCTTTATAAATTTATTATAATACATTTTCCGTGAAATATTTTCAAAAGTCAAAAATATTTACTTACTGCCATGCTACTTTGGATGCAGTGCTGTTTACAATAAATACGTGTACTTGCATACATTCAAAAGTTAGCACTTGAAGAGATAGTTATTTCTGGTCGATATGCTATAAGACCATATTATATGTTTGTAACTATAGAAATGGTGGTGCGAGGGTAAGACTAAAGATAGTTGGTTATCAATATCTATCCCTGGCATGCCAGCATTGTTAGACATATTTCATCACTGGGACAGTGCTTTTCCATATAGACTATTGTATTCACTAAAACCGATATTACGATTCCGCATCGTTGAATTCCAAGAGTTGGGAAAAGAGACCACAGAGCAACGAACAATCCGAACGGCGATAACTGTGTATGGAGAAAAATGTATTGAACTATTTAGAGAATTGAATAACAATAAAGTAATAGTGATTTGGTGGCCATGAAATACGCTTGGCAGTGAAAATCGGTTATTTAGCTGAGGAAAGTGTTTCATAAATCAATCTCCTCTCGTACTGGACAAGTGTAATTGTTAGCGTGCCAATGTGGACATGGTCGAATGCTCGGTTGAATGATAGAGGACATGCTAGAAGTGTGTAAGTGGCGATATCTACGTGTGCTTTGTCACACCGTGGCGGCCAGTAAAGCCCTGATTGATCACCCCCTTGCATATATCTACTCCACGCAGGTCTGCACTCGTACTACAGTGAGAGATCACAGCTCATTAAGAGCGCGACCACCAACAATATCCACACTCAATTGTGGCTGCCTCCGCCTCCATTTCAAAGGTAATGTCATCCAATGACGTGTATGTTTGCGGCTGACGAGCTGATCAGTGAGTGCTTTTCTCTCGAACAGGTAAGCGAAGCCTGCCATTGTCAATGATGCGGAATTTTACAAGTGTCGGCATTGTTACGAGGTCAAAGTGCTACTACGAAAACAGGTATTGTTCCCCTAATTAGCATAACTATTACTCTATTTCTATTTATTTTATATCACAGTAATAATTGTTATTTATTAGGGTCACTTATCTAGTCATCTTTTTAAATTAACTGGCAGGACAGATATGTCAGTTTTAATCTGAGTAACATCGATAACGATGGAACTAAAATTAATATGGGACAAATTAATGGGACGATTAATCCCCTTTTCACCCTCTCCCCCTTCGTCCTCCAGAAACACCAGGTAGAGGAAATTGAACTGTACAGAAGGCCGCCATTTCACGATTCCCATTTTAAAATAAGAAATCCAAAGGATTTCCTACTTCAGATCACTGTACTTAAAAATAACTCGTAGAGTAATTGTATACAACTGGCTGTACTACCCGACGACTGGAACAAACATGAAAGAAAGTCGAAACTAACACGTCACACTACTTCTCCACATAGTCATCGCCGGTATTTTTTCTTCAGGAACTTCGTAACAGCATATAGTAATAAAGGATATTCTTGTGTGTTTCGGCGGACTGTAGCTGACGCGGATGTCTTTAACTTCATGGGCACTTAAAAACTGAATTTTTTTGGGAGGGTGTTAACAGGATACATGAGGGTGATCCTGAAACAGGCAACGTCTCTTTGATAGTATACGAAGGAAATTGAAAAGGGGAGATGCGGAAGGTTGAGCAAGGTAGCCAAGGGTTGACTAGGGCCTGCGGGCTATATATAGTTTAAGGATCCTACACGGTGTTTCACCTAAAGCGATGCAGGGAAAACTCTAGAAAACCTGCATCAGGAAGCGTCAGTGATTACCCCTAAATTTGCGGCGTAGTTGAATTTCAAAAGTTCTATTGGTTAAAAGTCTGTATAGGCGGGGAGGAAAATGTGGAAGCCGTGAAGAACAGACACTTAGAAAAGTAACGCTGTACTGAAAAGGCTTGCCAACTTATCCACGGCAGCCTGATGCAGAAATAGGACTTCGAAGTTTCTGAGCCAGAGTCCAGGCAGATCAACTTGAGGTGCGTCGATGCCGCTGCTTCAACCATCCATTGCCAACGTCGTTCTTCAACCTGCTTCCAACCAGCTAGCCGCATGTTTCGTCTCGTGCAAGTAAGACATACAAAATAGCATTATGTAGAGCGACTCCAACCCCCTTTGAAACCTTTGGCACTTCAAATTTTCAGTTGTAATTCTCCCCATTAAGCTCCCTGATGAGAAGGATTGAGGAAAGCCGTAGCAATGTTTTAAGTTCATCCCAATAGCCCAATTTTGATCGTTAAGTTTGCGTTGCCTGTTTCAAATCATCATCGTCGTTGAAATGTTTTCCAACAAGGGATTTCTTCAGATGGAAACTGATGGAAAACGTTTGGCGCCAAGATTGGCTTAATTGTTTCCAAACAAATGATGCAATCAGTTATTGAGTTTATCTAACGGAATATGGTCGTAATTGTCATAAATCAACAGGATTCCAGTAGGAAAAATTCTAGGTAGTTTGTACTGTATTCTACGAGGGATCTTTAGTAGTGTCTGACACTAAAAGTCTGTTAATTGTCACATACCGCTTTAAACGAGTCAACTAGGTGGACTAAAGCAATTCCGCACAACATTGTTTGCTTCTTATAAAAAAACTGTAACACAGAGTCCATATTTGATCTTATGTAATGTTATGCTTCTAATATGTATTATGAAGTCTCGAAAGGGAGACGAAACGTAGCATTTGTATTAATTAAATAGCAAAAATTTATATGCTGACTTCTTTCTTTTGTTTTTTATTAATTTAATTTAATAGTGTAACATTATTAACAGATAACTAATATTTGAACTTGTATGTGATGGCGTATAATGTTTAATAAATTAAAGACTGGTGGTTTTCCTAATTTGTCTAAGTTGAGAGAAATCTTGAATGACAAATTGTTCATCTGAAGAAGACAAAACATAAGCCTCTAAGAAACATTTAATAATTAAATGTTTAACGTTTATGCAAGGGTCTCATATATAATGGGAACTTATAATACACTGGAAATTGCATTGGGCAGACCAAATTAGGGAAACGAGAACACGGTTGTTATTCAAACAGAGCTGTTGACTTTTGACTTTTAAACGAAAAGTTAAATACCCAGCTACGTTAACCCGTCATGCGATAGTTTAGAAAGAGAGACTAACAAGCAAATTTAATTTATATACTTTAAATATTATTGTGAACGACAACGAGGGCTTGGTGAACTACGACTAGGTTACAAATAAATTGACGGCTTAAACAGAATAATTATGTACATAAACTTATGAATATACATAGGTAAATGAAATTAGCTAATTAATTTAACACTAATTATATTCGATTCTTCTTGCACCTCATTGACAGCAAGTAATAATTAATTTATAATAAGTCAATCCCTCTTATAATTGTTATAAATCGCCAATAAAATGATTACATAAAAATTTGCACATATAATAAAACTTTAATTTGATTCATTGTCTAATTATTAAATTATTATTGACAATTTAGATTAATTATTTCACGTGAGATATCTAACGTACCTGAGCGCATAAATGATAAAATTGAACCTATAATTTAATAAAAATAACTTTACTATTTAACTATTTAGATTACTGACCTATTTTGAAACTTGATCGATCCGTTCTCCGTAATGAAATTGCTTCACGTTTCCTACATAGAATTTATTACCAAAGGGATTGCCATATAAAATAAAAGTATATTAAGCTCATTCCCTCCTCCTTTTTTATGCATATTAACCCACTGCTTTCTTTACAAATTATTTCCCAGGTTATAACTGTCCAAAACATTTCTCGTCCATATCTCCCACCCTTAGGAAAATCTGTTTGTTCCTCATACGATCGCATCATATTGCAATGAATTTGATAGAGTTCACATTTTCCAGGCCTATTGCCATTAGAAATCTAAATTGCTTCTCAATTCACCCCACAATGTACCCTAGTGTTAAAGTCTCATGTAAATTTATTAATTTAGTAACATTTCTTGATAATTTCTAAATCCATTTATGCTCTTGCTGAAATATTTTATTTATATTAAATTCAGAATTTCAAAGTTAAATTAGACATTTCGTTTCAATAATAAATCCCCATTAACACAATATTATAATTAAATTAAGAAAACAAATGCAACTCCCCACAATACTACCTGCAAATATCATTACAAAGCAGCGATTCAATCCGTATGAAATAATACGAACGACGTTTTTGATTCCATAGCACTTTCAATGCAGTTCGTATTTAATCAAATTTTGAACTATTTATACTGTCTTAAAAATCAATAATTGGATATTATCATCAATTACAAATGAAAAGTCCTGTCAGTTTGTGAAAAAACTATATTTATATTTGTTTAATATGACTCTCGTCCAGTTTTATCGACTTCCTCTGTTAATATTTTCCATTTAAATTTTACCTATCGTCAAATTAAAGAAGTACAAAAATCTTGACATAGCGTTGTATAGATATTAAATAAATATTAATAGTGTTTTCTGTCAATTTGGCTGGATATTTATTTATTTACTCTGTTGCTTATAACCAGTTTTATTTTTCATCAAAAATCCTCAGTTTAATATCAGACGTTGAAAGAATTCGCACTGAGTCCATGACATTAATAGATGGTATTTATGTATGGTAGTTATATAAAATAAATTCACCTAACATGCAGCACAAGCTACAGTAATTTATGGCTCATCTCACAGGCAGGAACATTAAAAACGTCTGTCTCAAAACTCAGCGTCCTTCGTCTCTTTCCTTCCATCCCCCCCCCCCTTTCTCTCTCTCTCGCCCTCTCTCTGCGACTGAAAAACGGTTTTTGTAATTAAAGGCACACAACTACTAAACACCCATTAAATGTGATGCCGTAAATCTTTTTTAATTTTATGAACGTATTTGTCGGCTCGGCGCCGAGCTGGCCATCTCTCCCACCCACACATACAAAGAGCCTGATAAATCTGAAATCCGATACTGAATTTCACAAAGTTAAAACGGAGGAAAGGATCCTTCTTTTACATCGCCGAAAAACTCATTAGCAACGGCTAGACAAGAGTGAGATGGAGGGTATAGAATAAAGAGCCATTCTTGTTCTAAAGAGAGCGAGAAAAAGGGAGAGATGAGAAATAAGTATCGTATAGGCAGGAAGCGATTAATTATTCTCGAAACTCTATCTCATTACGTTCACTGTGATGATGAGTAAGTAAAAAATGGTTTAACAATGTTATTGGTTCGAAGATGCATCAGACGTTGATTCTCAAACCGTATGTAATGAAAGATAGTTTCTGTCTGCAGTAAACAAAATTGTCTGTAATTCCTCTTAAATGAAAATAAAATATTATCATTATTCTTTCTTATTTGTAGGAACATTAATAGTAAATATTATAATGGACAGGTGTGGAAATTAGTTTTTTTGTTTAAAATATGACAAATTTTATTACGTTAGCATAAAAGATTTATTTATTTAAATAAATCACCACTAATACATATTTAGGGTCAAATAAATTCCAGGGCTAACTCAGATTCAGCAAGGGACTCAATCTATTTTATAGGGTCATGAATATGTGGTCGTTGCTGGGCAGCAATAATTTCTTACAGATTTTGATGCACTAACACATGAAATTGTTGTGCTCGTAAGTAGCTGCATCCTTTGTCGGTTCATGTATCTGGTGCACCTTCCATAAAATACGTCTTGGTGAAGCTATATCATTCCATCTTTGGGCGATTACGTGTTGTTTTAAAGCGTCCTTGCTTCCCTCTATGACTACAGGAAGATTACTAGCACGGGCTAGTTGCTGTTGCCCATCTCTTTCTCTCAATTATTAGGCTAACGAAAACTTTATCCAGAGATTCATAGACAAGTTCTCTCTTTCTAATAGTTCTACAGCGACTCCCTGCTCTCTCCCCTGGTTCACTTGTGACTGCATTTACCGCCAATGGTTCAATCGTGACTTGTCGGCTCTCGTGGTTCAGCTTCCACACTATATTCACACACCCTCCTTCTTCAAATATCAATTTCCGACTGACTTCTCTCCGCCACAGGTCAGCTCTTTTCATTAATCTACCATGAGGGTGGAGGTCAGATCATACGACTCCCTTTTCCAATCAAATTTGAGGGTTGGTTCGTGGGGAACATTTGACTTCGTGTAGGGAGAAACGTCCTGCGAAATTTCCGAGGAATTATTTACAGGGAGAGACAAATGTCCGCTAACCTGTGCTTAGGATTTCGCACGATTCGGTTACTTTTCGCCGTCTCACAAAATGAATGTTGCCGCCGTCTCACTGGCGCCAAAATGAATATGTCAACCAGAGCGATTCTCCTATAAACACAAATTCAATCACACTGAGCGGAACAAAACGAAAGCACATTCTATTATTATTTCAGTCTTTTAAATTAAATTTACGGTGAAATTATAATGCTCAAAGTTTCTATACACGTGCCTATACGGTGACACGCGAAATATCTATGGGGTATTCCACTTTCTGTTACGCTTGAGATATAAAAGCCTATTTCCATGTTTCGGGAACTCCAGTTGCCCACTGCTTGTTGTAAGTCCTGGATAATTGACGCACGAACCCTTGGCATTTGACAAAAACCTTTGTGAAAAAATTACTGGAGATTATATCAGAGAATATCGATGGCCAACAAAGCAGTAGTATATCGTTTGACACAGCAAGGCCAATCCACTAATGGGGTAGACTATCGTTAAGGTACTTACATCAATTTTTTTACAAATGTGGAGGAGCAACGTCTTTTTTCAGAATGATGTCTGGAACCAGTTTCTCCAACTCTGGTAATAACCACTCTGATTGCATATGTCAGCAAAGACACCCGTTAATAGATTTTTCCACGAAATAAAAGACCAATTAAACTGCTGTAAATTGCGGAGAAAACGTTCACCTTTGGAAAATCACGCCGATGTTCCAGTACACCATGTGGATTTTCCATGCTCCAAAATCGTAAATTATAGCGATTAACTTCAATGGAGACGTGAAAAGAGTTTTCATCCGTAAACAAAATTCTGTTCGCGAAAATATCTGCGTCCGGAATATGCTACAAATTCAACGAAAATATTTTATGCTGCGGTTTTGTCGGAAGGTTTAAACGCCTGCACCGGAATTGTAGACCTTTCCGTAACTACGCCGTTGTATGAGGTACGTTGAGTTCAGGACTTGCACAACTAGAACTTCGTAAAAACGATTCACGAATTCTTTCAACTACTTTGTTTGGCAGCTGCTCGGCCTGCGCTGTCTTCTTACACCCCGAAACATGTTCAGACACCCTTCGATGTAGTGATGGATGCAGGCACTCTTTATACCAAATTTCGTGAGGAAATGTCTTTGAACGACGATAAACTTGCATGTTTTGGCTGGTTCCAAAACACAATACGAATCATCTTTTAAGGGCAGCTCCGGTTTGATTAACATTCCCTGTAGCGGCTATTTCATGCATGGAATATTTCAGCCAGATAAAGTTGCGTAATTACTATTTCATATTTATTGTGTTTCTAAATAATTACAGAATATCCACATTGTTATTCTTCTTTTTTTCCATTCATTGTGAACCACCCTATATGTATACATTACTTCACTTTTCAGCCGTCATATTAATATCCTATTTTATCTTCAATAGCAATTTTCATCATTTAGAGATGTATAAATATGTATCCTATTCCGTTGTTTTGATAAAATATTACTGAACAATGAATCTGTTCGTAACATGCTTATATTTCGTCTCTTAATTTGTAAAGCATGCGTAAGGACGACAATTTAAATTTCTCAATCTCCATTCTTCAGTAATTGACTACACACACATTAACTGCTGTAGTGTATATGTCTTTTACCCCTTGGAGAAATATATTAGTCAGTCCTCTTTCTAGTTCTATTGATTACTCAGAACAGAACTATCTGTCATTAGAAAACGTCGTAAGGAAAAATTATATTACACGAACCACGTGATCCGAGACCGAGTGCGATTGCCAAGGTTCGCTATTAGGAACAGATACCCAGTCTTCGGTAGTGGTTTCTTCTATTTTATTTTGTGGATTGTTTAAATGTAGTGAGTGATTCTAGCATTAAACTACACTCTTAACTGGATTTTACATAATTTATTGCGACAGTTTATACCATGAAAGAATGGCTCAATTTTTAATAACTGTTTATTTACGACAAGTTGGTTTAATCCATGAAATTTTTTACAATAAGTACCTCACATACACCGCACTGATTAAAATTTATACTGCCCTAACAGCAATTTTCACTGCATAATTTATTTTTCATATTTTGTCAATTTAAATTTCTCCAATTAACCGAAGCACCTTTTAAAGTTAAGTAGAAAAAATATAATTAATGGAATAACCGAACGGAAGCAAAAAATTCGGTTTGTTGTAACTCGGTAGTTGGAACTCTTCGTAATGCTGACGTCATTATTCACTCACTGGGGTTGGTCGCTGCGGGTTAGCGGTTCAACTCGCCTCGTACAGAACCACAGTTCATAATCAGGTACTGCATTATTCTCAGCTGACTATATAATTTTAATTCCATGTAACACGAATATAACTAGACCCTTAATGATGAAATTGATATATTATAGCAATAAAATACTTATTTAAAAGAATAAAATGATTAAGGGAATTTTCCAATATGACAATAGTATAATTCAATGTATAATTAAATCAGCTTGAATGTTAATTATGCGCGCTTTTATTCAGTTTTCTTGCTTTATGCTTGAAGATGTACACAGGTTTTTACTATATAATACATTGGTAACCATTGTTATCCCTCTAAAATTTCATTATTTTATAGAGAATGTGCTCATAATAATCTGACATTTTTCTCCACTTGTTGGACAATAATTTTGAAAACTAGAGAAAAGAACAGTATTATTTTTTATATAGCCACAATTTGTGCCAGTTAAACAATCCCACCTTAAACATTTTGTTACCGATTCAAAACTATTCCAGTCCTCGCAGGTAAAAACCAAAATTGGTGCATCGGAAAATCAGTTCTTTTTATTTTTCCTAATCCATAAATTTTTAATTAACTAGGCATCTAATTTTTATACTGAGAACAAATAACAGGATGTACACCACTTTGGTTTTTTAGGAATCAAGTATAATGGAGAAGTAACTGTGTGCGTAATGTTAGAATAGCCACGCGATTACTCTAACAATTCAACCAATCACGAAAACAATAGAAAATTATCAACTGCGAAGGAGTGTACAAATCAAATTAGTTTATAGTAAAGTCTCGGATTAAATAAAACGACCAGTAAATTATTCTAGAAAAAAAATTATTTACATTTTAACTACCCAATATTCAACAATTAATAATTTTATTGAAATAGATAACTAATATATACGTACATTTAATAAAGAGGATCCAGAGAAATATATTAATGGGGAAAACAGTTTTGTAAAATTGATTAGTATAATAATTAATTAATGAAACCTATATCAATAAATAAAAAAGGTCCAATAAGTCAGCCTATAATTATATTACTATTTAATCAAATAGTAATAAAATTATATTCTGACGTAATGACCTTTTTATTTATTGTAAACTTTTAGTCAGGAAACTGTTTCAAACCTATATCAGTTATTTTGAATTACATTTTGATTAGATAATAGTGGTTTTGAATGAATGATTATTGAGCAATAATTACTATTATGTAATTAGAATGCACACCACATACAGAATTCCAATCAAGCGTAATCCAAATATACAAATTTATATTTTTCACTAAAGGGAAACTATTTGGCTGTGTGAGTGATTTAATATCATATATGTAATAATAACTAAAAGGTTCTCCATGCAGCTGTAATATAGTGAATATAGCAATGAAAAAACGACCGACATCATAGTTTCGTTCAGTACATTTTTTATCAATTCTTATACCTAATAAGAAATAATATGCTACAAATAAATAAATTTATTTTTCATCGATGACTATTTACAAAAAAAATGTAATTTATCACAATATCACTACAATCGTTAGTTTTCTGTCAATAATATCTATTGTCTCACAAATTGCATCAATATTTTATAAATTACATTTCTTTCCATAATGGATGGAAATAGATAGGAGCCGATACGGAGTATTATATTGTTACATATGTTACATGTTGTAAAATATTAATTATTTTAATTTAACGATGATGGTATTAATTAATTCTTTATTATAAATTATAAAAGATTATTAACAGCCACGTCTCCTTACATGTACTTAAAACCTAGAATATATCAAAGGTAATGATACAAATAAGCCACTAAATTTATATAGAACTACTTGACGGCATTACGACGGCTTAAGACAAATTGTGAGAGATAATGACAGAAAAGAATGCCATGAGTACCAACGAGACAACTGTGACAGGATTGTGTTCTCTGTATTCGTATCTTTACATACATATTAAATGAAGTTATATGTCGCTTAGTTGGTTTTTTTTTGTTAATGCAGTGTTACGTCAGATGTTATAATTATAGTAGCGAAATGTAACCTGTGAATAGAGAGCAAAGTAAATAATTTTTTTAAAAAGATGTCAGTCTAGAATGATAATTTCGTCTATCATCAAAATGAAACTCAGCAATCTTCCAGCCTATAGAAGCCTGTGTAGTAATTGATTTTTAGATAATTATACTTTGATAATAAAATCTAAAGAAGCCGGTTATATCAATTTGACTTCTAAATTTTAAAATGGGGCCCAAAAATTAAATGAAAAGATTTCTCAATATTTTAAGATTATCTAGGAAATAATTTAAATAAAAAATATTTCAGCCTTAAATTGATTTTATTTGTTCTTATCCATAATAGTTCAATTTTTGTATCATTAAATTTTTAGTGCTAACTTCTCAAATGTTGCCTGATTAAGTCTTAAAAATGGAGACGAAAGATTGCATGTCATATAAAATATTAATAATATTGCTTTTGACTCATTAAGACTGTAAAATTTATTTATTTATTTAATGTCATAAATAATTTACACAACTGTAGTTATGAGAGCTGCTTATTTCCTTTGAGCACGTGTTTATGCGACATTGAGAGTGGCCAATTGCAGAAGCGGATGGCTTGGTTCCCGTGGGTCGATTACAACATCTGCTGAATCTCAAGGGCAACGAAAGGCAAGAGTAAGGGACGTGCCCTTCTTACGAATTCCGACGCCGTGCTATATATGCCCTGCCATGCCTTTCACATATTCCTCTGCCGCTGATGACTTCCAAAGACCCACCAACTACGACACGACGAAATAATTTATCAGAATAGATAAAATAACTACGTCTAAATTTCATTCACAAGTTTTTAATAATTAATTACCTACCAATAATTTAAATTTCACGCTGAAACAACAATATAATTATATTAACATACTTTGTTATAGGATATATTTATTTCAATAAATTATCAATTACTTAAGTCTATATAGGTAAAGCTTCTAAATAATATTTTACTATTTACGTATTGGTTTTATGTTATTAGGTCTTAGAAGCTTGTGATGTTTTTTTACATCCACATCTGTAATTATAATTGTTTAATGGGCCTTTATTTTTTGTTTATATGAGTATATATCGTACCAATATTAATTTAAAAAACCAATCGCGATAATACATGTAACCAGTCGAGAAACGGAAATCCTGTACCATTAATACCATTGGCTAAAATATTTTGGAAAGGAAGACAGAGAGCAGACCCTGTAGACCTAAAAGTTGTGTGACAAAGGTCGGCTACCTGTCTGAGTCTGACATTTGTAAATGGGAATTAAATCAAGCGCAACCTGCACATGCACATTCCGCGAACATAAAAAAAACGCATCCCTTTCGATAATAAGATGGAAGGGACAGTATATGGAAAGGGTCCGTGTCCGGTGATGCTCGGGAACTCATTTATATTTGTTCGCTAAAGTATTTAATTCGCCAGTAACCTATAACCACGAAAAATATTCATTTGACTTAAATTTCGGCCACTTTTAAATATTTATTCATCACAAATATCTGATTTTAATGCATATTAAAAATTTTCGCCAGCTCTACTCCCACTCTACGGGTTATAGCCGTGTTTGTAAATAGTTCCCTTCAAGGCTGGATCAGGTTTAAATTATACCCAAAGAAATTCATCAAGAACACTATCAAATTAATTGACTCAGTCAACAGCACTTATGTTCTTTTAAGAGCTGTTTATCGAAAAGTAAAAGAAAGTGGTGGCCACCATGTCTTACCCCAAACAGTGTTGAGGTTCGGGTGTTCAAGATCCAGTATTCAAAATTTTGCATTTTTAATGTCCGAATTAGGCTTTGCCCATTACTTCGGTGTTGAGCCCAATCATGATTGATTTATCGTTATTTTTATCGATTATCTTTCTCTCCAACACCTAAAAATACTCGCTTCCGATTCATGAATGGAGTTGAAATTATACGCTCATAGTGTCGGAGGATACACTATGAAATTAGTTGGCCAAGATTTGTATTTTTATAATAGAAATATTAGCCGTTTTTGCTTATTTAAAAATTTTGGCGCCCTCCAGCCCCTTCCCTAGGGGTGGTAGTCGAGTCTTACCCTAACAGTGCTGACTTACGCGTTAAAGAAAAATCGTCTATGAAATTTGGTCTAATATGGTCCACTCGTTAGTTTTATATGCGGAACATATTGTAACGTATGGTTATTTCAGGGCTCATTAATGGGTTTAATTAATTTTATATCAGTGAATTGAAAATAATCATAGTTTAATTTATTTAAAACTTAGTGGCCTTTTACAATTTATGAAATCTTGTTCTAACAAAAAAAATAGCGAAGTTTTAAACTATATAATTAAACGGGAATTTCTGTGAGTAGGATACGTGCAGAGCGGATGGCAGATTCACATATCAAGCAAGTGACACACCTGTTTTATTGGAATACTGGATCCTTGATTGCGCTTCTGGTAGTCTGGACAGAATTCTCCTATCTCGATGGCGTGAGGCGCAAGTTGACTGCTTATTCCAGGAATATCATCCTGGCGTTGATCCTTTGGTTGGCAGCTTAACTGAGTGTCGGCCCGGCTACGATTTTTTTTACTAGAACTCGACGTTTCCTCTCCTCGCAGCTTACTCCCCTTTTCATCCCAGGTTCATCTCCCTTTTTTTTCCGTGATATCACCTTCCCATGTCAACTGTATCTCCCCCTCCACAAGGGTAACGCTATCTCACGTGGTATGCTTTACCCGATCCACCTTTTCGTTTCAACCCTCTCCCTTAGGGTCATCCAGGAGGTGGGGTAAAAAATTTTGGAATAATTCCAGGGTGATTGACCTAGCCTCAGGGAAATTTTCGTAAGCGGATCGGTGTTGCACTGTCCCGTCCCTAAAGTTTTCTGGCGCCAGCAGTCTGCGTTTGCCCAACAAAGGAAATTTCTTGTTCGATGCATTCGTTATAATTTCATTATAATTAAAATGCCAAATAAATGCTTGGCGAGTCTCTGCGATACAATATACACATATAGACAAACACATATCTATGAAATTTAATTTTTTTTTCACATAAACATTAATTTAATTTATAAGAATAAGATAGTTGATCTATTTGATCTGTTTAACGTGAAATAGCTTGTAAATTTAGTGAATTTTTTATATCAGTAACAATATATTCCAAGTACTTAAAAAGTATACAAAACTTTTTTGTCTCTCGAGTGCGACATACACGCTACGCCATACAAATACGAGGCTTGGGATTACTCACAGCCAGGCGCTGCTGATCACCCGACGACGGCCAGAGAGACCCGTCATCCGATTCCTCGGGGAGGTTATTCCGTGGTCCACGAACGCCAGTATGATATCGCCAGAAAGGTAAACGCTAGGCTAAGTCTACTGCATCCAATTTTTAGTTCTAGCTCGAAGCTGTGGCCGCGAGTGGGGGTGTCCATCTACCTCTCCCTCATTCGCCCGATCATGGAGTACGCGGCCCCGGTCTGGGCCAGCGCAGCCGACAGCCACCTGGAGAAGATCTTCACTCTGGAGAGACGGTGTCTTCGCCGAGCACTCCACCTGTCACCGCGGACATCCAACGCCGTAGTAATGCAGTTGCCTGGAGTCGACAACCTATGGGACAGGATCTTGCAAACCTCGGAGAGGTTCTACCGAAGGGCGCACGACTCTAGCAATGTGCTGGTTTCATCGCTAGGTCGATACGACCCTGATAAGAAGGTAAATAATGTATCAAACACTCTATCCATGTTAATTTAATTTACATTCTATTTAGGTCTACAAGCCGCTTTACAGCTTGTATTTAACTAGGTTAGCTGTTACACACACACATATATAACTATTTATTTATTTATAAATTAATATTTTTTACCAAATTATTTATTTTAACTATATTCCCTGAATCCCTATAACCCTTTCGCCTATTGCCTTGCAGGTGCTCGGAAGAAGGAGCGGAAGGAGAAGAAGCAGTAGCAGCAGCGGTATTTGAATGATGAATGAATGTTTGAATGAATGTACGAGTGTTATTTATTTATTTTCATTGTTAGGTAGCCGCAACGGCAATTGTATGAGTAAACAAAACGTGACATTTTAGTAACGACATTTTATTTAGTGTGTCATAGGTATAATCCCACGTCAACGCGGAGTAGATTCCACGAGGAAGGAACTCCAACACTTGAAGAGGAGGCTGGACCTCCAGTTAGATGTCACCGCTGCTACTCACAGTCAACTATATCATGATGGGATAGATAGGGAAAATGAGTGACAGCCAGGTGGGGTTCTGGTAAGTCCGTCAGGGCTGACTTCCTCCTTCCTGGCTTTCCTCTTTTCCTCCCCCTTGAGTAGTTTGAGAGGTGTATGTACGGGGGTGAAAGACCTTCGGCATACGGTAAGAGTTGTTCGCTGATCCCATTGGACTAGTCGGCTAACTGCCTCTCAATACTAATCAAGGCACGGAGGCGGGTTTGTTGCGTTCCCACAACAATCCAGTCTCCCGTCATCAGAAGGGCGCAGAAGTAGTAACCACTAGCCTGACCTACCTGATGCAGGTTTTCTAGGGTTTTCATTGCATCTCCTTTAGTTTAAACATCGGGTAGGATCCTTACATTATAGCCCGGGGGCCAATGTCAATCCTTGGCAATCTTGCGCTACCTTCCAAATCCCCCCTTTTCAACTCCCTTCCTATGCTATTAAAGGGGAATTGCCTGCTTCAGGATCACCCTCATGTAGCCTGCTACCCGCAAAAAAAATTCTCACAGTCAATTTTCTTTTATTAAAGATGTTATGTAATTATAACTCCGAATCTGAAAATGTTGAGTGTTAATATATTATCCTTACTTTTGCTAAAATATTTATTTTTTTTAAAAAAAGTTAAACTGTAGTAATGGAAATGTTATGATACATCGATCTATTAGATTCTGTAGTTTATCCTATTTTATGAAGTATCTTTTGTTTTTTATAAATCGTTGTACTCAGCTCTCAAATAAACTTACTATTTTTTTGTATTTGTCACAATGAAATATCATTTTTAATTTCCCTATTCCACCCTGTGTATCACCACGTTACGCCCTGTTGAGCACTTGCCCATAATAGTCTCAGCAAGTCCTGGCAGAATTACCGCGTAGGACGTTGAGTGTTAACAGAATTACAGGCAGACGTGTTCGTAGCAGCGATGCTCGTGGCGATGGTTGACAGAGGCGTCGCTAATCTCACAATTAGGAGCGACGCCCAATATGGCGACGCTTATCTGCGCGAGGCAGGCGGCGCATTCGTCTAAATCCTCTGCAAACACGGCTCTAGAAGGTCGTGCATTCCGTGCAACTCCGACGCAGTCAGCGATAATGACCACGCAAGTTCGGAAGCGACTTTCGCCTCCTCCTAGTCGTGGTAATCGCCCTCAATAATTTTAATATCTTGCACATCAACCAGCTTTCAGTGTGCAGCAACCGTAACTTTTATTTACACTATATGACTTGCCCAGAATCTACCATATTGCTTTATCTCTCCTATCACATTATCGGTGGGACGCATAATAACCTACGTTTCTTACAAACATCGTATAAGGAAATACAAATAATCACACATTTTAACATAAGTAATTACTAATAATACATATATAACTTTCACAATTAAATTTAATTAAATGATTTAATTCATAAAACTTCATGGTTGCTTCCTCAATTTTATGCTTTATACTGAATCCTGTTGATTTATGATTATTGAGAACAAATTTCTTTCCTTACCTGTTTGTCTAAATTTCTTTCTGTGTTACGTATTAAACTTTGTTGCTCCAGGTTGCTTAGGTTTTAAGTAATGTTTAGATTTTATTTATTGCGTAATTATTAATAATAATGCATTCTCAATTAACTCGAACTAGAAACTAATTTGAAATCAATCTCGTAGGAATGTAACGCGGAGATTATCCATAGAATATTGCCACTGAATCGGTAACTATGTTTATTAAGGACACTAATTAGCTTATCTTCCACTATAGTACGATAATTAAGTTATGCCATTGATACTAATGTACAACTTTTTATTTCAGACCATTTTGGGATAATTAAAAAAGGTTTTTATACTTTTATTTCAGTCATATATTACAGGATATAATCTGTATTTCTTCTGTGACATACTCAATTAATATGCAATAGCAGAAATATCTGAAATAAGTAATTTATTTCCATCCCTTTTCAAATTCTTCGCCTAAACATCATAATTATCATTATTATTATTTTAAACCTCGCCAAATTCGTGGATGTTTAAATTTGATGGTTTTTTTAGAAAGAAGACAGCTTCTTTATAAGTAAAAATTGTGACTCATAAACGATATGCATTTGAAAATTTGTAAATAATAGCGCCGATATGGATGGATTTTATTTTATAATTTTATATTCATCCCACGTTGGTGGAAGCAAATTGTAAAGAAAGAGTGGAGTAGGGAGTTCAATTTTGTAATATAATGTTATAGTATTAATATTAACCTTCACAGTTGGTTGGCAATTTAATTTAAAAGTCATAAAGAGAGAACTTTTATGAAGAGTTTGAATAAGAAAAGAAAAGATTTGATTTGCAACTCTTTAATAACTAAACAATGAAATAGAGAATTAAATTAAATCATGCACGAATGAAAAACGGTAGCAACAATAAACGTATATTGAAACTCATTCAAAGCCAGGTTCACCTGTGAGGTGAAACAAAAGGAAACAACGTAATTAGTTCAATAAGTCTGGCAATGTGAACTGTATAAAAACAAAGTTATCTGTACCCACGGAGACTGAAACTGAAAAATGGCGGAGTTTTTCTTGCTGCGGTCTGCTGACTTGGAGGCGCTTGATGTCGGTTCCTGCTGGCTGCATCGGGGTTGATCTCGCTGTATCGCGGACATATATAGCAGAGACTCCTACCTACCAAAAAGTCATGAAACTAATGATGTCTCGAGCTGCTCTCAACTTTAAGCTCTCTTGCGGATGGCTCTTAATTTTCTACTTTTAGATCCCCTCTTGCCCACCGCTCACCATTTTCTCTCTCTCTCGGTCTCAAATTTTGCTCACACGTAATAACCTCGGTATTAATCTAAAGCCCTCCTACTAGTTTCCAGTAGCCAATCGGCTGCAATTTCCAATAGCACCCATTAACTTGCATTTTAATAATTGCAGCCAATTAGGAAAAATTTCAGCTGCAGGACGCAAACAAGTGGCATCGCACATGTTTCCCGTTATTTTTGTACTCCGTAGCAAATCCAAATTTGTCACAGCTAAATTCATATTTCTGAAGAAAATCTGTCCCAAATTACAATAATTACAAACTTCTAAAGCATCCTTTCTAAAAAGTTGAAAACAAATGTGCAAAGATAAAACCTTATTTGTTGTTCAAGTATTAATAAATCATTTCAAACTAGTCTTACTGAATCGACGCGAGTTCTTGCTTTAACGGAAAAAGTAATCTAAGAATTTACTTCATCTTGTTAGACTACAAAGAGTAGATAAATCGATAAGAAAATCAACTAACCAAAAAATTAAAAGAGCACGCGAGAGTTGAAGTAAGAAATGAAGGATGTGAAAGGCAAATAAACGCCTAAATTTTTATAAATGTAGATTTCGATCAAAGCTACCAATTTCGCTGCTTGAACGAAATTTTACGCTTTTTCGCGGACAGAGAAAATGTCCATAAATAAATGGACGTGGTATTATGACTTATCTGTCTGAAAAAAATAGAACTTTCATATTCTGTAGATGAGCGTGTACAATGTTGTGCAGGGAGGAATGGAAGGAGGTATGTAAAGGCAGATAGAGAGAGATGGACAGTTGTAAAAGTTTCTCTCCACTCATTGAAATGCTTTCGTGCCTTTCCGGAAGCTTCAGGCACATAGGGGGTGAGGTTGGAAATAAAGCGACAGCGCTATTATATTTCGTTCAATGCTGCCTGCCAACACAGCTACTAGCTAGCAGCGGCAAGAGCTGCTCTTAATTCATTCGATTTATGTCGGCCCATAAACTCTCTCTAACCGCCATCCCTCCCTTAAAAGTGTGCTCACATTTACACATTGTCGCATCAAAATTTTTCGTGCCTAAATTATTATGCCGGGCAAATGAAGTGTGCGGCTGTGCGGGTTAAAGCAGAGGGAAAAAGAGCTGTTAAGCTCGGTAAGGGAGTGGGCTTGGGGTTCCATTTATTTTTTTATTCATAATGCGATATTACCGTCTGTCCTCCAGAGTTTTATTTCCTCTGCCCCATCTTCGGATACATTTAGACCTACTCCCTTCCACTGTGCGTCATTTGGATACGGTTCCGAGCCATTACCCGCATCTCGGCGAGGGTAAAGGGGTTGCTACCCTCTAACCCTGTTAGTGTTGCCGTTCCGTCTTACCCATTACTTTGCGAGTTCGATGCGTGACACGGCTCTCGTCTTTCCTAACTGGCAATAAGCGAAGAGGGATGTACATCACCCATTCCTATTACTTCAAAAGAAAAGAAACACAATCGTCGGACCAACTTCGGATCAATCCCACGGATAAATATACTTTAAAGACTTATGTTTGAACATGTACCACTTTCTTCAAAAATTAAAATAATTCTATAAAGAAGACTAGTTGAAGTATCCGGCGTTGCTCGGGTTCAAGATAATTATAAAGCAAGAATGTAATTAAGGATACGTATTGCAGTACTTGAGGGTACACTGATTTTATAGTTCTACTTGAGAGGGATCGTTTTTAGCTATAGGGAAGCGTAAATAATCGTTTTCTACGTTTTCTAAATCTATTAATGTTTTCAAATCCAAACTATTTTCAATCCCAGGTTGTATAAATTGCAAAAAAAAAATCGACAATATGGTAATTTTTTTACAGAGTGGTGTCATTTTGATCAATTTTCAATGTGCTGAGAAGAGAAGGTCATATGGTAAAAATGGCAGAGAATGGAATTTCCAGTCCACGCTGTATCCTCAAAATTTTTCTAAAATCCTGAGTTTTCGAATTACAGGTATATGAAGTCGGACGGGCTTTTTATTATGTTGTAGCTCAAGTCTAGGTGGTGATGGTGGGACTTTGTTCGTTTGCTTTTCAAATAAAGAAATCTACTGATAGGTCACCTTGAGACAAGGAGAATCATCTCGTTTGTTCAATTTCAGCACGGACTTTGATAGAGGTGGAAAACCACCTACGAATGACATTTTCACTTTTTGCACATACATACACTATTGTTTTTATCAATGTTTATATAATTTCATACTTGATCTTCTCAATAATGTCACCATCTAATGAATTATGTTTTATTTGCTTTTACAAATGAGCAATTACTAATTATTAAAATGTAAATGACGCAAAAAATAAAACTAATTGCCGTATACATCGAATCAACGATTCGAAACAGTTTATAATTTTTCAGATAGTTAGCTCTCTGCAACGATAAGTTACTTACGACGTGAAATTTTTATGAATAAAACGTACATTGTATTTCTAATCAAGAATATAAGAAACCCGCATTCACTTTAGGAGATCTCGATGCGCGTAGGAGAGGCAAAATATTTTACGTAAAATATTTTTCTTTTTTTCACATAGATAACTTCATAATATTTAAAAATAATTGAAATTATGGGCAGCTTTGGGCCCTGGGGAACACAAGTGCCAAATGTGGTCAAATTTGGACCAGTAGTTTTGACGCCAAGGGCTGTGACATGCAAACTGACAGTGGTGATTAGATATATGGATAATTGTAGAGATTTACAATATAATTATTATTTTCATTCAATAACAAAGTAATTTATATTGAGCCAGGATAATGGATTGTTATTTACGGTCCACTGTGTGCATTTTAATTTGGTGTTTGTTGGCGGAATCCCGTGTGTCAAAATGACAGGGACTCGATGACGCAATCTCCGCCAAGTATAAGGTAACGAGGAGGCAAATTAAAACTCAATTTAACCTTGTCGTCAAAGGGACAAATCATTTTAATGTTCTATTTAAAAAACTATTTTTGTAATAATAAATTTCAGTACGCCCAAAAATGTGTGTAGGTTGTGTGAAGATTCGCGCACTTATGCAAGCTAAAGATTTTCTTTATATTGCGAGGATTTCATTTTTGATACGTTAAATTTTTAACATTTATTAGATTGGCACCACCTGTAATGTAACGAAGGAAACTTTTTTATAATTGGACCACACTCAAGTCCAGGACTAATTGAACATGAGTCATAGGGAAATGCAGTCACTTATACGATTATATCAATTGCCTAATCTAATGAAATTATAATTGCCGAAATATAGCCTTGACTTTTTTAATTTAATAGTTACGGAAAACTGATGTACTTATAAAAATTCATATTTATCAGAAAGAGGAAGCTGCTTTGTATTAAAGCCGACTTACCATTTAGGAGAATTAAAATTCTTTATTTACAAATAATTTTTATTATGCCAGTTTACAAAAATTTTTAGTGTTCTTTAAATCGATTTTACTATAAATGGCGGAAGAGACAATTTCACTCCATACCAGGTTTCACTTGTTGATTTCGTTTGCTGTCTGCGTTCATACACGTTCTCAATGAGAATTTATTGTAGAATATGTTCTTCACGGCAATATAAAATTACTTCCTCCAAACAACCTGAAGTTGCAATAATTTTCCGTCCGGAAATTCTAAAACTTCTGATGATTCCCGCCCTACTTTCCCTCAGTACGGATTTCCGTGAAGTGTCCAAAACTCAATCAACTCTTAACACGACATACAAAAGTTAATTTAGCATTATTATGATTTAAAATTTAACGAATGATGTGTGGTAAGGTTCAACAGTTACAATATATGCTAACTTACCCCCTATTTTGTTATGTCGGCAGTAATTGACGCAGTTTACGAAGCAAAATGTTCTCTTTCTTGACATATAAAGTTCAATTCATATGTATTTGCACCTATTCAATATTAAATTTCAGAAGATATAAGTTACTCTTTACACAAAAAAGTACCAACGTTTCGGACAAACGTCGTAAATAAATACCGGTTTTTTCGTTGAAATTGCCAAATGGATTGAATCCTCGACAATCTACAAATAATCAAATGGGCGTGTGACAAGTACCGAAAGTCCTACCAACTCGTGCAGGTTTCTTTCGGTGTTCCCTGCTTCACATTTAGGCAAAGTGATTTATAAATTCTATTTCGGGGAGTCTAGTCAACCGTTATCCTTATTAAGCGCTTTTATATTCCTTCACATGCTACAAAACGGAAAAATACATAATGGGGATTAAACTTTCACAATCTTTCTGGTAAAGAAATGGCAGCAATTATGTCATGGCTATGTTTAAAAATTGACTTACCAGGTCATCGTTGATGAGGAAGACGAGGGACGCTGCAGGTCTAGAAGGTGCTGAAGTGCAGTTTGCCCTGAGCACATCTCCAGGTCCGTAGCGACTCTGCTCCACGTTAATGATCGGGGGACCTTCTGGAAGCGCTGGAAAGCAAATCGTAAACATAAGACTTGTATAGTGTACCTTAACAAAATATGCGTCAATTTTTTATTTTCATGCCCGGTTTCAATACGGTGTTAAGCTGTTAATAAATATAATATCTAATTGAATAATTACATAACAACATGTTTAAATTATTTCTTAAAATCCATAGTATGTTCCATTTCCAATTTCTGGTAACCGGTATACTTAAAATGGTTCTGCCTTTATCTATGCACTGTATAGTGCCAACCTTCTGCGGTCTAGTGGTTAGACTTTCTGCTTCACAACATAGTTGTCAGCTTTTATTCTGGTGTCATTAAATTTTTATGTGTATTAACCTCTCAATATATTTTAAAGGATTTCTTATTTTCTAGTATTTATTGACCTATGCCAATTATTATAAGACAGTTTCAAAACTTTGAATACTGAATGTCTTAGTCAGATTTCTCTTTAATTACAGAATGAGTCTTTATTTTCTTACTGTTTTTGGTTCTAGTTTCCCAGAAGTGGGAATGTAGGATTTGTCCCAATTGATCGTACTAATTGAATGACGTCTGTGAACGCGTTCGTGGACACCGACAAACACTTGTTGGTTTTGTAGGTCCTTCAATATCCTCAGCGGACGGTTGGTCGCAATCGCTGAAAAGCGGACGATGGGCCAGACTCCGATACACTGCATTGAAGAGCTATTCAGATCCGCCCATCCGACTTTGAACTGCACTTAACTCTCCAGCTCGTGCCCTCTCGCTCTGCTTTACCTCCTCAGAAAACGCAGCCACATTTTCTTCAAGCACCCGGGAACTCCTTGTGTTGCCCGCTTAACCCTACCACTACGACGAAAACCTCGCCAACCATTTCAACTAAAATCCATCTGACGAGTAACTTGATAACAAGTTCTAAAGTGGGTATACCGGAGTAAAACTCACTGAAACGCGACTCTCAGAAACGGATTTTTCCGTTAGAAGCGGCTTTATAGAAAAAAAGTATATTGCTGTTTTGGGAAACGGGTACTTATTGATCATTATAATTTATTGACCGGTGTCACAGAAATGTCTCGTTTGTAACACCTACATAAATAAGGGGAAATGTCAATAAATAAATGGAAAACTACTTACTTAAATTAATTTATGGGCTCTACTTGGTAGCACTACCATGAATTACATTAAATTAAAATTTAAAAATTCTACATATAATTAAATAAAATCATTGAAAATAAAATGTATAAGAAAGAAAATAAATTACGTTAAAAATATTGCCGATGCTACAACATCAGATTCTACTCTCAGGTTTCCATATTTCGGTACGGAAACTCGAAAGGTAATTTTGAGCAATAATTAATAAACTTTGCGTCGCAAAAACTCAAGGAAAGTAACTTCCGTCGGCTTACTAAAACAGGGCTTGAGCAAAATCCGGTTCTTCCATCTCTGACCCACTCGCCCCTTCCAAGATTTATACTACGTTAATATTACCCCAAAAAGTGTGGCTCTGGCTCTGCCAATTTTGGCCTCGCTTTTCTCCCATCTCCCTTTCTCTTATAGTTCATCTAATTGGTGGAGAACTGGTCTTAGCACAACCATCTAACTCTGTTAACAATTTTTGGATTGATTGACTGAGGAGTTTATTCGCCCTACCTGTGTACTGGTTTTTCCGGTAAAGTGTCTACCTGAGGGCTAGTCTGAGCTGGAAGCTTCTTCTTGGACTTCTTTATCTATGCCTGGTGATTCTTTTACCAGACGTACATTTAACACAATAATTGACATTAAATGTAAATTAGAATAATGTTGAATAAAATAACTATTAAATAAACAAGGAAGTGTGCTATGAGTTTGATGATCAGTACTGAAATATGATGGTGACAGGTCTTTCTAGCAGAGAAATTAAAAGAAACATTCACTGGTATGGAATAGGAAAAATGTGATAAAGCAAATATAGTGATAATTTAACATCACTCCAAACAATATAACAATACTCAGTAGTTCGTTTACCAGGGGAATAGACGAGTTTTGGTTAGGGATCGTTTTATTCTTCGGCAAATATGTACCTTTTTTGTCTTATTTCCTGGTTCAAGTTATTTATTATCGATGAAAAAATGGAATCATTTTATCGTTTGCGGTTTTATAAATAATTTTAACAATTTTACGTGAACAACCCTCTGCGTTCCCATCCTCCTCATTCCGACAGTTTTCGCTTGCCTTTGGCATCGTAACCAGGTCACCTGCAGAAAATTTCAGAGTTTTGTTACATCCCTTTAATGTATTGGGGAAACGTTTTTATTACCTGTTTTGTAATTGCAACCGAAAAAGCGGAAAAATGACTAAATTGAACAAACGTAGCTTTAACTTGCTGCTATTTTTGGACTCCATATTCATGCGAAATTGGAAACACTGACGCGTTTAATATGCCAAAATAGTATTGGAAAATAGTAATTTTCAGCACATTAGATATTCTGAGCATTTGTTGATGAATGTTATAGTAAACAACCTTTTGACAGTCACATAATTTGAGAGCTTTCGGCTTTCAGTTGGTCACATTCATCCGTTTCCTAGCTGCATATAACACATACATATATATTGTTATTTTTATATTATAATATAAATGTTCCTCATTATGTTTCATAAGTTCTTTCAATATAAAAAAACCATTAAACACCTGAAGATGGACAACTGAGGCCATTTGAAATAAAATTTACTTACTGTTTCAGTATAACTTTTGATAAAAACCATATTGAATTAAGTATAACATCTTCTCAGATTAATAAATAATAATAAATAGACAAACTTTCTTACGTATTAATAATTGACATTTTCTCTTCGTTTTATTTATTTAACTTATCTATTTATATATTAATATTAATATATAATAATAAATAGACAAATTTCTTATTTTTTAATAATTGACATTTTCTCCTCGTTTTTATTTATTTAACTTATATACGTTACCACATTCTTCATGTATTAGATACTGATAAGATCATTATATACTATCACTATATAACATTACATTATTGAATCTTTCTAGTCCCCATCACTGTAGTTTATCAGCTAATCCACAGAACTCGTCGAAACAATGTCTCCGGTATTTAATAATTATTTCCATACAATTGGTATTATCCCATATTTACCTTGGTAGTATTCTAAAGCTTAGTATTCTTATAATTAATTGTTCCCCTATTTTTAATTTCGTTTCTCCATTGTACTCAAATGGTTTTTCTGCTCGGTTTAATTAATAACTAGAAATAAATTTCTTTAACTGTACAATATATCTGCTGTATCATTGACGTTTCCCTTTTTTTGCCTAAAATTATGAACTTGAATAAAGTATTCTCGGGTTTTCGCCCTGAAGATGACGGCAAGGCTTTTGGCCGTCGAAACGTCGCGCTTTGATCGCAACTTGACCCGGGCGAAAACCCGAGAATACTTTATTCAACATATACGCTGGAAAAACCTTCGTTCTTTGATAATTATGAACTTATATGCAGTGAAAATTATAATAAGTTGTAATGATCAATGGGGTTCGATTGTACTTTATATTAAATAATAGGAAGGAGAATAAATTATGAGAATGTTTTCAATATTAAAATTTCATTAAAACAATAAATAAAAACAAATAAATAAAATAAAATTTATCTCCCTGCCTTTTTGAAGGAATTACAAATTTCGGAAGTGACTTTTTAAAATTGAAATAGAAATCAAAATTGAACTGTCTCCAAGGATTAAATATCTTGGTCTTTAATAATTTGACGTCCTTGAAAGATTATGGTATTTTACCAAACACCGGAACGTTTTTCATTACTTAGCTCCATGTGACTGTTTAATTCTATTTCCGACGAACTTTTATTTAATCTGACATTGAATGCTTTATTTTCCCGTCTGATAGAATTAGTTTGTTACGAATCCAGTATTATTTACAATTTTATTAATTACGATGCATATATATTTAGATTGAGAAAAATTTGCAAATAATATCAGTACAACGTTTCCTCTTCCAATTAGCACACATTTTCAGGTACAACATAAAATTAAAATCGAATGCAGATAAGTCCAATGGTGAAATTTATAGGAAGCCAAAGATCTAAGCAGAAGGTAAGGATGCATGGATGCTGCTTAAGCCAATACTATCGCTTTTTTCATTTAAAGTCATCTTATTAACTCTGATATTAATTGATTCAGAGGTGATACTGGATTATAGGTTGATTCTACACCAAGTAATCTCCCATCAGTTTAGTTAAAAGAGTATAATTGTTATCTTCTAAAAGTCTTTAGTACAACTTTTATATATTTCATGATATATTTTATTAGGTACATTATTTTATTATTTAACGCAAGGAATAATTATAAGAAACTTTACTGAAATCGGGTATAGGTTGTTTTAAAAAATAGAAAGCGCTTGAAGTATAGTTTACAATATGATAGTGTCAAAGCTTAAAAGTAATTTCAATTTATTTCAAAGAGAGTCTTTCGGGTTTAATTACTAAGATTAATGATGATGAACTGCTCCTATACACAGATCCTTCCTCAAAGATTTCCTTTCTTCAAAGCACGAACCTATTTGGTACGAAATACTTTTGCGGGGGTGTTGACTTTTTGTTCTGCCTCCCTCTTCAGTACCTTCGACAGCGGTCTTGTGTCCAGTTTATTGGGAAAGTTTTTTAACAGCTTGTCTAAAACAGCTGCTGGCATTGAAAAGCGGACGGTGAATACCAACTTAACAGAAGTAAAGTTTCCAATCCTCAGCAAAAGAAAGGCGTAACTGAAGAGGAGAATTAATCTTCCCCTTGGAGAGCGACGAAGAGGGAGAGAGAGAGAGAGAGAAAGGACAGAGGACATTGAGCAGACAGGAGTGCACCTCATTAACTCGGAGGCTGAGGAGGTCATTGAGGAGGAGCAGGTGTGAGTCACGGCCGCCAACTTGCCGACATAACGGTGTTCGTTATAAAGGGCATGTGACTCCATTTGCCACAACGCCCTCAGTAATTTGGCGAATGTTACGACCTTGGAAAGGAAGTGTGCAAGGTACACTGCTTTTCATGAAGATCCGACCACAGGAAAATTCACACTGACATACTAGCAACTTTTATACCTTTCAATCATAATTATCAAAAATATTTTAATTAAATCATAATCGCCTCTGCATTGTATTTATATGATATAATAATTATAAGTATTTATATGATATAAGAACTTTAACTTCTAAATAAAAAATTAAGACATATTGGGAACGTAAATTAAAAATCTTGGAAGGATTTTAGTTATTTAAGGATTTTACAGTGCGCTTAGAAAAACAAGAACCACTCTTAACTTATTCTGGCAACACTTACTGTTCAATGATGAGGATTAATTGAAACCAAATTTTCTAATAGTAAAAAATATCTATTTATCCAGAGCTACGAAACTGCGATATAGGAATAACGCCACTCCAACGTCTACCTTTTTTTTGTAATAGACTACATGAGGATGATCCTGAAATAGGCAGTTTCATTTTAAAGGCGTAAGAAGGGAATTATAAAAGGGGGATGTGGAAGGTGGAGTAAGGTAGTCAAGTGTTGACTAGGGTCCCCAGGCTATAGTTTCACGATCCTGCCCACTGTTTCATATTAAGTGATGCAGAGAAGAACCTAAAAATCCTACATCGGAACGACGCAGTTTTGGAGTAATAGGCTAAATGGGGGTGAACCTTAAACAGGCAAATTCACTTTATTAGCATAGGAAGGGAAAATTTTGATTAATTTGTGAGTGACAGTTAAAACCTTTATTTTTATGAACAAAACGTTATAATTGTTTATATAATTTTACAGGACCAGAGCTTTCAACTTTTCAATCATAATCATTCAAATAATACCAATCAATAACAGTACAATTTTAGGAGTGTAAAACAAGGTATTTATACATGTATATTCCATCAACAGATAACCATTTTCCATATAATAATTCTGATGAAGGCCTGTTTCCTTAAAACAATTCTCAGTAATAATATAATATCTAGGCTCGCATCCATATCTCCTATTCAACCATATATATATTATTTATTCCTAGATTGACCATTTACTCGTTCAACTGTGGTGAAATAAGTAAATGTTTTTAATTTTTACATATATTGTATCAAAAATAACACCAAATACCTTCCATTTACATTCTGCACAATAAGTATAAAATAAATATTACATCATTATATTTATGATTATAATTACATGTCATGAAAAATATAAATAAAAGACAGTCTTTAATTTTATTAATGAAATTTTCTTAGAATGCCAGTGTATTGAATTTCTCTGTAAGATCATTCATTCGTGAAATAACGTATTGAATCTCTGATTATGTAAATATATATCGCCTCAGCGATTCTAAATTTTATTTTTGAGTTCTCCTCAGTGAGTATCTTAATATCATCTAAATGGAATTATTATTATTTGATTTTGAATTGTATGTGCAAGTCAGCATTAAGGTCCTATAATTTTATTTCTTTTTTGACAATTTGTTTTAAAGAAATGAGTTACCTTCCTTATAGATTACAGAAAGCATATGTGTAAAAAGGCGATTTATCGAGGTATATACAGAATAAATATATGAGGGTTTGTATTTTTGTCACTTATTTGTGACGCATAATGTTTCAGTGTCGTAATGATGTACTGTTTCATTGGTTAGTATTATTTTAATTTTGACAGGTTTTGTTTAATAATGATGAATGGAATCTTAAAATCTCTCGTCTTGTAAAAGTTTTTAAGTTATTAAAATGTTTTGACCCATTTGGTGTATTTTGAAAAATACGAAAGGGAAAATAATATTTTGGAAATCTAACATCGATAAGCGATGAATGTTTAATTAAAACTAACTTGTTTAGAGAGACCACACCTCTGTGTGACAAAATATATATTTCCTGAAATATTTTGTTGAAATAGGCATAAAAATAAGGAAGCCTTAAAAATTCATTTTTAACAGTTAAATTTTCGGTTTCTTCAAAAAATTGGCAAATAAAAAAAATCAGCCAATATGTCAGAAAAATAATTTCTGTTTAGCTAACTATAAAGATCTCAGTCGACGTTTCGATCCCACCTGTGACAGACAAACGCAATCAAATTCCTTTTCAAGTTAAATGTAGAATGAATAAAGTAAATATCCTAAATTAAGTTTTTATTCATTATAAATTCAGCTTGTACCTAAATAAGCCCGAAAATGTGGAAAAAATATCATCAGCAAAATTTTGAATATGCTAGGTATATAGAATTTTTGTGTCTTATTGTCTAAGTTCTTGGTCATTTGTTTTAAATTTTTACAACTTATTAAAAAAGGCTTATGTAATATAGTTCTCTTTTGGAGCAAATTAATTCAAAGTCTTAGAAGTGAATATTTAATCAAAAGTATTAAAGATATTTTAGAATATAAGATTAATCGTTGGGGTCTCATCTTTTCCTCCCAACAATTGTTCACTTGATGGAGGCCAAAATGAGGGACGAAACATACTGATGTTACCTTCATTACAATGCAAAATATTAAACCTATTCCTCTTTCATCATTTATTGTTTTATTATTCATAATATGAATGTCAATATCAAAAATAAAAGATGAGATTTAATATATTTAGAAAATAATATAATTGGTAGAATAATCAAGAATTTGGTTAATTCTCTATTGACAATTGTTTGCTGTAGCACAGACGAGAGAATGTTGTTTAAATATTAATGATTGGAGAGCATATTTAGGCCTTTCACTCCCTCCCATTGTATGTATATTCATTGACTTGTCCATCTATTTACAGAGCCAATATTCATTGAAGGCTCGTGGGCGTAAATTTATATGGAATTTTTGCTTTTTTTCTCGCACGTTTCGTTGATCCAAACTAACAAAGCTCAGTGACGCCTACACAGGCGTTGACGAACCACAGGGGAAAATGAACTGGAGCTAATCAAGTGAAAACAGAGCTGACGAACATAAATATTAAACACATTTCTCGCCTCTGAAGGAAAAGTTTTTAATACGTTCTCTTGCATCGGTGATCATTTCTATTCATTATTTGATATTCAAATATCACAACGGCAATATTCTATCAAAGTATAGTTCTGTGTTTACGCGAGAAACTTCATGACGATAGGTTACACGACCCTCCCAATACTTGTTAAGAAATAATGAACATCTATACATCTAAAAAAATTCAGTTCGTCAGTATATATATATATATATATATATATATATATATTATATCAGCTATAGGTTCCCAAACTAATGGTCCGAATTTGACCAAATTTGGCACGCCCGTTCCTCAAGGAGCGATTCTTTTAATGATTTGAAACTTTTTAAATATACTGAAGTTACTTATGTGAAAAAATTGACAAACATTTTAAGCAAATGTTTTCGGGTCCCATACACGAATCGAGATCTTCCAAGTGGGTGGATGTGGGCTTACAAAATTCTTCACCTTTTATACGATACATTTTTAAAATTATAAACATTTTGCGTCGTAATTAACATATCGCTGGCAGAGAGACAATAATTTTCTTGATACGATGTATACGTAAAATAGTTTTATTACCGAGTCAGGTAAATTTTAACATTTAGTAATTGCTCTTTCGTAAAATCAAATTAATATTATGAATTTTATAGGGACATTCATCACAGTTACAAGTATTAAATTAAATAAACATTTATAAACACAATACTGTATGCATGTGAAAAACGTAAAAATGTCAACAAGCTTTCCTTTTTCCACGGTTTGAAAAATAAGTTTTCGGTGGTTTCCCGCGTCTAGCAGGGTTCGTACTCAACTGGAAGAAACGGCTATTTGTCTCACTTAGACCTATCCGTAGACATCTGTATTTCAAAGGTGAGCTACTACACAATACAAAGCAAACTTTTGAAGCCCCACAAACTTAGGCCCCTGTAGTTAGAAAACTGAGGATTTTAGAAAACTTCTGAAGACACTAAGTCCATTGTAAATTCGAACCTCTATAATTTTGGTTATGTGATCTTACGTTTTCACCGAAAATGGGTCAAAACGACACAACTCTGGAAGAAACTACCAAACTAGGATTGAAAATAGGTTGTACTTTATCCTCAATTATCGTAATAAATTTACATTTTATTTGATTCCTGTACATTATTTACGTGAACCCCAGAAACAGACTAAAATATAAGCACTAAATTAAATATTTGTCAGCAACCTTGGTTTCCGTTCTTAGTATCTGATTAAAGTAACTGTGCAAAGCTGTTAACGTGAAGACAAATAAGTGTCTAAATATTAATACTGGGATATGTTCTTTCTTTCCTTAAATTCCTCACTTGAAAATTATTCTTCCAATATCAATTTTTTTAAATAATACTATTTGGTGATAATATCTAAATTATTCACACATGGCCGTCAGAAAATATTTTATTCACAATATCTTCACAATACGTCCATTTAGTCGTAATATGGTGGATGACAGGTTTATATTACTTACCTTTCGGTGGCTCTTAATAACAAAATATAAAGTTTCATAGAATCGAGTTGACGTTTTCTTTGGGAAGAAATAAAAATTATTGATTTGGAACGCCCACTATTTAGTTTATGAATGGTAAATTTCAGATAAACGTAGCAAAAGGTTTACTCAATGGTACGTGTAATAAGGATATAATTTTTCATTGAATAGGTCGGACCGTATTCTTGTGAAAAGCAAATACATTCAGCAATGCCGATTCACAAGGTTTTTATTTAATACATTCTGCAAAATACACAGTTTAAATAGCTATTTGTTTATTATTTGCAGACACAATATGAAAATAATTAATATGTCATATATTAGGTAAATAACATTAAACAAAAACTTTTAAAAGTGACAGATACAAAGGTTTTGTTGTATTACATAATAATTATACAAATCAGTCTTTCCTTGTAAATTTTTTAAGGAAAAGAATACTGTTTATTTTGAATGTTAAGAGTCACACTAACATGGCTAAGAGTTTAATTAATATGCATGTATATAACAGGTTGCTCATAAATATAATGAAACAATTTCAGGTGAGATGGTGAAAACGTCCGAGATAAAGAATGAACTAGATATAATTACTATTAATATATGCAGTGTCTAAAGCTTAAGTAGAAAAAATGTCTACGAAATCGATCAATAAACGTACTGACTATACGCGAAACATAATGAAAAACAATATTATAGTTTTTTTTATCTTCTCTAGCACGAATGAATTTGTGTTCAATTTGATCCTCATATATCCCATATTTATTGAATTTTATTCAGTGCATGTTTCCATAAGTATCGAAACATAAAGGAGAAATATGGTAATACTTCAGTATGGTCCTATAGTATCTTGTGTCATATTTTTCAACGTCTCTACATACATTATAGTTTATTCGCTCTCGTGCATAATTGCCAGACGATTATGAAAGTTATCGCCACTCTTCCTTATTTTTTCGGCACCTCATTCTCCTCTGGAAAACCATCAACTCTCTTCTTCATCTCCTGCTGAAAGTAGAACAATCTTCCGCTTCCGTTTTTTAACTCCCTTTCTATTAAATTTACGATTATCATCACTTATTCAATTCCATCCAACCCTCCCACTTCCTGTTTTCCTCGAAGCTCCGGGATGAAGAGAATGGCGGAATATTTTTCGTCCCATCCCTCTTTGACCATCTACACCCCTGTCGTCGTCCTTCTTCGTCTTCCACACCCCCACCACCCCTTCAACGGTGCACACGACTACCACTCTATCTTAGCGCTTCTCTCCCCCTGCTCATATAATAACTCTATTCCCAGATATTCTGGAAGACATTTTACAGTACCGCGTAGAACCATAAAGAAGCAGTGGCCTAGGCGAAGGGGTTGAGATATGGTTTGGGGTAAGTTTTACCAAGCAATTCGCGTCTTCTCCCCCGCGAGGAGGACGACGATATGAATGGTTCCCGTGAACGCACCGTTGGAGGGGGGTTGGGAAAAAAATTACCTTCGGAAAGAAGCAGGTGCTATAAGTAAATTCAAAACGAATTCCAACAGCCACTTACATGTTCGTGCGCTTTTATTTGAGTTCCCCTTTAACCTCGTACAGTCCATTTTAAATACACTTCTGCTCCTCCGCAAAGAAAACAATTACAGCAGAATAGAAAGATATTTGAGAAAATTACTTATAAAATAAAATAAGCAATGAAGTAGACATTGATTAATGTAATTGAATTAAATTTACGATATTAAAAAATTAAAAGCTAGCCAGTTAGAACGCTAAAAAAGTAAAGACTAAATACTTATTAAAGGCAAAAATGTGACATGGCATTAATGCCAGTAGCATATGTTATTATTTATAACGTTTTAGTTTCGCTCGGCTTCTGTGAATATGACGCTCCTTGGAGCAAAGAAACTCGGAGAACGCGAGCTGGTACTTCAGTTCTGCAAAATAATAATTTATTTATTTATTTTTAACCAAGGGTTGTATTTTAAATTGTTTGAAGTGTTAATGTACTGCCGCATGGGTAAATTCAATGTTATTTAATGATATTAAAAAAATGTTACTAAAGAATAAGGCCGGAAGTTGAATGGCTGATTCCGGGATTAATGTAAAAGTAATATTCTTTGATGATGCATTTGTTTTTGGAGAAGATGGTTGCAGACGTTCGCGATAAGAGGTATAAAAGAGCAAATTTTTCTCTTGATAACGGGTTACATTAGGGTGATCACCTTTAATATTATAGGAAGGGAATTGAAAAGGGGGGATGTGGAAAGTAGAGTAAGGTATCCAAGGGCTGATTAGGGCCTCTGGGCTATAGTTTAAGGATCCTACCAAGTATTTCGCCTAAGAGATGCAAGGAAAACACTAAAATACTGCATCAGGTAGGTCGGACTTTTGAGTACTATTATCATGGTGGGAGATATATATCTAAGTAACTTTATTTCCCCCATGATTGTAGTACAGGAGAGTAGAGATTTCTTTATAACTAATCTGGTCTTATCCGATCTGTATGAGTTGTGCATTGTTGAAATTCAATAATGTATGTTTTCTGTGTTATTGTCTGTTTTTTTCATTTATAAAGTGTGGAAGATACGACCAAACATTTTCTTAATATTGTATTATGGGTTTAACGTTCTATAAATAAGCGTTTATTAATTGTAATTGCTTTCTTTTTTATTGCCAGCCGGTATATAGTTAGCAAAGAAAGTCGGAATTAGTGTATAATTACATCAGTTCTAATAGCAACAATATTTAAAAGCGTCGGCAGTGAAGGGAACACTTTCTCATTTCCTTTAACCGACTATTGTTTGAGAATAAACAGTTACTAAAACGGTTGTCTGATTCTTGCTTACTTAATATTTTGAACTTGAGAACTTGCGAGCATTTAAAAAAAACTTTTTCTTGTTATATGTGCATTAGAAAGCAGTTGATGGGTTTCTCGGGAATAAACGTAAATTAGTAAAGTGGAATAAAAGGACAATGCATGTTGATCTAATTTGATTGTGCTGTATTGTTTTGCTTTATTTTGTGTGACCGAGATATAAAAATCTGTTTAATTTTTTCGCCGCAATAGTAAATAAAAATATTACTTTTTAAACGGAAGTCGGTTAGGCCTTCACACTGTTCCTTATGCCATTATATCAAATTATTACGACGTTGACATACGAGAATAAGGGTTTGTAGTAAAAATTATTGACTTGTCACAAGTCAGATTTCGTAACCTGTAAGAGATAATGGAACCGTTTCATTGGTGCGTATCTAAAGTGAGTCATGGAATTGAGAAAAGAAAATACAAGTCGAGATTTCGATACTTCGAGAGCTAAAAGACAAGTGTTGAGTAGCCATGCGAGAAATATTAACTTTAGTGTTTATAATTTTTAAAGATGTATTCAGTTCAAAGAAAGTGAGAAGCATATTTTTAAAACGTGTTAGTTTTCTTTAGAAACATATTGTGTGAACACGTGTACTGTGTCGTAGATTTTTAGCGAGGCCTAAAAATAAGCTTCTGCCCTGTGTTTGCATCCCCTAAAAAGCATATGGACGCAACAAAAGGGAGCATAGTAATGTTAATGACAAAGATTTTGTGCGAAGGGCACCTTTTAACATTGTGACAATGGAGAATTTCCATCAATTATAAAAATACCTCTCTCTATCTTTGAAAGTAAAATTTCATACAGATTCTTTCTCATGCAGGATACTTAATTATTTAGGTTTAAATGCTGACAAACTTATGACGGGAAAAAGTAAGGGGCAATATTGTGAAACGATGTCTGACGGCTCTTAATTTAAAATAACTATAGATGAATAACAATTTTTGAGAAAATTATAATGGTATATAGTTCTGTATTATTCAGAGTCGTTCTACAATAGTGAACTCTCAGAGAAAATGATTAATATAATGGCAGAAATGTGATCGTTTTTCTTATTCGGGGCACAACGGACTCGTAATGTAAACTTATGGAAAAAGAAAAAGGACTTCATAAAATTATAAAGCATTAATTTAATATATTACCTATTTAATATAATATCAATATAACGAATTCAGATTGCTGATTGAATTTTTCAAAAGGTACATACAAATTTCTAGAAGCAGAACGGGATAGGGTGTTTTTTTAATTACAATTAATACAAAAAAATTAATTTAAGAAAAATCTGAACACCTTTTGTGTTTATTTTGCGTATAGTTGATCACTTTATGAATGTTTACTTTTACAACTGCACAGCCTTTGCTATCATTTTTTTCCTTATTCAGTGACCTTTTCTATATTAATCCATCGCATTTGGATACAACATCTTGAAACACATTCTTATAACCTGAGTTAGCCAGATTTTCCTTTTTTTCGAGAGGAACAAAAAACAATTTGCCTTTTGTAGTAGTATCATGTTCCGCCTAAGCACGCTAGTCTCAGTTCAAGATTATTTACCGAGCCTTAATGCCTTAAACAATATACTTAGCTTACTTGCAGATAAACACACATATTTTATGAATATATACCATTGAAAGTGGGGATGAGGAAGGGCGCTGCGGGAGTTTTCTCGCAGGCGCTTCAGCCCAGAGTGACTGCGGGGCTCACCTGATCATGTCGGGAATGCCTCGCACTCTCTCTGGGTACTTTTTATCAAAGTTCTCATATGCCGAGACACCTTCACCTATTTTAGGAGGTATATGTACTGGGGTCATAGACCTTGGGCATATGGCAAGAGTTGTCCGCTGATCCCATTGGATCAGTCGGCCAATTGCCTCCTGAAATTGGTGGAGACACGGAGAAGGGAATGCTGCGTCCCCACAGCAAACTCGTCTCCCGTCATTCGGAAGGGCGTGAGAATAGTACCCAATGCCCGACCTACCTGATGCAGGTTTTCTAGGGTTTTCCCTGCATCTCTTTAGGTGAAACACCGGGTAGGATCCTTAAACCATAGCCCGGGGGCCCTAGTTAACCCTTGGCTACCTTGCTCTACCTTCCGCATCCCCCTTTTCAATTCCCTTCCTATGCTATTAAAGGGGAGTTGCCTGTTTCAGGATCACCCTCATGTAGCCTGTTAACCAAAAGAAAAGTGAGTAGTCTTAATAATTACCTTCTGTCGAAGTAATTACAAAATTATAAAGTCACAGGTGTAGGACACCAAAACAAGATTTCATTCATAAGGTGCAGTCAGAACTTGGTCACGTCGGCTGCCAGGACTTCTTCCTTGCCCAGTCACAATGTTCCACCGATCTTTGCAAAACTCCAGCACTATTTATTAAAAAATATAGGGTATACAGTTCTACCCTGCTGTTCCGTTTCTCCCTGAATTCCTCTACTACGTAACTCGTAGTTATAGTTAGTAATGAGTTAAAACTCTCGCTGCAATGACTTATGGACATGGATTGTCTCAAGCTGAATGGAGAGGGATTTTCTGATTAATTTTTAAACCTGCTTATGGAGTAATGAAGATAGAGTATTTCTAATAATAAAACGTACTCTAAAACACACTTTTCAGAATGATAACCGTAAAATTAATGTAACGGTTATAAGTTGTTTAAACCAACATTTCAGAAATGTGTTCACATTGCCTCCCCACTATTTTGTTGAATTTTATGTTGTTACCTGCAGAAATATAATTTATTAATTATATTTTCAAAATTTGTTATGAGATTGTATTTATTTATTCACATTCATGTCTAATTAATTATGAACAATCAAATTTAATTTTACTCCCGTTATGCAATTCAAAAGTAATTTATCCAGAAATAAGATAAATTTTAGGTATGTCGTTATCTTTTATCCAAGTAATTTTAAGTGACGGCAATGATACTTCTAGCTACCAAGACGCCATAATTAGGTAATAAATGTGACTTTACATAGATTATTTTTAAATTTTAGGTACTATTTAAAATTTTATTAAATATCTAATTCATTACATTCGTACGAAAGGTTTTCAATACATACAAGACTTCCAGCAGCCTTCTTTACATAATACAACCTAAAACCATCTAAATTTGCAGTGAATCTTTAGTTAGAAATGCAGAGATATTACAGCGAAGTCATGAATTCCAACATCTCCAAACTTTATGATTAATCGATTGAGTGCAACGTACTACCCAATATATTCCATTAAAATCGTGCATAGAAAACGAAAGGCAGGATTTACCTAACTAATAATTTTTAATTGTAAGCAATATAAATTTTTACATTTGAGCCCCTCATAGGTAAAAGTAGTAGCAGTTGGTGTGACTTAAAATAAATACATAAAAAGTCAGAATACATTTTCACACGTGTTTCTTCAACCCCACATTTCCTGTTTTAAAGGGATACAAAAATAAACTGCCTCTAATCCCTCTCTATCTCTAACACGATTTTCCATTTTCACACCTTTTTATTTAAGTTTCATTTAAAATTTTCCTTAATTCAGCATTTTTTATTTCCCATTACATCTTAGGAACCAAAAAGGGCTACATAAGCATATTTAACTCTAAAACGTCATATTAAGAATTAAAATTTTTCAGTCTAACAATAAATATTGCAAAATAGATAATAAGGTAAAAACTACTTTAAACTAAAAGACAGAATTGCAAACCGAAGCTATTTTTTGCTCTCTAGATGGTAGAAACTGTAACAAACAATATATTAGACTTTTTAGGAAGAATATTATTACTAGGATGTATGCTAATTAAAAGGAATACCAAACAATACTAAAACCAACACTGAATTACCATTACACTATTTAGAATATAAACACAATGTGAAAATTATATATAAATGACCTAATAGCATAACTAATATAAATAACTGTATGTATATATATATATATATATATATATATATATATATTCAAGACCAAGTATGGCATGATAACTCTAAACAGAATGAAAAAAAAATTTAAAAGAATAAAAATTAAAATAACAATAACCCTAAAATAAATTACACTATAAATCATGTTTTTGGGTTAATAGATCAATATTTAAATTACTTTACGAATTTTGTGAAAATCTGACGTTTTTCGGCGTGAGACAATATTGGATCAAAGGGTATACAAACCAAAGTTACGTAGTCATGTATTCCTACAGAATATCTGTTAGATGAATACGTTTCCTGTAAAAACCGATACATTCATACGAAATAGAAGTTCCAATGATAGAACTATTAGGAAAATAAATTGACTAATATAATATACGTAAATGAAAAAATAGGCGCTTTCATTATAAGTAAAAATTTAACTTTATTTAAACTAAATTTTAATGACAAAAAATATATATATAACATTCTTTAATAAAAAATTGTTTTTTAAAGATGATTTTGCAAAGTTATTCGTCAAAATTACGAAATTATTAGAAAAATTTACAAAACCATATTTATTAATGGGGTTAATCAAAATTAAAAACCATCCATTTTAAATTTATAACCCTTGAATAGTAACAGTTAATGTCTTATCTAAGTATGTTTTAGTAGATTAATCAAGACTAAATTCTTCTTGCACATATTTAATGAATAAGGTAGTGTTAGAAAATTAATACTTTGACTTTGTAATGTATTAAAAGTACGGGATATAAGCCTTAACTTTTGCGATGCATTTTTCTGCAGCGTGTGGCCTCACGTTCCCTAACTTCTTTCAGTCAATGAAAGGCGATCCTTCTTTTCGTCGCAATAGAATAAAGGGACCCTGCCACTAACAAAAAGGGCCATCTGTCCCTAATTCATAAGGATTTACCTCCGTCATTTGGAAGTTACGAGAATACTTTCGAATTTCTAAAGGCAACGGAACTAATATGAAACATATGGGAGGTTTTTACTCTTAAACTCAAAATTTACTTATTGTCTTCAATTGGTGAAATGCAAGACAATGGATGCTATTAGTAATTTGAGCCGATTGGCTGCTTGAATTAAGTAGGAGGGCATTGGAGCGCCTACCGAGGTGACGTGTGAGCTTATTTTGAGGCGGAGAAGGAAAAATGATGAGAGGCTGCAAGAGTAAATCTAAAACAGAAAATTTCTCACCGCCAAGGAGAGAATATAGTGAGTTGCAGGCGTAACAAGATAAAATGGGTAAGTAGCAGTTGAGAGCGGTGTCGAGCTCTTGAGACCTTAGAAGACGCAGTTTTTTGTAGGAGTATCAGCTAGTTTGTCTCAAGCCGTCCACTAGACAGCGAGATAAACTCCTATGCAGGTTCGACAGCAGGTGCCTCCCGACCATCGGCCCAAAGAAGACCAGAGAAAAACGAAGTCAGACAATACAGCAGCAGACATTGCGAGTATCATTATCTATGATTTTGTAGAGTTCTCATTTCCAGACCTATAGCCATGTGCTAGTTACTTTTTTCGGCCCACTCCACAGGCGACCCATATTTTAAAGCGTCTCAGTTTAAAACTTATTATTGCTACCGTTTTTTATCATGTGTGTATCCTTTAATGCAGTTCTCTCTTTAAAGCTTTTTTATTGTTATTAAATTCAGAATTTTAAATCATATCTTTTCTTTTATATTTCAAACCTTTCGTTAATTTATCCCTTATGGTTTAATAAATTAAACCTTGGTTTATTAAAATTGTCGCCCAACTGTGGAACTCAATAATTATTATTAAATATTTTAATAATTAATAAATAAATTAAACTCAAACACCATCCACATAAATTGCTTACAAGTTATTGGCGAATAAACATTAAACAAACAATAAGAGATTGATGACGATTACGGAAATATTTCATTCATGATAAAACGATCTTGTGTTGAGACCTGATGAAAAACTTGTTTTCAAACGTTATCGCAAGAAAGCGGGAGAATTTGAGAATTAATGTGATTACTAGCAGACTCCTTAAAACTCAAAACCTGGAGACCGTTAGAAAGAACACTTGTTGAAGTTCACATGAACGCAATCCAGCGTTACTCTGAGCTTTACATCAGACGATATGCAGCGAAATGGATAATTCATCGAATCTGCTTTTCTGCCGAACTCGATTTTTATTCCTAGAAGTGCCTTGGGCAATTCAATGCGGAGTAGTCGCAGTGGTGGTTTTCTTTTATTCCACCTCATCCCCCACTCCAACCAGCAGCGTCCTTCTCTTTTTATTGGTCTGTTCTATGCGTATCTTAAAGTGAAGTACATACCCAGGCACTGAATCAGAGGGTGGCTGTGTGAGTGGAGGTTGTGGAACGGGTGGCAGGGAATCCATTAGTCCAAATGGGTTTTCGATTGAAGTGGGGTTGGTGTGGGAGTCGGGAGAGGGTGGTAGGTGTAGCTATATTGAAGGATGTAGGCTCCGAGAATGATTAATGTCCGACTTGGTTGTACGGTTAACCACATGTGCTTCTTGCCAGCACCCTCCACCACTAATAGGCTCCGAGCGTAGTTCAAACAGATTGGCAAGAAACTCCCCTTCGTTTCCCCCTAACAGGATGAAGTGTGCCTGTTAATTACGTATATGGGATATCAAGACTGTAGTTTCTTTTCTTTTTCCTCTGCTTTCGGTTCATCATTACTCGACGGCAATGTTGAATAATGATTCTGTCAATGTCATTCGATTTTATAATATTTCCGATCAGTGTACAAAACAAGTTAATGTACCATAATTTCATACAGTAAAAACTTACGATAATTTTCTAGTTAATTCTACAAAGAAATATGAGACATTTTTATTTAAAAGCATGCCATTAGAATAATTAGTTTTTTAATTACGAGCATCATGAAAAGGTCTAATAACAATGTATACGACAAACATTACAAAATGGAGAGAATTAATTAACAAATTTAGTTAATCTGACGTTTCTTTGGTGACTTCGCATATTACTTATGTGTCTTGACAATAAACGTACTAAATTTTAAACAGGAGAAAAACAAATATGTAACACGAAGGATATATCATAAAGGACTAAAGAGCTAGAAAACATCATAAATCTTGCTAAGATTATCTTTAGCGTGCTTAATATTATCAGTTTCAGGATGACTGTTAATTTTCAACAATTCCGAGGTCAATCTTCTCCAAAAATGTGCTTCTCTTTCTACAATACGGGTGTATTCATGGTGTTATCATTAATAATAATTCTTAACCCACATCTTTAATAATAATTCTTAAACCCAAGACACTACCCTTAATGCTAATATTACAGACCCATCATGTCCCTAAAACTGGGTCTACTCATATATCTTTTCTCTTCGTCAATGTCCTCCATATTGTTCGCTATTCTCCTATTCTGTTTAGAAAATCCTCGTTTGTGATTCTATCCACTCATCTGATTTTCAGCATTCGCCTACAGCACCACATTTTCTTTTCCCAACACATATCGTCCACGTTTCACACCCATAATTTTCTTAGAAACGATTTACATATTATTCGAATTATATTACCGTAAGTAAACGTTCTAGTTTTCGCGAAAACCTTCCTTTACCTATGCTATACCTACTCTTTACGTCTATATAATTTCTACTATTTCTAGTTATTACGCTTCCGATAGTAGCAGACATTCATTTTAACTTCCTTCAAAGTATCCCTTCCAAATCTAACACCTTTTGGTATTCCACTTTTTCCAAAACTACACTCCATAACCTTGGTTTCTCTCTATTAATATAGAACTCTTTTTATAGGACCCCGTTAGCTCCATTTATTATGGTTTCCAAGACTTCTTCTGATTTCCCTAATGCCACAATATCATCAGCAAAGCGTGGAGTTTTAATTTATTCTGTTTACAGTATGATTCCTTTTCGTTTAAACTTCATTCATTGCCTGTTCTATATATATAAATATATATAAGTTAAGCATTCTTCTCTTACTCCTTTCTTGATTACGGCTTCCTTTTCTTGATCTTCTATTCCAATTACTGCTTCGAGTCTTCTGTAGAGGTTATGTATAAGCCTCCTTTCTCGATATTTTATTCCAGTATTCTTTAAAATTCTTAATAGTGTGTTCTAGTTCATATTATCAAACGCTTTTTATAAGTCTAAGGCTACAATAAATTTAGTAAAATTGTTAGATGCATCAATTACATCCTTTCTACCGTACATTTACTTATCTCAAAGCAACAGTAAAGTGAGAAAATAGCGAACTGGAATAGAGAAGTTTTCATTACGAATGGGATCCATTCTGAGAATGTTATAGCGGTGAGCACACAATTACAAATAATTTTAACGGCTGGTGAAAGGGATCTACTGTAAAAATATAAGAGTTGTTTTTAATGAAGCAATCGATATACTTTTTTAAGAAGTAACAGAAATTTTTTTCTAGTTGGTGTGTATTGGGAATTAGAACTTTGATGATCTGCAGGAGTTTTGTGTCATGATAGTGAATGTCACGTATTGATCTGTTTGTATCGTTGATGCCGTTCAGAATTCGCCGGCTTATAATAATAGCACGAGCTCTGAATGACAAGCGCTATAGAAAGTGTAGTTAGTGGATCAGTTTACATAATGCCGTGATATTATGCATATGGCATTACAAACGTCGTATTTGTGTTATAGAAAACAGTCGGATGGATATTTCCTGCCGTACGGTAAGACCCCTTACTCGCTTAGAAAGGATAGTATTTAGCTAGGTCGGATTTGGTCAGGACGATATACAAGTCGCTGTTCCCTAAAGCAATTACCGTTTCCGCGGGTAATTGCTACGCGTTGGCCGGCCACCTGATCCACCTCCTGGTGGTGGTAATCCAGGCCTCCACACACAGACCTGCGCGTTATCTGCACAGAACCGCAAAGTGGTCTCTCTTCTCCGTCCTGGCCCTCGTTAATCAGACCAAGGGTTAGGCATACATACGCCTGCGGTCTGCAAGGGACGTCGCAGGTCGCCGTTAATTTGTGTGATCGGATTTAGTCGTGTGTACGTGAGCTGGCGTTACTCCTTAGGCCAACAGTCAACACAAAGGCCATTTTCAGAGTCACAGCTAACAGATACGCCAGTAGCACTGTCAACAATACAGACCACTGATGAAATGTTAACACATTCGACACTAGTATTTCTAAATCCATTGCACAAGCAAAGAACATCATACATCAGTAAGCCTGGTAAACAGGATTCTGCCACATGTAGGGAAATTCTTTATAGATTTATAAAAATAAAATAAAAAAACAAGTTATATAGACTTTTAATCGTTACTACGACTATAAATGTAATGTGTTGATTGTAAAACGGAGAAATCGAAAATTTTATTATGTATTGCAGCCGGGTCGCTGTCATCTCTATGGAAAAGCGGTGTTCGGTTCTCATAAAACGATCGGTTATCGATGAAACTGAAAAGACAAAATTAAGGGAAAAGGAAGATACGATATATTTTGGGTACGTGTTGCCCTTAACAATGAGGTTTAGAGAATGGTGCTGTATGTGACACGAAACAATCTAAAGTTAAAAAATATGTGTTAGAATATAGGTCATAATAAACTATAACTTCCTCTGTAGTCGAAAACCAAAGCTGAACTGTCCAGATTCTTCAAATATTTACAAGGTTCAGGTAAATTTTTATCCTTTAAACCCACCAATTTTTGAAGTGGGGATCCAATTATAATTTGTGAATTTCTGCAAAAAATAATTGATTTGCATTCTCACGCCGGGGACAGAATGTTAGTTAAAACTCCACAGTTTTCGTTGCCCATCCGAATGAATAGTATTACATTATATTTGTGCTTATGCTCTTTCTGAATAAAAAATAATTTAACCCTCAAAATAATATCAGACTGTTTTTTTTGGGTAACAGGCTACATGAGGGTGATCCTGAAACAGGCAACTCCCCTTTAATAGCATAGGAAGGGAATTGAAAAGCAGGGGATGCTGAAGGTAGAGCAAGGTAGCCAAGGGTTAACTAGGGCCCCCGGGCTATGGTTTAAGGATCCTACCCGGTGTTTCACCTAAAGAGATGCAGGGAAAACCCTAGAAAACCTGCATCAGGTTGGTCGGGCATTGGGTACTATTCTCACGCCCTTCCGAATGACGGGAGACGAGTCTGCTGTGGGGACGCAGCATTCCCTTCTCCGTGTCTCCACCAGTTTCAGGAGGCAGTTGGCCGACTGATCCAATGGGATCAGCGGACAGCTCTTGCCATATGCCCAAGGTCTTTGACCCCAGTACATATACCTCCTAAAATAGGTGAAGGTGTCTCGGCATATGAGAACTTTGATAAAAAGTACCCAGAGAGAGTGCGAGGCATCCCTGACATGATCAGGTAAGCCCCGCAGTCACTCTGGGCTCAGAAGCGTCTACGAGAAAACTCCCGCAGCGCCCTTCCCTCAATATAAGACTTTTTTTTTTGTTTGGGTTAACAGGCTACATGAGGGTGATCCTGAAACAGGCAACTCCCCTTTAATAGCATAGGAAGGGAATTGAAAAGGGGGATGCGGAAGGTAGAGCAAGGTAGCCAAGGGTTAACTAGGGCCCCCGGGCTATGGTTTAAGGATCCTACCCGGTGTTTCACCTAAAGAGATGCAGGGAAAACCCTAGAAAACCTGCATCAGGTAGGTCGGGCATTGGGTACTATTCTCACGCCCTTCCGAATGACGGGAGACGAGTTTGCTGTGGGGACGCAGCATTCCCTTCTCCGTGTCTCCACCAATTTCAGGAGGCAATTGGCCGACTGATCCAATGGGATCAGCGGACAACTCTTGCCATATGCCCAAGGTCTTTGACCCCAGTACATATACCTCCTAAAATAGGTGAAGGTGTCTCGGCATATGAGAACTTTGATCAAAAATACCCAGACTGTGGCGATACATTAATATATTCGATGTTTTCCCTTAATCAACTAGTAGTAATAATGACAATCCGTCGTAAAACTGTCGATAGGCATAATCTATTCAGACTAGAGAGTTCTGAAAAGCGGATAAATATCTATGTGAACTTTTCAGCATAACATTCATTATTATTAGTGATGTGCAAAATTGTTCTTTTAACACATTCTTCGCAGAATCACGTATATCTTGATGATGGGTAAGTTTCCAAATAATGGTGTCGCTTTTCTTGCATACTTTTAATATAATTTTTGTTTTATTTTTAAAAGGAATATAATTGAATAAATACTGAAATATAAGTGTACAATATACACGTTAAACGTATTAAAAATATAGACATTACAATATCTTGTTTTAAATTAATATTTAGTGAAATATATTACATTATACTATGTCACGTGTATTTGTTAAAACATGCAAAACACACTTGAGATGATTTTTGATAATGAGAACAATAAATCGTATCTCATTATTACATTTATAATAATATTTTTAGAGAGGGAACTCCATTTTTCCTGTAGCACAGGCAACACGCTTAACTTGTCAATGATGCAAAATATCTAAGTGTCCGGGTAACCCTAATTTTTTGTTAATTAAATCAAACTCTACTTCTTTAGTAATGTCATAATAATCATATAAACCGTTTCCATTCTTCAGACCTGAATTATCGTCAAAAGTTATTATATTGACAAAATATTTAGTAGGCATTGCAATGAAATTTACTTCTTAGGATTAGATAAGCTGGCAGGCATATCTCGTCTACGGTGCTGCCTTAGGCATGCCGCTTTAACATTAATTCATATTATTTACAAATGATACTTCAGATAATAAATCAGACTTTATTTTATATACATTTATGTGAATATAATTATCGTACTATTTGTATGTCTTATGATGTTGTGTTGCCTTGCAAAACTAAAATTTTAAAGATATGAGATTTGAACTTTCATGTGCTGTTTATTGTAATGCTGACTAAAAATTAATCTTTCATTTTACGCATTTGTCCTACATTTCATATTAAGACAGTTCAAAATTATCAGGTTTACGTAAATATTTTTTTTTGTCCGTAAAAGAAAATTACATTTTTTTGGATTTTGTTTAATATTAGTTCATAGACTTCCCTGCTTATCGCAGTGTTAAATTGTTCCGACACTTAAATTTTGGAATCGCGAGTCGCGCTGGGCGACAAGGTGTTGAGTGAATTTTTATATTAAAGACAGTTGTTTGAAGCAGTTCAAATTACTTCGCTATTGAGTTCGTAAAATAGTTTGTGCTGAAATCACCTGACGAACGCTACAAGGCTAGTGGAAATGTTCTGCCTCATTTATTTAGTGTTTTTACCCTATTTTCGTATTGATGCCCAACTTAAAACGAAATAATTACAAAGCAAAAAGTAATGATGCTTCGAAAGTTCCTATAAAAGTGTCCGAGAAATGTTTTATTCGTGCATATGCTCTCAATTAGACATGCGCATTTTAATATACCAAATATAAAAGTTAAATTGAAATGTGTTTTTTTTTGTCAGTCTTCACCTTAATTATGTCTTTATCTGAAGCACCTGTCCTTGAAGGTATTTTTACTAGAAATTTGAGTAACAATGCTGATAAAATTCAGTGATACGAGACCACTGAGTGACGATAAAAGAAAGAAGCACGCGCACGATAAAGGAAAACAATGGAGAACAATAATTGTATCAAGCAGAATCGACTTGGACCCGAACGAACTTCTAAGTTCGAAGAACTGATTACTTTACTAATTGGCTAGTTCATTAATGGCTTTAGATTTAGATTTGACTTCATTTCGTCAACTAGCTAGTTCCAGGAATAGGGAGTTAATTCGGAAACGGACAATAATTTACATAATTAATTTATCCAATTAGTTCAATTTTCGGAATTTGAACTAGCTCTTTCGCGTGCTACGCACTACAATTCATTAATTTCCGAAGTCGGTCGTTCGTTCTGCACTCTGAATGAGGGCAGGGACAATAATTGGCTGTTTAACCTGTTGAGGGCGAAGTTACTATAATTATCATGACAACATTTTTAAAATGATTGTTATTGCAGTAACTGTGAAATTAAGATTTAAAACTTTTAAATAATTAAATTAAACATAAATTATAATTTAATTTCAAAATTTCTGTTATTTTTTAAATTTTATAACCCTATTAGCGACTAAGTAAGTTATATTAAATTATGTAACACAGAAATAAGTTATTCGTCAAGAAAAAATGGTAACCACAGCAGGAGAAAGCCGGCCTACGAAGTACCGATAAATTTTAAATTATAGTTTTAACATTTTAAAGTCAACTTTACATTATATGCCTCATAGTTTTGTTTAAATATGTATATTTCTCACAATTAATTTTCCTTTTCACCAAATTGAATACTTTGACAAAGTCGGAACCGGTGATTCGAATTGCTACAAGGGAATCGGACCATTAGGACGTGGCTAAATAATTTTTACTGTGATTCCTTACACGTTCCTGTAGGAACCGGTGCACTGTGGATGAATCTAAGCTGCACGTAAGAATTTTTATAAAAATATTTTAGATACAAAATTAAAGCAATAAAAATTATAATCACCTGCCTCTGTGATCTAGTGGCTAACGTCACTGTCTCGTATCACAGAGGTCTCGGGTTAGGTTCCTGACAAAGGACGTAGATGTTTGTGAGCGTGTTTGTGTTCCCAAATCCAGTAACCCTTACAGGGAACATAAGATCCCTTAAATGGTAAAGTAGCCGCTAATGACCTTAGCTGTCGATGCGACTTAATAATATATACATATATAAATAAATAACTATATATATAATCTTTATTCATTTTTATTTTAAATTAAAAGTCGTCGTGTTAAAATATATGAAGTGTTAAACAAAGGAATGTGGGTTTTTGTTTTTAAAAATTTGAAATATTTTAAGCATTATTCTTTACTTATATAGAACATTAATTCACATTGTAACACAAATCTCCTGTAAATTATTAACAAAATTAAATAATAATTTTGAGAATGGCTTGAAACCTATGGAAATGTAATTAAAAATTAACAAAACAATGGTAAAGAATAAAATATTTTTTATTGGGTAAATTTGAAGCTTGAGCATATAGTCTTTCTTCATTATAAGTAGCATTTCCTATAACACAGTAGGATAAAGGTTTCAAGATGTGCTATTGTGCTTCTGTTCTATACTATTTGGCCTCAAATAAAATAGTTGCTGAAAGCGTCTTTTGTATTGTGTGATATTGAACTTAAAAATGTTGACTGCCAATGATATCGCTAAGGAACTAACTGCTGCAGACAATTTGTAATACATATTTACAATTATCTAAAACCTTCGTACTACGAATTATAGATGAAAATTAACTAAAATAACCTGCTCTTAAACTTTATTAATGTATTGACGGTTAAATGAATACTTCAACAAAAAGGACATTTCAGTTTTTCTATGTTGGTAGTTTCCATTACTACTAGGCCAAGTAGTAAACAGACGTAGGAAGCTGATGAGTGAATTCACTTACCGACGACGAGCATATTGGCTGCGACGGTCTTGGTGGAGAAGAAAGGAGCGTCCGCCGTCACTTCACAGCTGAAATTACCAGACAGGCTGAATCCCACTCTACGAAGGACAGTCTGGGTCGCATTGGACGACGAGAGCTGAAAAAGGGAGAACAAAACGTTAACACAACCACCAAAGCATTCGAAAAAGACCTAGAATCTAATCATAAAAACAACCATTATTTCAAGAAAGAAGGAAAATCATTTTTCCATGGCTAATTTGGAATAAAATATTTTATTCGACATCCTTGTAGTGAGCGTAATGATCAAGCTCTAACGTACCATTGAGACAGAATATTTTAGGACGTAGACATTTTATTCTAAGATAAAGACGCATAAATTATGTCAGACAACGCCGATACATAACGATAGTACAAAACGTGATATTTCTGTAATATATTATATATATTTCAACCATGTTGTTACATAATCGATTTTTATTATATATATATAAATTTATTTAGTGCAAACTCAACGTTTTATTGAAACTAAATATATATAAAAATTAATATAAATGTTGTCACTATACACAAGTTAGAATCAAATCACGAATTAGATTTGAAGAATTAAAAGTTTTAAACTTAATTTTATTTGAATATGTAACTGTAAGACCGATATTTAAATGATATTTATATTCTATTAATAATTTATGAGGTAATAGAATTAGTGAAAATATACATATGTAAATATCAATAGTTTAGTTCATCAGACGTCAGCTGTACTTTGTGTACCACTTCTGCTTTTTTACTTTCTCCTTTGTTTTCAGTTGACGACTTACGTTATGTATATAAATGTTCACATGCACCTACAGACGTTCCCGAGTAGAAACTAATAAACGTGCTATTTTTAATATTCTAAATATATTAAATTTTATTTCTATCTGTGGTGTTCATATACATGTTAATAATACACAAATAGCACATTAATGATAATAAGTTACATAGGCTAAAATAATTCTAAATTTACATTTATTGATGAGAATATGGAATGATAAGCAACTCATAAAACCTATGGTGAGCCAGGATTTTAAAGAAATATAAGTTAAATTATACAGAAATGATTGTAAATAAAAATTAATCATCGTGTTCGAACCATATCCCTCACAATTCTTTCCGATTTATACTAATAGTTTATAACGCTTAAACTGATTAGATGTCGGTAAAAATTGAAATTTGCTATTATAATTCCTGTGGAAAGTTTCAGTATGTTTGGATTGAGGAATCAGTCATTTCAACTCGTATTACTCCAGATCGAAAATGCCGAGACTGAAATCTTCCTCTTCATTGCGCTTATACGCAAAATGAAATACGATAAGAAGAACCAGAGGCATTAGTCGTTATTTCTAGCAGCAGACGGTTAATTTATCCCTAACAAACGAAGCTACTTTTATTCCTCCACTCCATGAATCTGAAATACAGCCGCCATCCACTTTCATTGTTTCAGAGAAAATGACGGAAAGGATGAGTTGGTGGAATCGCGACAGAAGAGCTTTCTGGGGTCTGGTTTTTATTATTGCAATTTGTCTTCCCCACAATGTTTGTGTTTATTTCCGAATCCAGTAAATGATCTCGTGCGTTTGGACTAAGAAAAGACTCTAGGTGACTGAGATACGGGAAGGTAAGAAGGGCGAGATGGAGAGAGAGAGACAATGACGACAAAGAAAGTGAGGGTGTTTAGGCTACGGAAAGAGAGCGACAGAGGACCCGACTGGGAGGAAATATATCCTTAACTAAAATTAGTTAAACGGCCTCGCTTAATTCGCTTGCGGTTTCGTAAAGAAGAGGGATAAATTAAACTTTAAGGGTAATGCGGGGAGGGGAATGGCGGTGGTCGGAAGAGAGTGCTTCCTTCCAGTCGGCTCAACACAAACCTAGAATTCTGCCATAATTCACGTTAAGCCATGCAGAATAATGAGGAGGAGGCTGCGGCAGTTGTGAACTTTCATAAAACTAAAAGAGCAGGCAGGCAGCCGTAGGCCTGGGTCGTCGTCGCTTACGTGGAGGGATGCTCAGTTTTGCACTCTTAATCTTGTTTATATTGCCGGGGAAATATTGTTCTTTCGAAGCTCCGTGGCGCCACTGTTGTTGCATTGTTGACGGAACGCCGAATAACAAGTAGCAAATTATCGACAAAGCAGAGATAAATCTAGGAAGGTTTCAGCTGATTGAAACTACTCAACCTCTTATGATACCGTCTACAAATATAAATTAGGTTATTTGAAAACATAGTTTACTTTTATGCCTATAAATTGCAATTTTGAATTATATTTGATTCGACGCGAAACTGACAGATACTGCTACACTCTCCATTCTCCTTACAATCACATTAGTATGGAATGTTAACATCATGGATCAAAATAGGCTGACTAATGACGATGTCAATTATATCTCTACACTTTCAAATGTAGTAGCAAAACTTCATATTTCCTCATCTAAATGCCATATTCGACCACCAGATAACATGACATACGGGATGTTAATAAGACTAAAATCTATAAAAAAATTAAACCGCCATAGAAAGTTATAATCCTATGTAAGTATTATCTTTAAAAAAAGATAATTTCAGACAATTGTCACGACAAATTTTTGTTCACGTGTGGAGAGGGAAGGCAAATACGACGGTCGTTTGATAAGTTCTCAGAATCATCACCAGAGGTCAGCGCTAGCGCAACGAGTTGTTCACGTGATATCAATTGGATTGTTGCCAGTAAACACGTGCCACTTCAGTGCTTTTGGAAGAGAGCTGTGGCGGTGACGTGGCTTTGATGTTGTTCCCACACAGTGATTTGCGAAGATAGATAAAATAGAGATTCGAGCAGAGATTAAGTACCTCGAAAAGATGGTTATGAAAGCAAAAGACAGTCATGCCGATTTTCAGAATACATTGGGGGGCTCTGCTCCTTTATATTCAACTGTTACCAAGTGAACAAATGAGTTTAAATTTCGTTGGGAGAGCTTAGATGATGATCCGCGCAGTGTTCGGCCAAGATGTATCACTACTCCAGGATTCATTGCAAAAGTGCACAAAATGGTCATGGAGGACCGATTGATCCTCACGCTCACGCTTGCCAGATGTCATCTGAAAGGCTATATCACATTTTAACTGAAGAATTAGAATTAAAAAATTATCTGCAAGGTCGGTTCCACGACTCTTGACGCTGGATCACAAACGCATGAGAATTGAAATATCGGTACAATGTTTTAGGAGAAACAAACAAGATTTTTACGCCAAAGAAAGCAGACAATTCTTTCGGCTGGAAAGGTCATGGCATCGGTGTTCTGGGATGTGAAGAGAATTCTGTTTGTAGATTATCTCCCCACTGGGCAAATAATTACTGGAGAGTACTATGCTAACCTCCTGGACAAATTGCAACAAAAGATTCGCGAAAAAAGGCCAGGTTTAGGAAGGAAGAAAGTCATCTTCCATCAAGACAATGCGCGCCCGCACACATGTGCCGTCGCCATGGAAAAAATTCATGAACTAAGGTATGATTTGTTGCCACACCTGCCTTATTCAGATCTCCATCTTCCCAAAATTGAAAATTTTTCTTCGTGGACGAAATTCATTTCAAACGAAGAACTGATAACCGGAGTTGACAACTATTTCGCAGGCCTGGAGAAATCTCATTTTCGAGATGGGATCAAGGCACTGGAACATCGTTGGACCAAGTGAATTAGTGTACAGGGAGACTACGTTTCAGAGATGTAAGTACTTTTTTTTCCGTTCCGAGAACTTTTTAAACCACTGTCTATCATTCATAGTAATAATTATTTATAAAAACAAAAAATTAAAAGAGGAAAAAAATACATTTAATTAACTTAATTTTCAAGACTTATTTGTTACTAAAATAAAAAAAATTATTTCATTAAAAATTGGGATGGCTACGTATCATTTTAACGGTGAGCAATAATTATTCTCTAGTGATTTAATGGGGATAAAAGAAATGTTGGCATCTAATTTTGACTAACAGTCAAAATAAAAAAGGGCGTGAAATATGAATCTATGTACATCAGCGATCAGCTTGCATCTCGTGGATCCTCGGGCAGACGCCGGAAACACTATTCGTCATTGATGTCTGTATCGCCCGCAATCGGTTATTTTAAGGTGACCGGAATCCTACACGTCATTGCCGAATCATCAGCAAGGATGACTCAAATTTCAAGACTAAAAATCATTAAGCACTTTTACGAAACTAGTAATGCTGAAGATTCGATATAATAAGAACGAAATTAGTGTAAGAATGAATTTACGTTCGGAAAAGTATGTATATCCAAAAGTATATGGCTGTATGATAGACGCGAAAAATCTATTTCTCGTCGCAGTTACTTATTTTATAAACTTTGCTCCGCCTACGTCTATCTGGCGGGTAAAGTGGAAGTAATCCTTTTTTCATTTTTTGTTATCTTGTCAATATTAACCTTTACGTTGGGATACAGGTCAACTGTCCAGGCTGCGACCTATGTAGGTAAGTGTCCCGGAATCTTTAGGCGTGAAAATGGGTGGCTAGGAGGACCTTTGGTTTAATATCCTTCAAATGTCAAATGCTAAGACTCCGGCGATTTTCACGGACCGTTTACATATCCCGTCCTATCCTGCTTATTGTCGAAAGGGGTACCTATTTTTGGTATCTGCGGAGTAAGAAAGTGCCTGCCACCCTTGATTTACACCTCTTATTTATAAGTTCCAGACTCAGGCAGACAGCCTATCGCGTTATTGATGAAAGGAGTGTTTACGGCAGAATACCATACCTTAAAAACAAATATGATATTCATGCACCACCACGAAAAATCCTGAAAGGTTTTATAAATTTGAGCTGCCGAAATAGATCACAATTATCAAATACATATACCATATGTTTTTTATTGAAATTAAATATATTATAAATACTTTAAAGTTAACCATGCTTCTTACGAATAAATAAAATAATGTCACAACTTTTATTCAAATAAACTGGACATACTAACAGAAAACTTGCTCCGTTACTCTTACAACACTTTAGTTAGTATAACAAGGGATAATATCGGGAAAAATTCGGAAGTTATTTTATTTCAGTATTGCTGACGCTGACAACTGACGTCTCGTAATGAAGGATTCCAATATTTCGTTTAACGTCGTCAATTTTCAGAGTTAGATTCAGGTATTAACATTAGTTCGAAGAAGTGGAAATATTTATGCTCGCACATTGCTTTTACAGTGCATTTTAAGACTGATGGTTCGTAAGATTGTATGGGCAGATAATTAACAGGTTTTTCTGTAAAAAGACATCAGAGCAAGTTGCGGCAAGGCGACAATAAAGGGAAAGCAGTCGAAATGTGACCGCCATACAGGCGCGCTGTCAGCTACTTACGTCTAGTGTCTGCAGGATTTAACAGTCTCAAACGATAAAACTTTTACATTGTTCCAAAATAAAACGTGTTACTTGATCTTCCATTTTTCCTTTCCCCGTTTCCTGACGGTAATTGCCATTGTAATTTCTGTTCCACTCGGAGATTCATTCCCGCAGTGAGCTCGGGCCACGGGGAGTTGCGAATTACTAATTAAAATCCGTACGGACCGTATATTTTACGACCCCTTTGCAGCCATTTTACTGCTTGCGCAACCTCCCTTCGGCAGATGACAACTTGACAATGTCCGCACTTTCCACCCCCTCTCTCCCACCATTGCCGTCATTGAATACCAAACACCCCCTCGTCTAGTAAGGGGATAAAGTATTCATTTCGTTTTGGGACGAAACCCCTACGAGACTTTATGGCTTAGCGGAGGAGAAGGAAGCATCTGGGTCACGGCTTCGGCCATGTCCACGAACAGGACCCACCCCTCCCCAATCCACCCCCTCCCACCCCAGGGGGCGCTTCGCCACATCTGCAGCACTGCATGTACGAGGTTGACCCCGAAATGAATATATGCATGAGGCGATGCAGTGAATAAATCATGCGCCTAAAAACTGATACTACGACTACCGTGCCTCCCCCTCCTAGCGGTAACAACCCCCAGGTCGTCAGGATAAGGGCAAATTAAAGTACGGCCCGGCTCTCCAACCGAAATAGGCAGAGTTCATTAACACAGAGTAATTACTCTTTAATGAGGGACAGAAATCCCGGTTCCGTACGGATGCTTCACCCACTCTGTTCCTCCAACATGACTACATTTCTATCCGAAAATTTAATTCGCTAAGCTCAGAGAGGAGAACATATCGTGCGTACCTACCCAACTTCTCCGTAAAATAAGTATTATGGAACCCTTTATAGACATGCAAATACTTATTAAATATTAATCCTTTTGAAAAACATCTAATTAATAGACTTTCCGTCCGTATGGAAACAGATATAAGGTAGGTCAAGAAACTACTTACAAGGAAACTGAAATGAAATGCAGGTTAATGTGATTGGAATATTCCTGGATAATTTTTAAGTTTTCCAGAATTTTCGACTTTACAAAATAAAATATAATGGGTTTAAGTACAATATTTTGAATTTTGTAACTTCTTACAATATATTCCTATCACAGAACTTAAAGAACAGTTGCATTACGCAATAACATTTTTATCAAATTTTTGATTCTTTTAGAGGCATAAAAAAACCTTTTGCCTATAAACACGTTTCATTAGACATATTTCCTCGTTTACGTCTATTCCGAATGGCCTCGCTATAAACAAATTTAGAGTCAGAGGGCCCACTTTTTGCAAATTTATGAATATTCGTTTGAAAGAAATTGAGAATGCTTCAATTCTAATCTTGAACTCTGCAAGTGGTTTGGGCAACTTGCTTTCTTGGGCCGCCTTCATAATTATTTTTCTGATGATCTATCAAATCAGAAAATGGCCATGATAACTAATTTAATTGAACGTAAAATTTTACTGTTTTTTTAAATTTCATTGTGGTAGTTTAAACTTAGCTTAACACCTTGATCATCCTAATCAATTGATCATAATATCAAATGGAGTCTCAAGAAAGTTACATATTTTCTTCCTAAGGGAGTGGTTAATGATAATTCTAAAATATCTATATATCACTGTCTTATGAAACAGTATACCTCAAACTGAAACCTTAGGAAAATAAAAATATAGTTACGTTGCTTTTAAAGCCAACAACGGCTTATCCAAAGAACAACACTTATCCATTAAACCTTGCTGATAAGCATTGTGTTGTGAACAATGTTATGCGTAATGATTACAATAACATTTACATTGGTTAAACAAAACGTGCCTTAAAAACTGGAACTAAGGGACATCGTACCAACTTTTAATTCACAAACCGTGAACAAATTGTCATCTCGAAACTTAGTTTATCTACTAGCCATAGTAATAAAAATAATTCCTCCAATTGAGAAATAGGTATTACTATAGGTTAATTTTTTAATGTGGTTTGTATAGAATCCAATAATTTTATTTTAATTATTCTAAAGGATACAAATCCTATAAATAATACCACTGAATATTTAGTCTCAACCAAACAATGTACTAAGAACTAAGTATATTCAAACCTTATTGCAGTGTTCGTTTCACTGAAAGAGTCAGTTTTCCTTCATGTCTAATTTTAAAGTTATATTTTGACAAGTTGTTGCATTGTATTAACAGATTATTCAGTAAATAATGATAACAAATATATGCTCCAAATAAAAATTTTCTTATATTTGGGGCACTGTACTATGTTCGGATAAAAGTTTTTGCAATAAAAAATATGTATACATATATATTTGAGGCTTTCAACAGTTGCTGTCAAGCTCATCCTATTTCTAGAGCGTCAACTGGAAAGGACTTCAAATATTTATATAGGCCTAAGTGCACTATGCCTCATAGTATTTGTATATTTACTAAATTGGACATTGTCTTGTACCTATGTCAGTTTTTAGGTGCTGTCTGTATATTAAAAATATAGTAAAACCTTGCAACCAGACAGTGGGTTCAGTACAACTGTAAAAAAGTTTACCTGTTTTCTTAATTTACTTAAAATACCTTCAGGTATTATGTACTAAATTATACGTAGAGCATTATAAACAATTACGTAATAATTTGACTCGTTTGATTCCTTCTGTTATGAATAGAAATTAATGAAAATTTAAAATATAAGTAATAATAATTGTTAGCGTATATTATGAGTATCAAAAAGAATAAAAATACCTTATAACAGTCCTCCAATATCATATTGTGTTCAAGCTATTGGACGTACGTACATTTTCAAACACTTATAACTCATTAATAATTATTTCAGTATGCCATGAAACAATTTTTACTTTATTCAATGTTCCACAACTAAAATTCCTCATTCCTATTTTTTGTGTGTGAGTATTTGAGTAGCACAATTCCCAACTCTTCGTCTTCTTTAAAAGTGGCGTCGTGCTGTTTTATGGGCAGCGTATCCCTTCGCCCTATCAGTTTTATGTGTTGTTACCGTTTATACCCGCAGTTTCTCTTTGAATGCGTGTTACGTGCAGCGCGTGAAGTGACCGGCCCTAAGATGAACTGCGTGACCTGACGTACCATGAATAAATGATCCTTCAACGACGGACGACCGAGGTCAGAAATCCCAAACTGTACCTTAGGCGCCCAGATTCACAGGACGCCACTTCAAGTCACTTTAAACATCAAACAGCAGTTCTAGCTCAGACTAAGTTGGAATTATCTTCATTATTTTGTCAACAACTTTAACTGGGAATATATCTACATCAATTTTATGAATTTTAATCAAATGCTTTAGCAAAGTAATCAATTCCATAATTTTAAAATAAAATATGTTTTTTTTAAGATTAATCAAATGAAAGAGAGAAAAAGGCCTTCTATGAAGCTCGGCCAAGGGCCAAGGGCCATGAAGAAATTAAATAAATAGTTGTATTGGCGGCGTGGATAGAAAAACCACATATTTGTATGTTGTTGTTGCTGTGGTGTTCAGTCCTAAGACTGGTTTGATGCAACCCTCATGCTAAACTATCTTGCGCAAAGCCTTTTCATTTATACATTACTACCATATACTTCGTGTTAGATACCTCAAAATTGCCTTGAACCGAAAAGCCCATTTTCAAAAATTTGACGATATACGAATATAGAAAAATTTATACAAAATAATACATACTTAATATGTTCAGTTTTCCCTTTTATTAGTGTTTATATTTATAACGACATAACATTAGTTGCAGAGCAAGAGCCTAAGTAAATAATGATATAATTTTTTTGTAGAATGAATTAATTAAAATACATATTTATTAAAAATTGTATGAAGAATGAAATATTAAGTAAAATGTGATCATTATGATTAAGTCTTTGGCTATATTTTTAATCACTATTCCATGCTATGTCCCTGGGTGACGTACTTGCTTCATGATTGAATGCAATAGGTTTGTTCTCAGAGTTTTAGGAGAAAATTATGCAAATTAACAAGCTGGTATGGAAAATAAGGTTCGGTGAATAAAACAGTACAGTTAAAGACCTCCGGCCACCTGAGCTATTAAACTCATCGTTACAACTCGTTAATAGGGCGTATAACGGGCCGAGCGGCTATATTTTCACTCGAATTAGCATTAGTTGATAACATCGCTGTTATTAGAGTCTACGTAACGAATTACTCTAGAGATAGCAGATAGCAGGCGGCGCTATGTAATCATTGAACCATAGGCCACCTTTACCTACTTTTATGATTAGCAGATGAAACCTCGCCCTATTTTTTTATTACTATTCTCTGTAGTAAATCACCATGCCTGATTTACTAATGCACTTTTATTTAATAACGGCCCCTCTTCATAATATATGGTTATATTAGCCTTATAATGGTTACCTTCATAATCTCAGATTTAAAAATCTCCTGTGTGAATAAATTATAAAATTATAATAAATGATTTATATTGGCCTCATTGTCAGTTTTTTTAATTTAAATAATAAAAATACAACTTTCGTCTCCCATATGAGACTTCTTCAGGTAATATGTTGTGAAAAAAATTCTTCAAATACATTAATTTCGTTCTAAATGTACAAATTTCGCTGTACATGTAATCTCACTCCATGACTCTTTCGGCCGAAATAGTAAGCGACATGCTCTACATTACAAAAAAAAAATATTTCAACGTAAAAAGTGATACCTATGGCTTGAATTGTATATGTGATCCTTTACTGTTGTAGTAGTCATTTGTTGGTTTAAATTTGTAACAGATCTTACATAAACTTACGGCATTTACTTGCATTTTTGCCGAAGGAGTCGTGGAGTGAAATTCCGTATACAGCTAAAATTTGTAAGTTTAAAACCATGTATTGTATTTTTCAAAATATCATAACATATTACCCAATTTAATAAATTCTAAATTTCGTTTTAGTACCTAAATTAGCCTCAAATGAGAGACGAAACGTTGTAATATTAAATATTTTAATTTAAAACCCCTCACAATAAGGTTGATTTAACTCATTTATTATAATTTATTCACAGCCGAGAATTTGAAATCTCGGATATTAAAAAGGTAACCACTAGATTTATAATATATTTAATTACGATATTAACTGTTTAAATTATAAAATTTGTTACCTAGTTTTTGCTACACCATTTATACTTATTAATAATTTATTTTCAACTTCAAATGTATTTTTAATTAATTGAAACCATTTTCCTGACTTTAAACTATATTGAATTTGAAGAGTTAGCAATTGTTAATGCTATTACTAATAAATGTTAAGAAAAAATAATATTTAAATGTTCCTAGGAGTAATAATTCCGTTTGATTTTGACGATTAATGATGAAGTATGGAACAAAAACTATTGAAGCGTAATCCGAATAAGCGTTCATGACTGAATTCAAGTAATTTAATTATAAATATGTCTTTATTTATACGATAGTTGTTAAAATATTGCCCAAAGTTACGTAGCCAGGCTCTGCGGTCTACGGGTTAGCGTCACCGTCTCGATCCGCAGACGTCCCGGATTCGAGTCCTGGTAAGAGTTTGGGTGTTTATCCCCGTCATTATGTTCCCAAATAGATTGACCCTTACAAAAACGATAATATCTCAAAATACTAAAGTAGTCGCTAATGATCTTAACTGTTGATGCGACTTAATATAAAACAAACAAAAACTTTTAGTTACATGAATTATTTGTTACGCAATAAATTTTATTCGTACTGTATGGAATAATAATAATATATTTTATCTAATTCATTTATGTTTTAGCTTTATATCGTCTAAGGGTATATTCATTTGTGTGTGCGCGTGCGTGCGCTCGTGCAGAAAGAACGGGAGAGACGCTAATGGGATTGGCGTGATAAGTACAGAGGGATTGCCTATCCTGCATCAGATTCAAGCGTACCCGGTTTTTATGGTTTTAATCCTGAAAACAATTTATTTCTGTTCCTTATTATATGCTACTGTCAATTATTAATGAAAATGATAAATTTAATTTAATTTTTAGCACATAAAATAGTTGTTCCTATATATTCTAATATACGTAATATACGTAATTAGATTTTTTTAATTAGATGTATATTTTTAATAACTGTGGACAAAACACTAGAAAATGGTTTTTTGAAGAAGAGATAATTAATAACATATATATTTCTTCCAGATTAACATGAAAGACTGATATATGTGACAGAAAAAAATGTACTTGATCTTTCCATGTTAATTAATATCGATATATTTCTCTATGAGGAAGATTGAACAACATACATTTTTGCAGACTTCTAACAGTAGTGCTCAATCCTCAATTAATATAATGTTTGAAAGATCTACGCCAATTTTAAGGGTAATAAAATAAAAAATTTAACTTAAATATTAATATAACATATTCTATGTTAAAGGTGTTTCATGGCATACGCGCAACCAAATCTACAAAACTAGATCTATTTATGCTCCAAAACGGCTTAACGGATTTCAATGAAACTTCAGGATTGAGAAAAATATTTTAACTTTAATTTTCGTGTATGTTTCAATTCGACATCTTGCAGACTTCAGAAGATATTAATATAAATATTTATGAATCTATTGAAGTTCCCCGCGAAAGGTGGCATGAAAAACAAATGCGAGTTATACGTCCTATTACGCTATTAAGAGTCCTATACTATTCATCAGACTTACTATGTAATTATGAGCGTAATTGTGGCAGCATTATTAGAAAGAAAGAGAATTCTCATTTCATCTATTGTTGCAGAAGGAATCACGCCCTAATTACCCTAACGTCGGGAGAGAGCTGAGAAGTAATTAACTTCTTTGGGTTGTCGATACCATTTTTCTCAAAAAAATTTTAGCGCGTCAGGAAAATTATAAGATTTAGTAATTGCTCGTTTTTAAAAGGAAATAAAATAAATTTAATTTATCGCAATAAAAATGATTGAAGTTTCTGTCTGTCTTTAAGTTTGTATCAAATTGGCACCAAAACGTGTGAATGCAAGGCCTGTTCAAAACAAGCTCGAAGCTATAAGGTTTTCCCTGAAGCGATCATAAATAAATGATCTCATAGTTCTTATACATTCAATGAATTCAGCTTTACAAAAATTCTGTACCTGTTGTTTCATACTTAACGAAAATAAAAAGAGCTATTATCCAAGTTCCGCAGGAACCAAGTCGCTGGCATAACTAATATTAATTAAATAGGAAGAATAATACCAATATTTCACAAAACACTTTAACGTTTAACTAACCACATTTTAATTTAACAACAGTACACGAAGTTAAGTAATAGACCTGTTCTCTGCTTTGATTGGCTGTATTCCCGACGTCGCAATCCTATAAACCAAAGATTAATTCTGAGTGATTATAGTTTGCTTTCACGTTAACACATCTTAGCGTCTATATGGGACAACTATATTGGTATATGGTTCCCTGCATAGAACCAGTTCCATATTTCGTTAACATAAATTATAAAACTATTTAAAAATTGCAGCAAACTTACTTAATCCCAATATAATCAATTCATTGTACAGTATACACGTTAATTACAAATAGGGTTTATTTGGATGGCGTTTTCCAGCAACTGATCTGGTGTTTCGTCTGAAAAGTGAAATTAATAAACTCTGATATTACTAAAATGTAGATGAATAATTGGATATTAAATAATTTTCTATATTAAATGCGAATGACAGTATCAATTTTTCTCAAGTTTGTACGCTGTTATCATTTTATCTGACTTCATATTTCCACGAAATTAGTGTTTAATATTATCAATGTTTCAATAATGTCTTAACTTCACACTCCGATATTTATTTAACTTTCTAACAATTTCAGCCTACCATACATATTTTTATATGTAATAGGCACCATTCCATTCTGATTATCTATCACAGACATATCACATTTAAGTACGTCAAAAGTAGTTCTCGGTTGAAACTTCTCTTTTGATATAACATTTTTCTTCATCAACCACACCAGCTACTATCATCAATTCGTCTCCTCTTTCTCGCCTTCCACTTTTCTTTCGAAACTAACCCCTCACCGAGACCCCCTTCCCCATTCTCACAACTAATCCCCTCCCTTCATACAATGTTCCGACCATCCTCATAAACTTTGACACCAACAAAGTCTTTCCTAAAAATTCATCAAAGTTTCACCGACAGATTCCCCAAGGGTCTCTAAAACAGTCTGAAAGTGGAAAACGCCACAAAAGTTATGGAAAGGCTGGATGTATAGAGTAGTATCAAGTTTTTTGTGTGCTTTACGGAAGCGGTATTTAAAATATAAAATAAAAATTAAGCGAAGGAGTAATAGGTTATGAACTCGATGGAATAGCTTTCATCGTCTGTGGAAATTAAGTAGGAACCAATATTGATGATATAACAGGGAAGATTCAATAAATTGTTATTTTAACAGAAATTTTAATATTTGTACCTATATTAAAAGGGAACTAAATATTTATATAATATATCTGCAACTTAACACATGCGATTACATGACAATTAAATGTTTATAAGGTGATGAATTTGCTAATTTAATGTTTTAGTTATTGGAGAACTAGGAGTAAGAAGATATAATGACTCAACGAAATATATCAGTAAACATTATGCAGAATTTAACATACATATTCAAACTTATTATGAAGACGTTTTCGTAATTTTTATCAAGGTACGAGTAATATGACGTCATGAGTTCGGAACTAGTTACTGACATAAAGATTACATATCGTTCTATAAACTATCAGTAAGGACAAGACGACAAAAGGCGACAGGGATAGAATATTACTCATCGTGTTATATGGCACCACAAAATCTGTGTACAAAGTAATTAAAATGGAAAAAAATAATGTTAAATTAATAATCTCTTCATTTGATTAAATAAATCCTTTTTACACCTTCCAGTTTAAGCATAGAGTCATTTTATTTCCAGAATTAATAATAGTGTTAGAGAATGAATGAAGCTACAGACGATTCGATTTTGGATGATTGCATTGATTTAAGAGTTCTGTATAGCTTTAGATACATAGATATTCCTGAGTCTAAGACTTTCAAACTGAGAAAAAGGAGTAATATAAAAAAAACATGAATAGTAAAGTGGTTGATATTTTCAAATGGTATGGGGGAAATCGTGCGGAACAGGATATCCCAAAGTTTTACTGGATAGTGCTGGAGTTCAGTCAATAGGTCTGGAACACGGTAACTAGTCAGGGAAGAAGTCCTGGCCACCGAATTGACCAAGTTCTGATCCCTACTTTCTGAATGAACTCTGTTCTTGGCGTCCTACATCTGTGACTTTATAATTTTTTAATCATTTCGACAAAAGGTAATTCACAAAACTCCTCGCTACTAACTCTTTAATGATACGTATTCATAAACTAGATGTTATTATTAATTTACGTATAACGTGTATTAAGGCTCGGTATAAAAATAAATGAGAATAACGTCCTTGGCGGAACGGGATACTACTTAAGGCAAAATGTTATGTGTTCCTGAAGAGAAAAAGGATAAATTAAAAGACTCAAATTTTAAGAATGGTTACAGAATGATGTACACAAAAACAGATTAAGAAAGAAAAGGAACGGAAAAAGGAAAATGCAAGCAAAAGGTTGTGCAGTTGATAAAAAATCTCTTTGCGAAAGGAAAAAATGATAAAGCTATCAAGAATACGCAAAATAAACACAAAAGGCGTTAAGAGGTTTCTTAAATTAAATATGTATTGTATTAATAGTAATTATAAACATGCTGTCCCGTTCTAGCCCCCAGGGGTGGGGGAAGATTTTTTTTAAATACATAAAAATGTAAATTCATTGTTTTATGTTATATTGATATTCGATTAAATAGATAATAGGACTGAATACCACCACAAAGAAGAATAAACTAATGTTTAATACCTTCATAAAGTCTTTTTTTCTGCCATAACTATACAAAAATGATTAAAGGATAACTGATCCATTTCGCCCCGACTTTCCCCAATATAAAATGTAAGTAGGACACTAATTAGAGAAGAAAATTAAAATCAGTGCCACTGAAACGAAACAGGATATTATTAAATTACTTGAAATTGTAATATGAAATATTTTAAATAATTTCATTAACAATATTTTACGTAAAAATTTCTCCATTTTTATTTTTTCTCAGACGATTTTACAAAGAGAAAAAGAGGAAACCTATAGACTGCATCTTAGAATCAAGTCCAGATGAAAATAAAGATAGCTCATATTCAATATTAATTAAAAAGTCTAAAAGGCGAAAAAAATTTGTTGGTGTAAAAAAAACAAAAAGACAGTTTTTCTAAACGTAAAAAATTGTGTTAATTTTAACATTTATTTCCAATACAGTGCCCTGGTATTTTACTCGCAAAATTCAATGTGCACAAAATATAATTACTATTTAATTTTCATGTAAGTGATTGCTTCTTTCAAAAGATGCAAATTTAAATAATTGACAATAGTTTTCCTGCATTGTAAAAAATTAAATATATTATCAGAGATTTATTACACTATTAGACTTTTTATATTCTTTCAGCATGCATTTTGGAGACAGGAATGAGAAACCTAAATTTCCTGAATGATGGATCGTTGGCATTCAAGGTTACGGGATCTTATTCCACTGCATTTTATTGTTGAAGATGACCATAAAGTAAAAGTAAAGACAGGAGACGAATGGATCGTTTTTATTACGCACACAAATATGCCAAGATAACGACACAATAATATTTAGCATCGGATTAATATTAAAAGAAGGTTTATTGTATAATGTTAACATTAGTTGCAAAATGCTTTTAATGAATAAATATATCAATTTTAAAATATTCTTAACTATTAATTTGTTTAACATCCTTTTTATGTTAATTATAATCTTTGTAATGGAACATTTAATCTCATGTTCCAACTTATAATTATTTACTATAATTTTATGTGAACATAGTAAAGCCTCTCTGTTTCCAATCTACTGACATGTTTGGCGTGTAATTAGTCAGCTGCCTGTCAAACATTCGATTCATTAGGACTGGAGAGAAGTACAAAGTAAAACTTTCTCCGATAAGGACCGTAGAAATTATCTTTGAATGCAAAGAGACTGATTTTGTTTGGTTGAAAGATCAATTTTACTGTTGGTTTTGCAAATAATTAAATATTTAACACGAGGGAACTAAATAAAGAAATTGTGATCTTTTAAATATCTCAGTAATTGAAATTACGAAGCAAGACAGATGACGATGCAAAAAGATATGTAAACATTAGCTTCAGAGACAGATATATATATATATATATATATATAGAGAGAGAGAGAGAGAGAGAGAGAGAGAGAATTTTTTAGGTAGTGTTGTGTGATGAATAGAAGTTTGTTTATTTTTGGTAATTTTTTAAACTGAATATATCTGTAGGGAGCAGAGATATATTTTAAATAGCGTTTATGGGATTTTAAATTGACATCATACCGATGTTTGTCGAAGGTATTTGAATTAATTCTTAGTATTATTTCGGATAGGTCGCCCCAATACCGTTGATCACTCAACTTATCTTCTACGTGCACACTCTACACACTCTAATTCTAAGTAATTATGTTAACTAATAAACATTAACGCATACAACAAGTAATAAATTCAGTTAAATATCATTCACCACATTAGACACAACGTTTCGCCCACAATTTTGGGATATCGTCGGGTGAAAAGATACTTAACCTTATTCTTTTGTTATTATATTTTTTGGATGGTTGCACATACGTGAAAAATTTGAAGCCCCTATTTTTAATTAACTACAAGTATTTAGAAATATACAAAAAAAGCCAGAAGAAATATGATTAAATATTTCTCCAATCGGAGAAGTCCCAAAATAGTTTTTATTGGGAAGGTATTTGTCCCCGCCACTTGAGTGGTGCAAGCTTTTACAAAAGCACGTTGATGGGTGTTTTAGACAAAGGCAGAAGAGTTTGTCTTGAGTGCAGGCATAAGAGACTGGTTTTAGTGAATTTTATCGTTGATCCTAGTGGAAATACACAGAAATATTTTAGTGTTTTCTACCTGTGTGAGAGTCTGAGGACCGAGGAGACATCAGACAAAAATCAATATTGTAATATTATAAAAATGCTCATTTTATCATGCTGCCAGTTCAAAGTAAAAAATTCCATTTTTAATTTAAATTTTTTGTGAAAAGGCCCTAAATCTGTGTGATTCTACGATTAATCTCAAACTGGTCGACCAAATGATATATATATATATATATATATATATATATATATAATGGAAATATATATTTCATGTGTTTGTAAAGTATAATTTTCTAAAACCGGCAAAGTAATAATAATTAGTGAATAAATGTATTTATTTACCAAGTGTAAAAAGGAATTTCATCATACCTATGTACTTCCACATAATCATTTCAGACTCTTTCGATGTATATTTGTCAATTTTACATCATATTAATTGAAATATTAAATTATCATACCTATTTCGTAAGTCATCTAGTTTCTATAAACTGAAAGAATCTATTAATATTTGTTTCTTTACTTCATAGAGCACAAATGTTTACCTACCATTCTGTTTGAAAGAAGTATTCTAATGCCCAACAAGAAATAAATAATTATTTTTAACATTTGACAAAATATTAAAATTTTACAATCCTTGATATAATTTTTATATAAATCACAGGTCTCAAAATAAATCGATTTGAAATTAGTAATTTTTAGAATAATTGAGATTTATTTGTTGTTCTGTAACTGTCTCCCAGATATTAGGAAAAAAGAAGTAAAGGACGTTCTTTTGTTCCCAGGCAAAAAATCACCTTCAGGATGTATTACATCGTAAGACGAATTCGCTTCCACGCCATCTCTGTCGGGAAGTTTTGCTCTGATGGGAAACGGTCAGTCATCTAGCGACCAGCTCGGCAAAAACGGTTTCGGTTTCACGGATTTTTTGTGAGTGTTTTCCGTAAGAGAGAGCGAAACCCAAGTGATAGAGAGGTGGAAAGCGGAGGCTGCGTTGGAATGCAATGAGAGCAACGTGGAAACTCATTTCCAAAGATATATATTCTTAGCATGTTACGCCCTCACCCTTCCGGGGGAAAAAAGATACATGTGGTTTATGTACGGAGCGAGGATATATGTCCCATCGCGAAATTTCCTGACGAGCCAGCTCCTTCTCCGCCCCTTCCCACTCCGTAGTTTGGCTACAGCAGCAAAGTGCTGCAGCGTAGGGTATAAAATCTGAGATACGGCAGAATCCCACCCCACCCCCTCCCCTCCCTCTAGGCAAACCATTTCTGAATTTCCTGATGTGAAATAAACGAGTTAACAGTTGTATTTTGCGTGTACTACGGAGTGTTTGGTAGGGTGAGGGAGGCATAATTTAGTCCCCGTTCTGTAACTAACATCATTTACTGAGCCACGATGGCTGTCGGAGAACGGGCGAGACGGGATTTATGCGGTGAAGTCACGCTTTGTTCCACAGGTCGTATTTCTTCCTGAGGGAAGGGTAAGGGAAAAGAGAAAAGAAAAGAACAACAGAGATATCCATTTCTAGAGTAATTTGTCATCAGTAGACCAAAATAATACTAAGTATTTTACACAATAATCCTGTGATATTTGTTTTTAGTGAATTCCATATAAATAAGCTATGTTCAAAGGATAAATAATTTTGTCGAAGAGTAAGCTGAATAACGCGTTGGAGACGTCATTACTATGATGAATCAGATTGTTAAACTGATATGATATATTAAATGTTATAATTAAATAACTGAAGAATTATATTCAATTATAGCTCAGCCTAAGGCATTTGAAACTGAACTGGAACCTCAGGACCGGGAATCGAAAAAAGTAACACAGCTAAGTATCAATTCACGGTCAGTAATGGAAAGCTTATGAATAAGTTTACCAAATTACGTTCCTTACGGCATGTTTCTAATGAACAATGTATATTAGGGGACACTGTTGTACCCTGAATCATACTGCAGATTGGTTCATCCTTGAGTATCTTGACAGGTACTGGTATTTATACTATTACAACTTTAGTAAGACAATATTTACTGAGAAATATACAAAATGATTCAAAATGTACTGGCGTTGAAGACCTTGGGCATATGGCAAGAGTTGTCCGCTGATCCCATTGGATCAGTCGGCCAATTGTCTCCTAAAAATTGTGGAGATGTGGAGAAGGGAATGCTGCGACCCCACATCAAACTCTTCTCCCGTCATTCAGAAGGGCGTGAGACTTAGTACCCAATGCCCGACCTACCTGATGCAGTTTTTCTAGGGTTTTCCCTGCATCTCTTTAGGTGAAACACCGGGTAGGATCCTTGAACCATAAGCCGGGGGCCCTAGTCAACCCTTAGCTACCTTGCTCTACCTTCCATATCCCCCCATTTTCAATTCCCTTCCTGTGCTATTGAAATGGGAGTTGCCTGTTTCAGGATCACCCTCATGTAGCATGTTAACCCAAAAAAATGAGTTTTTCACAATAGTTAAATGAAATAAATTAACGGCCATATACAGGAAATGTTTTTATGTACTTGAATGAACGTTTGGGACTTCCTCAGATAACATTACCACGATAATTGTACAAAAAATAAAGTAAATATTATAAAACTTATAATAAATAATAATAAAACTTAATTTTACATTTTGATGGAAAAGAATGCTAAATGTATAAATACTTCGATACTGTGTAATTTTTTGCGCAATCCAACAATATTATCCAATTTTCTTTTGATACAGATAGCTGCCTTACCAACATAAGTTGTTAAGTATTTGTAATGTTAAAACGCAACGGGCTACGGAATTTGATGGTAAAAAGTCAAAAGCAGGTGGCTTGAGTGAAGTTAAGAAAGGTTACAGACCACATAAAAAAACTAGACAAGTTAGCACCAATTTGTTTTTCTAATGTCATTGAAATTCCAGGAAATCTGGAACGTGGTGGAACATAGTATTTTCCACAAAACATCGGTGAAGTGGGGTGATAGACTCCTCCCCAAGACTAAAAGACTTGTGAGGAAAATTGTTAGAAACCAAAAAAAAAAGGATTTCGAGCAATAATAATTTAGGAATTTAGAGTGGACGTAAAAGAGTGAGTTGTAAAATAAATTATTGGGGAGTGCAATAGGCTATGATGATTCGGATAATGAACGGAATGTTAGCTCTTGTCCGTGGGTGCAAAGAAGAAAACTATATGAGCAGGGTGTTCGTTTTTCAACTAGGATGATAAGGATTCGGTTGGGACTGGTACGTCAGCTGAGCGGTAGGTTCCAGGTTAAGCTGAAAAACTGTAATTCCTCTGTTTGTAACCTATTGATGACTTCTTCGCACTACCAATTCCACGTAAGGGTTGTGGTTGTATCTCTTTTTCTGTGTATGTAAACAAATTAAAAAATATAAATATTCATTTTGATCCAAGATACCGTGGTCTCACCTTACCCATAGGTAGAGATTAGACTAAAGAGAATTTTCCTGATCTAGAAATAAATTAAAATGACTAATTTTCAAATTTACAGTCTTCATGTTTTAATGTATCTGTTTCCTGTTTCAATTTTGTTAATTTACCTTGAAAATGTATGCCTCTTCAGCTGTCATTGAATCAGATTTACGCTATTTATTTTTTTAAAATTTCAACTATAAACGTGAAGTCTCAATTATCGTATTTCTCTTTGCTCCTTCGATTTAAATCAAAATCAAAAACAGATATTCCTATATATTTTATGTCCCAGAACCGAGATACTAAAATGTATTTAAAAATATCAAACACGTAAATTCAATGGAGTTAAAACATAACTTATTTATCTTTGGATTTCCTATTCTCAACATATGAGAAAACAAACTACTTTGAACCTAATGTCCACTGTTATAAACACCCTGCCAAAAATATACCCTTCAATTATATTTTTACTATATGATAATGAAAAACCAGATGTTTGAGAAGTTATCAGCGTGTCGTCAGATAGGGGTGGCATTCGATAACCTCGTCTATTCTGGAGTTATCTCTCATCCGAGTACACGCAGAAAATAATATCACAACTATTAAATATTAATTATACCTTTTGCTTATTTTCCAATTATTTTCTTTAAGAGCATCAGAGTTATACGTTTCCGTATGTTACTTATTAAAACTGGTAATTCACAGGAACATTTTTTTCCAACAACTCTCTAAATATGTTACCCTTGTCTCCAAATAGAAGAATACACTCTGAGTTTTCTACATGTACTCTTATATTAAGGCTCTAATAGTAGACACCAATATAATCACATACTCGTTACAGTTACTGTATTGTTTTCTTCTAGTCATTTTTGTAAACTTGTGCAGAAAAATTGGTCAGGTGTCACAAGAAGATATTGACGACCGAAAAAAATGACGGTAATTTATGAATCCTAGGCAAGTGCTTCATACATTTTTATACACATATCGGAAGAAGTTTCAAGAAGGAAAGTTTAAATTGCATTACTGAAATAAACGTAAAACAAAGATCAAAGGAGGGAATCAGTTATTGTGTAGAAAATGTTAAAAACCATTTGATGTATATTATTAAATAGCCAAATAGTGTAATTAATATAAATTAGAAATGGATATGATTGTGAAAAGAACAGAGAAGTTCCATTTTGATCGAGACCTGTCATTCGACCGATTTTGTTAGGATAAAATCATCTGGGTTCTTGTGAATTTGTGCCTCATCTCAAAGTTTACGTCAATTCTGAAATTCAGGCTTGGGAACTGTTGAAATATTACGAATAAACGCTCACTCGCAAACTAAATTTGTGTTAGTTAATACATTATTAATTCTCTGAGTTAATTAAGCTTATTACCATTCGTTAACGTGCTTAGTCTGATTGCTGCCAAGCATAACTACAGTTGTAGGAGCTGAGAGCGAAATCAGCCAGGAACTTGAAATTGTCTGTTCCCTCTGTTTACCAGAATAACTGTAGTTAAATTATTTTATTTCTGACTTTTGGCGTTTCATTGTATTTATTTATAGTACATTTCTAACTATACAATACTTTTTTTACAATGTAATAGGAATTTTCAACCGAAATATAAACAGGCTCATGGATGTAATGCGCCACTTTTAATCGTCCAAAGCGCGATGATTAGCGCATGCTCCAAGGTTTGGCCAGCTCTTCGTTAAATATTCGTTATAAAATAATTCCAAACAATGTCGATATAAATTTAATCGGTGAATCAATTAAAAGTTATATATTTCAACTTAAATTAATAATTAAAATGTAGTGTAGCGTTCTTTCCATCCAATTGGGACCTCTTCAGGTGTTTTATTTTGTAAAGATACAGTTCCAAATATATTCCTAACATTAAAAATACTAAAGTGTCAATGAACTTATGTGTGATATATAATTTTATTAACTTTCATATGCGTAAAACAATATATATTCTACAACATTTAAAATATCCCTGTTAATGACTCGAGGGAATACTAGCAGAAATTTAAAACTATATACATAATATAATGCTATTTAGGAAACAGACTCTATGGAAAAGCCAAGACTTTTGAAAATACACATAAATAAAACTTAAGACAATGTGTAATACTATTATGGTCAGTTGTATATTGATTATGATATAGTTTTGAACATTTTTAAATACATATAAGGTGAAATAATTTAGGTTAAAAATTTCAAGATAAATTATAAATTAAATTCATTATTAACGCACAAAAAATGAAAATATTTGATCATACTATTCACGTTCATAAAACACATTCTCTACATATTTAAGCCAAATTTATAAATTAAATTCATTATTAACGCACAAAAAATTAAAATATTTGATCATACTATTCAATGTTCATAAAACACATTCTCAATATATTTAAGCCAAAATTCCCTAGTACAAGTTCCTCCATATTCCTGTTCACGTAGAGAGTTGAAATATAGAGGTAATAAATTGTTTCTGTAATTCTGAATGACAGTCTTACTCAATTTGTACTGGTGTATCGAAAAGTCCAGTAACTATTTTTCTTATATCTGGAAACCATTTTTCAAAGCTCCTTGCGAATTTATTGTCAGATATAAACTACAGCGTGCCTCAGAAATAACGTTAGGGTCCCTTGGAGCTCCAGTTGTTCCATGGGCTTTCAAAAACTAACTACGGTTTAGGATTTAAATTATACTACTTACGTGGGGTGATTACTTGTAAATATATATATATATATGAAAAATATATTGTGATCATGTTTTAGTTACAATAGAAACCTTAAATAATATTTGAAAAGTTACAAAACATTTTCAGTGTTAATATTTCTTTCTGCTTAAAAATTATTCTGTATTAAGAGAGAAAACGAGGCGCTTGGAAATTCCGGTAGTAATCCCCTAACACCACTTCAAGAGACGATGGCACTGAACTGGAACTGCATATTTATGTCGCCGTTTTTATTTATTTTGTGGAGAGAAATATCCTGCATGCTCACAGAACTTTTCCTTTGCCATGCGATATTTATTCGTTGTGGAATTTGAACTCTTTGACATCTCTGTTTGCGACTGAAGGAACTGTATAGCTATTTCGTACGGTAGTTTCAGTTCTGTGGAATATATTGTAAAATACGAGGTTTACAATTTTAAAAATATCAATTATTATTTGCGTGGATTCAACCTAAGCAAGTCGCATGAATATTCGCGTTTTATTACTGTATAATTATAAAAATAAAACATTCCTTGATCTTTCAATGTTGCTTATCATATTCTATTATTATGAATTTTGGGTACATTCATTATTAAAGAAATAAACAAAGAGAGATTGGGAGAGAGAGGAGAGAGGAGAGAGAGAGACGTACATCAGCTTTTATTAGAAATTAATGGGAATAAAATGCATATTTCTAAATTAAGAGTAATCACGCATTTTCCACTCAGGGTTATATATGGTTAATAAAGTATATAGTGGTGGTAATCATCTGATTCGTTGCCTTGGTTACTATACAAATATTACACGATGATAATCAATGCAGTTTATTTTATTTTCTACCTATTTAAACATTAAGTAAAAATATTTCCCACGATTCACACTTATACTAGGGTAATCGTAATACACTCAATATTTTGAAATATAGGCTACGTTGATTCCAAAAATCTTCTCTTTTAAACATAAAACGCATTACATAATTTCTTTATATCTTTCTGTCTTACACAGTTTTTATATTATTTATATTGTGAGAAAACGCACTATTTCTCATAAATACTTTCAAAATGTTGACTTTTATTTAATATTTATTCTATTAATTTTATTATTACGGGATTTTTTTCTGTATATTTAACACAGCTTTTATACGTAATTGCAAAAATTAAATTTATCTTACTTATGAATTTTAAAATATTGGTTCAGACAAGTCTTTTATATAGGGTGTAAGGGGATTAAGTGAAAAAAATTTAAGAGATAGTGGGTCAATGAAAAAATATTTCCCTCTTGCCATCTGACAGACGTGCTTCATTGCCTCGAGGCAAGAAAAAAAATTGAAAAGCGAGTTTCTGCGGATAGAATTGTGGCATAGGAAAACAACACCGAATTAGGAAGCATGATTTTATTTTCTGACGAGGCCACATATCCACGCGATAGGCTATTAAACAGTCACAACCAACAGTACTGGACGGATGCAAACCCTTGTGTCACACACACGCACAGCTTCCGAGAGAAGTTTTCTATTAAGGTGTGGTCTGGTGTTATCGGAGATGTTTAAGTTGGGCATTCTTCTTGCCATTTAAATATTTGTTTGGTGGCAGCGGTGAGGCGAGAGGCGCGTATTCAGAATTTCTGTTTCGCAGTTTGCTTTTTATGAACTAGGCAAAAACTAACCGTCACTGACATAAATGCCATTTTCGTCTCCCCTTTGAAATTCATACACTTGCTTCGGTTTATATAAAATTTTATATAATATATTTCTTACATATTCTAATTACTAACTAAATTTTCATTATTATCATCTCTACTATTTTAATTCACAAGTTTAGAATATTTAGTACGACCAGTAAAGTTTTGTATTGGTTTTATGGCATTATTATTCAGTTGAATATTATTATAAGTTTCCTACATATTTAGTTCTTCCTGTAAATCTGAATATTTAAGCCAAATTTTGTTTTTAGTTTTGGCAAAGTACATATTATCTGATAATATATTAAAAAGCTACTCTGTTATAAAACCCTTTCAATTGCATGGAAAGTAATATGTGGAGGGTTGTCTAGGGTCCCCAAAAAATAGTTTAAAACCTGAATCATGTTGATTTGAGTCTTGGTACTTGTTACACACTCTTCCAATGACGATTAGAACTTTTTTTGTGGAAATTCAGCATTCTCATTCCTATGTCTAGAATAGTTTAGGACTGTCTGGCTGTTCCAAGACCTTTTACCCCGGAGTATACTTCTCTCATAAAAAACTGACGGTCCTTGACGTATAGGAGTCTGGGATACTTAACGCTTTCTAAATGAGGTTTCATATAACATCTATATCATGTGTATCGGATGATTTGAAAAATAATTTATAACTTTATCTGAGGTAATTGATTTATTGAACCAATATGTGATATTCTTCCTGGTTTATCGTTTACACAAGTAATTAATGGAATTACTAACTTCCCTTAATCACTTACATTTAATCTAGGGTACGCTTCTGATATCAATTTTTCTATTTCATCTTTCTATATAAACATGAAATTATTCCCATATTTAATGTCTGATAAGTATGTTTCCACATTCGTAATATTTAATAAGACTAGACACTATAATTGGTCAAATATAAACAGTATTTTTTAAATAGCAGCATAACGTTTTTTCTACCTCTTCGCAGACTGTCGCAAGTAAAATATAATTAAACTAATTTGCTAAATAATAAAATAGTTTTTGATCTACCTATTGGTAGAACTTTCCTAGTACGGTTTTAATCAAAATGTAGTGTTGAGCTTTAAAATGATATTTATTCGGATTTAACAGTGAAGGACATTAATTACGAATAAAGGGGACTTGGTTTCATTTAAAGAACGTGTATTACTTAGTATATTTATAGTAAAATTATTAGGGCTAATATTAGTAATTTGAAAAATTATTCTGTCGTTTTAGTCTTTTTCAACGTGAAGAATTCTGACATTGGAGTAGATGAAATTATTTTTAAGTGTATAACTGTATTTGTATTTTATAACTAAACTTATGTTTCTTTGACTACTCATTGTTTGGCTAATATAATTACAGTATTTACAGTTCTAATTCATTTATTTTATTTGTATACAACAAAATGGGTGTCATCTGTTTGTAATGAAACACTGCAATGAAGTAGAAGGCTTATAAATGATACTTATATTAAGGAAACTAGTAGATTTGAGATTTTAATATGGATATTTCTATATTAATGATCGCAAGTCATAATTTTGGGATTATTATAGTCATGGCGTTTCAGAAGGGTCGTGGGTTTGAATTTATTGAACTTACCAATTATATAGGATTTAATAAAATATAGTGAATAAAGAGCCTCAGAATGTTGGTAACAATACTTACATTCTCAGAATGAAAAACGTATTTAGAGAAAAATAAGGTTTTGTTAACGAAATTATAAATCGCAACCCTTTTCTGCTTAATAGGATAATTAGATGTGTAAAGTAGCTTACGTCTTGGAAAACCTGAATTTTATTATTAGTTTTGCGTAAATACTATGATTAGCGTAATTAAATAAATAATATGTTCGAAAAGACTACAAAGCATAAATTCTATCAATACTGCAAGACAAAATTATTAAAAATATTAAGATGGCAGTGACACAGGTTTCAACTTTATTTGAGCAGTTTCACATGAACTACGCAATGTATTCAAGTATAAAAAGAAGAATTAAAATATACATATTAAATGATTATTACTATTGGTTACACATACATAATTAAATAAATTTTCTGGAGTAAAGATGGATTAAATAATTGCATATCAAGAAAACCCAGTTCATAATTTTCTGTGGTGTTCTAAAAAATTATAATAATTGTTACTGGTAAAAAAAGTGATTCCGTACCAATTATTTTACTTTTTGGTTCAACTTCATGTTTCCGATAATCAAATTATATTGTTCCGTTTAAACAACGTGTTGTGTCTGGCGGTTAAAATTATTATAACATGTGACTGACTGCTTGCATAGATGGAAGCTATATAACAAAAAAAAATCCCAACCAGAGACAGCCAGGCTTGGGAAATTTAATAGGACATAATTGCGTTGTTTTTTTTTCACTTTCATTAGGAATCCCCTCGCAGCGCAGTGCTGACGAGACGAAAGAGCTGGAGCCTCGTCTCTGTCAGAGATTACATTATGTTATCCCTTGATTTCTGCGGTAACAAGCAGAGGATATCGTGTGACGTGGCGGTAGACGTGAAGTAATGAGTAACCTTTATATGTTTCCTTCACATCGGACTAAAGTGGGTTATAAAGCGTCATAAAAATACGAAAAGCATAACATCTTATTCAATGCTTCCTTAGAAACTGACAAACATTAATGTTTATTTAATATAGAAATTTGTTTCCATATTACCAATAAATTAAAACAAATACCACAGTACAAAATTTCTAGAATTTAGTAATAACCAATTAATTATGTACTAGCTATGCACGCGATTTCGTTCACGCGGGACTTGTATGCCCGGGAATTCAATTATATTAGAGTGACCATCCGTCCCGTTTACCAGGGTCATTCCCCAGTTTCAAACCTCTATTCCTGACTGTGAGGTGGATTATCAGCTTTGTCCACGGAAACCTGCCTTCACTGTATTCGAACGGATATTTAGGCTACATTAACAATCTATTTATGAAAACATTAGTTTTATCTGATTAGTGATATACAAATCTGCGTGTAACTGAAACTAAAAGCGAAGACATGTTGAAAGTCCGGTATCTGAATTAACAATAATATCTCTACAACTATAGCGTGTCCTCCAACAATACTCCTGCTGCAACAATAAATGAAGTGAGAATGCTCTCTCTCGTTATACCAAAATTATACTTATAATAACATAGTGAGTTAATAAGTTGTGCCTTAACAAATTTACGGAAATCGGGTGAATGGTATAGGAACGCCTAATAGGACTTATCGAGTTATAACTCGTAGTTTACACGACGGATTTCGCGCGGAAATTCAATAGTTTTGTTAATATTTATATCTATGTCATTTGAACCGTGCAAGATATCGAAATAAAACCATACACTAAATATTAAGTTAAAATTACAGTTTTAATCCCTTATATTTTAATTGAAATCCGTTGTGTCTCCGGATAGACAGACAGAGACCTTAATTTTATTTGTTATTATAGCTTACAAATAAAAAATTGTGTTGAAATAGCAGATTTTTTAGTATATACAGTAAATTAAATGAATAATCAGCTAACTTTGTTGAAATAGATATTATTCGTAACAAGGCCTGATGGAAATCGTTTGCCAATGTTCTCTGAAAAACCAAAAATGAATTTAATATGTTCCTGTATTCCACCTCCCATTTCCTCCTGTGAGTTTATAATTTAAAATAATTATTTATTATTTATGCTATTTCCAATTATTAATTACCTAAATGCCCGGCGTTATTTATACTAACTCGTTTCTGTTGAACACAAAATTTAGCGTTCCAACGCCTTACGCTACGTGAAACTTAAAATCCTGACCTTGCAGAAGATTTGATGTATGAATCATGTTTAAAAATTGTAAAAAATTTAAAGAATGGTAATTTTTACAATAGAAAACGTATTAACCTTGTGTAATGTCATTAATTGTTTGGAAATATTAATAGCCTTTACTTAATTTCAGTCAATTCTATAAAATTTTACTGATTAAAAAGTGTTTATAACTATTACTAAATACACAAAATTCAAAATCATACGTAGAAAAAGTATCTCAATCTTTGAAACTGACAATAATTATATACAATTATAAATATTTTTCCTATACTAACTTTCGATATTTCATGAAGTTCGTATCACGGGACATAATTTTGAAACAGTAAGGTTAAAAAATAGCCGCTATATTTATCACAATTATCAGGCATATGACGTATTATCAATTTTTGTGTTTTTATAGCAGTACTCTTTCTAGAGCACAATAATCTCTATAATAAAATTGCCTGTATGTCATGTATGTGTCTGTATGTTGTTCGGCACACAAATATAAACGAGTGGACCAATTTCGACGAAATTTAGTACGTGTGTTTTTGCGACCCGGAAATCAGCACTGTTGTGTATGCCTCGTCTACAATCCTTTGGGGTGGGGTTGGTGGGGAAAATTTTAAATAAGTAAAAGCGGCCAATAATTCCGTCATACATTATGGTATCAATTAATTCCGTAGTGTGTCTTCCGACACTGCTAGCGTGCTTTTGGGAGTGTTTGAGCTGGATTCTGACATTAAGCATAAAATCAAAATTGCATTTCATCTCATAACATGTGGTGAGATGGGATAAAACACGTTTCTTCGTGTTTAATTTTAGTGATTTTCAGTGGGGGTAAATTAAGTTTTGTTACAATTGGAGCTATTTCAAAAGATCTTACTTTACATGTCACTTAGGTCCAGTTTGAACACTTGATGGGTACAAAATCTGCTAGCTCCTTCAGGGGTGTGTGGTTCGGGTCTTAAAGTACCGAAGCTAATTATTACCAACTTAAAATACGAGACATAACAGTGAATGTTTTTTACCCTATTTTGTTACCAAAAATAGTTCTTACATTCCTAGATTACTGGTGATAAGATTTATTTCTTTAATGTACCGGGAGTATTTTTGTGTTATTATAAAGTATTCAGAGAATTTTTATTCAGCTAGAGTACCGAAAATATTTTTAGCCCTGCTATCTTATCGGGTATGTTTCACTCTCTCGATATACTGGGAGTATATTTGAGGTGACGGTTTCGATACCCGTGTAATCATGTGTTGACCATTAATATACGTTCCGATAGATAATCATTATACTTTAGAGGATTTTATGATAAAGTGTTACACTCTTACACACTCTATATTATAAAGTAGTATACAGAGCAAGTAATATTTCTTCAAACGTTAGTATTAGCTTTCAAAATGCTTTCAGTAAAACGTGGATTCTATGTCAGAAATATTCATGACGTCACTGCCAAGTCAGGGATACTAGTTTCAAGAAAAGTTTTTTTTTCTTTTTTCGTTTAGTGCGGTGATTAATTGCTGTGTCTGTCTGACAGGCAGTCTGATAGGTTTTAACAATCCCAGCGGCGAGCGCAGACATTTGAAATACAAAAGTCTTTATTAAAAAGAGATTACCACCAAATCCTCTCGTCTCCCCGACTTTGCTTCGTAACGGGCCAGCCAGGGAGAAAATTTTTTTGATAGCGCTTTGATGAAGACAAATCGTTACGACAGGTTTGCTTAAAAGTCAATAGTCTTTCAATCGCATAAGCCAAAACGGAGTTGTATCAATACGTATTTAAAACTCATTTCATAAACATTTTCGTTTTTATTATATCATAAACTTTTCTAAGCTCACAACGACATCGTATTTACCAATTTATTTTCCGAATAAGACAATTTTCTTACACATTTTTGCTCATTTGATATCACAGACTAAATTAAATGATAACATTAGTGTAATTATAGACCTTAGTCTGCTTATAATAAAGAAAAACTTACTGCCAGAATTTCGAACGAAATAAATACTAAGTAATCTTATAAAAAAATAATTATTATTACCAGACATTTATTTCAACGCATTAAATTTTGTGAATAGTTCACAATTATCAAAATAGTTTATACACATTAGTAGTTATTCATAATTTATTTTAGTTAGTAGTACACTATTTAATCAAATTTATAATGTTTTCTCGCTTTTATAATCGGAAACGGATTTATGTCACTACTTTTCCAACTTAGTGAAGTGAAGCTAACAAGATGGCAACACCAGCCAATGTTACAACTTGGTAAGAAATCTTGGTTCCTACTAGAAACCTGACAGAATAGTTATACGTTACTTAGATCTCTCTAAGTATTATTTAGTTTTAGATTTATTTAGCTGTATAAGATAATATTATCAGCGTATTTGGAAAATAATAAGAAAGTGTAATATACAAAAAAGTGCCGATAATATACCAAGTAAAATATAGTACATTCTAAATATAATGAAAATACACTACATATAACGTGCAAAATTTCCTTCTTAAAAGGTCAATCAGAAAATGAATAAACTAAGGAATTGATTGTGAAACATTTATTTGTAGTTTTTCATAGTAAACACAAAAATCATGCCTATAAAGTAGTAAGTAAAAATGCTGTAAAGACAATATAAAATTCAAAAATTAAATAAAAAGAGTTTAAGAAGCACAATTAAGACCTTTAATCCGACATATTCGTGATATGAAACAAAAAAACTGAAAGATGGTTCAATCACGCGAATCAAAATTTTGAAAATAGGATGTGTTGACGATTCTTATAGATGAGATATTAATTTTTTTCTCACCCAGAAATGTAGTATATTACACGTACTATCATAAATGTGGTGCTATAGGAGAATTCTGAAAATAAGATTGGTAGATAGAATTACCAACGAGGAAGATGTAATCAGAATAGAGGAAGAGCGAAAATATGGAGGACTTTGGCCAAGAGAAGAGATAGATTAATAGGTCACGTTTTGAGAGATGAGGGTCTTGCAAAATTAACATTAGACGTAACTGTGTGATGTAAGAACATAAGAGGGAGGCAAAGGATGGAATTCTCAAAGAAGATGTGGGATGTTAGTTATTCGGGAATGTAAAGGCTTGGTCCGGTCTTAAGACTGAATATCACAATAACAAAATAGGGAAAGTCAGGGCGGTTTAGGACACTTATTGTTTAATAATTTTTATAAAATTATGGAATAATAAAAATGACTTCTTAAAAGTATGAAATTTATTTCAGTCTTATGTTCTTAATCTAATGTCAATATAACTTAAAAGAACGAATTTATATTTTTGATAAATTTTTAACAATAAATATCCCGTTCTGCCGCCGCGCCGCCCCTTCCACCCCACTCCGGTGCAATAAAACTCAATTAAATTTATGAAAATTTTTTACAACTCGTTGTTTGCTTTCTTATATTTATTTTTCGAATTTGTGATGGACTGATCAAATATCCCTTTCGAAAAGAGATTTCCTTTGCAACTGCACAGTCATTGCTGGAATTTTTCGCATTATTCAGTTCCCGTTCCCTTTTAATCGATTCCTTTTGGGTACAGCATCTTGCAACTCATTCTTATAGGTTGAGTCTGCCAGTGTTTACATTCCTTTTGTAGGTCCACGTAATATTTTGCCTTATAAAATAGTATTCCGTTCCACCTTGCACGCTAGTCTAGTTTGGGAATATATATCATTAAAGGGTTAAAAGCGAGGAGTTTTGTGAATTATCTTCTGTCGAAATGCTGAACCTCCAGCACTATCCCGTAAAAAAAATAGAGTATTCCGTTCTACTAAGCTATCTCGTTCCGCCCCGAATTCCCCTATTAATATTAATTTAGAAAAATAGGTGTATAAATAAATACTAACATGAAGTAATATTAGAGTATGTGATGAAGCTAATTAAAAATTATTTTTAAACTCATAATCGGTTAAATCGCGTTTTGAAATCTAGATCACAAAGTAGCAGAGTAGGATACGTCTGACGGCCCTGTAATAGAGACCCAAAAGAAGGTAAATAGTTGCTACTATTTAAAAAAAATAATAACTTCAGTTGGCTTAAAAATTCAATTTAAGGCGCTTATTTTAAAACGCACAACATACTCTGTCACACGATATTAAGAGAATTAAGAAATGATTCACTCCTCTCACAGTTACTCGTACATTTAGAATTAATACGATCATAGAGGCAAAGCATATTGAATTTTTTCTACTTTAATAAAAACGTTACAGGTTTTTGTTATTAAATCACTAAGACTTCAAATTGAAAATTTTCACATATACAATAAATAACTAATACTAATTTGAAAAAAAATTTCTAGTTCCGTGAAATGATCACGATTAATCGTATTTAATTTTCCATGGATTGGGCTCTACAGAGGAGAAAGATCAGTACTATTTATTTCAATACTGTACCACAATTTGAAAACGTAGCTTTACTTACGTCGACGAGTATCCCCGGGAATGGGAATATCTTGCTGACTGGAGTTTCACTGGGCGAGTAGCGGTAGAACTCCAGCTGGCCTCTGTACCATTTAACGGAATAGAGAGGAGCTCCTTCGAGATCGTAGAGACAATGCAAAGTAGCTTGACTTCCCCTCTGAACCGCAGGTGGCTCCACCATTAAACGGACATCTTTCAGACACTGAGCACCTACAACATCAAAAAACAAATTATAAATTTTGTCACGAATATCAGGGTGCTATATTTCACTAGTTTATACAAATAAATTTTAAGATAAGCATTTACTTTTTGTGTTTAAATATACGAGTAATTTATGTTTTAGTAAGCTGATGTGGAATTCTAATACCGATCCTGGTAGAAAAATATATCAAGCAGATGTCAGAAGCATCATAACATATTTAATCGGTGTGTAATTCATTTTTAGGAACAAAACGATTAAAACAAATCGCGTACAACCTTAATAAAAATAAAATAATATTCAACTATAATAAAATCTTGAAATTATGTATATGTTTGAAAGAGAATCCATTAATATATAGGTGACAAAAAAATCCTATTTTCACTTCTTGTCATACATATTGTCACAATACTTTTGTGAAAATAATCTCACTCCAACTGTTGTCATACAATTTCACAGTAGACAACTAGATCTGTACCACCAGTCGATTGCAATAATTTTTAAATATCATATTCATGTAGTATCAAGGTACGCATCGTATAATATTGCTTGTCGTTTAAAAATACAGATAGAACACAAATTGAATTCAAGGAATTTGGCTCATACCTAATTATAGGTCGCGAGAAATAGCATGATTTATTAAGTGCGCAATAGAAGAGAAGGTAATGTGGAGGGGAGCAGTTATCCGGGGGAACAGTCTTTAGAGAATTGACACTACCATTTTTAAAAACATTCGTTATATTTTAAGTTGCGAAACATGCAAAAAGCCCCCAGGTCTTTTCCTGAATGTCAATATATTTCGTCCCTTAAATTTTAATCCGGAATTGTAAAAAACACGCTTCCTTGCGTCTATTTTATAAGGATAGTTATTATAATTAAAAACTTGCATTAACATACGTCTGTTTTAAAGTAAGCTCCGGCCTTCATACGCTACAAGCAAACCACTGTGGATCATATTTCGACAAAAATCACTATCCTTCTATGGTTATCCACGTACATAACATGTATTATGTAACAATAATTCGCTTTTGTTATAGGGTTTACAATACATTATCTAGAAACAAATGGGATGGCTGAATAAATTATTGTTTGAAAATATTTCACAGAAAAATAGAATAATAATCATAACTGTGATTCTATAGCCTAATGCTGAAATTCATATTGGGACATAGAGTTAGTAAATAGGACGCTCTAAGCTCAGTAAGGGAAGAGATTAACAGGCCACGTTTTTAGACACGAGGGTTTGTAAAATTACCATTATAGATACGTCTTTGGGGTAAGAACAGAATAAGAATGAGAGGATACGCTAATCAGGTTAGGGAGAAAGTGGGATGCGGTAGGTATGTAGAAATTAGAAGACATCCGCAGGGTGTATTAGCATGGTAGGTTGCATCAGTCTTAGGACTTCATACCACAATAACGATAAAAATACAGTAACAGAAATGTAAATAGAAAAATTAACCAAAATATTTAAAACGTAAATTTAATTTTATAAACCTATAATTTTTGCATTAATACCACTAAAGAATATCAGTAATTCTGGAAATTGGTTTTATAAAGATATTTTTTTTATTATCTCTCAGACCAAACACATTGGATCGATTGTTTACAAATTATGATAATCCTTGAGAAATGATATTACATGTAATTTGAAGAGCTGTTGTGTTCTGTTCTGTCAACAATTTAATTCACGATAAAAAAATAAATGGTTTCGATAGAAGCTCAGCAGGAATCGTTATGTAAATGAATTAAAGGATCAATATAGGAGTAGCAGACCATAAGTACGTTATGCATTAAGCGCAGGTTCTGGGTTCTGTTTCCATCAGATCGATATTTTTCCATCCTGAACTATAAATAAAATATTATCACATCGGAATTGGGAAAATAATAATATACAAATAAAAGTACATTAAGAAACCATTATAGCAGACATATTGTGGTATGGGGGTCAGTGTCGCTGCCTCGTAATTCAGAGGCCCCGGTTTTGAATCCGGGCAAGGTCATGTTTTTTGTTTATGTGAATTTCCTCACCATAAAATTCCTACAAAGTAAAGTTCTCCGAATGGAAGAATGTTACTAACGACAGCAGCAGTTGTTGCTACTGCTAATAAAATTATAAAAACAGAAACAAGATTTATTAATGCCGGTTGTTTAGAGATGGGCCCATGTGTATTCGTCGTTAAAAGAGTAAAATCAGCGTCGAAACCTCCGTCATTTTTAATTTTTCTGTGCAATTAGGTCTCATTATAAAGATTTATGTACATAAGGTTGTTCATTTTCGTGTTAAATTTAACAGACTTTAATTTTATGGTGTAAATAAAATATTTTAAACGATTTGTGTAAAGTGTATTATTTAAATCAATGTATAGAATTTAATCGAAAGCAATTGAAAGAAAGAAAACGTTTTAGTTTAAACTATTTTCTTAAAACTAACACCGATAATTTATGACGAAACATTTAAAAATACTGCATTTTTAAATCGGGCTATTCGTTTGGGAGTCGTCCTGTGTTTTAAGCGTGAGCGAGTGCGCGCGAAAGCAGATAAGCAGCAACCGATAATGACGCTTGGCTTTCCCTGAACAACGATCAATTTTCGTATCTCCACCGAGACTAAAGGAATATGTTGACTCTGTACCACCAGTTGATCACAAATAGATTCCTCGTAATTGTTCATTGATGCCGCGTACTGATTGCATAAGCGGCTGGTACTGGTAATCGCCTTCATTATCTCTAATTACGTATTAATAGCCCTCTGGGATGTATCATATCACTACAGTCACCGGATACAACGCAAAACAACGTACACCATCATACGATACCAAGGGAAGTAAGAAGAGGCCCTTTTCATAGTTCTTCGTATGTTTATAAAGTATACGAATATGGAGGCAAACGTAATGTACTGTCTTCAAGTTTAATAAATGTTTATTGTTAAATCAATAAGATTAATTTATTACTTAATATTATGCTTACTCAACTTACCTCAATTCTTTTAAAAGTGTACCGCTAAAAACACTTATTATAAATAATCAATTAGTCTAAACCTATTCTAAACAGGGTGATTATTTTGACAAAAGTTTAAGTAAATTAAAACGAAGGGTGAGAAACAATTGAAATATTATATATATATATATATATATGGGTGTAGTTTACTATAAAATATTTTAACTGGAGGGAGGAAATTATTTGAGTGTGTAAATAATGGATGGGATACGAGGGAAAAATAATTCGTACATTCAAATAGGTGCTTTGTTGTGTATGAATAATTTTATATTATATCAAAGGACAAGTAACATATAACAACTATGTTATTAAAAAAGCAAATGTTTCACTTTAACCAAGTGCGATTGCGATGATTAATTTACGCTAAAATTATCTAGTAATGTATGGGTGGATAGGGTAATTGATGAGGAAGTTTTAAGGAGAAGAATTTTGAGAGAAGGGATAGATAAATATGCTACGTTTTGATACATGAGAGTATTGTAAAATTAGCATTTGAAGGAAGGTTAGGGTTAGAACTGTAGAGAAGGAGGACAAGATTGGAATATACTAAGCAGATTAAGGAGGATGTGAGATGTGACAGCTACATAAAAATTAAGTCTTGCTCAGGATAGGTTAGCATGGAGGGTTGCATCACACCAGGCTTAAGCCTGATTAACATAACAGTAATGTATATTTGAAATTTTTTAATTATGAAGAAAGGAAGATAACGAACCTGATGTTTTGTTTCAGTACATTTCAATTGACGTATGTTTGATTTTTTTACCAAAATTTCCATAAAATGTAAAACTTATCGAATGAAGTAAAATCATTCATTTTAAAAATATATAATTTCATGTCCTGAAATATGTTTTCATACAGTTTAGTCATTTTCTTCAAATATGTTTTAAGTTATATTTAACCCAATTATTTCCGTAAGAGGACAGGTTTTATCCTATATGTTATGAATGATAAAATGATGTGTAATATTTAAACGAAAATACATGTCGACACTAGAACTGGCAGTTTTCACTTACATAAGAAATTTCATAGCAACGACACGAGTCCTAAAGTTAATTTTTATATATGAATACATTAAGAGAATATATCTCTTATCATCGGTGTTGATGTGCCCTATTACGGTCTTCTCTTCGCAACTCAGATGTCTGTTCTTCATATGTGTAACAAAATACAATACTAGAATTTGATTGACGATTTAAAATTTTAATTTACAATTTTATTTCGATAAACTTGAAACATTCATAAATGGATTTCGTGATTTTTCTGTGTGCTTTAAGGTCTGATGCTGTATAATAATTCGAACGTTCAAAAATACTTTATTTCAAAATATACTAGCTCAAGTATCCGGCGTTGCGTACCTATTAAAGCAGAAATGTAATAAGGATAATTTTATTACAGTACTGGAAGGTGCGCTACAATTTAATCCAAACTATTTTCAGTACTATGTCGTGCAAATAGCAAAAATTCTTTGAAATTGTTATTTTTTACAGAATAAACTATGTGTCCTCAGAATGTCTCTAAAATCCTCCTTTTTTTGAACTACAGGGCTCTTAAGTCGTATGGATTTAAAATTGAGATTTTCATTGTGTAGTAGCTCAAGAGAAGGGCGGTTGGTCCACCTCGGAAATAAATATATCCCATGATAGGTCTCGATGAGACAAAGAGAATAAGCTATTACCCGTTTTTTCAAGTTGAGTGCAGGCTTTTATACGGGCGGAAAAACACCGAAAAAGTGGAAAAAACGGAGTTTTATTGACATTATACCTTTTTCACATATATATAGTATAGTTATTATTTAATATTTATTAAATATAATATTTTTACCTGTGATGAATGGCACTATTAAATGCATAATATTTTACTTTGTTTTACAAATTAGCAATTAATAAATATTAAAATTTTCCTTCACGACGCCAAATATTAAATTCTGAAAATATCGTATTGTTGTTCCAAAGAAACTTATTGTTTTTCAGGGAGTTAGATATCTGTCAACGATAGATTAATTTAAACGTGAAATGTTTATAATTATATATGATTATATATTAATTATATATATAGATCAATAATATAGGCAACCCTAATTCACAATCAAATCTTGATATGCGATTAATACTCGAAAAATTTTACGTAAAAAGTTTTTCCCTTTTTTTCACATATATAACTTCAGTATATTTAAGTTTTGGGCCCTAAGGAACACATGTGCCAAATTTGGACGCTAGTGGCTCGGTATACATACTGACGCACTGACACAGGTTTTAAGATATATAGATCACTTCGAAACTTCTCTAATATGTATTACTATTAAAACCCAACAGGATATATAAGGATATTTTCATTTCTAATTAAATTCAATCAAAATTGTCACAGTGTTCCAGAAAATGTGCTGGGGTGTACCCGTAGACTACGAAACAGTTGTAAATAAATGTAACGTTTTATTTTATTGTAAAAGTAGTAGAATTGCTGTAAATAAGTACGAGTGAACTGATGTAGAAAAGTAAAATAGTTTATTGTCTTCTTTGAAATATTATATTTAAGTCGTTACTAAAGATCGAAGACTTTCCCGGTGAATTGAATGAAGAAATGCTTCTCGGGTTTCCACCCGAGTAACTTCGAGAAGCAGTGACGTTTCGACGACTTTCACTGCCATCGTCTTTCAGGCTGTAAGACGATGGCCCTGAAAGCCGTCGAAAAGTCGCTGCTCTTCGAATTTATCCGGGTAGAAACCCGAGAAGCATTTCTTCAATTAAGTCGTTGAAGTGCAGAGCAGGGATGGGAGAAGAAGTGCAGATGCGAGTAGGATGTCATTCATAACTAAACCTTTCCATGCTAACCTATCTTGCCCAAGCCTTATATTTTCCTTATAATTAGCACAACCCACATCCTTCCCAAACTGCTTAGCGTATTCCATCCTTGTACTCCCTCTTCTGTTCTTACCCCACACACTTCCCTCTAATGATAATTTTACAAGCCCCTCGTGTCTTAAAACGTGGCCAATTAATCTATCCCTTCTCCTCGTCAACGTCCTCCATATTGTTCACTTTTCCCCTGTTCTGTTTAGAACTTCCTCGTTTGTGATTCTATCCACCCATCTGATTTTCAGCATTCGCCTATAGCACCACATTTCAAAGGCTTCTATTGTTTTCCTTTCCCCAACTCCTATCGTCCACGTTTCGCACCCATATAACGCCACGATCCATACGAACATTTCATAGCAACTATTTACTAATATTCACACTTATATTACCTTATATTATCTTTTTCGCTTATTTATTTTATTTTCGTTTGTTTATATTGTGTCTAGGCTACCTTCAGTTGATGTATTATGGATATTGTCAGTGGAATTTCTACTTTAACATTTCAAACCGCTGACTGATCTTATCCGAAAGAGCTGCAGTGTTTTCTGAATTGATGTTAAGCAATACTTGGTCCAAAATAATAATATTTTATACATAAATACAGTTTATTCATAATCCGAACAATAAGTAACTTAGTATCAAATACTAGATTAATACTAATATATCGGATTATACTGGAGAGTATTTGTAAATTATTTTGAAAAATTATTGCCCGGAATTCTGAATTCATGACGTTATATCCGACTTGTACTTCATCTTACGTATTTTATAATTTTCTTTTTCCTTCTCGTTATCAACGGAAAAAAATAATCTAGGGAAAAGGTTAATCAATGATTGAGGGAAATTTGTTAAGTCTTGAAGGTACACGTGATTCTGGACTGTAACGTTCCTTGTAAGCCTAGTTACAGGTCGCATATGGGGCGGCTTAGTCGAGACCTTGACGTTGAAAAATAGTGGGGAAGGCTCTCCCCTTTGTCACGGGATTCTGGACGGAGACAGTTCCCCGAGGAATGAGCGGGGGGAAAGGAAGCATGTTCTAAGACCAGATAAGTCTGCGTCACAGCGCAACCTCTCATTGATATTCTACCAACCCCTCCCCCTCCTCCTCCTCCCCCGGCGTCAACGAATCCCCGAACGAGAACCAGTGTAATATTTCTGGGCAATTGCATCTGGACCTAGGTGCAACAGTCGGCCTGCATTAACATGGAGGAATTGAGCAGTGAGGTCCAATAGATTACATCTGCAGTTGGGAAGAATATATATATTTTGTAATTAATACTGCCCATCTCAAAAATCATACTTAAGCAAGACAATTAAAATTATATAATATATTTATAAATTGTTTTATACACAAAACTTCTGTACTGATATTCTCGACACAAGTTTATGAATTATATTTTTGTCTACGGCACCAATGCATTTAGTTTACGTGGTGCTAAATATATGTTAAGGGATGGTTGCCTGATAATGTCTTATTCACGATACATACTGAATCTTTTGGAGTTATACGTGGTCAGCGTATCAATTTAGTCATAGCACCAGTATCCTGAAGAACACAAACATACATGTCCATACCATAAGTTGAAACAGTCTGCGAGATGGTGACGTTGACCATTACACAAAAATTAGGTCAGCACTATCATAAATAAAGCGTTAAACACTATTACAGCATTGAAGTATTGGTTTCTGAAGTATTCCACAAAATAGCGTATGCTGTAATGTACAATATGAAAAATATTTGTGAAATAGAAATTATCAAACATTGTTTTATAAATATCACGTTTTAAGTTCCGCAAGACTATGTTAACAAAAGAAAGCTAATTTTACTTGAAGAGAGTCGTTGGGCAGTTCGACTTTCTAGTACACGTAGAATGGATCAACCGACGGACTGCTATAAATTTAATTTTTTGCCTACAAGGAGTCCTTGAGATTAATATTTTTAAATAAATTCACTCGTTTTATTTTATTATTATTTAATGTGGAATCGACTATAATGGCATTTCTAACCGTATTGTTGCTACTGCGTAAACAGCCAGAGTTAGTGTTTAAGGGGCGCTGACGCAACAAGAGAAACCAAGGGGTATTGCAGACTAGTATACTTATTTGTATGACATGTATACAAGTAAAACTTAACAATAAAAGTAGTTACGGCTATAATAGAGTATAAGAATACAAATTTGAATGAGACCGTATGACTTTCAGTCTGTAGTATGAAAGAATATTTATAAACTGCTTAATTTATAAAAGGGCAACAATAAAATCTGTATATTAGATTTGTACCACATAATTTGAAATTTCATGTTGTACAAAACCCACGTTAATTGTTTTTCTATTATCACTAGAACATAAAGTATAGTATTTTGGGCCGAAGTAAAGAAAAGATAGATATAATAATTTATAAAAACGAAAAATTTATCCACCCTCTACTCAGTCTTCAAAAATGGTAGTTGCTATCGCTTATGTGCATGTTAGCCTGTTTAGAGTAAAGACAAAATTATACTGAAATACTAAATTATATGTACGAAATAATTTATTTATATTCTGTTCTTCGATGAACGGTAAATCAAATCTCTTTTAATAATTACAATATCTGACTGTTTTAAAATAAATAATATGACAAGAGCCTATTAATAAAAATGTAGCAATTAAGTGTTAATGCACAGTAGTAATACTACTTAACGTTCATTAAATTTGGAATAACATCAGGGTTTTTTTAAATTTAAGAATACTAATGACATTTAATATGATATATATATATAAGTAGACATTAATAAATTTGGATTAAAATTTAAATAATCTTGGCTACTTGATTTTAACGTATACATTTCATTAATTAATACAGTCTGTTAATAAATTCATATTACAACGCTAAACAATAGGTCGTAAACGCACCCCTATTCCGCAGCAACTCTAGACAGTTCAGGTAGGCAACCCTTTGTACACATATTTTATTGCGTTTAAGAACAAATGTTAAAATTATGTTGAAAACCTCGGCAATTTAATTAAATTTAATTTGAATGGAATTCAGGTAAAATTTGCCGTTGAGTTGCGGAGGAAGGAAGAACGAACAAATCAGTATATTTATCCACACGTTGACAGAATATCGCTCTTGCCGTACTGTGACAAAATACATGTTTCATTAGATCACACGTGGGTATTGTGAATATTGTAAATTTAGTCTTAGGTTAAGTTTACCTCGTTACTAAAAAGCACAGAAAATTACAGACTTTGCTTGTTTTTCGAAAGCACAAGTTCAAAACGTTTCTTTGTAAAGCGCGAGGGAGACCTGTTCCATGGATCCGCAGTCTCCATATCTTATTCACCTTGATTTATTCTTGTGAGGACTTATAAAAAGTCATGGCTTAGGAACATCTCACCGTTTGATGAGATACAAGGATAAATTAAAACATGATTCACCTTTACCCCCTGTGCGGCAAACAAAAAGGTCGTCACTCTGACCACTTGCCCTAAAATGGGTTTTAGTTTTACAGAACTGATAATAAACTGTTGCTTAATTAAATTGTCGTTACTTCAAACAAAATCCCAACATTTTGCTCAAACGAAGTGAAAGTTTCCTACAATGGGTTGCCACGCTGAACTTTTTGGGCGTTGTTGGAACGGGGTTGGTGTTCATTTTCAACCTATTGTGTACTTCTAAAAATCATTCTTTTGGAATAGTACTTTCATCCCACAAACGTTGTAACATGAATTTATTAAAACCCAGTATATATAACATAATTGTTAAATTAGATAAAATACACTACAACCTTATTGACTTATATAAAAATGACGGTTTTCAAATGTTACATTATTGTCACGTTTTTTGTAGGATAGTAAGAAACAGACAAAATACTGATAGAAGTTATAGACGTTTATTTAATACGAAGTGTTGTACAAAAGCTCGTACTGTGAAAGACTGCATACGTTTCGGAATCCAGTACTATTTATGCTTTCATGGAATATTACAGAAACGTAACATTCTCGAAAAATAAAATATTAAATTAAAAGGTAAACAAATAATAATGGTTACGGCAAGTAGCACTCGTACCTGAGTCCACATTTTCGCAGTCTAGGTCCATAGCCCTCAGCCATCACTGCAGGTTTCCCATTATGGAAATATTTTAAATTTAATTAAAAATACTAGAAACTAAATTAATTAGCCAGGCAATCACAATTAACTGCTGTGTCTGTAGTCATTGTTACACTGACCAAACGTGTTTTTAAACGACAAACCTGGCAAAATATAAACATTTTAGTACTTGCATTATATCATATCGCTAATTATTTAAATAAAATTTAAGTTGATTTTTTATTAAATTCTTATTGGTTCATTAAGTCTTTTTATTAAAAATCAATTTTCCACATTAATAATACATTTTAGAACTTTCTGTTGTAGCTATCATTTCAACCACTTTGCTTGCGCGATATGAACGTCAAAATGTTCAACCTTTATAATCATATTTTCGGAGGTAATGTTTCATTAATTACCTCAAAATGGCGTTATACATATATATATATCATATTGTAATTTTATGTTGTTTGGATTTAAAATTCTTGAAATTTAAGATACGTAACGTAGTGTTACTACTTTGTAGCAATAATTTATTTAATTTTTGACAAATATGCTTTTTATTCATGCCAATTTTATTATATACTGTCCTCTGTTTTATACGAACTAGACAAAACTACCTAACCTGGTCGATATTACTTCCTAAAGATAGTGACTCAAATACTAAAGCCACGTGCTTAAGTAGCTAACAAAGCATTGTATCACAGTAGGACCTATCTTCAAATTTTAAAATTTATACATTTAAACAATTCAAACTCGGAGACAGACAGGCAAGAGTTGTGAATCACAGACGTCAGGGTGTAGCCTATAAAACGTGTCTGCCTGAAGCTATAAGGGTTTGTTGCAGGGCCACTCACCCTGAAAATTTTCCCAATGACATTATTACCTTCGCAAAAATTCCCGGGATTGGCGTAAGATGGATAAAGATTGGTGAAGACACGTGACGCTTTCCCTTGGAGAAGGGGAAAAGAAAAGTTTATCTGGGAGGTGAGAAGACGTAAAATAGCAGAGTGGATCGGACGTTGAAAGAACGAGGAAGCAGATAGGTGATCAGCGTTGCTCGGAAGTTGAAGAAACATGAGGCTGAGAAAGTAGGAGAGAAGAAGAACAAATAAATAGTCAGTCTATCATGGGAGTTGTAAACAGGAGCGGTTATAGTCATATTCTGTAAAAGATAGAAAGTCACTTTTATAACTTATCAAAGAAAGCACAAGTTCATCCGAAGTCTATCATTTTAGCAAAACTATTGGCTAAAATATGAACATTGTCAAGGAGGAAAACTGTTTTTCCTCAATTGAAGGGCAGTATTAGGTCCAGATCTTTTTCCGTCAGCCGAGGGCAAATCCACAAACCGATAAAGGAAGCCTGAGACTGAATTCTACTACGCGGAAGTTTCTAAATCTCATAGAAAATGGAACAGGGTAGTCACGAAAGAAAGTAAAAACTCTGCTACATGTTGATACTACTTAAATTAACCCTTAGAACCCCCGTAATACATAAATAGTAATTTCCCTTAACTTTTATAACTGTAATAGTGCGCGGGTACCCATTGAGAAATTGTTTCATGTATCAATAAAATTATTATATCTTTTAAAAACGTAATAGTTTGTTATAAATTAAAATACTCCTCCACCCTTATTATCATTACAGCATTCCTATTTATTTACAAATCAGATTGCTTGGCAATGCCATTAATTCAGTTATTACATCAAACTGGATCTTATAAATTATTAAAAATGTTAAGAGGAAGATATTTCCTTCGATATTGCCCCCGCTAATCATCCATAAATAGGTCGTCTGACTGTCTGCTTGTTGAGTGGAATCCACGTTTAGCTCGTGGCATCGTTATCACGTTATTAGTGCAGAGTAGCAGCAGTACGTAGCACTTTACATATAGGATTATCATTACGACTGACTATTATCTCTCTGGTATATTGCGCGCAGACGTCTGGACTAATTGTGTTATGGCAACATCGACTGTCAACGGATTTAATTACACACACTGCAGGGTACTAAGCAGAATTATGAAGGCAAGAGGAGACGGAAATGAAAACACGGACATATGTTTAATTTTTTGCTTTTTAAATTACATCCAAAACTGTTTGCTTCATTTTCATGTAGAGAAATGGATCATGCCAGAAAAAATTTAACTTTTGACACCTTATCACTACATGGCTATACATTACGTAAATCTGTGCTTTGTTGTTGACGTAGACTGTAATGGGCATTTTGTTTGTTTTTCTAATGTCAATGTAATAACAGACTATTTATTTTATTTAATATTTTATTATATACTGCATGATTTATTTGATTGAACAAACCTGTTAATTTCAACTGTAGTTAATTTCATATAAAATATTAAAAATTCATTCTTATATCAGTCTGATACAAAACAGCGCATGTTGGTTTACTACATAAATTTCCAAAAATACTATATATACTATCAATTTGTGTATCAACACACGGGGCCAAATACAAAAACACGCATTTATATTCACACCAGCAACCTCAAGACAAATTCAAAAACTATACATGGTGACGAACTTATTCAGAATTTAAGTATAATGAAGTCAAGCTCATTCATTTTGTACGGGATGTAAGAATCCTATCCCAAATTAAAAACTAATTTAACTTTAAAAATGTCCGGCTAGTTGTTATGAGAAACAAAATTTCTATAGATCATAATGCGTCATAAGGAGTCAAGTAAGTATAATTTGTCCCCTTTTTCTCATGCTGCATGGGTTTTATTGCAATCAAATAATTTAGTAATTCTACAAATGAATAACGTTTACATACTTTGAAACAATATATTGAACAATATTACATTTTTTCTCGGTACAATACACAAGCTTATCAATCAACAATATTTTGCTAATTTATGAAACAGTAATAATACAATCGTACAATTCGTCTCCAATCAAAAAAATTCTCTCCTGAACCAATAGTTTCCTTTACAATGTTTTCCATCAGTATGCAAAATACTCTCATATCCAGATTACAGGATGTATCTAGAGGTGATACCTCTCCCCTTATTTCGCCAAAGATGGTAATCCTTCTTCCTGGTACTAGGCAAAGATACGTTTTCTAAGTCTTTGTAATCATACTACAGGGATTTACCTAATAGGAAACTAATGTAAGGAATAGAATTGAAAAACTCAAACATAAACAGAAGATAATAGAAAATTTTATGGAAACAATTAAAAATAGTCGCAACTTATAAAGAGAGGTAACAAATATAATTAACCCATATTATCAAGTACTTTCCAGTACAATTTACGACAGCGTAGACTATACACCTAAAATGTACAAAGATCATATTCATCAAATAACTAGAGTTATGAATGAATACGAAATCAAATAAAAGTTTTAATATTTTTAACAAAATATAATATACATAATAACATTATATGAAGTAGGATTATACAGGTTCGAATCTATTTGAAAATTGATCTATTTTGTGAACGTTATACTAAATCTTTAATACTTCAGATGAATATATAACAGTTCTTAAACCTACCAGGAGTCACGGAATGACATCGTAATATAAATTAGAGACAACTAGCTCAAAGTTTAGGATCATTTATGACGCACATTCTCGGCATTGGTTGGCTTTCGACCGCAGTTGGCTTAAATGTGACTTATAATTTAGAAACAAAAACACTATCAATATAATATACTTTAGCATTGTTAAGGGGAGGAAATAAAAGAAAAATGAGATCGAGCCAGATTGGCGTCGAATCCAGGTTTTTGGGTCGCTGAGTCGAATAACGGCAATCTCCATGCCGATTGTGTTAATGTTCGAATCATCGATCGACATTATGGGAAGAATGGTGAGAAACGTAAAATTTGTTCTAATCTGCCCATATATGTGTGTAAAATCTAGGGTTGAGGGTTGTATTTGTAGATGAGGCCTCAGAAGCGGCAGTCAAATGAGGTGGAGTAGGAAGTGGTTATTTGTCAAATATTACAAATAACCTATTAGTTACTATTAATTCATTTACGGAAGGTCTAGCATATAAAAAGAGAATACAAATCTAATTTGAGTGTATAATTACTTCTAAATAAAATTTTTCCGCATATAATTGGTCTGATGTACCAAAGATCCTCAAACACCCCCTAGCAGTCATTATTTTAATTTGCAATATTTTAAAATAAATTAAATTAAACTCATATTTGTTCAACGTCTTTGCATATCCGAAATTATTATGATACACAATATTCACTTAAATCAATTTATTTCATAATTCTCGTTACAAAGCTTAACAATCTACTTTTCTCTGCTCGTCACAAGAACAGTATTATATCTCCAAAGAGAAATCGCTCTCATCAAATAATATTAACTGTCTTAATTCTAATTGATTCACGCGTCAAGCAACGGCCGTGAGCCATCGCCTATGTGTACATGAATTATTGACTATCAACTTTAATCCTCAAAATTTTCCTCCCAGGTTATGTTCGTCAGGCCGATGAAGTTTTAATGGACATGATTCATAATTCCATAAAATGCGATTGAGAGATAAATCAAATTCTAACTTACTTTATTACCCACTGTTAAACAAATACATTTTTGTAAAAATTTTCGTACAGTATATCTGTGGTACAGCGAATACGGAACAAACTGTTTTCCTAAAAAATTGAAAGTTTCTGCTAAAGAAAGAAAATATGATTTATTTTTAAGCCGTCGTTAAAGTTCTATCTCTGGCAGTAATTGCGTCCTGGGATTACCACGGTAACGACATCTTAACCTGTAATTATCTTGACCTGGAAAATTACGTAATGAGTAATTTCCGAGACGATTATGCTGGACTTATTACGACGATTTCCATTTCTTCTTGGTGAAACTGGCGTATTTTAGATAGGTAGAACATGGCTATTGAATTTCTAAACCTGTGTAGTTATACGCGTAAGCTAATTGTAGAATTTTGTCGATTATTTAATAGATTAAAAATTTTCTCTGGAGGTCTTACATAATGCGATATGCTACACAGTGTAAAAAGATGTTCATAATGCTTAAAATTATCTGTAATCAACACTGCTTATAATATTTTACAACAAAGAGAAATATATATATATATACGAGTGTGTGGCGTTAAATTTCCTTATGAATCTCATTTAGTACGTGACATAAACTTTCACAATGTCTTTCAAAGCCAAAATTGAAACCGCTCTATTGTTTCTAATCTTTAGCTTGATTTAATAGTAGGTATCTTTGATAAGTAAACAAGCTCACTGTTCGTCATTGTGGTTGCAGTAAGAGCTTTAATAAAGCATTGTAGCTTTATTATGTGTTGAATTTATAGAAATATAAAATTTATTGATAAAAAATTAATGATATATTATTCATTTACACTAGGAGTGTCAAGAGAACGTTATGTTTGGTCTGTTATTATAAAAGATGTGAAAATTTTCTTTGCGTGTTTATTCATAATTTTGGAATAGTTAAGTTAAATGGGCTGTTTTTAATCTTTTTTCCTAATTTTCATATATTATATGTATGTATTGAAATAATCCGCCCGAAGAGGGCAATTTAAAAATGACGGTACCAAAATTTAACTCGTGGACACAAACATACCAGAAAATCGATTGTATCCAAAAATTATTGTGCACATTAAGTGTCTTTGGCGCAAAGCACCTATGAAAATCAACTCAGCAGTGAACAAAATTACATGACACTGCCGAACATAAACTTACGAACCGAACTAAGCAGGAGCGAACTTTTTTGTGAAATATGATTTGGCAATTTCTTTATTGATTGCATGTAATGGCAAGCCTCCTGTGGTATAGTGGTTAGCGTCGTTGCCTCACGCCACAGAGGGCCCGGGTTCGAATCCTCACACGGACTTGGATGTTGTGTTGTTTGAATAATATCCCCTAATTGTATACAGTCATTAATGAACTTGGCTTTTGGAGCTACTTTAAAAGAAAGTAAGAATTAAATTAATGTTTTTTTTTCAATAACTGTTCGAGTGTTCCATTTCGCTTTATTCTTTGAATATAAGAGTATTCTAGAGTTGAAAACTGAACATTAATCAGATATTTAACCATCAAGTCTGGGACGAAACTTTTCCTGACACGTCGCAGACATTGTTATTCAAAAATTTATTTACAATTAATTGACAAAATACGTAACCTACAAAAAAAGTAAATTATTATTTTAGTTAAGTTTATGCTGATTTTTCCTCACGTAAAAAATTGCATTGTATTCTCTAGGGTGTACATCCAAGTACACGTTAGTAACACGTTTCAATGGCAAGTGTTCATCTACTTCACCAGAAGAAAAAGGCGACATCAACCACTGAACCGTCTAACAAATTCTGAACCCAGTTGGAAACTATAAAAATTCAGCAGATTCACTAGAACAGCCTGAGCATTTTGAGATTTGAATGTAGCGATTTACACGAGTAATGATTGAAACGGTAAGTGATTTATTCATTGCAATAGAACCCAGAGATGTCTCTTAATTAATACCTGAAGAGTTCCTAATATATACGTATGTATGTGTACGGAGTCTTTAAAATATATAAAACATTATTTTAGTTATTTATTCCCCAAATTATTTCAAAATGTTACCAGAAATTCTTGGTCAGAGTAAGAAAGAGAGCCTTTAATACTTCCGTGAACGTAAGTTGTTATCTTTCGTGACTGTTGTTGGAAAAAATTGGTTATTAAGAGCGACAGAGATGGGAGAGATATAGATTCATTTTTTGATATGTATTAATTACAAATTTTCAAAGTATATATGAGTTGATATTTTTCAAAATAGAAATAAATAAATTGTTTGAAGACGTTTATGCGTTGTAAATGAGAATCCTTGCGGACGTGGGACCTTCACAATAAAATCATTGCCAGCCAGCTATGATTTCCATCTCTCTATTCCCATCGAAGAACTGTTGCATCCGAGGTTCGACGCCTACTGCTGTAGAACACACTCAATTGCTAGTCCCTATTTGCAAGCAATGGCGGACTAAGTAAATTGTCTTAAATACGTGGTACTGAGCGGTATTTATCACTAACAAATTGTGTAATACCCGTGTGAATTTTTTTTTAAATATACACTTTTCCAATAACCCTCTTTAAATTATAAAGAAACAATTTAATTTGATACATATACTGAAAAAGTTTAATTTAGGTAATTGAAGCTCCCTAACACTCGTCGGTGACATTTTATTTATTCGAATATTGACTTTGTATATGCACATTTCATTATTTTGGTTTACGCAAGTAAATTAGTGAGTGTTGTTTTCTTTGTTTTTTAACTTTGTATTTTTCATTTGGGAAAAATACTTTCATTAGAAGAATTATATAATAGTATTGTACCGTGAACTGAAAAAGTCCCGGATTGTTAGGGACAAAACGATTTAAAATTCTTCTATTCCTGACTTTTAGCCAATTTCTATATTTTATTTATAAAACTACTTCAATTATATTAATTAAAATCTTGTATTTATTTCGAGGACAAAATGATATATTTTTTTAAAGAAGTAGTAAAATTGTATTACATAAATGTAATCGTTTTTGTGAAGTGTAATATTTTGATTTTCGTAATCTATTGGACATTTAGCATTCAAAACATTAAAAATGAGACATATTGCATTTTAATAATTGAATTGTGTTTATGTGTTTTTTTTGAACTGATATCATTTCATTTGTAATTTTAAAGGTAAAACATTAAAATAGCTACTAGCTTCATTTTTCCACGTCCATAATCGTTTACTGTAGGAATGCCAAGAAAGAAAGATAATTTGTTTCAAAGTCATTTAATGACAAGTTATCTAATCCTTAAAGGTTTTGTCTGCTGAAGATTTTTTAGGACGAATCGATAATATCGCAAGAGGGAAATAATCTTATCCATAAATTTACCCCGGCAATGTTATTTGATGATAATAATAGCCACTAAATATTGGAAAAAGGAGGAGAAAAATCGCTATATATATACATAACAGATTTATGATGGAATTTGATATTAATGTTCACCTTTACGATGCACGTCTTCCTATGTAAACTTACTACTTAAGATACAGTGATTCAACAACATTGAAGCTGCGGTATAAAGCGAAATCGAAGTAAGACTCGGATTCTAAACCAATCTCCTCGCTTACGTAAGAAAAGAGAGACGAAGTGAAAGAAAGAAGAGTTTCTGGTTAAACTGAATAAATGTTTATTAATCTCAGGTGGAGAATACGATACCGTCGTCTTCTTACAGAATCTCAGAAGGAGTAAATTCGCAGAAACTGTTGATTGTATAAGTACGTTTGCATAGTTCATAGTTAACACGGTATATTACATATTTGAAACAGTCATTAACTAAAAATTAAAGTTGAGTATTTTAAATTCAAATTTAGAAGACTTAATGCCTAACAGTTTAAATAATATAGTGACAATTACATCTGTATGAATTATAAAACGAAACAAACAGCTGCTTATTTTGACTCAAAGAAAATGTATATGATAAGTAAAAAATTTAATCTCGCATAAGTCAGGAGTCAGATGAAAAATTATGTATTTGCTTATTTCCCGGTGCTTTGGGAATCGTCAATTTATTTCTCCTGAATAAAAAGGATCGCCAACAGAAATATCTTATTATAAGGCCTTTTCTCTCCTTCCTATATTTTCTAAAATATTTGAAAAACTAATACATTTTAGATTACTTAATTTCTTGAATAAATATAATATTTTGTCAACAGCACAGCATGGCCTCTTTAAAAGAAAGTGTACAGATAGCGTTAAGTACGACTTCATTCAAAATATCCAGAATTCATGGGATGAACGACTGAAGGAAGCTGGCATATTTGCTGATCTCTTCAAGGCTTTCGACAAGTTAGATCACCAAATATTACTGAAAAAGTTGAAATATTATGGAATTCAGGGAAACGCGGCACTTTTACTAAGATCATATCTTAAAAACCGTAAACAACAAGTAGTATTTGAAACTAAAGTCGGCCAACTTCAATTAACCGAATGGGAGTTTATAATATGCGGAGTTTCTCAAGGACCAATTCTTGGCCCTTTACTTTTTATATCATCTTCTAGGATTCGTACATCCTCTAAAATAAATTCTCTACGCGGACAAAAACTATGGACGGTCTAAATTTTTGGTTTAACGTGAATAAATTATCCCTCAACCTAGATAAGACTAAGCTAGTTCAATTTAGTGCTTACGCTAGTAACAGACCCGTAGACGAATTTTCAGCCAATGCACCTTCCCTGGGCCTTCGGATTAACGATAAATTAAAGTTGAATGACCGCGAAACCAAGTTCAGCTTGTTATTATCTCAGAATACTGATGCAACACGTTTACAGAAAGTACGTAAAAATGTTTTACTTCGCGTATTTTCATTGCTATGTGCTATGACATCTCTAATTACTATCCAGGAGTTCCAGGAGTAATTAACCTTTAAGTTGAATAGCGTGCTATTAGAATGCTTTCTAGTACAAATTCTAGAACTAGTTGCAAACCTTTATTCAAAACTTATTTACCAAGCTTATATATTCATGAAATCTTAAAGTTTGTAAAGCGGAACATAAACTTGTTTCAAACGAATGGCGAATTTCATGAATACGCGACCATAAATCGTTCAGATTTGGACCACTTTGCTCTCCACCAGGAAAGTATTCACAATACAGGGATAATTTTATACAACAGCCTTCTTCCAGAGGTTAAGAATAATAATAACTACAAAAGTTTCGTGAATCAGAGTAAAACTATTCTATTAAATGCCGCGTTTTACTTTGTACAGGATTTTCTTAATCGTCCCCCTAATAATTAAAATCAATGTTCCTGCAAAAGTGTTGAATGTGTTGCTTTGTAAAATAACACACTAAATAGCTTTAAAGTTTCTGTACAATTTTTTCTGCTGTTTTGATTGTTTGTTTCATGTATTGCCTGGAGCTACTGCGGAAGGCCAGATTCCTGGTCACGCAGCTCCAAGAAGTGAAAACTCCAGTGCGTGTGTGTTGGGTTTCTCAGTGTATGGTTTTGTTCTGTTGCGTGCGTGACTTATTTATTTGAAGATTATTAGTAAAATTATTTATTTGTAATGTATGACGTATTATATTTCCACAATCGAGGATGTTAGTAAAAAGGACCAAACTTTTTATTATTGTGCAACGATTATTCCAGTACACACCACTGTCAATTAAATATATATATATATATATTGTGATAAAAAGGGGGATTTTGGTAAGGTTGTGGCGTTATGAGGCGCAGTTCGGCCAACAACAATGGATAGTCGGCCGAAATATTGTTTTTCCCCGCGGGGAAGGCCCGCTTTGCCTGTATAAAAAATGACGATGGTGAACCCCCGCGGGAAAAATGAGGGCGGGGAACCCCGAAATGTTAAGAAATAGGGGAAGTCCCGTCAGAAGCTTTATAAGGGAAGCCGATGGGTGGCTCGGGATCAGACGGCAGTAGAGACCCGAGAAGGGAGGCGAGTGCATCAGATCGTGGTAGAGACCTCAGAGTGGCAGACCAGACGAGAGCAGACCCGAGAGGACGTGGCTCGACCCCAGAAGGCAGGCGAGTGATCAGACCGCAGAAGGGAGGCGAGTGCATCAGACCCCAGAAGGGAGGCGAGTGGAGCAGAGAGCAGATATCCAGAGACGCACAAACATTCGAGAGGTGGATGTTTGTTGGGCCAGTAATTGTGGGTAAGCGATCTAAAATTTGTGAAACTTGCTCATTGCTCTGAATAAAATTAACATTCAATTATTTTCTTTCTATTTTCAGCTGATGCATACTCCATCTCTTGAGAGACCCAAAATCCCCTGGGATTAAGCCCGTGTCTTCACTTAAATTAATAATCAAAATTATTAAAATTGATCTTATTTGTATTTTAAATTAATAAATGTTATATATACAAAAAAAAGTATATTACAATATATATATATATATATATATATATTCCAGTACACGCCACGGAAAGAATTGACAGTGGTGTGTACTGGAATAATCGTTACACAATAATAAAAAGCTTGGTCCTTTTTACTAACTTCCTCGATTGTGGAAATATAATACGTCATACATTACAAATAAATAATTTTACTAATAATCTATATATATATATATATATATATTTCTTACATATTAGATATAGCTACATTCTTAAGCATACTTAAAAATGCCATCTATAAGAAATTAAATAATCTTACATTATTTGGTCACTCATAAGTGACAGCTACATTCTTATACATACTTAAAAATGTCATCTATAAAAAATTAAATTATCTTACATTCATTCATAAAGTCGCAAAAATGTTTAAATGTAAACATCAAATAACAAAAAACTTTGAATACAAAGCAAAGTCGGGTTTCATAAATTATTTACGGATATCGCTAAACGTTTTCTAAAATTATTTTAAAACTCCGCTTGAAAACTGAAAATATATGTTTTGGTCTCTTTAGTAGGCACATTTCTCATACGAAATATCTTTTCCTGAACTCATGTTCAGCTAAACGTCAAAATTATGTCAACAAAAATAAATTTGAAGTAAAATCTACGAAAGTTTGAAACCGTTATGTTTGCAAGCTTTTGCTAGACGTAACTGAAAAGCTTTATGTATAAATGAAGAGTACAGGAAAGAAAATCATGAGGGAAATGGAATTTACAGAGCATGAAAAGAAAGGCAGCAGGGAATTGAAGAAATGAACACAAATCAATCCCAGTATTGAAGCTGGTAATAATATGGATGTATTCGTAAGGGAGGCGTGAGCAACAAACACATCCCCCCTTCTCCGAGGTTAAGGGTTGAGTGCCACCGTAACTGGATTACACCCCCGCGCGGAATATAAAAAGTCAGCCGAGAAGCGAGGAGCAAAATTTTAAAAATATGCAAATAACCTCCTCATTCACGGCGCTGGCTCCAGTAGAGATAGGTCGTCTTTCTTACGTTTCTCATAATATCAGAGGGGTGGGGGTGGTGGATTGTGGAATGGGTGTGTCTATGCTGCACTGCAGCGCTCCGAGAGAAACAGCAACCGGTGTTGACAGCTTTATCCTCAGTTTCTCAAGTTTGTCTGCTCGTCTTTGTTTCGCTTTTACGTTCCTTCATCTGCTCTTTGGACACGGTAAACAATTTATACGTGTTCGTATGCTTATTAAACAGAAATTCGGTTTATTTCCTATTACAAACCGAATTAATACTAGTCCGCAAAATAACTCAGTCCAGTACCACAGTTTAGTAATTATGAAATGAATGTTACCAATTTGGGATGCACTCATTATTCTGATATCTCACTTATTTTCGAAAACCTTCCCTGCCTGTTGTTCATGACAGGCCCTGCCTCGTCTATAATCACATTGTTACACAGGAATTCGTGGCTCATTATAAGTAACCACAGCGTCACCGCACTTATACAAATATTATTATCACAATTTTAATTTAGTATATCATGTGAACCACACCTTTCTTAATTATATCATTCTTTATTGCATTTATGGAATTTCAATATTTTTTATTAATTTTTTTTAAAATTGTTCTTTAAAAATCTCCACAGTCCAAAGCGTCCCTTATAATTATGATAATTTTATTCAACTTATATAACTATAGCAGGAAATAACAGAAATCGTTGCCCTTTGCTATTAAATTTCTGAAAAAAAATGAAAGTATTAATTAATTCATTATTTCGTTTTATTGCAGCCAAAAATTAGCTAATCAAAATCTTAAATACTTACGGCAACCAGTAAATATTTGTTTATTCTCGTTGAAATCATGTCACCATCTTCGACTTTTTAAGGTAGCAAGAGCAGCAAAGGAAATGCTTGTGCATAGTAATTACTGTTATGAGCATTACATGTTAACGCTTAAACTAATGAGAAATACGATCATCTATCAGTAGAAGGGATGCAGCGCAATTTCATAATTAATACTGATATTCATCATACGTTGTATATGCATAGAGAATATCGTCGAGAGTACAGAAACTGATGAAGTTTGTAATACCCAACTACATGCACTCAAATTAAATTGGAATTGTGAGCTGAAACCTTCATTACTTTCTCCGCTTTTTAATATAGTTTGGCAACGTAGCACGTTAAGACTTATATTCATCTCATTATTTTCTCTCCGCTATAATCTCCTTTTCCTTCTACATTCCGTCACTAATTCAGAACATATTTTAAGTACACACGATCTACATCTGTAATTAAATTCGCAATGTTTAGCTTCAAAACCTAACTCAACGAAAAAAATATTATTTCAACAACAGCTTGTTTATTATCGACTCGGTAACAAAGAATGACGTAATATATAAAATAAATATTTACCAATATATCTACTTCTTTTACTATAATTGCCAATCACAATTTATGACCTACATAAACCGTTATTATTCGTTTCTGGGTTACGATTTACGTTTCATAAATTATAATAGAATTCCACCAAATAGCAAATTCATTAAATTAATTACACAAATAAAATGAGCTATGGGTGAGAGAAAAAATTTCCTAATGTATGACATTAACAAGTGAATGAAATAGAAATTGATTTTTTTAAAAAAGTAAGTAACTATAGCTGCCAGACATTGAATTAAAAGTTACAATAAAAAATTACGTTTGTAAATTTTCAATACGAATTCTGAATAAAAAATTACAAAACTTTTTTTTATTTAAATATAATAACGGGCATCTAGAACTAGTTTGCTACAGAAGCATTTGCTGAAATGAAATATTTTATTGATACTCTTAACCACGGAACATTTTCAAATATCACGTATCGAACCCGTTCTGTAACAAAATGGAGCGAAATAATGTATGTAATAGTTGGTTTGAATAGTATTCATTAAAAAATAATTTAGTGTATTAACACGTCTTTAGTTTCGATATTTGAAACTGCTCCAAGTGTTATTGAAAGGATAATGTACACTATCTGGTTGACGTTCCATGTAGGGATATAAAAAATATTTTTCACTGTTGTCAATGTTAGGATCAGTACAATTTTTTTATTTGATATTTACTACTGACGGAATCTTTCTAAGGGTCAGTGAAACAACCATATAAATTAATATTAATTCCAACAGCATTATTAAGTTAATATTTCAAGTTCGGTAATTCTTTTCTCTTTAGCGTTTATCAAATAATTAATTTTTTCTAGAATCAAATTTTATTAATTTTAGATTTTATAACTTTTTAATTCTGTTTTATTTATATAAATACAAAATATATGATTTTCTACTGTTAACTGTATTCCATAAAAAATATTTTTATAGTTTTTGAAAATCCACTTTTGTCTTTGAATCAAGGAGATCAGAAATTTTTTATCTGTATAAATTTTATGCTAAATTTTCATGTCTTTACATGGTGATATTCGAAGATAATATATTTTACATTGGTAAAATATATTTTTACCACACCTAGATATCATAACAGAACACTATGTAACTAATTCAATTAAATTTGTCAATAAATTTTTAAATTACTAAAAGGGCTTTTCCAGTTGCTATTTAATATTGTAAATATTACCATCTACAAAAATAAAATTGATAAATAAGACCGTTATGTAGACAATTGGGAAACAATTACAGGACAACGTGGAAGTGTCGAACGTTTCGACTCAAGCTTTGTATCTTATTCTAACTGCTACAGTCTGAAAAATAGGACGCTGAGTTTGCGTGGAAACATCCGGTACTTTCAAATTCTACTATAACTACTCCATTGTACCATAACTGATTCTCAATTATGTTTGTCTATAAAAAATATTCTCAAGATTTGCAGTAAAATCCTGTTAGTATTTCAGGTTGTATAAAATAAATTTTAGTTTCCCTAGCCTCATACGATTATGCAAATTTATTGTCATTAATATTAATTACAGAATCAGTTACGTAAGTGGTGGGCAAATGTTTCGTACTGGCCAAGACAGTGCTGATTTTAAAAAAGAAATTCTAAAGAAGAGTGACATTTATTTCATTAAACTGATTTTTATTATCCTGACTCCTACATTTCCCAATATTTATCACTTCATATTTCAATTTCATTTCATAATAATTTGTTTACAGAGAATAATGTATCAAGAGGAAAATTTGATATTAAATTTAATGTTGTTAAAAGGGTTTAATTAGAGAGAGTCCCGTTTCAAAATAAGAATATACCATGTGGTATTCAAATTCCAGAGTTAACTGAAATTTTGGGAAACTTTGTTAAAGTCATAATACGAAATAACATAATTTTTCGTAATATGAATGGACGGCAGAAAAGACGTCTGTGAAGAAAACAGGATACTGTTTAAAATAAGAATTTATTTACACAAGAATAACTCATTTCAGACAAATTAAAACCGCAACCTCACCCAATCGGAATTCAAACATAATCTGACGTAATATTTTAACGTTTTTTTAAAAACAACCTTTCAACTCATATTAAGCATCTCTTTTGATGCCATTAATAGGCTCGCAACGAAACTGGACGGAGTATAAATAATTTAAAAATCGCAATATATACTCCACAACCATATCTACGAATGTATAATAAATTGGGTTTCCAGAGTAAATTTAATCAGTATTTTATTAATACCACCTGAAATATTCGTGAGGTACATGCGCATATTTGTGTGTAAACTACAGTGTAAAATATGAATACGATCGTAATTACTATCCGACTGCACTGCAGCATAATAATCAGAACCCCTTGTAATCACAGTAAAACGTTTTGACTCTCTTTCACCCTTTCCCTGTCTCCTCTCCTCGTCGGTCTCTCTCCATCTCACACATCCACAGTGCACGCACACACGCGAAGTGCTTTCACAAATGAAATGCATCGCTGCAAAATTAGTTCTGTGAGCCCTCTAAATAATAATAAAAACACGCACACACAAGAGAGGGAAATATAGTTAAATTCTTCCGGTGGCAAACTGCCAAAGCAATCAGCACATTGGAGGGTGGAACAGCAGCGGTGTAGGGGTGGGCAAGAAATATTAAAATGTCCGCAACTCTCTCCCATCCCTCCTCTCTGTCCCCCTCTATCGTTCATACTCTGGGTCAAATTACATATATCTCTTTCCAGAGACGTCCCAGATATGTAATAGATATAATATATTATTGAACAACATACTCTGGCATATTATATAATTGAACTGTACAATTAGGTGCAGTTTGGGTTAAATTTGGCTGAAGTTAGTTATGTATATGTTATTAAATTCTTATTTCCAACAGCATCCTGTTTTTCTTCAACGAAGTCTCCTCAGTCGTCCATTCAAATTCCACGGAATGATGTTATTCCTTAGTATGACTGCAACACGATTTCCAAAAATTTTAGTGTTGGTGAGCCTGGCATAGGTTTACGGGAATGGAGAGATGTTGAATCGCTCCATGGACGTTGACTCGGATTAGATTATTTGGTAGTGCGGCCACTCGGAAAACGGGAGGTCCGGGGATCGAGTCCCTGGTCCGGTCGACATATTTCCATTCTTGTCTTCTTTCTTACATTTCAACTTAGAAGACGAATCATATGACATTGGTACGGTTCTGTTTTATTTAAGTGTAGGTTCAATGTGAGAATGCTTACAATTTATGCTGATATATTTGTTTGTATATTAGATATATTAATTCATATTGGGAAGAAAAAATCTATTGCTCCTTTTCTTTAAGCTACCTTGAAACACAGGTGCTATCGTGCTTCCATCCTGACTTTCACGGTCAATATTAAACCAATATGGGATATCAACCTTTTACAGTGGACAATACATGCACTTAGTTACCATTCGTTCCCTTTGTATTAACATCTTTCACCCAGTTTTCTAACGTCAAATTTGTCAATTTTGACTTATTCCGAGAAGAAAAAACACTAACTGCGGTTTCGTATCGAACGATTAGAACTAAACATATTTCTCCGTCTTTGGAATAGGAATCCAAATATTTATTTATCCATACCATTTATTGGCTCCGCGCCATTTTTGAGCAGAAATTGAGCAGTTTTTTAAACACTTGCAAGAGAAACAAAATATCACAGACCTAAAGAGAATGAAAGTGATAAGTTAATGAGTCGGCTTGGATGGAGTTGATTCCTCAATCAAATTAACAAATAATTACATTGCTTGAAATAATCCACAAAAAACTTTAATTGTGATTTGTTGGACAATCCTGAGAACAATAACTCGGGGTGTCCTACGTCATGTATCCATATTTTCCACCTGCTAGTAATAATGCGTACATCTGCAGTACGAGTTATTGCAACAATTATTAGAAGGTTAATAAAAAGTAAACCATTTACATCACATTTAATTACTACTACTTCTAAATCTCATTGACTCTACAGACCTTGAAGGGCCTTGGCCTCTCGCACAATGTTTGCCTAATCTTCTCTGACCTCCATCATCTTACTCCCATTTTTCTTAGGTTGTCCTCGACATCATCCAACCATTTCTTCCTTGGTCTAGCCTTCAGTCTTCTCCCTTCAGTCTGTCATGTATAAACTTTCCTAACTGCCTTTCCTTCAGGCATTCTTTCTACATGTCCCAGCCATCTCAATCTTCTGCTCTAAATATCAGCCACTATTTCTGGAATGTTATATATTATTCTTAATTTTTCATTATTTCTCATTTTACAATTCCCATTGATATTTACCGGATCATATATTTTCCTCAGTATCTTTCTTTCTCATCTTCTTAGCAGTTCCTCGTTGGTCACACTGGATTTACCACTGAGCGGTATTCCTTACTTTTCAGATTCCTGCTGAGATTGCGTGATCTAAATACATCTAAACCATGAAAAGTAAGTGCGGTTACCGTCAGCCCGTCTTCCTTTAATTTCTTCCTTTATATTGTTATCTGCTGTGATTGTAGTCCATAAATACTTTAAACTATTAGATATACCATAATTATGTCCATTTAACTGTATAACATTGGGTTCCTTCGTTTTCTTCGTCCGCGATGAGTGCGTATACTTAGTTTTTGAATGGTCCTATTTTCTCAGCTGCCTTTTCTAATGTCATCAAATTATATTCCAAATCCTGTAGTTTTTGGGCTATGAAATCGATGTCATCAGCGTACGCAGGATTCTGAGTCTTAAGATTGCATACCGTACCTCGTTGGTTAATCCATTCTACTTTCCTCATGGCCTTCTCTAGTTCTACATTAAAAAGATTTTAATCTCCGTGCATGAGACTCGAGTTAATTGAAAAATCTTTTGCAAGCTCTCCTTCAATTTTCACTGCGCATTTTGTATTTTTCAAGGTCATCTTTACCAACCTTATGATCTTGGATGGTAACTTCAGCTCTTGCATTGCTTCATACAGCTTTCCTCGGCTGATGCAGTCATAGGCCTGTTGATAATCTACAAACTTATGTAAATCAATGTTATATTCGTAACATTTTTCCATTATTTGCTTGACACTAAAATCTGGTCTTTAGTAGATCTGCCAGATCGATTGTTATGGAACTCATCTTTGATTAAGTACCATAAATTAAACGTTTCATAGCAGTTTTACATTAGCACTGGGAATTTTGAGAATACCAATCCCAAAGAAAGATACATTCTGACATTTAGAATTGTATTGAACTTAAGTAAGCTGTAAACTTAGGAATTATTAGTTTCTTACTTTCTTACTAAATGTAATTCAATACACGTTCTAATTTCAGATCTCAAATAAAGACTCATTAATTTTAATAAATAGCTTTAAACCTTGGGAAGTATCCCAAAAATTGAAATCAGGGGGTTTGTTTAAATTTTCTTCCAATGTATCATCCATGAATGAATTTCACCATCTTCATATCCCACCAAATTTTGTTGGTGGAGAGACACCTTTTGTAAAATTAAACAAAGTGAGCAAAGTTCTGATGTGCAAAAATTCAACAATTAGAGACTGCAACGATTTGCCTGCAAAAATACTAACGTCTCTACCTACTTACAGAAAAATATTGAAACGTGGATTAGACACGCTAAATTAATTCTTCTATATTGTACAGTAAGCATTAAAAGTATAATTGCCAAATGAATTGTCTTATCACGTAATATTTAAATGTTGTGGGATAGGGAGTTAGAATTAATCTAAAGCAAATATTAATTTTTACATAGTGGAGTGATATAACTTGAAATGTATTCAATAGTAAAATATTTGCTGATACTTTCTTGGAGAAAGAAGATATATTAAATTTTCAAATATTTTAATAATAATTTAAACTTAAGAGCGTATCAGAAATAAGTGCAATACATTTAAAATAACATTTTTCGCAATTGCAATTTTTTTTGTCAGCGACTCTTCGTTCCTGCACAGTTTGGGCAAATAAAACGGAGACATAGAATTATAAAAGCACGCCTTTGATTATCCTTGCCTGTCTCAAATCAGCAACAGCGAACAACCGTGAAATCGGAATATTGTTTCTATTTTTTAAAAGAGACCATATTTTCACGTTAGGTGGCGTTCAATAGTCACAAGTAGCTCTTATGGGCTGATGCAAACCTGCTTGTCTCACACACGCGACTTGAATGATACACTTTTTTTTTAACACGTGGTCTGGTATTATCCTAGATGTTTACATTTGGCCATTCTTCCTACACTTGATGTATTCATCTGATGGAAGCGGTATGTTGGGAAGCGCGCTTTTTGGTTTGTGTTACTCAGTTTTCTTTTCCCAAATCGTATAATAACAAAGAGCTTATGAAAAAAAAAGTCAATAAGGAAGAACTATTTTTCTGGCCCGCTTTATCCTCCCTTTAATTTTGTGGGCTTGCGTCTGTTGCACGTACTTCTTCTTGGCACCCATTTGTCAGCGTGTTAATCCGCAGAGTCTGAATCTTTCAGGAACCAGACAGATAGTCGTATTTTCCCAAATTATCAGTTAGAACAAGATGGCCCCAGAAATGCATAATTTTGGAGAACATGTGATTACCTCATCCAGTGGCATTTCGTGATCCAAGGAGATCGACCAAAAAAATTGAGAATATCGATACTTCTTGCACAGTCGTTGAGTGGAGGAAGGACATGCAGTGACGATTCACCGTGACAACAGAAAAAAATGCATGCCAAGTTTCTCAATCCCTGGCGCGCCTGGGCGATGTCTACAACCACGATTTAACCTGACCTGAAAGAGATCTGATTGTTTGCTTGCTTACTTTTTATTAATCCATTTTCATGTTGTAAATAACTTTAAAATTTAAATATTTATCAAACGTTTTCCTTTCAGCTTTAAAATATCATAAAAATAAGCTAGTAAAAATTTACATTTAGTTATAGATAGCAGAAGAAATAAAACCCTTACGCTTTGCAGACGTTATTGTAGTATTATGGGAGTCAGAAAAATACTTGGAAACCCTACTAAATGGCATGAACGTAGTCCTGGAGAAAGAGTTCAATATGAGGATTAATAGAGTGAAAACCAAGGTAATTGAGTGTAGTTTGGGAAACAGTAGAATAACAAAGACTATTAGATTGGGAACGGATATTTTGATGGAAGTTAAGGAATTCTGCTTCTTGGGAAGCGTAATAACTAGGAATGGTAGAAGTATAGTAGACATAAAAGTAGGATAGCACAGGTAAGGAAGGCTTTCACGAAAAAGAGGGATTTACTTACGTGTAATATAAGTGTGTATATTAGGAAATCGTTGCCAAAAATGTTCTTATGCAGCATGGCGTTATATGGGTGCGAAACGTGGACGATAGGAGTTGCGGAAAGGAAAAGAATAGAAGCCTTTGAAATGTGGTGCTATAGGCGAATGCTGAAAATCAGATGGGTGGATAGAATCACAAACGAGGAAGTTCTAAACAGAATAGGAGAAAAGAGAACAATATGGAGGACGTTGACTAAGAGAAGGGATAGATTAATAGGCCATGACTTAAGACACGAGAGTCATGTAAAATTAGCATTAGAGGGAAGTGTCCGGGGTAAGAACAGAAAGGCAAAGGATGAAATACGCTAAGCAGCTTGGGAAGGATGTGGGTTGTGCTAGTTATAAGGTAATGAAAAGGCTTGCGCAAGAAAGGTTAGCATGGAGGGTTTGCATCAGACCAGTCTTTGGACTGAATACCACAACAACATAGATAAAAATTTATATTTAATTAAAACTCTCACAAATTGTAGTTAATAAATAAATTCATATATTAATTTATTCGAATATGGTTGAAATAATTATTTTTGAAATCACACTTTGTAGTATTTTTAAGTCGTTTCTATCTTGTTTTTTACATAAAAACTTTGATCATAAAGATTATCAGTTTGTATAATAAATGATCCAGTATATAGAATATTAAAATATTTTTGAGTCGTGGGATCAGTTTAAGGACTAAGAACCGGAAACTAGAAGCCACATGAACACAATTCTTCATGGATTAAAACGCAGCAATAAACGCGACCATGAAGGGACGTCGTAGTTAAGGAATTGACCTTAATACGTAGCAGTATATACAGTTAAGAGGTTGACAGAAACCGCAATGTTTATTAAGGAATAAGCAAAAACTTCATTAATATTAATAAGAAAATTTTGTTAAGAATGGTAATACTTTTCTATTTTGTTTAGAAAAAAGGAACCTCAGAAATTACACGCCATCTTAATTTAGAAAGAAATATTGTGCATACGTAATGTTTTGGCAACGGGAGAAACTTTTAGAATAGAAGATAAACTTTAAAGTTTTCTCAGCAGACGTTAACACTTCAGGGTGTAAGGATCTCAAAAATGTTTTCGTTACAGTTAATCACGGTAAATTCTCATATTTTCCTTTAATTTCTTTTAATTATAATCTACGGTTGACGCAGAAAGCAAAATATTCGTCAGACAGGCGGCAGGTTTACTTCTGGAGACACGACGCGTCAGTTTAGCGTCTCCAGATTAATCTCAACTTTCTTAATTTGCAGTAATTCTCAGCGGCACGCCAGATATCTTTCTCTCTCTCTCTTCTCTTCTCCATTTACTTTTCCTTCCCCTTTTTCTCCCTAAATTTTCCTGGGGGCACATTATGTATGGGTCGTTTAACGAACTCGTTTTAGAGACGTGGAAGTTATTTATAGATGTTGAATTTTGATGACGGTTATAATACCGTTCACTTTAAGCGTTGAATATAGATTAAAGAGTTGGCAACTCCAATAACATTGCTGGCAGCTTTCTCATTTCCGTGTTTCATACATAAGATATAAAAAGGTTCGATTAAAAAAATATGGGAACAGACACATAATCTGTTTCATAAAAAAACGCGTCTCCTCATCAATTATATATGAATAAGAAACACTGTTTACAAACTTAAATATGAAACAATTCATTTGTATATAATTTACCATAAAATAACATTTTCAGATTGGAATTTATTTAAAAAAAATTTCTTCTCGGTTCCTTCTTACACGCATTCTTGGTCGAGCCAATTACTGACCGGAATTAATCCTGTAATGTAATTTACTGCAGTTAACTATAGAAATTTATTTCCTCGCTCCGAAAATTCTAGTGGCCAGTATTTGCCAATAGCACAATATATTTCTAATTAAATTCCATTCTTAGTAACTGTTATCCGACCATGCAAGCCTTCTCTTTCCTCCCCGAACGCTGGAGAAAGAGGTTGGATTTCCTCCCGACTCTCGCCCCCTCGCATCCTCAGCACGATCTGAATCAACTTCTCTAGCAAAAGCATCTTTCATACTCTGGGAATGCGGCTTCGTATTTCCTCTTCCCTTATAATGTTGATCACCTTGTTTTTTTTCTTTTTCTGACTCCCATCTCTCCTCGCTACTGGTGAGTACGGAGAAGAAATACATTTCCGGGGTTGAAATCTTAATTTCCTGCTTTCCTTCCATCCCCCACACCCACCACGTACTTTTACACAGTTCAAAACCCTCAATCTCAGAAAATCTCTCCACATCCCCATCTATTTCCACAAAATAAACTCATCGAAAGTATTGTAATTAAAGTTGTTACACTTCCGCATTTTTATGAGAAATTTTTCTATTTATATATATATTCTATTACGGTGTGGAAAACGTGTGAAATTTATTCCGAAAGTTAATATTACGTAATGTATAATCAAAAAATTGTATAATAGTAAAAGCTACCTACATTTTCTCGTTGATTAAGTTATAAATAAATAATACTTTTAGCTGCAATCCTGAGAACTTCATTTATCCTCGGGCATTATATATGTAAATATTACGATTCAGGTCCACAGTCACCTTAGCAAATATTTTTTTATTCATTTTACGAAAACAGTTAACCAGGAAAATAGTTTCGAGACTAAGCTTTTATAAATCATGATATGTAAACGAAATTGATACAGGTAATAAAATGAATGAGTTGTATAAATTCCTTAATAAACTTGGTATCTGAAAGTTCCAATCTTCGAATATGGTTATAAATCTAAGAGAATCTTGTGTAATCTTCTCAAAACCAAGTTGCGAATAGTATTTTAATTGCCTTAATACATACAGACATGATTCCACTTAAGTGTGAAATATCATATACGAGATAAGTACAGTAAACACTAAATTATTTAACGCAGGCTGATTTGTTTTTTTCTTATTTATAATAAAATTCTAGTTTTAGATTGATAAGAATGGTGTGAATTCTCTCCACTAATTTTTTTTTACAGAAAATGTTTGAAATGAGAGTTTATAGTTCTTCTAGGATCATTCAAAATACCAATCTGGGCTAATTTTGTTTCTTTCATTCTGAATATATGGTTGGCCGTATGAATCAAGATAGAAATTTATAAACTCCAATGGAGTCATAAACAGAGGCGAGTGTGTGAATATAACCACATTTTCGACGCTCGTAACGGCACAAATCCAACGTTGACCAGATATCAAACGCTGGAAACATTTTACATCATTGGACAATTACGTATTCAGGCTTATCTATTTTCCGCTTTTGTGTGTGTGTGTTGCTGCATGCTATTTCATAGTGAAACATGGTGGATTTTCCACAGCGGGAAACCGTAGTTCATATTAAACTACGGAGCATCATGCAGAGGGTTTGGGTTGGGGAAATGGAGGGAAAATAGAGTATATTCCCCACCCTACCCGGCCGGAGCACGCGCGCGGTTCTGGTTTTTCGTGGCACCATGTTACCAGGACTGCGGTTTGCATTCCATCAGTCAAGATAGATGGACAGATATGTGCACGCGCCAACGACCACACCAGTAGCTAGCTACCGCTCTCTGATTAACTGCCCTGGAGCCGACCTTTCTCTCTGTGTCCCTTGCCCAGCATTCTCGCAATCTCTCAAATGAGGCCTGTTAATATTACTGCCCGCGTGAGTCTCGAACCACAGTCGATTTCCATCAGTTTTCAACGCGAGTTCAGCGTTTAAATATAGAACAGCTCTGAACTCCAGTACTCTAACACTTAAGCCATTAGACCGTACCGTACTGTGATAGAGAGATGGCGCCATACGCAGAGAAATCAAAATACAATTTGAATAATTCTGTAATTTAAAAAATTATTTTAAAGAAATTCTGATTTAGAAAATAAAAATACTATTCACACATTTTTACAGTTTCCTTACTGCGCAATTAACGGTTATTTTTAAGAAAAAAACATTTAACGACCGACATGTAGATTAAATTAATAATACTTAGAAAATATAACACATGGGTCTGTAAACTTGTAATGTTTATTAAATGGGAGCCTTTCGACTTTGCACCGTTTTCCCTTTAATTTTATTATGTATATTGAATAAAAAATATTTTATCTGAGAAAGAAAATTATATTTACAGTACATTGATATATCCCTCATATTTTCTTCCTTTTTCACAAACTTAAATAAATTTGAAATGGCTCCAACGTCAACTCACAAAGAATTGTGAGAGTTCTCTCTCTCTCTCTCTGTCTGTGTGTGTGTTATAGTGGTTTTCAGTCCTAAGACGGGTCTGATGCAACCCTCCATGCTAACTTATCTTGCGCAAGCCTTTTCGTGTCCTTATAACTTTCAAACCCCACATACTTCCCAAAGAGCTTAGCGTATTAAATCCTTGGCCTCCCTCTTCTGTTCTTACCACACACACTTCCCTCTAATGCTAATTTTACAAGACCATCGTGCCTTAAAACGTTGCCTATTAATCTATCCCTTCTCTTAGTCAACGTCCTCCATATTGTTCGCTTTTCCCCTATTGTGTTTAGAACTTTCTCGATTGTGATTCTATCCACCCATCTGATTTTCAGCATTCGCCTACTCACCACATTACAAAGGCTTCCATTCTTTTCCTTTCTTTAAGTAAGAGCTTACAGCTGATTTTAATACCGAACGATTCGCGCTAGTCAACTATGCAAATATCACCTATTACATTTTAGACCCTTTACTGACTTAATTAATTTAAAACACTCTTAAAATATTCCTTTAAAAAGTAATCAGTGACGCTCTATTAAAATGTTTAAATTAAAATACATTTCTGAGGGTGCCAGAAAACTTTTAATTCGTCGTGCACAAGACGTTACTTTAGTGGGAAAGCTAGCAATATATTCAAAATTGAAGAAATCCACACCTAAAACCCCCTTAGTCTTCAAATTTTTCCGCTATAGTAATATATATACGTGCACTACCCCCTCTGTCACTGACTCTCCACCCCCCTTCTCAAAAGGTTACTCCATTCAATCTACAAACATATTTCAACATCAACTACAATCGTTCACATACGAAACCATTATACTATTAAAGATACTTTCACAAGCGTCTGTAAAATATACGTAAATATTTAATTTCTTTCTGACGTATAGGATGTGGTATTATTTATTTTATTAATATATTCACAGATTAAATTAATGAACCAAGAAGGAAATTTAATTCAAAGGTCCAAATTTTATGAACTGATTTATATATTGGAAGAATAATGATTAATGTATTACTTGCATCCCAATTGAATTGAATTTTTTTATCTATGTACATGGAGCAAATTAAAAGAAGCATAACAATAATAGATCTATGGAACGTAGATCCAATATCAGATTTCATGGACAGTATTAGTTATTTTGAAACATTTTGGGACACAAACCGTACCATAAAGTTTAAGGTGGAGGGGACGAATAGTGACGTGAGCCACGGTGGACTGACATAATAGCGTAAACAATTAAGCACGGTAGATCGTAACCCACGGAGGCCTGAAAGACAATGCAGATCGATGTTTTATTGGTAATAACGTCGTACAGAAACCTCATGCATGTCGTAAAACGGGAAAAATAAAAATCAGTGTAAAAATGTACAACATGACAATATTTGCTTCTATTGTAATCATAAATCGTTATTTATATAAATGTTACAGATGAAAGTGGCTTATAGAACGGATAGCTCCTGAGAAAATATTACTGATATTTAATTTCAATAAGTTATATCAATAAATGAAGGCTGAAATTTAAGGTATCCTATCCTTAATGCCTAATATTTACAATATTTAAATAATATGATTCCATTTTTATAAATCATTCTCAAAAATTTGGTCTGCTAATTTCACTGCTTTAATATAAATTATTGAGTAACTAAGATTCTTATTTAACTCTATGAATCAATCCGTCTTCCAGCCTCCCCTGAGTAAGGTATAGGTTCGTTTGGATATAAATTTAAGAACGTGCTCCATAACTCCCTATGAAGTCAGCTGAGGAAGGGAAAACGTCGAGCCCTGGGACAGTGAGAGATGATAGCGTGGACTCCACACCGTTTATAATCTTCCTCGAGCGCCCGAAGTGCTGGAGATAAAAAAAGAGGAAGAGAGGAGGACACTTCGCACAAAAATATTTCAGACATCATGACGGTGCGGTTGCCAGGAGTTGCAAACGCAGTTTATAATATAAGAGAACAAAGATGCTAGGGGGCATTAGTGGAGAGCAAAAGAGACGGAGAGGCATGGGAGAAGAGAGAAAAGAGCACCAGACTAAGTTGTTACAATACCATAAACGGATGCAGGTGAAACAAAGACTTAGGGCCCATTAAAAGTTTCTCCGCACATCGGAAAGGAGGGGTGAAGTTTTGCCAACTTATGGAGGCTAATTACTCTGAATTCAGAATTAACATCTAGTGCTCTCGTCTCTTGGTAAGAAGAGAGTTAGGCTGAGGAGCAGAAAAGAGGATTACTAATATTATTAAAATATTATCACTTTTGAGATAAAAAAAAGTTAAATAGGACCCATTTTTATTATCTACTTAACCAACATTCGGACGCCTGTTTTTATATTACCTTTTATATCAAGGAACACTTTTTCTTCACATTTATAATTATGTTTATATCGTGTAGAATTTCTTCGATTTAAATTTTTTCCTTGTCACGGTATATTAACATTAATTTTTAATAAAGATAGTGATGACAATATTTTCAGCTGCCTTGGAATTTATAATTAATTTACACGTCCGACTAGTAATAACTAACTATAGATACTTGATGAATTTCAGTGTTTCAGTGTTGAGACTTGTAAATTCCACTAACATTAATTTGATGGAAAAATCATCGTTTAGTAGTACGGCGGTGAAGTAGACATTGTCCATAGTATGGTGATTCAGTGGCACTGTTTGGATTGTTAAATGGTGTCGCCGGAAACTAATTTGGTAGTTTTAGATCCAGATAGTTTCTGATAAGTCTGTAATAATGTTGCTTCCCGCGTGTTGCTCAACAATCTTATTCATTGGCTGAATAGTTTGGTTAGTCGTGGATAGAAAAGATTGGCATTGGCGTTTCAATATAAAAATGAAGTTGTGGAAATTATGATTTGTCAAGTTAAAACCGTGCCCCGACTGTAGTTCGAAATTCTATAGCTTGAATTTACTATATATGATTCGTATGTTCTATTCATAAGAAATAATTTGTGCAAACGTATTACAAATCATCACGCTTGTCAACACCATCCCCAGTTATTATGATGCCCTAGGAGTAAAATTCCTTAACTTTCTTCAAACTGTCCCTTCCCAATCTAACATCCTACGTTATGCCACTATTTGCCATACTTCACTCCATTATTTTGGTTCTCGTTCTATTAATCATCATATTGTACTCTTTCTCCAGGACCACGTTCATGCCATTTATTATGTTTTTCAATATCATAGACAAACCATAGGGTTTTCATTTCTTTACTTTCAGTATTATTCTTTTTACATATTACTTTTTAACTTTCTTCACCGCCTGTTCTAGACTGCGACAGACTGCATACTTGTTTTATTCCTTTCTTTATTTCTGGTTTCTTTTCTTGCCCTTCAATTCAACTGAAAGCATGTTATTTTTTATTTTCTGCCATTGAATAATAAAATCTTTCAAATTATCGTATAGATTACGTTTGACTGGGTGAGTACCCCTGATCAAGGGAGCTCCGCCTTTAGTAAAACCTTGCCACCTTACAAAGAAGTAAATCGAACAGCAAAAGAGTAAAAACCAACTCACCATGGTACTTTCCCAATCATGCGAAACAAAGACATTGGACGTCCTCTAATAATGACAATTATGCATGATAGAACATATAATTACATATAATCCCTTGGTAAACGGGCTCTCACACCATTTTTTACATCAAAAATTATATACGGCGTTGGCCCCCGTACATTAAAGATTACCAAGAATGGACCGTTTCTCATACCGTAATTTCAAGATATAATATTAGTTTATAGAACGATATACGTGTTCTGTTTTCATATGCTCGCGCATACAAAATATTGCTACAAGTGTAAACCTGCAGGGGTATATAGCTGGACTGCCAAAATGTGGACTCAGGTTCGAGTCCCACTCAACACAACCATTTTATTTGTTTACCTTTCATATCTAGAATTTTCTGTTTCGAGAATGTTCTGTTTTAGGAATATTTCACGAATATGTAAATTGTACTGGATCCCGAAGCGGAGTCAGCCTTTTGCAGTACTGGTCTGTGTACAGCCCTTCGTATCAAATAAACGTCTATAACTTCTAGCAGACTGTGTTTCATTTTCTCACGGTCCTACAGAAATGTGACAATAATATCGATCTCAAATGTCTGTCTTTAAGTTATACTTTGTTAAAAGTCTATCTTTATTAATAGTACTTTCCATAATATTACGCTTATAAGAATAGTGTAAAATCAGTCTTTGATTTGAGTTGCTAAATGTTATGACATGTACTTGTATTCAGTTTTAATCCATTCATTTACCTTTTACAGAGATAATGTTTTCAAGATGAGTATTTATCTTTCTTCATCGTATCAAGAATTAAGTTAATTGGGTAAAATGATAGATGAGGATGATCTTGAAACTTGCAATTCCCATTTAATAGTATAGGAAAGCTATTTAAAAAATGGATGTCTAAGAGAGAGAAACAAATTAGCAGAGGCAATGGTTGACTAGGGCTCCCGAGCAATATTTTAAGAAAAATACCAAGTAATCAACTAAAAAAGTGTAGGGAAACCGTAGAAACACTACCAGGCTATTGGGTACTTGTCGCAGACCATGGGCATACTGATCCAATAGGAATCCTGTGCCCAAGGTCTACGACCGCGGATCATGCACCTCTAAAAATGATTCTGGTTCCTAGGCGTGTGGGAACCTCAATATCACACCGTCGCCCTCTTTACTTTTCGACGGTGGAGGAGTGGGGGAGAATAGAATAAATGAGCATGATCCTGAAACTGGCGACTCCTCTTTAATAGCATAGGAAGGGGATGTGGAAGGTAGATCATTGTAGCCAACGGTGTACTGGGGCCCTACCCGGTGTTTCACTAAAGGAGATGCGAAAAACCGTTTTAAGCCTACATTAGGTAGGTACTATTCTCACGCCCTTCCAAATGATGCGAAATGAGTGCTCTGGAGTCGCAGCATTCTCTTCTCCGTGTCTCCATCAGCTTTAGGAGACAGTTGACCGACTGATCTTATGGGATCAGCGAACAACTCTTATCATAAGTCCAAGTTTTCAACCCCAGTACATACATCTCCCAAAACAGATGAAGGTGCCTCAGCTTGAGAAAACTTTGAAAGAAAAACAGAGTACGAGGCATCCCCAAAGGGTGAGTCCTGCAATAAATGTGGGGAGAAATACCTGCGTAAAAAAGCTTTTAGAGGCATCTCATTCCCATTACTGTCAGTTCCCTATGAATTTTTAAAAATTTATTCGACTGAGTAACGGTGAGTAAAAACAACTTTGGAAATTGAAAACAAATCATAGTTAATTAGGTATATATTTTGTGTGCGTGAGCTTGTGTGTATCTTTAGTAGTTAAAGGGGAGATCAATACTACCTCAAAATGTTTGGATAATATCTCAAAATATTTTTGTTGTTTGTTGGATGAATTGACGTATTCGAGATTTCTGCTTTTTTTTAACTAACTCAGTTTCCAACCACTGTTCTCCGTGTGGGATTACTTGGAATTCGGGTTATTACGTGTGAATAGAGAGAGACTGAGAGAGCAGCAAAGTGAAAAAGTAGAAAAAAGCGGAAAAGGGAGAGATTTAAAAACAGTCTCCAGGAAAACCGAGTGTAGGTCTGCTCGAATTATTATACCCCGGAGCAGAAAAGTATGGGGGAAAGGGATGGGGGACTTGAGTGGAGCAAGAGTAGTATTTTTATCGTCGTTCGCTTCCAGTGGATTACGGGAAGTATTTGTGTAGTGCGATATGATCTCTATTCGCTGCAACGCACTTCGTACCTGCGTCGGTGTGTAGGTGGATAAAATATTAGTCCTGGGATGTTACATTTATGAATTCACATTCAAGAAAGAGACTTTAAGTCTATGCGTTGGATATATTACAGAAGTGCTGTGGAATTTTGAAGTTAAAATTGAAATGTTATCTCAATGGAGAAAAGATTGATGGACGTCATTAACTCGGCGCGTTATTACTTAACAATCAAAAAGTATAATGCTGTAAGAATATGTATGCAGTTTCAAATTTCTGTATAATTGATAAATGAAACCTGCTATAGACATAATTATCAAACAATACAGTATATTAATACTAGGAATGTCTATTCAAAAGACCAAGTACTTTAGCCGACTGGTCTTCAACTTTGATATTTTGTTTAATAAATTACAGATCAGTCGGGTAAAGAAATTCACTACAGTAATCAATAATAAATTACTTTGGTATTTCACGAAAAATTGCTCATATTAAGTAAATTTTTCATTCTTTATATTTCACTTAGTAGAAAAACAGCTTTGATTAAGGTGTCCATTAAATTAATTCATTCCAGTATTCAAGTTTATTTGAATTAATAAATTTGATAGCGGTATATATTAGCTATCGTTTTTGATAATAGTAATGTTATATATTGTTGTTAATTTAAACTGATCCAAAAATTACAAATTTTATGAGCAATTTTAGCTCATAGTGATAACAGACTTTTAATTTTGTTCATTGTTATAAAGTAAAGGTATCTTTAAGAAACTTCTTTCCCCCTAGTTCCAGAAATTAGTGTTTACATCCTTAACTAATTTCTCAGCTCCAGGTTTGTTCATATTATTCAGTATACGATAACTTTATAATGTAGTCAGATTTTTGGATTTCTGATTAACTTCATTGAATTTTATAATCTAATAAGATTTTTTCAGTTTATATCAGATTTCTTCTACAAAATAAAATATACATTTTCCTTAACATGAAATTTAACATACCTAATTCAGTTATTCCTAAATGAGCGACTAAGATATTTGTACTTCCTTATAATTCAATCCCGGACATTATAGTCTAATAACCAAAAACTTCGCTCTAAAAACAGTATGGATCAATTTACGATGCCTACTTAGTCTTATGTTAAGTACTTCATATTGATATATAAAGTTCTAGAGCTAATTCGTAAGAAAGAAGACTACTAACAACTTGAGAAAATGTAGTATTTCATTATTATTAATACATATATGATACTAACATCAACGAAGTATTCTTATAATAACAAATCCACTCTTCAATGCTATCAGGAGTGGTCTGGGCTAAATGCGATCTCAATTGTCAGTGCTTGTCGAAAGTATTAATATCTTACAAATTTAATGTAAACTTTGTTTTACATGATCCAAAATTATTAAGAGTTTAGTTGTTAAATTCTATCTATTATATCTATTTAATATTCAAATTTTAATGTAACTGTTCATCTAAATATCATATCTATTTAAGCATATCTATGTTTATTACTACTGTCACAAAAACTATTTTCATTTTTAAAATTACAATTTTAGTATTCTTTTAGTACATGTCACAGTCTACGTCCTAAAGTGTATAACAGATTGATACCGTTCGTGGTTGGCAATTGCACATCTAAAATTTAAAAACGTTCAATTCCGTTGAATAGGAGAAATTAACAATTAGCACATAGAATGTATACTTAAATCAATCTGAGGACTACGGTCATTATTCGGAGCAATCTCGTGAGCGACCGCCCCTACCTGTGTCGCTGACAGTTTCCACTTTTGCGGGAAATTATTCAGCGCCCTCAACGGTGGACGGGGTTGAATGGCATTTACGATCCAATACTGGAACTCCCGTGTTCCGACGCGCCGTTAATTTGTTGTCGAAACAAAGCCTCAGAGGAGGGAGTGCACTGCGGAATCGCAGTTACGAGGCGAACAATTTGCCGACCCGCTAAACACGATCGTTTTCGGACAGGACAAAACAATCACGTTAGTGGACAAAACGGGTCGCCATCCCATGTGGTACAACCTAAGACAGACGTTCCAAACAAAGGCGGAAGGGCGTAAAATATTTAGTACTGTATGGTCATAAATTAAATGTACTTTCTTAACATTCCACGAAGAAGATACAAAAATACTTGGGAGCCAATAAATGATATTCAAAATAATGTTCTTTAAATTATATTAAAAATATAGGCCTCGTATACTTTTGAAATTTATATTTAAAAACATTAATCGCCTTAATGTATGTACGCCCATAACTATCGAACGACTTTACCAAATTAGATAATTCCTTCCATGTTGTGTTCGTTATTGTCAGGACAAGGTTTTTACAAAATAAAATTTTTAAAAGTTCTTACGGAAAAGTTTTAAAATCACATAATATGAAACTATTTTATGTAAAAGAAACCTTATATCCGAGCGTTTGAATCTCAAAATGAATGTGGGTTGCCTATACTCTTGACCTGTTTATGCTCCAAACTGGCTCAATGGATTTCAATAAAAATTTCAGGGATCGAAACAATTTTAAGTTTCGGGTAGGTTTTATTTCGATATCATGCAGAGTTCAGGAGATATTAATGTAAATATTTATAAATCCATTGAATTGCCGCGCGAATGGCGGCGTAAAAGTCACTGCGAGTTAAAAGTCCTATTATGCGTTCCTATACCATTTATCCCACTTACTGTGTTGTTATATTGGAAGCATGAGAGAGGGGGGAGATGCGAGAATTCTCATTCCATCTATTGTTGTAAAACCTCTTCAAAACCAACTGCGACCATAAGCTCAACGACTGGACTGGACGGACGTGATCATACCGAATTTATATATTGGCATTCATTCGTATTCAATTTCTGTTTCTTTCGCAAAAAAATACTTATTGTGTTTTGATGTGTTTATCGACATGCTATTTATTGTTAGTGATAAGATAATGCCACTAGTCAGGCGTCAAAATTTCGATTTGCGTACGTGTAACTCAAGTCGAGTTCATAATCTACCGTCGGGTTCAGGTGTTAGGCGACAAAAAAGACGGTCAAACGTAAAAATTACCTATGAACGTTTGGCGTATAGCTTCCGAACGACTCTCCAAAGGGGAGGTTGACATTTTTATATGTAATAAAGACATATATTTAAGTCTAAAAAGAATTCTTGAAGTCAATTTATATTAATTATTGCCCTGACAATATTTGTGTATTATTTCAACCCCTTGCAGCATGGGAAGAATGGGGGTTCAAATGGGTCATATGTAAATAACAAGAAAATTATCAACTTTGGGGTCGAAACCGGTGTAAAAGGGGTCGCTGTTACATTATGAACTTTAATATGCGATTTAAGTAAAAATTCGTCCCTTAAGCGGGGAAGAAATTTTATTCTGTCAGAGTACTGAAAATATTTTTCGCCGTGTTATTGTACTGGGAGTATTTTTGACTGTCGAGATACTGGAAGTTTATTTGAGGTTAATATTGTGACGTTTTCGCTGTCGGTTTAGTCATGTGTTGATCAATAATTAAATAATGTACCGGGATAATATAAATAAATACAAGGGCAACACCGGCTCCACATATATAACTAATTGTACATACATTAAATATTGCGAAATATTATTACTCTAAATTAATGTTGAAAACTTTCCAGGCGACTAGACGAATATAATGTCAAAATATTAACTTCGATACAATTGCATTCCGTAAGCAACAAACAAGTTGAAGGACGTTGTAAACCTTATGGCTTTGTTATTCAGAAGAAAAATTTAATTAAAACTGTTGCATTTAGAGAAGAAAAATGCAATCCGCCATATTGACACTAAATTTCCACTGGTACAAGACCTTATTTTAACAACTTCTCCAGGAACTTTGTTGGAATTACATACTTGCGGCTGACACGGTTTTGTGTGGAACAGCTATGAATTTGGACTTTTTCTTAAATTTTCATCCGTCATTTGAGAAAGTAAAACGTAAAGTTAAGACTACCTAATGCACTGAAAAAGTTTCATAAATGAAATCCTTCCCATAACACGTTACTGTGTCGGCTAACTCGCGAAAATATGGACATCGATTCTCAATTGAAGACTCAATACAGTACTGTGAATGGGTCGTATCCAAGCCTTTTCGTCTCTTACAAACATGAACAAAAAACAGGGTACACACATTCGCATTGCACTGCCGTACTCCCGTAAAAATCATTTTCAGCTGTAACTTAAAAACGACACAACAGAAGATACACGTTGTTTATCAAACAAGGTTACTTATTGTTAGATCTATCACTCCTCGGAACTTGTCGCAGAGATTTAAAATCATCTTGTAAATCAAAATATCAGAGAGACAATATTTCTTACAAAATTTAGGAATTTTTCAGACGTAAGGTTGATCTGGAGTGTTAATAATAAATTTTATACTTTGAAAATTATTCGCTTTAAATAGTCAGTGTAGATGAGTATTTCTTTAAAATTAGTCTAAAAACCTATTTATGTAGCATTAATTTTCGTTGATATTACCAAAAGTAATGTATAAAAATGATACAATTATTTAAAACCTACTGTACTTCTAGTAAATTAAGACGAAACATCGTATAGTTGTATAATGGAAGACTCTTGATATAAGAGTTGTTGTAGTTTTGAGTTCTTAGAATCGTCTGATGCATTCCTCCATGCTAACCAGCCTTTTCATTGAAAAGCTTCTACATTAAATATAAGAGTAAGTGTATAAATCTCTGAGTGCACCTTTTTCTTTTAAAAGAAGTGTAATATCTTTGGAAAACTGTTGAAATAAATACATAATTATAATATTGCAATATAAGCTTCTGATATACTGTATTTATGTTCGCTAATAACACTTGTGTTGATGCGAAACAAAATTAAAAAACAAGCTTCTGATGCTTCAGAAGAAGTTAATTGGAAAATACAGAGGTATTTCTAATTAAAAGATAATGATTAATATTTAATAATCGTGATACTATTTTTTGCATGTAATCCGATGAGAATTAATACCATAACAGAGCAAACTGTCGTATGACGTCACTAAATAACCATTCCGAAAATTATTACGGATGTTTGGGAAATAAAAGAAAGTTGTAATTGAGGAGAAACTCTTGAAAGGGTATTTATGACGGTGGACATTATAATGGCAATAGTTTGTTTACGTAAGTACTGCGAATATGATCTCATGCTGTACTGAAGTAAATTGTATTCCTTGCCGAAAAAGGAAAAACCAAAGCTGTAGTACATAACCCTATTAAATGTACTTGCTTAATGTTTTTAAATGCATTTTAATTTTTCATATATGAACAATAGTATATATATAAGCATATCCGTTGTGTATTTTTTTTCCTAAATGAAATAATTGTGACGGTACATTACAATTATTTGGCTCCCAACGCGGGGCTGATGATTATATTTTACTTACAATGCAGTATATGTGATATTCAAAATCAAATTGCATAATAAGTACTTATAGAATAGAGACTGTTCAGAAAGTCAACATCTTTGCCAAGAAAATATAATAAGTACTAAGCTTTAGTTTTTTGTGATCATCAGATTAAACTTTGTATGTTATGAGAAACAGTGAATACTCAGGACATTATATATATATATAGTACCGACTTAAATAGTATTGAAAAATTGGTTATGGACAGGAGGGAAACGCCTGTCAAATCATCTTTGAATGATTAACCAGTTAAATGGACAACGTGATGCCGGTGAGGGAAGTACTGGCGAATTTTAGAATTGTTTTCCTCTCGGTTGCTTTAATGAATATATTCTGATTTGTAACCAATGTATTTATTTATTTTGAAATTTTAATATGTAAGATATGTATGGTTATTTTTCTTGTACACAGAAAGATATCGCTCAAGTTACTCTGTGCGATTGCTGATGTCATTTTGGATCAATTCAACGCGAGCAACAAGAATCAGTTCGGGTATAATTGAAGTTCAATATCTAAAATACAACTACTGACGAATGTGGTTATTAATGTATTTATTAAGTTCTAAGCTTTTGAAAAAAAAGTTACAAAATTTGGAAGCGTTTTCACTAAAATTATTGAAGCTAAAATTTCTAATGCTAATAAATTAGTGGAAAGAAGGATTAGCTTTGCTCATTCCACAATAAATTCGCTGCCCCTGTGCTGTAGCTTAAACCTGTTGTAGATAACAACCAACCCTTTTATCCTCTGTAAGCACGCGAGGGCTGCATTCTACGAGCACTCAGAAGAGAAGATTGCAGAAACTACCCCACGCAGACTAAAAGAACTTTCCTTCTAGTTTTGTTTCTTTTTCTTGTTTAAATCACAATTGTTATTTTTGTAAAGTAATTAGCTTAAAAGTTAGTTTCCACGGCAAGGTTGTTATCGTTTAATAGACTGGTTTTAATAAAAATAAAACTCGAAAACAACATTACATTTTTTACGTAAATATCTGATTAATTTTTAACTTTCTTATTTGAAGTGTTCTGAGAGAATGTTTCAGGAGCTACACAGGCTTTTCTTAATCCTATACTTCAATACATTAGAACTAGGTTGCGGGTACTAGGTTAAAGTTTTACAACTGGAATATGATAATATGTAAGTAATCTAATCTATCCTGGGCGTTTAAAAAATAAGGGCATACCTCAGGTATATATACCATATGTATACAGTAAAAAAAAGTACATTACCACAAATGTCGGAAAATATTTGGTTCCTTTAAAACAGTGATAGTCACATATGGAGAATGCATATAGGAATATTTGCTCTCTATTTTTAAACAACCCATATAAGTGAAATTAACAATTATGGGTTTGAATGGAGGGATGTTAAATCGGTCGTAGAGCGTCGCCTAGGATTAGGTTAGTGGTAGAGCGTCCGCCCGAATAACGGGACGTCCGGGATTCGAATCCGGGTTGACATTTTTCCATTCTTGTCTTTCCCACAGATTTACATTGTAATCTGAGATTATAGATTTTTTTAATTTTTAATTTGGTTTGCATTATAAGCTTATTAAAATTGTATGTCCTAGAACGACGTAATATTTAAATACAATTTTTATGAAAACTTGTAATTTTATTAAATATTATTATACATATTTGAACTTATGTAACCATTCACTATTGGTTTATATATTATAACTTAAAGGCAATTTTCCATATAAATTCCTGTTTGATCTGACCTATACGATAAACATATTCGCTTTTAACAAGGAATTGGTAGGTCCATATTTCTCTAAAATGTTTGTAAATTGTACCATAGAGCAGTAAAAATGTGTTTAGAAATATTAACTTCTATACGTCTTACTCAAGTGTTATTGTCACCAGTTCAAAATTGATGAAATTCTGAAATTACAAATACCAGTTGTCCCTTTTTTTCTGAGTCACTATGAAAGGACACCGTTGTCTTATACACGTAGTGAAAGTCACATGTCGCTTATTAAAGTAATTATGCTATTAATAATTAGACACTTTTAACTTACTTAAAAAATTGACTGCAAAATAGGGGACCAGTTATAAAATTCAATTATTAACGCTTTATTTCTTCCTGATTGTGAGATTTGAGATGGCTAATATTAGTCTCAGGGATGGGATGGAAGACATAAGAAAAATCTGTAAGTGCTCGTATGAGAAATACCTCACAGAGACTTTATTCCTGTAGTCGACAGAGAATGGTTCTTATTAGAACGAGTTATATATTACCAATAATTACAATAACCTTATTGCTGAACAAATGATTTCATGGTAAATTAATTTATTGTAAGTCGTAGACAAGAATAAATAGAAAGGAAACAAAATTCCCTGGCGAATAATGTTGTATACGATAAAGTGAAGATTGCTGCTTCCACTCCTGGGAGCTGCGACCTGTGGTGTGCTACGGGACTGTTTCTGAAATTTCACTGCGAGGGTTTTTGGGTTTGAGGATAACTTGACCATTACAGTTCTTTTTCCTGGAATATACGGACAGGGGAGTTTAATTTATTAATAATTAAAGTTATTTTATCTACTTATCGGAGAAATTGTAACTTAAAGGAAAAAATAAATAATAACGACAAAAATAAATTTAGAATCATAGAAGACATTTATTTTAACAACAATAAAATTTAACTAACGGAACAACTGATTTACATGAAAACGGTAAACCTTTATTAATTTTATTCTGAAGCTCAATAAAGTCAGGTCACCAGTGGTGTGAACGAAAAGATGAAAAAGGTCTGGCGCTGTTCATTTTAAAAATTTTATGTCAACGATAGCGTCAGAAGACTGGAACTGTTTTATCTGGTGACGACTATACGTACTGCATCGGCTGGCGAAATCAGAAGAGCCAGCTAAGACGAATCTCGTTGACTGGATCGGGATGACGCCTTGGGACAAACTAGTGAATACTGCTACCAAAATTCTACATCTCCTCAAAACGCAAGGGCTTAGCTCTTGCTCTCGCCAGCGACCCGAAATTTTATGAATCTCTCTTGCATCAAACTTCTGCACATTTCGCCTCGTATGACGCCCCAATTGTCCACTTCTCTTTTCCTATAGAAATCGGTTGCAATTTCAAATTGCACCTATTGGTTGGTGGTTGCGTAATTGCTGCCAATGGAAACATTTTACCTGCAGGATTTGAAAATGTATTTCACACTTATTTTACATTAGCTTCACAGTCTACTGTTTCCAATTAGCCACGCGTAGCATTTGAAATGACGGAAGCCAATTATTCTTGAATTATTAACGGTTTCTATTTATTTAAGAGATTAACATTAATTGTTAGTAAAAGACCTATTCCGTACTGCGTGAAAAAAGGTCGGTCTCATTGTCCGAGGAAGGGTGAATCGCTGATAACGCGAAGCATACACATTGCAGGCCTTCAGACTTTTCCACGCGCCAATTTTAATGTATTACACTGATAACTGTTTCAATAATCCAAAATACCCTGATAAAATTATTACATGAAAATAAATTCTATATCTAATAAATTTTGATGTAGCTTTATTAAATTTTAGATTTGTGAGAACGTTTCTGTCATCACCCATTATGTTTGTATGTTATGAATTAGATTAATAAAATATTTTTTCAAATTAATTTTAAAACATTTTTGCACTTTATTTTAGGACTTTGACATCGTATGAATTTTAATAGGGCAGCTACGGTCTCCTTGCACAGCCATATCGTTATCCATATTCCAATACGCAGATCAGCGTCAAAGACGACTACTGCAGTAAACTAATATCTCTGACGCTAAGCTCTTAATAGGGTCGATGGAATTTAAACTTTCATGTACCCGTATGAGAATTTTAGTTTCCTTGATTTTTTATTTGTAGACTCGTGATAAACTTCAAGCCGATCTATCCCATTCAATATTATTTTTAATAGAGAAAATTTGGTGAAAATTCTTAAAACATTATAACTTTTGTGGTCGTTCTGAAATATTTACAAACCCAGCAAATATATAGTTAAAATGGTTTACAATTATCCATCAACTCAGCTTGTGTAATGTGGATGTTAATTTACTGTAAAATGTTAGAAGATAAAGAATGGAAATTTATCTGTGCATGATGCATCAATTCCTGTATTGGCATAAATTTATAATAAAAGTCATTGCGATACGGGTGCAATAAATTTGATTTGCATTACATTACAATTAAAATTATTTTCATTTTTAATAGCGTAACTACTAATTGCCCTTGTTTATGGATAATCTATATCTAACCATTTATTATGATAATAGTATTTCAGTATTTAAGTATTTACCTACCTTTAAAGATGATGTCTAACAATACTTCTTTTTTAGACAGAAAATATTCTGTAAATGTAAGCCAGAGAGGAAATATTTTCTTAAATAATTAATTGTCAGGCCTTTAATACTGTTTCCATTACTGAAACTAACCCTCCATGATATAATAAAGTTTATTTTGTGTGAATACTATGAGCTAAATTACCGTATTATATTTATTTCCCTCAGAATGCCAAAGTAATATATTTATTCGTTCGTGTTTATTTTAGTTTTAAGTAAATTCATAAGGTAACAACTAGTATTTTGACACTAAATCAAACATTGTGTTATTTAAATAAACAAACTGAAATTTCTACCCTATACTTTCTTCATATTTTAATCATTATTCTCTTGTCTATTTTAAATATACACTTGTATATTATACAAATATAAGGAAATTATATAATAACAAGCTCGTATTTAACAACAAATTCTTTCTTAAGGTATCAAATAAACAATATATTTACCTTTCTAAAAACACTGCATTTCTTTCCCAATATATTATTATAAATTATTTCAGCCAAACTATGAACCAAATTATCAATTTAAATTAAATATTTAACTAGATCAATAACAGACAATCCACAATACACCCAGTGTAATACTTTTGTGGCTGCCTGGCCCTACTATGTAATTTTATGTTATTTCCTCCTCCATATTATATTTTATATCGCTTCCATTGACATCGCCCCATTGTATTTATTATGGATTCAAAACAATGTAAATGAAATCCGATTCAAATGCACAATTTATTCAGCTCAACCGTTTCTGCAACAGGCACACGCACTCACAGAAAAAAAAATTGTGACACAAAGAGCAAACAAACTATTTCATTGTTTAGTACGATTTCAATTAAAACAACACGAAACGAAATTCTCGCATATAACTCGGTGAATTGAAAGAATTTTCTGTCAAATGTTCTTACGCTCGCTCCATACTTTGTTGCAACTGCGGTGGCATTGTTCTCCCAATGTTTGTGTTGCCATTGTGTATATAAATGGGAATATATTCCGATTCGGAACACTCGCCGTGTGCTTCCTGGTGGAAAGTTTCCATTCCTTTCAATAAATGTGATGTGCACAATAGTAGTGATTTTAAGCTCACTTATGTATGCTTTATGTTTATAAGTAAACGATTAACATTATGTTATGTCAGTGTTACCTTAACTCTAATAGAGTGAGTAAGTGAGATCAGTAATAGATCGGTTCAATATTATACTCTTTTGCAATTATACGTAATAGTAAACAAACAGCAAAACTCCTTCTGATTTACGAGAAGTTGAAATTCGACACGTGAGGAGCAAAACGATTCCTTATTTAACTTGGAGTACTTTCCACTTGGAAAAGACTTGAGAGTTCAGCAATAAAAATACCTGACTAAATTTGATTACAATATTGAATAATACTGCAGAGAAAACGTAAAATGACGAATGCATTAACTCTTAGTTACTGAAGTATATTCACAATTTAGAATCACAACTAAATGCATATTCAAAATTTTTTGATATTTTTATGTAATTATCATATCTGTTTAAATAATTTAGGTATAGGCGATATTTTTTAATTTATATAACCCAAAAATAGTATTATGAATTTTATTTCAATTTATATTTTAATGTATGCTAGTTCAAGAAATTTTTTTTTATGGAATTTTGAGCTCAACATTTATGCTCTTTATTTATTACAATGTTTACGCTTATTTTCAGTACCCAATCGAATGTGTATCTCCGAAATTTCTTTAAATCTAACCGTCCTAACAACTGCATATCAAATTTAAAATCTATTACTTGTTAATATTTATTAATTACGGCAGTATTTTATTACAGATAATTAATATTGCATGTTAGCTGCCCGACTATACCTGGGAATTGAATTATATTAGGGTGAGCAGCCGCCTCCGTTTTCCAGGGTCAGTTCCGGTTTCGAACCTCTGTCCTCAGCTGTGAGGCGTATTCTCGGGATGGCCCTGGAAACCAACCTTGACCCTATTAGGACGGATATTTAGGTTCCATGTAACACTCTATTATGAAACCATTGATTTAAAAGTTTGCTTGGAACTGAAATTAAAAGCAAATACATGTTGACGGTCCTATATATGTAATAACAGCGCTGTTTCAAGAAAAATGCTGTGACCATTAATCAAAACTCCAGTTACATAATTAGTGAGCGTACCTTAGACAAGAACAGAAACATTATAAAGTCTACGGATCCACTATCTAACTCACTACTCGCGAAAAATATTTATCCATACGAACATATCTGCTACTTATTAACGTTTTAAAATTCCATACTGACCACTACAGCCCCTGCTATCTATGCTTACTTCTAGTTTGCAACGAAGTGGTGTATAAAATTGTTACTGCTTTATCCCACCCGATTCAAGGTGTTTTGAAACTTCACTCTCATATGTAGATTCCAAGGTAATTTTATCTGAAATGAATATTGTTTAGTATTTGATTTCTTAACTATGCCAGTAGACAACAGTTGCCGAGGTTGATTTCCCTTGCTAGTGAAAATTTTCCAAGATCTATAAAAACTATCTTTCCGGGTCGATTGAAAAAATATTTATATCTGGTCTTCTTCTTACGACTTTACAGTCCAGAGCGAAACTTGACGTCTTTCATAATTTCTTTCCAGATTTATTCTGTCCGGTTTCTATCATTGAATTAACAATAGCTTGTAGCGCAGTAGGGCCTCTCCCCAAACTTTCACGTTTATATTTCCAACGATTCAAACTCAGAGACAGACAGAGAAGAGGTGGAAGTACCTGGATTAGGAAAGTCCAAGATGTCACATAGAAATCGTGTCTACTTGTAAGTTCAAAGGATTAGAGTTGTTGTTCACGCCAGGGACATCAACCTTGAAAAATGTGCCAAGGACACCATCCACTTTGTAGGTACGGTATCCCGCGCTTGTCGGAGGACAAATAAAGATTGGTTAACACACGTCACGTGGCGTTTTTCCGTAAATAAGGGAAAAAGGAGGGCTTGACTGAGAAGGCGATAAATTAGGTAGTGTGGATTTTTGAAGGGAATTAGAAGCAGGGGAGGTGAGAAATGAATCTTCGTCGTTAGTTGAAGGAAGGCTTGGAAGATGGATGTAGGAGACGAAAGAAGGAACAGTACGTGTCCGATTCAAGAGAGAAGGAGGAAAACTGGTTTTCCGCATAACACCGGGCAGTACTAGATCCATTCATTGCCTTCCGGTCGACCTATGGTAAGTTCACAACTCGACCTGGGCGAAGGAAAATACGCTACGAGTATGTTCAAGAATTAGCTAGTACTTGCATCAAGACAGGAAAGAAGATCAAACAGTTTCGTCCCGAAAGAACGTAAAACCTCACCTATACGTACCCACTCAAGTAACCAACGCTGAGAACTCCCGTTTCTAATTACATAGTAATTTCCGTTACTGTATATAATTGTAAAAATTGCGCAGGACCCAATAAGAAATTGTTTTGATAATAAATAAAATTAATATATCTTTTAAAAACACAAAGAATTTGTTAAATAGCCCGTCGCTCCAATTTATTATTTACAAGCGTGTTTATGAGATGGCGTCGTCAGTTGCAAGCCTAACCCCCCAAACTAGAGGGCCAGTGGATTATCCTTTGTCTGACTCCTACACTTTGACCTGTCTAGTTCGGGTAGCCCAGCATAGCAAAACGTCCCGATTTAGTAAGCAAACCTCCATACTTTTCTTTAATTATTTTGATGAAGATCTGCGAGCACCAAGTTGTTGATATTTTGTGAACCAAATATTATATGTCACTTATTAGATTGCATGGAGAGAATTTCAACACAACATCGCTGATGGCGTTCGACGTTTAGGGTGAAGGGGTGTTCCCTCTTGTCAGTTTTCTCTATAGATTTATGGCGGCACTTGTTGCACAAGGACCGACTATGTAATTCTATAACCGACTCAGTCAGACGCCAGGGAAAGGCAAATTTGTGTATCGAGTTAACATACTCTGTATATCCTTTATAAATTTTACAAACGCATATTCACACATAGTTAACAAAGGTCAGACGAGTCACATCGTAGGGTTGTTAAATGACACAGGTTGATCTTAAATCAGTTATACAATATTTCATAAGAGTTTTCAATAAGGAAGGGCTGGTCGATATTGAAATGGTATAAAAAAACTGTATGAAAGCTATTAAAAATTATATTAATATATGAAAGGCCCGTGTGTACCGTTACAAACAAGGAACGATTTTAGTTAATATCTCACAAATGGCCTTTTATATTCGTTTCCAACAACGACCCGCCATTATTGAAAAACCCTATAGTATATTAGTGGCATCTCATTAACATTACTTTCATTACTGTATGAATTATTGTATGTTGAAATAACCCTGGTCTGAGAAATGTTAGTATGTCAAATTATACATATAATCTTATAACAGGAGAATGGAGAGGTAGATTAAAATTAGCAAAAGACAATTGTGATCAAATTTAAAAAAAAATGAACAATTCCAATAGGCTACATTAATCCACTTTTTGATGAAAGCTGCCTAAATTAGGTTGATAAAAATAATCTTAAATAACACAGGAATTGATTCAAACTATGGAATATGATCATTTAGGTATGTTGCAAAAATTTGGTATTTGCATCTCAAATTTGTTAAGCGGCCCGCACTAAAAGCAGCAAATAATCACATGTTCGTCATTGTTGGTTCAGACGATCATGTTGTGCGTTTTATGGTTGAAACCTGGCATTTTCACTACTACATTCTACTAATAAGTGAAACGATAACAGCTGCTGCGTATACTGAACGGCTAAGACGAAACACCCAGTACACCTATGTTGTTGCTTCTCGATATTACACGTCCGCATACGACTAGAATCACCACAAATACTATTCCTGAACTTGGTTAGAAGCCACGTCCTCACAATCCATACTCACCAGTCACAGCCTCGTCAGATGATCATCTTTTTTCTGTCTCTATCTAACAACAATCAATAATGTTTTTCATTATGAAGCATCGCTTATAAATTGGTTAGTTTTTGCGCGAAACCACAATATTTCTTCAGGAGAGGCCGGGAACCCTGGCAGGGACAAATATGCATATTACATCACTCAATGCATGTGTCAGTGATGAATTATTTGAGTATCAGTATTGTATTGAAAAATAATCATGATGATTTTATATTAACTAAACAGTACGGACTGGAGTACCAACCTAATAGGTTAGTTAAATCCCTTATACGGTAGCTTAACTCCAGCAATTATTTAGGAGATGTCAGGATGGAATTGCTGTGAGCCCACATAAAACTCCTCTCCCGTCAAACAGAATAACATGTTTCTTTGTCAGATAAAAATAAATTTGTGTTTGGAGTGTTGTGAAGTTATAGGACATTGGCTTAAACTAAATACACCGTTATCCCGTTAACCCCATATGAATGGATAGAGAAAGTAGACACAGAATGAGGAACGAGGTCTATCGGGCTCATTTTAAAGGAAATACCCAGCAATATTCATTATCTAATCAGTGACGCATTATCCATCATACAATAACTAAATGAATTGTTTTTAGTTGGCGGCTTAAAGATAGAGTAGTGAAAAGTATTAGTAAAGTTTAGTGAGAATAATAGTAGAACTGAACCTGATAATTATATTACACTAAGAGTACTGAAAGGTGACATACTCTTGAGCATTTTAGTCAGCTATGTTCCAGTAATCCACGATTAAATTATAGAAACTGTTATAACGATGACTTCCAAAAAGTTATTCAAATATCATTTAAATTAAATAAATTAACGGCAAGATATAGATAAAGTTCTTATTCAGTTGAATCGCCTTTTGGTCACCATATTTAGGCCTTCTTCACGTAATGTTACTACAAAAGAAATGTACAAAAGTACCTATATTTTTATTAAAATATCATAATTTTAATAATATTTGTAGTAATAAATAATAATAAGAACCAAAATATAAATTTGAGTGCCTAGAAGGGTAGCTTCAGTCAAAATGTGATAAAAAAATTTAATACAGACAGTTAAACCTAACAATATGTAAAAATAGTATGTGAAAAATATGTTCTTTAAGAAGTTAAACTAAACAATGTGAAATTAATTTTTTTAAATAAAACAATTTTTAACTCATGATCACCCTCTCAATTTAACAATAAATGTAACTCAAAATTACAGTTAAAAAGATCACAAATTTACACACAACTTTTTAGACCAATAATGAAACTATCCAAAGCTAAAAAATAAAGACAAATATTACTCATCTTTATGTTTAAATAAATTTTGCACATAATCTAAATTTTCAACTTTTTCGCAATAAACGTCATATTTTTCCTCTAATTTATGCGTATTAAAATTATGGTTCACGGTATTGTGATTAATTTTACGCTCTTTCAGTACCAAAAGGACGTTTAATTAGTTCTATAAGAATTTTCCACGGTTACATTGTCCACAATTAAGTTTAAATATAACGTTATATTACATTCCCTTTTTAAATTCGAATTTTCCTCCAATTATTATATTACGTTTTTGATTACAATAATTATGTCAAAATAAATTTCTGTACACCGTGTTTAATTTTGATTATTTTTATGACAAACCGTTTAAACATTTTTTAAATTTGATTTATTTTATTTTCATTATTCTGCTTCATGTATTTAAGTATGGCATCTGTGATTGCAATGTAATTTTTAAATATATTCATTAATGAATTTAACGGATATGCATTATTAAATAATACATTCATTACCATTATCATACTTATGATTTGACAATAGTAAAGCTTTATTAATTTGGTTACAAATAAGGTCCCTTTATGACGTGTTGGATGGTCTGATAACATGGTTTCTTTTGGAAAAATTAGATTCAAGAGTACTATGATTATTACTACCAAAAAACCTAATTCTATTATTATTTTCTGACTTGTAAGTACGTTGTAGTTTGTTATAATAACTATTAAAATTTTTAGTGATATTATTAATTTAATTCTTATGTAAAATACAAAGAAATCATCAACATATTTATGATAAACGGTAGGTTGAGTTGTTAACTTATTTAAACAATAGCTTCTAAGTTACGCATAACAATTTCCGAAAAAGTAGACGATAAAGAATATCCGATATGACATCCTTCACATTGTTAGTAAAATAATAGTCAACCCAAAGTAGTTTTAATTTTACCAATTAAAATCTATCCCAAGGTAATTTAATATTATTAATAATCAGATAATTGATAATTTTAGTGATATTATAATATAACCCTTTGAATAATGCTAATCTTTCAAAATATTTATATATTTGATATTAATTTATTCCATTTAACCTAAAAGTTTCTCTGATAAAATGAGTTATTAATCAAACATTAACGTAGAGCACCTTCAACATTATGAATGTTACTTTTGATAATATTATATTTAATTACTTATTTATAAATAATTATTATTGAATTATTTATATTATTAACGATTAAATATCAACTTTTATGATAATTGCAGTATATCCCCAATTATATCCGTATTTATTCATAGTTTTCTTTGATTCGTAATTGAACGTACCGCTACAACATTGGAGCTCAAACAATGTTAGTAAAATTTACACTTTCGTTTTTACAATAATATCACATAATAATTATAAATACACCTGGCGTTAAATTCAGTCTACGACCATAATTCACATTTCAGTCACGTATATATTACGTGATAGACGTGATTAAAGCATTCCTAATGGTCAGTGTATCTCTTTGTGGTTATTCTACCATTTGTAATATATGGGCATTCAACGGTTCTAATTAATAACTTAAACGTTCCACTGGATACGTTTTACAGTCAGATTAAAATTTTGTAAAACGATAACAAGCCAAATAAATAAAAGCCAAAACTCCATTGCCCAAATACGTTTGCCGAAGCATTTCACTTTTCCGAATGCGGAGTTAACGTTTGAGCACAACAATAAATTAATAAATAACATCGTTCTGTGAAATTGGGCTTTTATCTTCCGCAGAATAAAAATTTATCATTTAATCCAATTATTACACTCATATTTAATGGGAATGGTGCCTTTGCGCAGTGGTAAAATGCGTTACGGAAATTTTGTGTTTGAATCAATTGGACTGAAAAAAACGGGAAGCGTTAACAAGGACATATGACTCGTCAAACGATTGATGGCTTTTGGGTTGACTCTATCAATGAAAGAGGCAATGAATGAAGATGATAAGGAAACCAAAAACCCGTCTTGAGAATTAACTAATTATATCTGTATATTTAAGAATCTGGTATTAATAGATCAATAATAAAGTTAAATAGCACTCCGAATATGGAACCTCTCTACGAAAGTTACGTAATATTTTATATACTTTTTATGTATTATGCATATTTGAATTAAAATAGATTCTCTTCACTATAAATATTTAAGGAATTAACTGTTACTTATTTTTATGTCACATTAACGACTAACGATGGTTTTTTTTTATCAAATATAAGTCAGTGTTTTTCTAAAGTTAACTGTTTTTAAATACAAATAAATTTTTAATTTTTCAATTCCTATTAAAAGTACTTGAAAATAGTTAACTGTATCTAATTAACAGTAGGGGAATAAATATTTATAACAGTTACCTAGAAAGAAACAATTTAATTAAATAATTAGTAGCACCACGTTTTAATTGATTTTCATGCGGTTTCCTCAGCTGCACAATTGTGACAGATTTAGTAACATGAATTTCTAAAAAGGCGTAAAGTGAACACTTTTTATATAAATACGGTATATATAATATTATAATGCACTTATGTGAGTAAAAACAATAAATTAGAATTTATAACTTTTAATTTTAATAAATAATACATTCAAATAAAATAAATTAAAACTACAAATTCAAAGGAAAAATAGTAGTTTTACTCAATTTCTATTAGTTATCGTCCTCTCCCTCTGGACTTCATCAGGTCAGGCTTTGGACTACAATTTTGTTTCTAAATTATAATATTTAAAGTAACAATATTTAGTTGAAAAATAAGTAATTAAAATATTTACTTCCATTATTATTCATAATGTAACTCAGCAAATACTTTAATTACTATTTAATTCATACATATACAACGTTTCATCGAACTTTGTGGAATTCTTCAGGTAGCTATAATCGAAAAAAAATATCAAAATTAATTTAGAATACATAAATATTTGTAAAAATATTAGTATATTCATATTTCAATCAATATTTATGTGTTCGAAATTAATTTTGATTTTATAAGTTTTTTGGGGATAGTAACCTGAAGAAGTCCACAAAGTTGGATGAAACGTTATATTTGTTTTTATGAAATGGTAATTATATTATTTGCTGACTTACTGGCCGTCTTTTCAGAAAATAATGTTTGAAATGTTATTTCTTACAATTTAGATGTGTTTAATTAAAAATTAATTGTCAAAATAGGAGAATTTCCGTCGTGGACTGTATCAGTGGTCAGTTACAAATAACATTAGTGATTTAAGGGCACAGAACAACAATGTATCGTAGACCACTAAAATTGATAATGTGAATTTCTGGGACATTAAATAAATTACGGATACAAAACAGTTAAACACGGTAGTGTTAATCAACGTGAATTAAAATAAAGATATAGAAAAATACTGTATTACCCAAGTTAGAAAAAAATTCACATAACAATGCATCATATACTTAATTGAATTAAGCAATAACAGTTTTTACATTTATTGCCCAATTATTAGTTCTTATGGACAACATGTCACTCGTCAATCTTAAATAATACTTGACTTTTTCGTTTAAAAGTTAATCATTATTACCAATAAAAATAAATAAAACGACGGCCAATGAGTCAGCATATAACTTTATCACTTTTAATTAAAAACGACGTTTCGACTCCTTTTCGAGACGTCCTCAGGCGTACTACAAACATAATATTACGCCTGGGGAAGTCTCCAAAATGAGACGAAACGTCGTTTTTTAATAAATAGTGATAAATTTTTATGCCGATTTATTGGCCATCGGTTTATTTATATCAATTTTAATGTCAAAAACCTATGTTGTAATAATAATAAGTGTTATTTAAATAAATAAATAAATTTAGTTTCAAATTGTTTCAAATTATTGATTAAATCATATTACTATACTGTTTCATTTACTCAATAATTTAAAAGTAAGACCACGAAACTTCTATTACTTTTGTAGATCTGATATTCAGCTTGTGTTTCACAGTAACAAACGACTTTACTTTTTTCTCCGTTTGCGTATTTTTATGTTTGTTTCCCTTGTGTACACACACACACAACGTTCGTTTGACAAACTCTAATTCTGTTCAAGCCCTTGTACTTGTTACCACTAATCCATTACACGAGATTGCAGATTAAAGCATTTTCTCCGCAAAAAGAAACATTTACACTCTGAAGTAAATTATGTCTCCGTAACTTCTCGAATCCGCTATTATTCCACAGGAGGAGCAGTGACTGAGAGTTTGCTTCCTCTTTCATACCCTTCCCTCCCAACCCCTCCACAACTCTCGTCATAGAATAGGTCCAAGTCGGAAACACTTTTAACGAAACAAAGTCCAGAAGTGTAATCAGGAAAATGTTTCGCCGTGGAATCGTTGAGGGGAAGAGCAAAGGAGTTCTGCAAAAGAATAGCGCACGGAAGAGATGACATTAATTCCAAGTGATACAATTGTGACAGCAGCGGAATAGTTTATGATAATAATATCTACTGCTTGGTAGAATGGGAAAGCCGTCTTCAAGAGATTTCACTTGCCAAGGGGAAGAAATGGGGAGGAAGAGGACACTTTGTCCTCCGAAAATCCCTTCACATTTTATCCATTATGCAATTCGGAAATGAGTGAATGGAGCGAAAAGCGAATACCGCAGATACCAGTCTGGAGGAATGGCGTCGTGTTTCTGTAAGAGGGAAGGAGGAGATAAAAACAGACCAACGTCCTTATTTGTTTATACAGATGAAGCAGATTTCTTAAGCCTACATTTGGATGCTATTCAGATAATTTTGAATGCTATCAACGATGATGATTCATTAGCATAAACTATTGTATCATCTCTCTGAATAATTTCAAAGATTTCAAAGATAAATAGAATTGGAATGTAGACAACACAAATTTATATTCGTTATTGCAGAACTCTCAAAATCTGTCAGACGATGTGTGACACTGGTATAAAATAAAATAATGGATCATTAATCATGGGCTATTAACCGCAACATCATTCACAAAATCAGTGTCATTTATAAACTTGGAAACCGATGTACAACAGCCTATATTGAATTAAAAATTATATGACAGTTTTGAAAGTTACAAAATAAAAATTAATGGCTGAAACGAGTTAGAATAAAAGATTTAAAAAATAAACCACACAACTATTCATTGGCAACCCTTGCTATTCGTCCTTACATTAAAATAATTTTAAATATTAAATAAATAGTTTATGTGCCAATTATATTTACATTGAATGAGATATAACAGTCTCTTTGTCAAAGTTCATTTTATTTAAATATTAAACTATACTACGTTTGTCCCCCATTTGGGACTTCTTCAGGTATACTAAAATGGAAATTACAATGGATTACATTAGGTAACATTTTATAAAATAAGTAAAATCCACTAATAATGAAATATTAATATTTCTCATTTCATAATGTTACCCTACAAATCATACTTAAAACAGAAATTAACGGAAGTATTTAAAATGCAATAAAATTTTAAAGTTAAAATTTAAACTTTACGTAAGCATAATGTTGTTGTTGTTGTGGTTCTTACCCCGCACACTTCCCTTTAATACTACTTTTACAAGACCCTCATGTTTGAAAACGTGGCTTATTAATCTATCACTTCTCTTAGTAAACGTCCTTCAAATTGTTCGCTCTTCTCCTATTCTGTTTAGAACTTCCTTGTTAGTGATGCGCTCCTCCCATTTGATATTCAGCATTCTCCCAAAGTACCACATTTCAAGTTTTCTATTCTTCTCCTTTCCGAAAGTCCTAACATAATGTTGTATATAAAATTAATTGTTTGAATTACCAAGCATCATATGTAGGGCAGACAAAACTATCATTAAAAATCCGATTTCGGAGGACATGAAAAACATGAAAAGCTGTTCATATAATAATTCCGTTTTGTCTAAACACATATTAATGAATAACCGCCAAATGTATTTGAACCATGTCAAAATTATAGATGAAGAAAAAAAATTATTTCTCGAGGAAATGAGCGATATGCTCTACAATTAGAATGAGCATTCATTGTATTAACGTAAAAAGCGTTACAAACCACTTAAATTGTATATGATTCTTTACTGTTTTAGTCCATTTTTGATTTACCTAAGGTAATCCATTGTAATTTTTATTTTAGTATACCTGAAGAAGTCTCAAACGAGAGACGAAAGGTAATGTTAATAGTTAATTAAAATAAAATATAACGAAGAAGCTGTTATAACTCATTTAATGTATCTTTAATTATTAATCTAATGGCCTCTAAATTACTTACTTTACTTTCAATTATTTGCAAGTTTTAATCCAAGTCATGAATAAAGTACAAATAATTAAATTATAAAATATATTTAGAATTGAAGAATAGGCTACATGCCAACATTTAGTCCAAAAAATAAAACGTGATAAAATAAAGTTACGATCCGATTAAATTTTCGTATTCAGATACATAAAGTAGATACACAATATTATATTTAGGGGAAGTCGTATCGAAACGGGATATTCGAATATTTTAGTAATGGAGTTTAATAAATACGGGTGGAAAATTGTAACAGATCAAGAAAGACTTTACTAAGTTCTGACTGCACATTGTGAATGAACTCTTGTTTTGACGTCTTACATTTGTGAATTTACAATTTTGCATCATTTCGACATAAGGTAATCTACAAAACTTCTTGGTTATAACTCTTTAGTAGTACATTTTCGTAAACTAGGAGTCTAGCTGCATATAAACTACATATATTATTTAAATCGGCTATGTTAAGGCTGAGTAAAAACCTTAAACTGAAAGTAGCGTTCAGGGCGGAACTAGATAATTACTACCGTATAAGGTAAAATTTAATGTATTCCTCAAGAAAAAAGGAAACACTGGCAGATTAACCTTATAGGATTGAGTTACAAGTTTCTGTGCCGAAAACGAATACATTAAGAAAGAAAACGAACGGGAAAAATGTGGAAAATGTTTGCAAAGACTGTACAGTGGAAAAAACAAATATATTTGCGAAAAGAAAAGTTTGATAAAGCAATCAACCTACGCACAATAAGCATACGAAACGGTGTTAATATCTTTGTTAAATTAAATAATAATGCGCCCTATCCCCGGGGAGTGGAGCAGGACATAAATTTATGTCTCTTTTTAGAAATACGTCAAAAATGTAAATTCGTAGTTTTAAGTTACATTGATATTAAATTAAGTAATTAATAGAATAAACTGTTTTATACTTTCATAAAATGATTTCTCTTTTTCCATAAATTTACATAATTTTTAAACAATAATGTCCCGTTCCGCACCGACTTACACAAATACAAATATTTATTGGTTGGCTTTAAGTAAATTAATTTAGTTAAAATATTAGTCATAAAATTAAAATATAAAATGTCAACGTTAAATGTTCACTAATTTATACAGCAGAAACCGGGTCATATTGAGTAAAAATCGTAAAACGCGGAAAAAATAATTATTGTAACATATTGGTATAGTAAAAAATTCCAATTAAAATAGGAAAACATGTAAGATAATGTCATTTTATATTTCGTATTGAAAATAATTTTTCATGAAAATGTGAATGACCATACATTACAATGACCAATTTACAGTCAAAATCGAGGTATTATTCCATTATTTCTACGATTCGTCCTCGTATTTGGGATTTCCTCAGGTTTAAATAATTTTTAGCACGTTTTAGAAATTTAAATATTTGCTATTAAACTTTATTCATGACAAAATAAAAGTCCAAATAAAAGCTTTTGTCCGCGACAGAAACCATGGTCTGTTACAACAGAAAGTTTTAGAAATAACATTTGTCACTTACTCAGTTCAAAATTAATGTAATTAAACATTAATTTTGACCAGGAATAACTGTTCAAATATAGTACTTTTTGGTCCTGGACTGTATACATGAACCGTTACACCCGAAATATATCGTGTGTCGAAATGGCATATCTGTTTTAATTGTCTATGGTTAAGTTCAGGGTGAAAAATGCCGTATTTGTTCCTAAATTTTTGTCAAGAATAATTTAATTTTTTTTATATTATGAAGTGTCAAATGCGATGACGAAACGTTTAATTTTTGGAGATATAATTTTTTTCCATTTAATAAAAGTGAAAAGACGTAAATTGGATTGTTAACAAATAGCCGAATTCATTGTCGTTGTTTTATTATTTAATAATAATCTGTTTTATAACACTAAAATACAGGATCAGGACTTCAGCAATTTTTCAGTAAAAAATTTTTTAGCAACAGTGGTGTTAAGTGCAATATAGTTTTCCGTAAGACATACAATTTCATACATGATTGTCAACTTTATATCGGGAAGACAATGTCCATATTTTAATTAGATCAGTAAAAACAAAATTATAATATAATATATAATACTAATTAAGAATCATATGTACTTTCTTAGTAAAACGATTAGATTTCATTGCAGTTCTCTAAAAAAAATTTTAGGTTAACAGGCTACATGAAACAGGTAACATCCCTTTAATAGCATAGGAAGGGATTGGAAAAGGGGGATGCGGAAGGTAGAGCAAGGTAGCCAAGGGTTGACTAGGGCAACCGAGCTATGGTTAAAGGATCCTACCCGGTGTTTCACCTAAATAGATGCAGGGAAAACCCCAGAAAACCTGCATCAGGTAGGTCGGGTATTAAGTACTCCAGTGTATTTATTTTTTTCAGAAAATCACTGAGTAGTTTTGTCAGTGGCAACATATTTTCCAAGTATATAGGAATTTCTTTACTTTTATATTATATTTATTTCCTTTTCCGACTTACTATAGCTAATTTCGTTTTTGCGAATTTATTAGGTAGTTCCACTCCCTTGGTTGTCAAACTATGCTCTTTATCGTCAATACTAAACCAAAATAATGCTCTTAGCTGCTGATCTAATAATGGTACATTCCAGCAAGTAAGGGAGAGAAATGAGAGAGACGGCGAGAGAGCAGTAATGCTCAGAGAGACCGACCCGAGCTCCAATATCATCTCTGACTCAGTGTTAGTGTCCTCTTCTGTTCTGCTTGTCAGACATCTGCCGAGGTAACAATGGAATCCATTATTAGATGGCAGCACACTCACTTCTGCCGTCTCCTTAAGGCCACTTAATTGAGACGTCACTTGCACCGATTTTGATGGACGGTGAACAATGAATTGCTCGAATTCCATTGGATTCGTCTGATGAGCGGAGTTACGAAGACAGCCAGAGAGCAAGAGAGACACAGAGAGAAATCAATGGAAACGCCAACAGAAATCCAGAATAATATATTCTATGTGTAGAATTAAATGAGATAAAGACCAACTTTATTAAAGGAATATATTAAATAAAATTTACAATTACCTTATTCCGCGAATTTTTATGCGTTAAGTTAAGTTAAGTTAAAAACGTGTTTAAAAGAAAGATTAATTTCCAAACCAAATTTCAAGTTTAAGATCATTAAAATTACATATGACAGGTAAGACAATTTCAAAATTCTTCTTACCTATTTTCATTCCTCATATAATATTTATGTAATTTTATTTTTTAAATAAATGTTACATCAATTCAAAAGAGGTCTAAAAAGTTAGGAATGAAACGTTCATTGTAAATTATATTTAATTCATTAATTTTATCAATTTATTTGTGTCCCTATTAGACCCGAATAATCTTATTAAATAATATGTCAGATAATACTTCAAATTGAAGTGAATAAATTAAATGATTTTTAAATTATATATTACCAATTTCAACTTCCTTGATGCGTATTGACAAATAAATGATACTGCTAAAAATACGTTACTTTGAAATACAGGTTTTATTAGGTAAATTGTTTCCAAATGTGACACTAAATAGTTACATTTAGAATCTTTTCCTTAAACATAATATAATTCATTCTTTAGAGCATAAATTGTTTTACCTTAATTTAAAATATATTTTATATTAAACTGTTGTTTTAAATCAGTGTATCAAATATTTTGCAACCCTGCTCTGTTACATAACATTTTAAGTCGTACTATGAATATTGATTTTTCACATTATTTTTCTCTCTTCATGCCCATGTATCAATTGTTTTAAGGTACTGCTCAAATTTACGAATGAGGGATTTATCAATATTTTTCTTTCAATACTTTCATTATTATAACAGTGATTCACCACCAGATTATGTAAGTCAATATTTTATATAACTCACACCCGAAATTTCTTCATTCACTTATTTTTAATCCTTCGTATCACAGAATGATGAAAGTATGTATTTTGATACTATATTTTATTATAGTGTCTTGGTTCCTTGTAATTTTTCAATTAACGGTATGTTATTTAAAACATTAATAAATCTCCATGAAAAATTTAAGAATTCGATTTGTAGTCATTCTTTAATGCCATTAACACTGTAAATATGTAAACTTTTATTTTCGTTTCTTTAACTCTTATGATTTTGTATTTCATCATTGGAAAACGTTTAATCTACGATCATACGATTCTACCAGACTCTTCATTACACCTATCTCGATAACGATATCATAAACGGTTCCTTTAACACCTTTCTAACATGAATAGAACGTAAGAGTTCCTGTCCTTTTCCAATGCTTCTGATAGAATTGGCTCGTTATGAGATTACTTTCTTATTAACAACACGATAAAATACCGTTTAAGAGACACTATACATGAATTAAATGGCAACATTGTACCACAAAAATATTACTACCAATTAAATACTGTTGTTATTTTTAACTGCTAGCACCTATACATCATATAAAATTATTGTGATTATTCACAAGACGATAGGAAAATAGCAATATGGATAAACATGAAAAGTAAACTTGGAATGTATACTTTACCTCGTTGAACAATACAATAAGAATAATAAGCTTTAATATTTTTATTCACATAATATATTTACCGGCTATAAAAATATGTAAGTCGCCCCGCGTTATGTTAGCCCGCAATACAAATATGAAATAATTCAATTTTCTTCCATATTCATTTCACTGCGATCATAAATTTTTCAAAATACTTAATAATGCATACTTGAAATAAACAGTCTGGAATTTATCATACAACTACAACAGAGCGAGGTCCTGGATTAGATTCCCTGGTCTGGTTGACATTTTTCCATTCTTCCAAAATCAACCATATGCTTTACTGGGCTTCAATTGAGGCATGACCATTCCCTTAGTCTATTATTATTTTAATTATTCTATTATTTTAATTAAAATATCACACTTGGTCGAATTGAACTCTTTATGTGGGACACTACTGAAACGTATAGAAAATTAATTTTCATTTAACTAATTAACTACTATCGCAAAAGTAAAATTGAGTGTGAACAGTTTTTTGCCATTTATTTTTTAAAAAGACAATCTACGTGTGCCTCAGTCCTCCTCTTTATATACAACTGTATCTGAGGACCTCGTGACTTCTAAAACATTTTGCATGTCTATTAATGTCTTAGAATGTATAACTGCTTAAATAAAACGTTATTTAAATTTAATATTTACGTCTTTCTAGACTGGACGAAGAGATAAAACAATTATCTTATTTAAAAAAAGGAAATATCTCTTTATGAGTAAACATTCAGAAATTTTAGATTTTAATTTATAAATCTCTGCATACAAATCTAAACTCATGAAGGAAAAATGTCCAATTTTTTTACTCGTGCTCCTACGACACCGAAATAACCATACTGTGGGCTCAAATCACTGTGAGCGAGGATAAGACACCTATATTTCCAGAGAATGAAATTTTGTTTATGGAACAATGTGATTTATATTGTTTTATTCGATCTATTTGTCTATAACTTCATGATGGGCATTACATAAAAGTAACAAGAAAAGATTCGAGATTGGTATCAAAATCGATGTCATTCAACATGCCGGTTAAGTTTCAGTTAAGCCCCTAGAGTACGATGAAAAAGGGTAAAAGAAGATTCTCATATAACGGATGGAACAATTTCAACAAGTTTTGCGAGCATACCCCTTCCAACGCAAAACCAAAAAACCGTGAAAAAACATTGACTACCATCCCCAGGCGGAAGAGGTGGAAATTTTAGAACATGCATAAATGAACTGTGTTTGCTTCGAATAAAACATTTTCTGTGTCAAAGAGATTCATAACGTTTCTCCCGATATGCTGGCGCATAATTTTAAGCTCATTGGGATGGATTGGGAGTATTCATAATGGTGATGGTGGAGAAGCATTAAATAAAAATAACGCGAAAACAATCGATAGTGGCGTCTATTCCAATGTTATAGAAGTTGCTGAATTCAATTATGGCATTCACCATGCAACGTATACTGTCTTCCCGTTCAAGGTTATGCGAATCGGACTAATATAATTAAATATCCAGGCAAAACCAATCACCCAGCTAGTCTATAGTAAACTCTGATTAAAATTTACATAAAGTAACTTTTATAGATTTTATAGATTACCACTCTATAAATAAAATAAATGTGACTAAAGAGATTAAAGAGCCAAGAATGTTCTTTAAGTAAGATATTTAGATAATTGTTGGAGACCAATGGATATATATTGCGATATTGCTAGATGGCGTTTTCTTAAAAATATTCACAAGGTTACAGAAGGAAAATGAATGCTCCATAATCTAAACCCGGATTTCCCAAACTGTGTTCCGCCGGTCCTGAATAGGTGTTCCGTAAAAAGTTTCTAGTGATTCTATCTGTATTATGGTTTATAATATCCTTTTATTACATCACTTAATCAGTAAAACGAAAACTCTATTTGTATCTAACGGGAGAAGTAGAATGATTTTTATTACCATTCTTTGTTTCTAGCCTGTTTCGGAACCGATTCAACAACGTTGTGAAACATAAAACCTGTTACATGTTCCCGCTACAATAGGAAACATACGTAATAATGAACAAATGTGGACGTGTTCAGTCAACTATAATCCTGTACGAGTGAGATAGAGATTGCAATAACCCAGACTTATGGAGATAATATTTTATTTAAAATAAAGAAAAAGGCGGCCGTTTTTTATTTATTTTAAAAGTAAAGTCAGATAATTATATTTCAATATTTTATTTAAACTGACATTGGCAGCTATGACCCACAAATAAAGCTTTGTTCTCAACAAAATCTAATACAGTGGTTCTCAACCAGAGGTCCGCAGGAAAATTTTAATGGTCCGCTTAAGATAAATTATAAAATTTTTTCTAACAAAAAAAATGGTCACAAAAGTTTTGATCAATTTGCGCATTTCGAGTGCTTTCAACATATTGTCATAATATTAGTCGATTTATAATTTCGACGTTTTTAAGACATATTAATTATGTCTTGTGAAGTAAGTTTCGAAAGCAAAAAATACAAAGGAAGTGGAGCGAATGAGGATCTTAAATTGTTTTTTTAGAGAAAGTACTTGTGGCAAAGGTTTCCACAAATATAAAAAAATTGAAGAATGAAGCCGTAAAAATAATATGTTATGTAAAATCAAAACCACTTCAATCCCGATTAAATTTTGTGCGATGAAATGGTTAATGAACACAAAGCACTTTTATTACATACTGAAGTGAGATGGCTATCCAGAGAAAAAGCACAATTAAGACTTTTGGAACTTCGAAGTGAGTTTATAGTTTTCCTGAAGGACCAAAATAATTCAGGAAAATATTTTTTTGAAGTTTTAACAAATCCTTCATGTTTGATAAATCTTACATTTCTGGCAAAGGGCAATTAATTTATCATTACAAGGAACATGTATTACAATTTTTAATACAAGAGATAAAATTGCATCTTGTGATACAAATACAATTTTGAATTTCACTAGTTGAATCGAATGATTTTGTTTTCCTGTCTTACATAAATTGAATTGATTGAATTCAATTTAACGTAGATGATGAGGTTTCCAAAATTTTTCTAGAACATCGACATAATTTGAAATCAACTCTCTCTTTTGCAATATTTTCCGAAAGATAGTAAGGACGATTATTGGATTCAGAATCCATTTTCCGTGACAGTTAAACCAGTAGCTCAATCCAAGTGGCTATGAAAATCTAATTATTTAAGTCAGTGACTCTAATTTGAAACAAAAATAGAAACATTTCTGGGTGGTTTTGTCAGAAGAGTACCCCAATATTTCAAAACCAGCTATTATTGTTTTAATTCAGTTTTCTTTAGCCTATTTATCCGAAACGGGATTTTCTTATTATTATGATGCAATGAAGTCAAAGTGCAGAAACGGGCTCGACACCACACAAGATATTAGAATTCAACATACAAATATTTTGCCTGATATCAACAGCATATGAAATTTAAGGATCATAAAAGTTAGTGACTGATTTATTTATTAATATTTTTATGCTTATAATATATTAAAGTTTATTATTTAAAAATAATTATTAAGTAAGTATATTTTTAATATTTACAAGTAGGAATTACCCTACCTAAAAATAAGTCAAGGGTTCCGTGAAACTGTCTGATTTTGTGAAGAGGTCTATTGCAGAAAATGTTTGGGAAACCCTGATATAAACCATTGAAATGTGAAAATAATCGCTTAATTAGTTATCACTAAACCTACATCGCGAAAAAATGATTGTTTAATGAAACACTGATAAATTGAATATGATTTACTCATCCCCAGAAATAATTTATGGTTAACGAGCTCATTTAGTAACATAAGATATGTTTGACGGGACATAAATTTTTGTAATGACACGTTATGATTATAACAGACGGTGGATTTGGTATCTACAATGGGGAATCATTTACCTGTGTACGTGTTCACCAGGTAATCGTTGTTTGTTCTAATTTCCCTACGCTATAATCTGTGTGTGTGTATGTGTGCTATGCCATGTTGAGTATGTACACTCTCTAATGGCCGGTGGTGTCAGACATTTCCAAATCGGGTAAATATGGTGTTTAACAGACCCGATATCCGTGTATCAAATTTTGCGTCTATCCACTTCGACGCTAATTGGTTGAAATTCTGTTTTGACTGCCTATCCCACGTAACTCGACAACAAAACAGATTTTAACGACGATTAAATGTAATAAGCAGCCACTATGCAAAGCATATTGGGAATTCTTGGCGTAAGAGAAATGAATACGGGTATTTAACTTGACTGCAAACAATTAAAATGAACTCTAACACACCAGAATTTTTGTTAGAAACTAAACACTCATGGCTGTGTGTGCGGACAGTGATAGATGTGAATCTTGCAGTAATTAATTAGATTAAAGTGGTTATGTTTTGACAACTTACAAGATTGTTCGCGTCCTACAAAATATACAAAAGTTAAGCCCAGTCTTGATACTTACCCCACACCCTTCTGATAAAGAATTATTTGCTGTGATGACGAAGCATTATCTTCTCCATTACGGAGCTTGATTAAGAGGTGACTTGCCGATTTCATTTTTAATTTTTTTTACTTAATAAAAAATGATTTCACGCCTCTTTAAGTTAAGAAATAAATAATTTGATTTATGCTAAATAATTTGTCATAGCCTCATATAATATGGGTTTATACATAAATAAAGCTAAAACGTAATTAATAACGTAACGGAACCTAAATATGTTAAACTGCAAATAATTGGATAATGTATCAATCATTTAATAAGTAGAATATTATTGAATACTTTAGTGTTAGAATTTAGTCAGAAGTATTTTGACATAACAGCAAATAGATATTCGCTAAACAGCGAGGTAAAATTGCACCATTTTTATCAATTTGCGGTACTGTTAAATTACATAATTTTGTTATTGGTTATACGCCGGACAGAAATACATTCTAACCACGCTTGACAATATCATTAACGGTTCAATACAATGTTCACAAATATGTACTAGTTCCAAATCTGAATGAGTCTGTATTACACGTATAATTCTGTCTCGATATATTTTCTCATCTTATATTCTTCCGTCGTAACAAATCATGAATTATTGGTCGGGATGGATGCAACACATGCATAATTTAGTATCACTCCAGTGGCCCGAATCAGATGGTATCTTCGATACAATTTACGGGCGATAAAATTACTCGCTAAAGATCTCATTCAATATGCATTAATAATTTTATAACATCAACTTAATTTTGATCTTTTTAAAACAAAAGTAAGTTATATTCTTTCTGAGTTGTTATCGAGCATACAGTTTCTAAGTAAGATCCTAAATTTGCGCTTTTCTTACATTAATAAATGTCATGATGACATAAATTGTATCATACGTTAGAATACTTGTAATAACGTATCGACAACAGTATGAATTCAGAGTGAACGTCATTATTCAACTGTTGGATGAAAAACTGACGTTCAAGCAAATTCACAAGTTCTGTCCCTACACTCCTTTATTTCCTCACGACAATAGAATTCTGATTACATAGCGGATATGAGTTTTCCATCCTAAATACACTCCAATGTTAATGAAAGTGGAAGTGTTCTACCTACAGCTGTATTCAGCTCATACAAACCAACAAATTGAACGAAGACTTAATGGAAGAGTAGGGAGTAAAATAATGACACAATTTATTTAAAAATAGAGATCGTAATGGTTATGGAATATTTAAGTAGTACTGCAGTGTTTAATAAAGTTAGTTGGTTTTTAAACATGTTTTACTGTCTATCGTTCTTCATATTATTAACATAAAATTGTATACTTAAATCTATCTAGATTACATACAGATTCATACAACGCCTGAAATATAATAATTAAATATATTTAATCATTATTTAAATATGTTTTATAAATCTCGTAAGTCTCTTCAATAAATGTACCATCGTGGCGCAGCGTCGATCACAAATACGACTTAACTTTCTAATAAAGCTACGAGTTATGGTACATCATGTGATGTGCGTGACAGTGTCATTGCCTCGGGCTACAGAGGGCCAGGGTTCTAATCGGTGTAGGCTCATAGATATTTCTACTTTTAACGTCCAAAGATAACTCAAGCTAATATTTTGACAGCTACAAAATAACCGTAATTCTAATTTAAAGTTACAAGTTCATCTTTTAACAAGATACGCATTTTAACTATTCGCAGTGATTTGCAAGTCTATGAGATACATTGGTACCATGGTGCTATATTTTCAAAGTCACATCTACGTATGAAAGCGCGGGAAAGTTTTTATTTCGCGCCACTTTTGGTAATCAAAATCCTTTCAAAGATATTCCTAAGTGTTAAAGATACACCAGCAATTATAATTTCTTGTTGTCAACCTTCTGCAGTGTTAGATGTGTAGTCAACCAGAGTCAATGAAAAAACAAATGTATCTCTATCATTAAACACTTTAAATTAAAGGTTTGGACAGCTGCACATATCAAAACCGAATTGAATGGAGTTCATGCGGACTCTGCACAAGCATTGAAAAGCAATTTACTTCTATATTAATTAGTTTAAACTAGGTCATAGAAGCACAGATGATGGAACTCGCTCTGGCAGAAGTCACTACTCTAGAAAACATCGAAAAAGTTCACAATATCGTAATAAAAGATTGCGGACTAAACGTGCATGAGGTTAGGATGCCGTAAGACTTCCCAACTGAACGAATTCATTTCATGCTCCATGTACAACTGACCATGAAAAACTTTTGAGTGCGGTGAGTGCTGCGACTGTTGACGTTGAACCACAACCGGATTCGGAGAAAACATTTGGACGCAAAATCTAGCAATGTTTAGGCGTAACCCACAGAACTTTTTGTGCAAATTCCTAACCATCGATTAAACGTGCATCCATCACCAGAGACCAAAAAACAATCAAAACAATGGGCAAAATCTGGTGAAAGTAAACCAAGAAAGGTGAAGACCGTTTAGTTAGCTGAGAAAGGGATGGCCAGTGTCTTTTTGGATTATCATGGTATAATATTTATAGACTATTTTCGAAAAGAACATAACAACAACGGGTCTCTATTATTCTATTATCGTTTGAAATGGGTGCGGATTGAGAAACGATGAAGATTGGAGTCTTAGGAAATGCCGTTTCACTAGGACAATGAGCTAACGCACACACCAGCAGTCTTAATTTCGCAAGTGTACGATTTGGGATTCGAACTGGTTTTTCATCCACACTTTTCACAAGTGACTTCTTCTTCCCGAACCTTAGGTTGGTGGGAATAAAGTTTCATCAGATGAGGAAGTGATGGATCCTAGCTGAGTATTTTGCAGAGTTTGACGAAAGCCTTGTTTTGTGTTGAATTTAAAAAATTGGGCCAAGTAAAAAGACCAAGGAAGGAGAATATGTTGATAAATAATAAATTTTATAAAATGTTTCTTTTTACTATATTTTTGCCAGACTTACCAATAAACCTTCGTACACTCATTATATTTATGCTTTTGCATTAGATATTATATTATGAAGAGCTGATAACATGAAGATTATATATGTATAAATAAAATCAACACTACATTTTTGTGCAGTTGTTAGTGTTTCCTCAGCTTCAGAATCAAAATTAGTAAGGTAGTTAGAAAAATTTGTTTAACAATGGCAGCGAAAGAATGTTTGAAAATCTCTTACAATTTTCACTTCCACACCAGGAGAAAGAAAGAAATATCATTACTAATTCACTCCTAACCCTTGTCTGTTTTCATTATTTATTATATAATTTGATGTTAATAAATTTACAGACCAATAGTTATTGTCAGAGCCTATTATTCATTAACATTTTTCACGTTGTGTTAGTTTGTAAAAAGTGTTAATAACCCTTTCGCCAGCTCTGCTTTCGCTCATTTCTGTAGAGATAAATCACCGAAGCTTCAGCAATTCGATCTTACGTTATTGATGTAGCAAACTCGAATAACTGGTAGTACGTAATAACTGCCAGTGAAATAGTAGCCGAGGTCGTGCGTTGCATATATAAAGCTGGTGACGATGACGTACAAAATGAGCGAAGAAGAGGAAAAAAATCTCCGAAGGCTCTGTCGGAGGATTTATTGCAGTTGGAATGACGAATGGTTTTTAATTCCAGGAGGGAAGTTCCTAGCATCCTCCATCCGTCCGTCCGTTGCTGCAAAACTTGGTGAGTAGATATGGCAAAAGTGTAAGAGGACCAGAGGAAATTTTTGAGGAAGGAGGGTAAGACTTATAACATAGTCGTGTCTAACTGTTAATCGGCGATACCTATAAAAGTGGAAATTTACAAAAAAAAAACATATTTTACAACCATCCCTTGTAATTTCTAAGAGAAGGTAAGTACTTATAATTGAGCTTGTCGTAGATATGGAATAACATGAAACATGAAGATTTACATTAATTTAAATTTCATTTGGCCGAGTAAATTCCTCAAGAATAAGTATTCAATATAGGAACTCTAGTATGTAGAGATACTTCCTTTTATGACAATTAATAATAATAACGGCCTGAAATATATAGTCTGTAACCGTGTAACAGTGCCTCACTTTGTAGGTAACAAATTTAAATAGTTTTACTCCAATTTCGTTTGTAAAGCTTCCAGACGCATTGTAGCGCTCGCGTCTGCAGCAAGAATACGTCCTTATGAGAAGACGATTGTTGTCTTGTTGACGTTGTTGTTTTACTCACTCTGCGCCTGGGAGGGGTAGGAGAAGGAATTATCCCGCCAGTTTCCAAATCGTTATCTTGAGGCAGTCAACATCTAAAGCGTGTGACACCCGACTGGTAACGTGTGAAATTCTCTTCAATTGGATACTTTCCTCCCTGGCGTAACAAACAGACTCTATGGCCAATTAATTACCGAAATTTGTATTTTAACTGTAAATTATGTCATTGAATCCTCTTCAAGGATAAGCCGGCATTAACACGGAGCTCCCTATATGTAAATAGTTTTAAGCTTAGATATAGATAACTTTTGTTTTCCAAGACTGATCAAGTAAAGCTGCCGTGGTTATACTTACATTCACTTGTATTTGTGTTATTTAATTCAATAATCTGTATGATTCGGGAACAGGTGACGTCACTCCCCTGATCCATGCTCTCAGTCCTGAACCCGAGTGTGTTCCCATAATAAAATTTGTCCTACGTAAAGCGTAGGTGGCGCCCATATACAATTCCGGTAGGATTCTACATACCACGCCAACAAAAACGTCATATTCATTAATAGGTGACACGTATGTAAATAATATATTAAATTGCATTACATTGCACGATTAACCATATTGAAAGCATATTCAACTGGATTTTATTGGACGTCAGTTATAAGAAAAGGATATTAGTTATATTCTTGAATTTTACAAACATACAACTGCTCGACCAGGATTTACTGCTAGAAACGGGTGTTTATATTAGATTAATTTCTATTATACCTCGTCACAGAGAATGAACGTGATTGGTTAAATTTTAATAAGCTCGGAGACTGCAAAGGTGAAGTATATGCAAACTGTAAATGTAAACTCTCTTATATTGAAGCTATATGAGATTAGTTACATCTAATTCTTCAGTGCGCTGACAAGGAATCCGACGCTGACTAATAGTTATTACAAGAGAAACAGGACGAGATTTAACCTATGGGAAATTCAAGTTAGTTCACAAAATTAGTAAAGGACTTTATTACAATGAATCGATAGTATTTCCTCCATAATTCGTGTTTACGGAAAACTTGTGGCCGTTGCCTAAAAACTATTAGATTCCCCTGTCAATATGGATTCTTCAGTGTGTAAGATTGAGTGAAAGGAAATCTGAAACATATGACGTAGTATCCATTGTAGCAGACAATGAATCTAGGGGTTTCGTGTAAGCAGCTTACGGTTGCCTAGCAACCATTCAAAACGCTTGTATGTATCCGACGGAAGATTTCGTGCGAAATAACAGAATACTAAGTTTTTATACAAACCTCTTACAATTTCATAAAGACAATCCACATTGAGAAATTTATGTCCAGCTCTTATGGAAATATAAGGAGAGATATTGGGAAAAAAATACAAATGTTTGTTATCTTCGTTAAAAGAAAGGACAATTACGTCTCATACGGACTTCCTGGTTCATACCTTACTCACTTAATGGTGAAGTATACTTTCTACAAAATATTCTCAAACTAAAGTTTTAAAATCCTGTTAATTTTTTTCCTCGTACTTTTGACTTTAAAATTCTTTTATGTGTTCTAATTAAACGCTGTCAAACATCTGTTTTAATCGTATACTTTCATTCCTGTAAGGGAAACATTAATTTAGGTTCTGCCGATTGGTTGGTATATTGACTCTTTTACGTAAGCTTTTATCCTCATTTAAGCCTTAAATAAACCTCAATAAAGAATTGCTTCGAAGCACGTAGAAAATTCATTGTTCAAACAGACAATCTCTCCATTTGACAAAATATTCTTCCCTTATTTGAAACCAAAAAGAAATGATCTAGGGTCAAATCTTCGGAATACGGTATCCGTGAAACAATTTCGGTGTTCAGGTGAAAAAATTATGCCACAGCAGTGACGGCTAGGACTTTGGTTATCTTAATATTATTACCAGCATCTTCCTGGTAGTTAAACTTGGTCTTCTTCGTTTGTTCAATGACATTCTAGACTAATTATAACTTGCTCCTAATTAAATAATTATCTTTGTCTTACTGGCCCAGTATTTTTCGTTTCATTGTTATTTTATTTCTTTTTAGCTTAAGTATACTATTCTTCCCTAGCTGATTATAACTTTATTATTTTATTTATAATATTACAGTTAAAAATGTAGCTACATACAACATTAATAGAAGTATTACGAAGAGGTAGTTCAGTCTCATGTGGTTCATATCTACTTTGTATCATTATTTCACACGGTGTATATATTTTAATTTTAGTCGACGTAGGATTCCTGGATTCTCCCTTGTATAGTCTTTAATTAGTTTTTCGGGTGGTTTATAATTGCTATTTTCAGTATATTGTAAGCAATTTTGATGTTTTCTGCCACGGTACTTTAATATAGGTTCGTGTGAACACACAAGGGTGCATCTATACTGCTTTATATTGAATGATTTGTATGGCATTCAGCCATAAAGGTCGGATGAGACTCATGTATAATAACGTTAAGTGACTTAGTGGAGTGAAATTTTTGTCCAATAGATACTTTGTCGAACTTATACGATTTCCTGTTCTCGTTACCTGGTTGCGAATATGGTCTGCACATGCTAGTAGATGTAGTCTAAGGTACTTCACACTGTTGTCTCTAAGAACATTATTGTCAGTAAGTATCGGTATTATTCCTGTTCTTCAGTAGGTGTATTCGATCAGGGAAAATATGTGTGCATTCACAGTAGTTCTCCAAGATTTATACCAGGGGTCACCAAACTTCCTACCCCAGGAGATACTTTCACGTTTAGAAAGCGCTTGGCAAAGTAATAACCCCCCTCCACCCCACGAGCATTTACAAATTTAAACTTACAACAGAGTAAGAGGAAAAGTAAATAAAATTCAATTCAAATAAACACTTCCTTTCTCTGAAACGAGCGATTTTGTCTACCTGGTGAGCAGTTAGTCACTTGCATTCGGAAGCAATCATTTATATTATAGTCAGTTATTCTCATCAGATATTTGAATTTTAAGATTAATCTTAAAGTTCTGAAAGCGGCGATTAAACTACTCTCATAAATCGTATGTAGTGTGTAGCACCCTTCTGTCCAAGATGAGTTGTGAACAGCTGTGTTCACTTCAAGTCAGGAAAATGTTTGTTTCCCAAAGATCCAATTCACGTTAAAATTGTTTGTCTGATATCATTTATACTAAGTCATTTTCCATTCTTGCATTTGCAATTTATGTACATTCAGATTTTCGGTTAGGTCCACTGAGAATAAAAAATAGTGGAGCTAATCAAGATCTTCAAGGTCAGGGTAAGGGTTTCCTTAAAGAAATAAATTAATACAGGATACAGTTCACGAAAACGATGTAAAACAAATGCCCTGCTTATGCATACTCTTACTGCAACATTCATGCCCTCTCTTCATTCACGATTTTATGAAAAATTTTTTAGTGTTATTAATTTTCATATATTTTCACAGATCACACAGTGGTAATGTAAAATCCGTGAGAATCTGTTGTCTTTCTTGTATAATACTACAAGCCTATTTCGCCACCAAAAATTGCTTAAGAACATCGATAACCAACGTATACGCTTTTCCAAAGGGATCTCTTCGATGGAAATTAATTATTACGATGCAGCAAAATTGTATTTTCCTGCGAGAGTTTTAGCAAAATATAAATTAAAAGACGAGAATTCATTATTTCGAAGCTATATTTACCTAAAATAATATATAGCTAAACTTCAGAGCAGGGAGCATCTATATGGATATGTCGCTGGACATCGATGTGTGAGGGTCGCTAAAAACTTCTATATTCAAACTAAATTTCATAAAGCTTAGAGCAGTCTATGGCTTGTGGTGTCTGATGTTAATGTCTTTTAACTGTGAAAAATTGAAAAGTGGAGCTTAGAAACTTTTATTTAAAACGGAGGGCTAAGAACCAACCTGGTTCCAGCTGTTGAAGACATGTCTTTGACAACTTCGGAAAAAAGACATCCATGAGCGTGCATACGTCCGTCGGAACGACGATAAGAGTTGGCACAAGAAATTCGACAAGCGTGGCTATGCGATACTGTATTTCAAAACAGATGACAGTAAACTAAGTAACAACCCATTACATTTCCCACGTAAAACACTTAAACTTTTTATAAATAAACAAGTATCAAAAATTATGATTTTAATTACACTATTTTTTTGTAAATTAATTTTGGTTCAAATAAAAGGATTTTATTACTCTTTTAATTGTTTTTTTCATTAATGTCTTCATTTTTAAATAAATTTTGTGTCATAAGGTCTCAATCTTTATGTAAAGCATTTACTGATCAGTTGTTTCCTGTAAACATTATTTAAGGCAACCTTGCATTCGGATAGCATCGGGAGTGAATCACGTGATATCGTTCGTATATGATTTTTGGTTACATGATTTTGTTTATAACTGTTATGTCATATTATTCGTTACACTATATTATTCAAAAAAAGCTAAAACATGTGATTTCACATTATTCAGTACGTGCTAATACTACAGACACATTATGCACAGTATTCAATTATAAAAAATGTCTTGTAAACACGACAGTACGTTAAATTTATTCTGTATTTGTATTTGAAGTTAGTTAAATGTTTAGGTTTATTTTAATTGCTGTATTGAAAGAAGTGAAACTGTAGTGACTAAGTGATTGATTATATATAAATGTATTGACGTGAATCATAATTTAAAATAAATATAAGTACATATAAATAGATCCCTTTAATACTCTAAAATAAGAAATATTTTATGTTGCATATGAAATTAGTGGTTTGGCAACGTCTGTGAAGGTATTAAAATCTCTGGCTTTTTTCACTTTAAACCTAATCTTTGGACCCGTACAACACCGACCTCGTTGTGCATTAAGAAACATAATAGCGAAAGAACTGCGTGTTAATGCGCCACTTTGTTATAACTAGGAAGGTAGGTAGAGTTCTTACATTGCAGCCTTAATGAGGATCGTATCACGTAGTTAGCATTCTAAGTGTGATGCAAACGTAGCGCCTCGACGTGTTAAAAAGAAGCTTACATACTAAAAGAGCAGCAATTGTGTGAGATACGGAAGGCTTCATTACAATTTGGATTAAATATGGGGTAATATCGTACGGCTAGATCTCCAATATAATATAAAATTGAAAATAGAATTTTTGTATTTTCCGCATACGATTTTTTGTCCATTATGAACCATTAAATTAAGGACCGTATTTATTAAAAATTATGAAGAGTTATAACGATAGAAACATTAAATGAGACTAAAAAACAATATACCTATCAGAAATACTAATTGAAAAACTACAATGGTTACACAACACAAAACTGTCAACATGAAACATCTGTTTTGCAATAATCATTTATAGAAATCAATATAAATATTAATTACATGGCTCATGATATCATTCGAATACCATTGACTAATTTTCATTAAACGTAACAGCCAATAGTGTGTTTCACAACAGTGGAATACACGAATAGTACAACCAAATGTCCAGAAATAAAATTTAATGACTTATCGTTCCTACTGGTAATATAAAGATTTATATCATTGAACTAATTATATTAACCTGTTTGGGCGTATTGTTGAAGTTTTAAATTCAAATTATAAATGAAATATATAATGTAAGGTAGCCATAATTTATCATTAGACGGAAACATTAATTTTATTTAAATTATTTGTATCATTATTGACATTAACAGCCGGATTATTAGAAATTATGTGAAACACATCAACAATCTTAAATAATCTATACATTATTCCTCTAATATTTTTAGATTGGGTCAAAAAGAATTTAAGTTATATAAGTACGCACTTTAACAGGAGCAAATAATTTTTAATACTATTTTTTTTTCAGTTCATTAAATCGTTATTTTAAAGACCGTTTAGTTTGTCCCATATAATAGGCTTTGCAATGTAATAAAATAATTTTTTAATATCAATTCAGTATTGCTACATATCCTTTTAAAAGCAGGTCGATATGACACATTACTTCATTGTTACATTCAAATTCTTTTTCGTTTCTTCGGTAGCATATATTTGTAATTTACTGAATAGGATGTTTAAATATTTAAAAATCGTCAGACGGAATGTCATATATTAAAAAAAATATGTTTTATTTAATATATCGATACCTGAATCAGTTATAATTATATTAAGTTGAATTTTTCGCGATACTACAGGGAACGACACCTTTACAAGATGAAACGTTTCTATAAAATATTAGGCAATCGAGTTGGAAATTACATTGAGTATGTAATCAATTTTGAAGAAGATTACTTTAATTAATAGTGGAAGGAAGCCCTGGAATAAATATAATTAATTGTCACTTTTTTCTGATGTTGAACACCTGTCATTAGAATTACTATAAAATAGATAAAAAATAGTGTAAATCTTTTGAACTGCGGTATTAATAATTGACTAAAATATGGTTCTAACTACAAATTTATTGGAAACAGTCTTACGAATAGGAACCAATACAAACCATATTTTTCCAAAATAATCGTCCTTTTTCCTACATTTTTGCCAATGAACTAACGTGGGAAAGCATTTGTTCATTATAGATCCGTGAGTGAATGTTGTGATTTATTTGCTACTGTATTAACGGCTCGTTCACAGAATTGGAAATAGTTTGGGAACAGAGTGTATTATATTGCCTTAATTGATGAAGTAAATAAAATGAAGTGACACTATAGAGAGATTCCAGACCCAATCATTTGTCTGTTAATAAAATGAACACTGTAAGCTTATAAACTATCAATTATAGTTAAAGAAATGAAATTATTGATATTATTATGTGTAGTTTATTAAATTGTTATACTGGAAAATATAAAATATTTTGCAACCAAGCTCTGTCATTTGCGACATTGTAGTGTATTGTGTGATGTCTCGATCTTAAACTAAAAGAAAATTGTTAACATATAATGCCTAAAACGTAAAAAGAGAAGTTATAGGCTGTATAAAGGCTCCATTTTCGAAAGTGGGCTTTTAATAAAATTTAATAGCCCAATAATAAACATTTAACGCAGAAAAAAATGCTGAAATTAATATAATTAAAATATTTAGAGCACCCAGATGAGATTATGGTTTGTACATATAAATAATAGCAGAAAAATAAAAAATAACATGAGGACACTTTGAAAACGGCAATTCGTGCTTGTCGATGTGACAAAAGACCATATTCCAGTAGTAACAATCTATACCGGTTACTAAGATCTTACTGTAGGGAGAAAGTCGACAACTTATCCACGATTTTAATATTCTTTTTTTTTGCAAAAGAACGTAGACAAATTGTGATATGTTTAGATGAAAGTAAATGGATAACTTTTCAATGATAAAAATGTCTGTGAACAATTCATAATTCTTTTATTATTATGTATATGTTGTTATAAATTTTATCGTCAGCCCAGGAAAAAAATATGTGCTTGTAACACGCCGTCGTCGATCGCTGCCGGGCACGGTATTTCACGGATTACTAAATACAATTACTATAATTGGTACTAATTAATTAAACTTCAAGAGAAACAAGATACAATAATATATCAAAATAAAATAAAAGTCAATAAAACTAATTTGCTCATAACGCTAACCACAAGTAGTTTATTGCGTCTATTGCAAATTGATAGCGGCTAAGCAATATAAAAACTTGATTTTATTTTATCAATGATAAATTGAAAAATAGAGGTCACTACTGAAAACCAACCGACAGGATATTGATTTGTATTTGTCAGACAACAAATACTATTTAAAATCGTCATGATTATTACCAGAAGTTCAAAACTTCAAATGCCTCTTAAAAGGTTATGAAATTCTCTACATTAGTTTGAGATTCTTTGAGATGGGCCACACAAACTACTAATATTGTCATCAGTTTTGTAAAAATATGTCTCAAGAAAGTTTTTTAAAAATAACGTTTCATTTTAAATAATCCTTCGCCATTTTTTAATCCAGTTCGATTCCGACTCTTTAACAGCAAATTAATAATTATAAAGTAATACATACCGAAGACGAAACAGTAAAAGTACCCCATGTTTGAGAAAAGGTAAACGGAATCAGACAATACAATATTTAACTTACAGTAAAAATCGTTTAAATTTTAATAAAATTGTAACAAATTTTATTATTTTACTATTTCATGACCTGAAAACCCTAAATGTCGTAAATCTGGTTCTGGCTGCCTCGTAGAACACGCTTTTGATCCATTATAATTTTTAAAAAATTTATGTAGCCGATCTTCGATATATTATTATTTTTATAAAAAAACTAAATAAACCTACATCAGAAGTTTCATAGAATTCGGATCAACTATTTCAAAAATGCCGCTTTCTTGTAGAATCTGGAACAGAACTATGATTTTATGATCGCGAATTCATCGTTCACATTTCAGTTTAATATTAGTAAAAATTGAAAACTAATTCTGTAGCTTTCTTTGCTACGCAGAACTAGAAATATGCTTTGACATCGATCGCAGATACAAAGCGAATTACGCACAGAATATTAAGCATTGCACGTAGCATGTCATATTCCGTTTGTAACGGAGAGAGGGCGTTGGCTTCGCGATCGCCGTGCTTGATTACTATTTATGAATTTATGTAACCCAGGAATTCAAGCAGTAAAGACAAAACCAGCAAAAAAAATTGTAGCAGTAAAACTAATAATTCTTGGTTAATTTTTTTTTTGTAAAGAAAAAGTGAATAAGTTTCCACGCGGTTATAGTAGTGAGGCGAAGTCTGTAGGTCAGTAAAAAATTAACGAAGGAGGATGTATTTAAAGTATAATTAACTTACAGTCATTAATAAACAACTAAGTACGTCTTGTATAGAGCTAAAATCAATTAATGTATCTTATTATGTCTGTAGAATAATAAAACAATCAGCTGACAACTACATTTAGTAATCTCTATCAATTTATAAAAGGGGATAAAAATATATTGAAAGTACAAAAATTTAAAATATTAACAGTTCCTGCAAGAGAAATCAATTTTGGGTACGACACAACAGGATATACATCTTTTTTCATATCACAAATTCATTGAAAGACTAACTTTCCAACAACTTTGCAATTCCATAATAAATGTGTTATCAGGGTTATATTTAACAAACATTTTCTCTTATTTCTGCCTCATTACTCACTAAACTTATTTCATATTGATAAACAACGAGGTGGCTAGTAAAAACGCATTTAAACCCTTTGAAAATAATACAATTACGTTATTCTAATTCACTTACTGCCTTAACAGACATTTTTAACATTCGTTCAATATAAATTAATGAGGAAACAAATATATAAATGTGTTTGATATTGAAAATAAAAAACCTTTAGACGTTCACGAGTTTTGCTAAGGATTATTTTATTATAATAGTAGCTTTCGGTAGTTAAACTGCAAAAAGATAGTACAATTAACAACATCATACAATTATATTCCTAACTTTTTAAAATAAAAAACTTTACCTACCAGTTATATTTAAAAAACTGACTTAACAACATTATCCGTACTGTGTAGTTCGTGAAAACTTAATTGATTGATTTTTATAGTAGCGTTTGTTTTAGGGAAATAATCCATAGTAAAACTTGTGACCGTCTTTAGGTTTTTTATTTTAAATATCAACAGTTAACATTAAATGTTGTTTAATGTGAGTGTTTTAGCCAGAGTCACTTTATTTTTTTATTCGATTGAAAACTGAAGACAACTTTTTTGAAATATTACAACAATTATATCAAATCCATCTTTATTTAATAACTAACTAAATTAGAATACTTCTTTAAACTCTGGCCGTTAGACCGTTTACCTGATTTGACTGATTTTGAAATATTTATTTTTGCAATGAAAATATGATATACCAGGTAAAGTTAACAACCTAGATAAATTATTACTAAAAATTTCACTTCTTCAAACACTTAAAACACTCACGTTTTGAATAAGTAAACTTTAAAAACTATAATTACGCCCAATTTATCAAGTAGAACTATAACTGGTATAGCGGTAACTATTACTAAAAAATACGTTTTGAATTTATGAAACAGTCAGTTCATTGATAAGACCGAAAACACTCCTGAAACGACAGACAAAAACTAGCGGTGGTAAAAAGGAATGAGGGAGTAGATAATCAGAACATGAAAATGATTTTCACGTCAATATTGATTTAGGAATAACGTCACCAATGTCTACGAACACAGCAATAAACGGACGTATATTAGCAGAATAAACTTAAATGATTCAACTACCCACAAATTTAAGATAAGTATTTTTGGCACAGAACGATCACAACAAATGAGAGGAAATGAATCCTGTCACAACAAAAATGTTATTAATTAAATAAGTCGCTGATGACTAGATTGGTGTTGCAAGTAGAATAAAAAGTAATGTGATTCAGAGTTTAAGAATGAGATTTTTTTCATCGCAAAAGAATGAAACGTTTGCGAATGCCTGTAATCATAGTCTAACTACAGTTAATATTTATGGTGTGCATGCCAGACTTGTACACTGTATTCCTGGAAGTTTGAAGAAAAAAAATTAATTACTTGAAACAATGTTATTATAGGTTAGTTACTAGGAAACAGTGTCGAAATGTTAAGGAATTTCTAGTTTCCTCAATGGGCGGTAACCCGGCAACCCTTTACATATCAAACACCTAAAGAAATCATTCGTAACAGGCAACAATAATTTTATTTTTGAGAAATTTATTTGTAAATGACGTTCCGGAACTCACCTCTGAAAAACAATACGGACAGTAGACTCGCTGTCAAAATCCATGTAACAGCCATGACCACCGATGACGCTACAATGACCTGCGAATCTTAAACTGAGCAGAGTGATTCTCACGACGCACTATTTCATCGCAGACTTTTCCTGTCGTTCTTCCACCCGTGAAACGTTTATGTGCGGTTTGACATTGGCGACACGGGAGAGCAGAGCGGTACTGGAAGCGCCTGGACCGAGATTCGCGACGCGACTGGATGCTGACTGGAGCCGCGGAAGTGAGGATCTCCAGTGCGCATGTCTTCCGACGACGTCGACCACATCACAGCAGCGCCCTCTGGCCCGGAAGACCGCAAAGCGACCGTGGAACCATTACCGAGAACTTAATCGGCCATGGTCAATCGCTCCTCGTCAAGCAAGCCACACACATCAACTCCTCGTAAGGTTCCTACTAACTAAGCATGATTGTAAGTCGGCCTCCAGTCCCCATTACAATCTCTTCGTGATATAAGAAACTCGTTTCTGTACCGTAAATTCAGCAGCCAGGTCATTTTATACGTCACTGTTAAATAGAGACAGCTGAAAGCGAGAGCTATAATTTTATCATTTATTTACGGAGAATATTCACTTTTGAAACAAAATACTTTTCCATTACAGTTCTAAAAACAATGAAACGAAGTTACTTCTGAATGATCGTTAGAACTAGAATTAAACGTTCCGTCCATGTACGGGGATGAAAATTAAAATGAGAAAGCGAGGAATTTCCCGGAATGAAATGATATGAATAAAACATGCTATGGTTTCAAAAGGGAGTAAATATTTATTATTACAGAAAGTTTCCGTGATGTGAAATGGTTGTTAGTTGTAACACAAGTAACCGCTATTCAGCTGTCAACGATAGCAGAGCTCGCCATGGAAACGACGTGTAATAATAAATATTTAACTCGGCTGTAAACCAGTGGATGTTTTATTCATAAAAAAAGTTAAGCTACTTTGAAACTCGGCAAATACTTTCACGGCAATAAAACAAGAGCGCAGAATAAGTCTTCTTTATTTTAAAGTTTTAAAATAACCCTTAATTGATTTCTATCGAACGTCTTCAAAAACTTTTATCTCTAACTTCGACGAAAATTATAGTAGTTTTAAGCTAAATTTAAGAATTGGGGGCATCAAATATTCTACTGGATTTTGTTCAGTTACTATATAATATTATGTATTAAAAAGTAAGAGGTTTTATAATAGGTTATATTATATTCAAAAAAGTTGAATTATTTTTCTTTTAAGTATGCTAGATATTTATTTTTCCGTCCTGCTGTGGTCTAGAGGCTAGTATCGCTGTCACACATCACAGAGGACCAGAGATTGGGTGATTGAGCCGTTAAAATAATGGAGACTGGGATTAAAACTGCTGGAGAATCGATACGCTGACCGCGTATCATTCCAAGTTTAAAAAATTGGAAGGTAAGATTAATCAGGGAATTTCATAAGGCCTTGGTCCAGGTGTAGTCGGTAAAATCTGAAAGTGTCACTGATGTCAGACGGATTAATAAAGGAGATTATTTGTGAACTCGTCACCTGGGATACTGTGATGTGGATTTTACTTTTATTTTTAAGTTTAAAAATATATTAAAGAATTATAGTATATATTTAAAAGGGTCGGGGCCAATAAATCTCAAATTTAACATATAAAAGAGTTTTATTTTTAATAAATATAAAAGGTTCTACAAATTACGACATTTAGTAATTAAATAATTTTAATAAATTTCAATTACCCAGCTGAGCACTTACAAAAGAAATAACATAGTAAGAGACTGTAGTAAGTTTAATCTACTTTACTCAGGGCTGAATGACGTGTTTATACGCATATCAGAGCGAGAGATTATTGCCTTTTGTTTCTTACTTTGCATTTATCCTCCCCCAGTTTCCATGTTGAGCGGCAATCCTGGAATCAACGCAAAGGCAGCTTTCGGGTGGCATGTGAAGTGGCAGGCTTCTGATGTGGTTCACAAAACGTGTCTCCACTTACGTTTCCTCTTCACTTGGAGCCAGATCGCCTCTCTCCTCTGTCTCCTTGAAGCCAGCCAGTCCAACTTTCTGTTTCATAAGCTACTCTCTAACGTCTCACCTCCAACTCTTTCCCGAATGCCTTTTCAGAGGTCCTTTACCACCTGGATCCCACCTCTTCTAAAAACCTCATTGGTCTCCCCGCTTTTTCTATCCTATCCAGGTCCTCCAATGCGGTTGGCTTCTCTATCATTCATCTCCAAAAATTCTAAGTTTGGGAGGGAGCACCCGTAGCTGTCTTTTGGGTCAACCATCTTGCTGACCTTGGCTGACCTGTTTTTCTTGACGAGTTGAAAAAATCCTTAGAGGAAAAGGACTGAGGCTCCTCAGCGGCCTTTCAGGCTTCAAATTTACGACTGTTTTTGTTTGCCAGGTTACCCCGGAAGAGTGCCCTGCGAACATCTCAGGATCTGTTCTTTTATGTAAACGGCGTACAGAATTTTTAATATTGTAAATTAAGTTAGATTAATAAAAATATATAAAACGAAAATTTATACACGTCACAATACATAGTAACAACCTGATGAATAAAGATTTACCAGCGTGAGAAAATAATACAAATTATACAGCATAGCATAGAGCACCAACTTTGAAACCATAAAATCTTGGGTTCGATTCCCAGAGCAGTCAAGATTTTTGCATTTTGTCCTTCTAAATACAAATAGTTCAGTGTGTTGTAGTACACAATTCTTAGACTGATCTGATGTAACCCTATTCTGCGCAAGCCTTTTAATTTTTACATTACTACCACATCCCACATTCTTCTGAATGTTTTTAGCGTGTTACAGTCTTGACCTTTCCCTTCTGTTCTTACGCCATACAGGTCCCTCTAATGCTAACTTTACAAGACCCTCATTTTCCAAAACATGGCCTATTAATCAATCCCTTCTTTTGTTCAAAGTCCCCCATATTCTTCTTAGAACCTCCTGGATAGTTACTCTATCCACATTACTGATGTTCAATATCCATCTATATTTCTAAATTACAAAAGTCTTTGCATTACCTTCGGTTCACAATTATTGTTTCATAGTCAAATACAAGTAATAAATTTTCAATGATGAAATATAAAATTTGAGTCACGTCTTGAGGAGACAAGACTAAATCCATTTTTATCTCCTGTGGTCTAGTGGCTAACGTCGCTGCCTCACAACCCAGAGAACCCAGGTTCTAATCTTTGCATGGACTTGGATGTTTGTACCATCGTGACCGGGATTAAGACTGATGGAGAATCGATAATCAGATCACGTATCACTCCAATTTTGGAATGTGTCATATAAAATGACCTGTCAGTTGTCGACCCGGTAGGCCAAAGCCCCCCCTGGACTTCAGTATTACTCTTTGCCATCACTAATCACTGTGGTAACAATACAAAACTTTGTTTAACGGCATTGTGTAGGAATTATCGATTTTAATTTAATTTTTAAAAAGTTTTTTTATTTCATATATTCGTATAATTAGTTATGGGACTAGTTATCTTCAATTCACCAATATATTGCAAAGTTATGTACATAGCAATGTTGAGAGTTGATGTGGGGCTGTATTGTTTTGCTACCAACTGTTATAATGAACAATTCCAATTTCGACGTATCGTTCCTTTTCAATGTAATCAATAGCGTATTTGTTGCAAATAGTTTTAATTTTATACGGTTTTATAAATGTAACCCACTAATATTGGTCAATACTTTAATATATATTGAGCGCCATCAACAATTTATAATTCAGTTAATTTGGCTAACCTGTCTATGTTTCTTTTACTCTCAGTAAAGTCTTACGTATTATACCGTACACAGTTCTTTGTGGCAAACCATTTTAATATGACCATACACTTATTACCTACCTAATATATATATATATATATATATTCCTTCATCAAATGATTATAACTAATCAAGTATTAAATTTTACTTGATTATGTTATTTCACTGATTAACTAACATCTTAGATAGAGTAAAATTTAATTTCAATTAAATGAAGTTGTAACTGATGGGGGGATATTAATTACTGAATTTAATAATTGGGTTTAAATATATACATTTATTAATAGTAAACACAATAATTTTTTATGGGTAGTGTGTGTATATATTATGTACAAAAATAATTAATTAAAATGGGATTGTATTAAAGATCTCAGGGTATTAATGGTTTGGGTGACCACGTGTAGCAGATCTACTGTTCGTTGACGAACCTGAGTTGTTTTTATAGGCGTCTTACTGAAATTTCCGTGATGTAAAACTTGAAGTGGCCGGTCGACAATAGCTGCTGCCAAATTGAGGAAACACCGCTTTTTCCTCTTTCTTCCCTTGTTGGTAAGACCTTTCTTCCCTGCTTCCTGGACTGATCAAAGCATGGTCTCCGCTGCCACCTCACCAATTTCCTCTCTCACACACTCTGCTGCCAATCTCCTTTCGCCACCACCTTGTATCACCAGCCAAAAATCTCCTCAAAATTGTTTAATTTAATTAAACAATTTAAATAATTTTAAAACCTTGTCCCCACTTATCCGACACCTATCACTAAGGTGGCAGGGATGGATATTCTCCAATCATATCCCTTGAACACACGCCACCCGGTCACCAAATTCCTAAGCAGATTAGGACATTCCGAACCCGGCGACGAGGTGTCCGAGCTTTATGGTCCAGGTGTCAGCCGCAGTCCCTTTGTTATTATTCCGAGCCACCAAGACGGCGCGCGGAAAAACCCCTTCTTCCTGGCAAGCGACTTGCTCATGGCGGAATATTTGGTATTTAAGTTCCCGAAAATAATAAAAAAAAATTGGACGCGGATACTACTGCGCTACAAAGTCAACTGTCACAATTTAATTAAAAAATAACTTCGTGCAGTATGTTAATTGCTGTATAGGTAAATTTATTTTCTGTTATGTTTGTGACTTCTTCTTATTTATTTATTTTATTTTATTTAATAAAATTGACTGTAAGTGGCCCAACGCGTAGTTTTTTATGGCGCAGATAGGTCGCTGCACTCGAGGGTTAAGCATTTTTGTATACTACTTACTATATATTGCTGGTTAAATAAAACGTCCAATAAATTTATAAATAATTTTACTCTAAACAGATATTTTGACCAATTCTTGTGGGCATAATCCTTGCGATCCGGAAATAAACACTGTTGGGGTAAAACACGGCTACCACCTCTAGGTGCGAAGGGTGGAGGTGGCGTAAATTTTTAAATATGTAAAATCGGCCTATGTTTCCGACGAATAAGTATTTCTTGGTGTTAACTAGTTTGACTGTTCGAAAGTATTGTGTTCCATCTCAAACCCATTCAGCATGGGAGGGAAGAATTTATAGGGGGTTGGGGTGTCATTCTAAAATAAAAGAAAAAGAACTACAGAGTTTGGTGTCGAAACCGGGGTAGTTGGTGTCTCTGAAACTTATTCTGACAATCACAAGGGCCGATTACCTTACCTACGAGAGATATGGAGGGATTTAAACGAAATTCCACATTATAAATCGTCCCATAGTAAGGGGTGTGGTGAAGAGTATGCAAATCAATAACATAGAATCATTGTGGGGTTGGATGGGGAGAGGGGGTGTCGAAGATGTAAGTTTGACGGCAATTACACGAAATCATTCAAGATTCTCTATTCTATGATTATGTACTCGGCTATTATAAATAAAAACGTGGCAACGTTGGGCACCCAGATAGTTTATTATAAAGTGAATGAATGTTTTGTTCAGAGAATTTAATTTGAGGTTTTAATTACAGGAATTTATAAAATAAAAAACCAGTCCATTCATAAGAATAATACAGTGAGTATTGAGCATTGTCAATATTTGTAATAAATCTTTATCTACGTCATTCATACAACGACTTGCTCGTCTACTGTTTTATCTTCAGATTATTTCTTCGCATTGTTTTGCTCGCGAGGCAGGGATTGAGGTCCTCCTTAAGATCAGATGACTCGGAGAACTAGGCGGAATATCTGCCGTGTGCATCTGACATCAGGGAGAGGGAGAGAGAGAGAGCGAGAGAGGGAGGGAGAGGGAAAGAGAGGATATTCGCACTTGAAGCCTTCGCTGGCGTCACTTGCAGTAGCATCTGTACCGGAACGTATTTATCGGTAAGGCTAGCAGGGGACGGCTTTTATTACCTCCCCTTCTATTCCTCACCATTAATATATCCCCTTCTCCGACTCTTCCATTTGTTTCTCTTTCTCCCTCTTTCATTCGCCAACAAACCGCCATTACCTTTTTCTTTAACTTTGCCACTTTTTGCACACGAAAAGTCAGCAGCCGCCGGGGCGAGTGGCAACAATAAAAAGTATAGTTGTGGTTGAGTTTCTCTTTCTCTCTCTCTCTCTCGTCCTCCCTTTTCCAGTGTGTGTATGTGTACGGATGATTCCCCACCCTCACAAAACTGTGCCGAATGCTGGAGCCAGATAGCAGGCAATTTTCAACTTCCTCCCTCCTCTCGGAAGCAGATTACTGGTGAATTGAACTTTTATTTCTGATTCTTCGATCCACTCTCTTTTGATTCCTTTTTATTTTATTTCCTTATTGTCTGAAATTTTTAAGCGTTTCTATTTCGTAAGACACAAAGGCAACTACTCCACTGACAATACATGTTTCCTTGTGATATTAAGATGGTACGTTTTAATGCTTCTCATACTTACATTTACAAACAGAACTGAATCTGTATCAATAAAACAAATCCCATAATAAAAAGTAAATTATTCTCCAGCTCTTTTCCATATTTCTTACTACAGTTATTTTAAAGAAATGTGAGTTGTTAATAATTACGTTCTTGGATGTTTTATAATTTCTGATTTATAAATTCACTTAGGATGCTTAATTCACGAAATATTTATGTTTTATAAAATCATAAAAGTTTCAGGTCATAAAATTTTGGCACTTTCAGTGTTTAATATTGTTAGCATTATTTCGATAAAAAATATAAGTAAAAGAAATCTCCTTCACTAGAGAGGGAAGTGTGTGCAGTAAGAACAAAATAGGGAGGAAAAGGATGGAATACGCTAAGGAGATAAGGGGAGATGTGGGTTGTGCTACTTATTAGGAAATGAAAGGGCTTTCGCAAGATAGATTATCATGGAGGGTTGCATCAGACCAGTCTTAGGAGTGAATACCACAGCTACAACAAGCCTCGGGAATTTTTTTGCGCGGAAAAGTAATTGTATGCATCAGAAAATTAATCCTGACGACGATGGCGGAGCTTGCTGTCGAAACGTTGTGTAAGCAAACTTTGACCCGGGCTGAAACCCGAAAATTGTAGTTGATACAAATTCACTTGTAAGCCTTCACTCTTAAATTATAATTAATGTGTCGGGTCTCGCCAATAACAACATTCAAAGGGATTTTCTATAAATTACTTTTGTGTGTCACTTAATCCAATATTTAATGTTACCCGTGATAAATAGCAAACAATTGACATCCAAATCATATTTTCATATTGTTAATACGTTATTAAATTCAAAAAAAATGTTATAATAATATTTGTATTTTTAAAAAGCTCCCAGTAATTATTTAGTAGAAAATAAATGGTAATAAAATCAAATCCAATTCAATCTAACTAAATTATTACCAACATAATTATTATATCCATGAATTAATAACAAATATAATACAAGGTATCTTAGAATACCTCTTAATTGACAAGTAACATTCAATTTATGGCAAATTTAAAATTTGTATTTAATTTAACTGTTATTATTGTAGAACAATTTCTGTAAAGACCATTTCCTGACTTATATATGAAGAGAATATAAATGCACGTACATTGTGATTTTTATCGATCTTGCATTGACGGCGGACTCAAAGTCAAAACGAAGCAGAAAGTACAATTTTCATAGAATTTTAAAACATTTATAGCAATTTTGGTAATAGTAACACAACCTACGTCATTCTTGAAATTCATGACTAATTCGTTGAGGTAAAAATGCAGACGTGAAGTATCTATCATTTACTACATTAATTTTCAGTTTGTTATCAAGTATTTTGACTACACGCTGCATCAGATAACGTATGTGATGACAAATTTTCTGACCCTTCGAGAAAACTATTTTACATTTTTGAGCTTAATTCATGCTACATCGTCACATATTATTTTCCACTCAGCTGAAATAAGAATATTGTGGAGTGGATGTGCGATGTGGTACAGTTATTTTTCTATTCTCTCACTTTTTGAAAACGAGAACGGACCCCATTTGACAAGCATATTAATGCTTCTTTCTGGTTGTTCCTGCTTAACATTCCGAATCTCCACCAGGTTTAAGGAGGAAATTGGCCGACTGATACTTTAGAATGACAGTACCTCGGAATGTGAAAACCTCGAGAAAAAGAGAGATAATACGTGGCATTCCCAAAGGTAAGCCGCGTAATCACTCAGAGAAATTTCCCACAGGCATGGTTGATATAAATTACTCCTAATATTTGCGCAGACACGGAGAAGGGAATGCTGCGACCCCACAGAAAATTCGTCTCCCGTCATTCGGAAGGGCGTGAGAATAGTGTCCATTGCCTCACCTACCTGATGCAGGTTTTCTAGGGTTTTCCCTGCATCTCTTTAGCTAAAACACCGGCCGGGTAGGATCCTTAAACAATAGCCCGGGGACCTTAGTCAACCCTTGGCTAGCTGGCTCTACCTTCCGCGTTCTCCCTTTTCAATTCCCAACTTATGCCATTAAAGGGGAGTTGCCTGTTTCCGGTTCACCCTCATGTAGCCTGTTAACAAAAAAAAACATTTATTCACTTGCAGGCAAATTTAGCGGAGATATCTATTCTGTTAGAATAATATGAAAGTGCGCTGAAATCAACATTTACATTGTTAGTTATGTTAATTATTCAAAATTATTTCAGACGTGCATTATTATTATTTTAATTCAGTTTACAGTCGCATCAACGAACTAGGTCATTAGTGACTTTTGTTCTTTGGGGATCTAATTTTCTTTTTTTCTATAGGATCAATTCAGAAAGGGTACTTGAAAACACATTCATACACACAGGCCCTAGCCAGGAATCGAACCAGGGACCTCTAAAATTTGTGTCTGTGACGCTACTCACCAAATCACAGAGCAGGACAAAACACAACCTTGTAAAGCAACAGAAAAGACTATCGATTACTCGGTACACAGTTCATTATTATGGCATTACTATATTTGAAATATAAAATGAACAGTTAAATATAATAAAATTCTTCTATTCTAATTAATTGTCACAAAGAAATTTATATTATTAGAAACCTTTGGCAAATAATAATATCGTAAACGCAAATACTTATGATTTATTTAAAATGCTAAAATTAATAATAAATATGGACTGTTCTAATAATTTAGTTTTAACTGATATTTCATTGAACATCCTACAAAATATAATACTTACCAAATTACTCATTTTAATAGTGGTTCTCGTCAGACTATTAAAACTACTTATTCATTTAAAGATCTACATTTATTTCATTAATTTCCTAATCATATTAATAAGCTATGACAAGTTTTCTACTAATGAACAAACTAAAAAGCCACAATTATCTTAATAAAACGATGACAAGATTCATTACGTTTAAAATTGCAGTCCTTGATTACATTTTTTTGTTATCTTTGAACCCTGATTTATTATAGAGCTACGTCACGAATGTATTATTTCATATATAAAACCTGCTGCGGATTGGCTTCTAATTCACTAGCTGTGTTGAAAGCAAGGCGATGATACGCATTGATGTCCTAATTGGAAGAGAAAAATAAAATAAATTAATTTTGTATAGTCAAAAATGTATATTGTGTACTCTTTGGTCTGCTCGTTTTAACACGCCCGTCGGGGATGGGCGATGGTTGGCAGTACTGGTTTTGAATTGTAATGCGTTATTATTTACGACAATGTTTGTGATGGGGAGGGGGTCATGGTTTTGGAAGTGGAGTGAGGGGGCGGAGGTTGGCCATGCCATCACATATCGATATTTATGACGACATAATATGTGTCATGAAATTTAATTGGCAAACTGCAACAACTCTCAGGCCATTACAATTGTGGAAAAGAGGGAATGGGGGACGAAGGGGTTATTTTGGTGGCGAACGGAGAAGGGAAGAGGAGAGTATTGCTGAATTTCCATTGGTCGAATCGCATCATTCGTAATAAATATTAACGGAAAATGAAAGAGTTTCTAGGATAGAAGGGGAGGTGAGGGGGGTTGAGTGCTGAATATATACACGCTAACAGGTTATTTGGCAGGCAAAGGGAACTTCTGCATATACATATATACGTGTGAGGGATAGAACTGTTGCCAACGGCCATACGTTACCAACGATATGCGGGAGTAGCAACGAAAAGAGGGGAGAGGGAGGAGAAAGGGTGCTCTGAAAATGTCTGTTGATAGGAAAATTAAATACTTCACTGGCCCCATTACTGGCGCGCGTCCGCCGAGTGAATTATGCTCGTTTAATGAGCTTCAATTTACCGTAATCCATTAATGCATCCTGCCAAAATATCATGCAATTAAAACTAGGATATTTCTCATCAGATTTGAATTGTGTGACCCCAATAACAATGTGTGTATTCGTTTCGTCTTCAGTTAAAGCGATCTACCGAATACTCTATTTTGTACGTATATCCAAGTTACTTTAATGACTGAGTACCGAACTCGTTCTTATATATAAATATATATAATAACCAGCCTTGATAATACGTAAATTATTTGAACAATAGCATCGAAGTTGGCGGCAGGGCTTACAGTTGTCGAAACGTTGCCTGTTAATCGCTGTTTTACCCGGGTGGAAACCCGAGAACTGTTTATTCAACAATAATTTCGGTCGTCTTTCGTGTTTAGAATATTTACATTATTTGTTCAAACACATTTTCTAGAAAAACTCATCTTAATAATTTTCAGCTAACATTTAAATATTTATATTTTAACGGGAGTTATGGTTTACTTTTCTTATAAATGCAACCACAACTACTTGATGATGTTATGCAACCGTTGATACACGAGTTTGCACAATATCAGGGTTTACATACGAAACGAAACTGTGGAGCACATTTTCATCATCCATTATACTCAAATCATAAACAACAGTAATATTTCAAAAAGGAAATGAAGACGTCGGCTCTGATTTTTATGGCTGTCGGTTTCTCGTTTTTTTCAGTTAAGTATTAGTTAATACTTTTTAAATCACATATTTACCATTAAAGTTACATATAGTGCTTTGAAGTCTTCCATTTTGTACCACACAGAATATGTTATTTCTTCTCGATATGCTGTCATGCTACTGTAATTATTTTTGCCACAACATAATATTTTTAATGTTAAGTATATCTAAATTTTTTAAATAATTTCTTCGTAGATGTACAAATTTTGTAATTATTTTCCGCTGTTCTGAAACCGTATCATCGGAATTCAAACTGATTGTTTATAATTAGTCTGAAGGAATATTATATTATTTTGTTTTGAGAGGGAAACGAAGTTTTACTTGTTTGTAAACTTGTATCTGACTGAGAAATATGATTATTCCTCATGACTCACTTAAATAGAGCAAGTAATTTTTCCAGCGATTCATGAACCTTCAATAACTGACATTTTAATGTGCATATTTTAGTGAGACATTGTAATTGACCAATTTAGCTTATATGTCACATTCTGTAAGAAATTCTCGTCATAGTATACCAATTCAAAATATCAATTGTTTATTTTTAAAGTGCTAGAGATAAATGACTGAATGATTGTGTATGACAGCTGTGTCAAAAACAATTAATATACGGGACACTTCATGGAACTGGTAAGATTCCGCGGGCCACATCATATTTTCAAATTTTCTTATAATTATTAACTATAGTGAGGATTCAGGAATATTGACAGTACATTAAAACACATTCATGAAATTAAATGAATAGAATGTGAACAATTTTTTTACATTGTTTTTATTTAAAAATTTGTTTTATTTAAATTTTATGAAGTAAACCAACGCTTTTGTTCTACTAATTTTCAATATCTGGATTCAAAGACTGAGAACAGACAGTTAAATATGGCTGATAGCTGTTTTATCTTTTAATCTTTATCTGCAGACCGTTTTATTTAATTTCATGGATGAAAATAGTTGTTCACATAAGTATGTACTGTCTGAGTTATTTTCACCTAAATAAAAATATATTTAGGGTTTTCCTACTTTTCTATACTTGTTTTTTAAGATCGAATCATTCAGAAAATCAATAACTCCAGTTGTTCTGATGTGGGAGCAATTTACACTTCAAAGAAAAAAGGGACTAGTAAGAAGTGAATTTAAAAAAAACATTGTAACGTTTATCGAATTCTTTTTTTATTTCCTCAATTTTAACTCTATATTGTGAAAATGAGCAACTTTGATTTTGTGCTTTTATCTACACAAATGCATCAAAACGTTTATTTTTGTACATGATGTTTGGACAAAATACGATTATTGTACAAAACTTGCAATTTCATAATACATATTTGTTATTAATGGATCTTTGCTCGCAATATAAATATTATTCAGATAACCTGTAATATCTGTTAAATCTTGAACGAACGAAGTAAATTGTAGATGGTTGAGAGTTCTTGGTTCAATAGTTAACTGTCTTTATTACTGTTTTTAGTGCTTCGTACATTTTTAATATTTTTAAACAGAGAACTTTTTGGTGAAGAAGGCTATATTTTTGGTTTCTTTGCATATATATTGTGTAATTCTTATATCAGTCTTGACGCAAATCCTTTACTTTCACCCGTCATCGGTTTAGTTGTTACAGAAACAAACCTATCTACAGAAAGATTATAATTTCCTAAAATGTTCCACATAGTAACAAATATGTTTTCACCCGTTGTAGTTCCATAAAGACGGATAATTTCGAATAAGTTGTCAGTAGCCTTCATTTATAATGATATAATAAGTCAGTAAGTGGGTTATAATGGTGAAGGAACACGTAATAGGATTTGTAAACCGCAGTTGGTTTTTACGCCGCAATTCAATGGGTTTATAAATATTAATAGTAATATCTTACAGACAGACACTTCAATGTTATTTATTGGCATAGATAATTAGGGGCCAAAAAAATGTAAATGCGGGCCGCCAGTTTTCAGAGCCCTGGTGTATGGAATATGCATCAATTATATAAATCACCGATTGGAAGAAACATCAAAATTTGGTCAGAAAGTTTGTAGAAATTACAACAGATATTCTTTCATGTTATTTCAATCCAAGTTTTTTAAATATGTAATAAACGTTATAGTAATTGTCGTACATGTCTCTAGGCCATATTTAATTAGTTTTGATAGGTAATTTAATTGCAATACATATTAAATATTTTATTTCAATATTAGATCAGGGAAACTCAGAGAGATCAAATATTAAGTTGCGATTCTGGGTCCAATTCGGAAAATATTTTCCATAATACCATACCAGAAAATTTAATTTTCATTTTATTAGTTTCTCCGAGCTGTATCAATTATATTGTATCGTTAAAATAGGAATTCTCTATATTAGTACATTCTATTTACTACCGTAAACCATAGAAAAGTGATAATTAGGTTTGATTTTTTGTTTCTGACTTTATAAAAAAAACTTTGAAATATAAATAAATGTTTTGTACGTAAAATAATTATCATTAGGGGAAGTGTGCGGGGTAAGAGCAGAAGAGGGAGACATAGGATGGAATACGGTAAGCAGATAAGGGTGGATGTGAGATATGCTAGTTATGCAGGCTTGCGCAAGATAGATTATCATAGAGGGTTTGCATCAGACCAGTCTTAGACCTGAATGACACAACAACAACGTAATGCATTAAACATGAAGTCGTTAAATTCAACAGTTAAGTAAGTTACAGAAGCATAACGAAATACACTGAGAAATATCAAACCATATGCTACGAAGCAGCAAAAAATTAAGATCAGATTTTCAATTTTCAACGGGAATCTATTTTTAGGAATTGTGCCAAAGTTACACGATTAATCCCTAACTAAACTTTCACAAATCTACCTGTGCCGTAACAGGCATATTTTGTCGCCACGCGAAGCAATAAATTAGCCGCCATATTTGATTAATAGCCTTTAATTTCGCGCGTCGCCTAGCGGATGCCTTTTATGAGCACCTGAGTTGCTTTCCCCATTAATATGTCTGTAGGGTCGACGCCCTGTAACGCCTAGCGCCGCTCAATTCTGCAATCTGCCAGCTACACACACCGAGCTCAATTGCCTTTCGTGGTACCTCTAACATAATTACGAAATGCTGTCAAATCGGACGCGTATAAGGTAACTCCGCTTCCGTCGTCTCCGTACTACCTACCGCCTACATCTTCCTCGCTTCATGTATCACTGTTGTATAACACATTCTGCTATTTCTGAGCTATGAACGAGTAGGACTTATAAGCCTCTTGGTTTATAAACCTTGGCAGTATTAATTAGTTGTTAAGATTGTTCACTCATGTCTGCGAATTCTATATTCACCTTATTAATATATCACTTCATGTACTATAATGTCTTAAAAATTGGGGAACTAAATTTAAGTTATTTATTTACATACAAGAGTTTGGGCAGTAAAAAATATAAATAAATAACAATATAACTATTATTATAGTACTTTAAACGAATTTCAAGAGAGGTACTGTTTAAAAGCAATCAAGAAAAGGAATAACGGCTGTTGTATAAATCAGCCTTTACTTTACGGAAGTATACAAATTTCTTTCCAAGTGGAATTCATAACTTGGTCTACACATTTCTTCTTTGGAATAATACCCATATTTACATGTACATAGTTTCGAAGACGGAAATAAAAGCGGATGCTAAATGACGAGAATCATCACCCCGGCAGTGATCCATAAAACTCACCGATCATAAGCGATCACGGAGACTTTCATTTTATCACAGGTAATACGGCTATCCTTCTCAGATACCGTCAAAAGACATCCACGCCCATTTACGACCTCAGCTTTTCCTTCCCAATCTCAAAATTGAAACCATAATAATCAATGGTATGAACGTGGTCCCGGAGAAATAGTTCAATATGAGGAATTGATCCTGGACAAAGAGTTCCATTTGAGGATAATAGAGGGAAAACAAAGGGGAAACAGTGGAATAACAAAGGGTGTAAGATTGGGGAGGGATATTTTGACGAAGTAGAGGGATTTTGCTAATTAGGTAGCATAACAACTAGGGGTGGTAGTAGTATAGTAGACACAAAGAGTAGGATAGCACAGGCAAGGACGGCTTTCGCACAAAAAGAGGAATTTACTCCCAGCTACTATAAGTATGAATGTTAGGACACTCTAGCGTTGGAGAAAATACAAAAACGGGCTGAAAAAATGTTTGGGGGTCGATTCGCGAACAATGCTCACGAGAATTTAGGTCTCAGTAATAGAAGGAAACTTGCGAGGTTGTGCGCAATATATAAAGCTTATAAGGGTGAACCAAAGGGCCTGGAAAGAAGTAACAAACCTTCTTACGGCGCTGAATTATATTTATAAAAATGAACACTCGTTCAAAATTGAAGAAAAAGGGCAACGCAAAGACGTAGGAAAATTTTCATTTGTAAATAGGTCAATACGCGATTGGAATTCCTTGCCTGCAGAAATACTTACGACTTTTCCGGGTAGCGTAAATCAGTTTAGGAATAGGCTAAGGAAACTTAAGTGAGTGGTACTTTTTTTTAAATCAGTGAAGTGATAATAGTGAATTGCAGCGAACTGATTTTTATGTGATTCCTTTCTTTTTTTCAGATAAAAAACTACACTTCAAAATTCTTCCTTAGTGTAAACTTTTTGTAATTGTATTTGTGTTTTCTTTGTATATAGCTGCCACCGGGAAAATTCCCAATAGCAGCTAAGTAATAATAATACCCCGTTCATGCCATTTATTATGGTTTCCAAGTCTTCTTCTGACTCCCTAATACAACAATATCATCGGGGTTTTTATTTCTTCTCCTTGTGTATGTAAAAATGCATTATATGGGTGCAAAACGTGGACGGTAGGACTTTCAAAAAGGTAAAGAATATAAACTTTTTAATTGTGGTGCTACAGTAGAATACTTAAAATCAGGTGTGTGTATAGATTAACTAACGAGGATGTTCTAAGTTGAATAAGAGAAGAGACAACCATATGGAGAACTTCGACCAAGAGAAGGGATAGATTAACATGCCACTTTTTGAGACAGAAGTGTATTGTTAAATACGTATTAGAGGGAAGCGTGTGATGTTAATATCAGAAGAGGGAGGTCATGTTACCATTGACGGTAGCGTCAGAAACTACAACAAAAATAAATTGGGTGAAAAATAAAATTCATAAAAATAATTTTATGATAAACATATGTGTGGATAAAATCACTAATTAAGTTCTAAACAGAATAAGGGAAGAGCGAACAATATGGAGTCAGTTGACCAATAGAACGGATAGATTAAAACATGAATTATTTCCATTTTTAGTCGCCGTACGAACACTTCTACGACGCCTGAATTATCAATCTCTGTTTATGCATTATTTAAATTTGAAGTTTAACAGTTTTATTTAATATCATCCAAACGGAACAAATTTTTTACGTTTTTGTAGAGGTATTGAGTTCTTATACTTTTCTGATGCTAACCTATTATGCACAAGCCTTTTCATTTTTACATAACTACCACATCACATATTCTCCTTAATTTGCTAAGAGTATTCTATTCTTGACAACCAATTCTGTTTTTACCCCAAACACTTCCCTCTAATGCTAATTTTACAGGACATTCATGTCTCAACACGTGGCCTATTAATCTATTTTACATAAATTCACAAAAAAATCTGTTTATTTAACCAGACCTAATAATAAAATAATATTAATTCATTTATTACATCATTACATTTCTTTCCTACAAATCAACTGTACGAGAAGGAGAACGTGCTGCAGAAGAAGAGTATAGCAACACATTATCGACAATCCATTAAAAACGTTATGGACAAAGAATGAGGGGTAACTGCCGAGATATTATCCAGTTAAAATATAATGAGTAGTCTTAGAAGATAATTGCGTTATATGAACTATGAACAGAAACTAATATTTTAGCTGAGCTTTAAATTTAGAATTCCTCTATCCGTCCATGAAACATACTGCAAACAGTTGAAGTAGTGGAGTTGAGCGGAAATATATAATTGATTCCAAATTTATACCTTTATATGAAAGCAAACTGATGAAAACGGCGGTTACCTGTGTCTCCATAGAGCAGCAGACTTGGAATAGATGACATACCAGATATATCTTCCGTATCAGATAATAATTTGAAAACAGAGCAAATTATTATAGTTGCACTAATTACGTCATGCCTTATATGTAAAGTACCCACTAAAACATTGACAGAAATCCGTAAGCTCTGAGAATAATAATCTGAATAAGACGTATTTTAATTAAATTAGCCTTTTTGTAGCAGTAATTGAGTTTATTTATGATTTCAACCTCTGATAGAATACAACAAAATTACTCATTGAGGACGAGTATTTCAATTGGAACACAGCGGCAGAGATGATCGCATATAACGCAGTGGTAGGCATTCTCTCTGTCACCGGATAGAATTACGAGAAGCCATTCTACAGTCTGAAAGCCAAGAAAGTCCCATTTCCCAAGGGAAGAGGCAATTATATGGGGTTTAACTGTACCTGTAAGACGAAATCGCCACGGGGTGTTCAACAAACAAAACAGAAAGCGCTTCAAGGTCAAACGATCATTGCCTATAGTTCAATTTTTCCCTATTTCGTAATATATCCCAAAAATGTTCAAAATATTGGTACTTGGTGCCAGCCTGAAACTTTAATTTTTAGTTAATAAAAACCAGAAAAAATATAATGCTGTATTATGTGCTTTGAATATTGAAAAGTTCAAGACAATTTTTTATTCAATTAATCTGCATAACTAGAACCATGTTAGAGTCACACTAAAGGTAATGCACATTTTTTATTCCATATTTCCGTGCTTTTACGGTGTGCAATTAAAAAAAATACTTTTTCAGGTAATCTCCATCTCTCTATACGGTCTTATGTTTCTTGAAACAAGAACCTGAATACCCGCACTCTAAAAGTGTGAACCAACACGTTTAAACCACTATTTGGCAGCGTTCATAACCAAACTGTTTTCCGTGAAGGAATTCCTTCAGCCTTCGTAATCAGACGGTTTGTAGTCACATACAACTAGGTCATGAGAGGAAGGCTGGTGTTCCAATGTTCTCCATCAAAGTTTCTGATCTAGTCCGCAGATTTCTGACAGGCATGTGCCCGCGCATTGTCGTGCTACAACAAATCATACTGCTTATCTTAATGAGGTCAAAATTGTCTCAGTTGAGATTGAAGCTTCACCGTGGTTGTCACAAATGCGTCATAATGAATTATGTTTTCCACGAGGTGAAGGGTCCAAAAGCCCTTCGGAATCGAAAAACAGTGTAGATGTAACTTTTACATTAGAACGTGCAGTTTCAAATATTTTTTCCACTCCATTTATTGCCTCTTCGCCTCGGTCTATAATTCATAATATTTGCAAGACAGTTATCACTAAAATTTACGTACTGTCCTAAAGTTCTCTGTACTTTTTTTCGTCTTTCTTTATCCCTTGAAACGTCTTTAAAGTCCACGTGGCACAACTCTGTCAGTATTCTGCAAACACCTCCTTCATCTTTTCCAACTTAGGGTGACAATTCCTCCACTGCGATTTGTAATCATGGCGTCAATTCTCTGCACCTCGTGTCAGCATTTAGTGAAGTGTTTGCACGAAGGGGAGGTTCCTGTCAGTGCGAGGAATATTCCGAATATTGGCGCCACCTCTTTTACCACGTAATCTGCTTACCTAACTAATGCTGTGATCGACAGCATCATATCCATACAATATTTTTAGCGTCTTGAGGATGATCCCTGTATCTAGTTCTCACACCACAGTATTTATATAACATCATGTTCATTTTTACTGACAAATGCAGTAACAAATTTGAAGTCATGCTATAACAGCGCCACTCAAGGAAACGGGTTTAAATAAATTTAAATACAAGCCGAAATATGTTTTCTCTGAACTTCATAAATATGCATACTGAAACATATAGTTAAATAAATGTAAAGTGCATGTTTTTGAAGCGCCCTACTCAGTTTGATCTGGGCATGACATAGCATCAAATGGTTTATATTTTATTTATGATTCATGCGTCCTATGCCTATATAATCTACTTCTCCCTGTTTTCAACATATCAAATCAAAAGAGCCGTAATACGGTTTACAACAAAACCAAACTACCATCCAACATCACGAATCTAAATTGCGAACTATCCGAATAAGTTTTTACAGCTCAGCTAGAATTTTAAAAGCTCTCAACGGTGTTTTCTATAAAGAAATTAGTAACTTTGAGCTGACCATCATTTGTCATGATCAGATCATTAAAAAACCAACTTAAAACTGACAATTTATATTTAATTAAAACAAATTTTATAATTGTGCTGACTGTACCTTCAATAATGTAGACGAAAAATTACGGACAAAATTGGTCAGAATTTAACATTATGTATTAATTAAATTAGGTCACGACGTTTCGTAACCTTTGTTTGGAACCTGGTCAGGTATGAAAACAATCTATTAAATAAGTATAATTAAAGTGATTGATATAAAATATGCCTATATAAAATACATAAGATGCATTATGTTTATACACTTACCTAAAAGTAAACCAGAAAGTTGTCATTAGCACAAATAGCACTATGATTTTTAAAAAATTTTGTACTTGAAGCACGAACTGTCTCCAAGTCTTCTTATTGAACAACTGACGAGGTAAATGTAATAATTCCGCATTTCTTTACGGGGTGGGTGACCCTTAAAGGATTATGCCGACTGGAAAGGCATTTGTCTCTCAGGAGAACTTCGTGTGTCCTTTACAATTTTTTTAACAACAATATTTTAACAAATATAAATTAGTTATTTTTATGTTTTGACAGTTAAAATTAAAGCAGACAATCATAAATTTTATTCAGGTTTTGAGTATCATTTTTTATATTTAAGAAGGAATAATGGGATCTGAAGTATAGCACTCCACTAATTAGTCCAGAAAAATAGTTTATTTCTGCGTCTAAAATTTTAACGTTGGACCAGTCGAAATTGTGGTTGTTTATGTGTGTCTGTTTTGACACCACAGAGTTTTTATTATATTTTATACCGTTTTTGACAATTAAAATTAAATTAAAAAATTTAAGTTAAATTTATATTTGAATTTAGGTTGCCAAACAAAAGCACAGAAGTTAATAATAAGTGATAAATTTTTTAACTTTTAGAATCACTAAACTAATTAAAACAATAATTCAAATATATTTAAAGGAGTTACGAGAGTAATGCAGAGGACTAAGCGTCATCCTATAAGTACAATAATAAATGGACAAATAATTATCCCAAAGATAAACCGTGACACTGAAATCGTTCATATTAATTTCCATATTGCGTATGGATAAGTAATTGGTTTATCAACGAAGGTGAAAATACTTGTCACATCTATACTTGATGCAGATCTATAATAAAAATACTGATAACTATCTTGAGAAATATTAATTATTATTGTTATTAGATTTCAAAACCAGCACAAGAGAATACGAGAGAAAACAGTGCAAGTTCAACCCTGGTGTCAGTGGCCTTGAAGCGTGTTTCTTTGATCCGTAGTATAATAATACACAGCAGAAATGAAAGCTATTTCTCTGTAATTTCAATTAAAAGAACATTGAATCGCCCGTCAATTAAATTGACTCAAGGGAGTACTGATTATAACTTCATATAATGGAAGTCCCATTTTCTGGATAAATATGTGATTTAGAGAACGAGTGTAAACGGTTAAACTGAGTTACAAGCTGATAAGTGAAGACTCTTGTATTTGCATATAAAACGGAAACTTTAAATTAAATAGGTAGCTTGACGTTGAAGAGAATATGTTAAACAGTTCAACAACAAAACGAGAACATGCTCGAAACTACATATACGAGGAGGAGTGCTGGGCCATATACAATATATACCTGGACGCATCTCATTTAAATTCATTTTTACCACACGGAGTAGAAAAATGCAAAGTGAATGTTCCACGGAGCACGTCCGCGATATTTTTCCCCCTCGCTGGGATTAATTAGAATTACGTACCTGGAGAAATATTCGCACCTAGACCTTTATTTTTTTTTGTACCGACGGAGGCGTAATCTGCAACAGTGTCGTGAAAATACATTATATCACGTCACTATTAGACTTCTCACTCCTAGAGAGGGAAAGAGGACAAGGGAATATGAAGGGATGACGGAAATTAAAGAGAAGCAGCCGTAGGTAATACTACAATATTTAAATAATACGTTATTTAACAGTGACGCATTTCACACCTGGTTTACTCAGCTGCTGTATGATTATTCGAAAAAACGGGTGCATTCTCACAAAAATATTTCATAGCATCTAATTCATAATTAATTCCCCAGTAAAACTTGTTCCTAAAGAACAGTCATCTCTTAAAGCTTTATCCATGAAATTTTATTGTTATAAAAGTTTAAATGTCATTTTCTGGAAACTAATAGTAAAAGAAACCACGAATATCAATATAATTCACTTTCAAGTAGCATAAATTTTTTAGAAGGAAATTAGTCTGGCATTCATTCCTGAACTTGAGAAATCATTTCACAATTTTTTAAATTAAGGTCTGGCTCATTTCAGTGTTGATAGAATTAATATTTTCGTGCAGTCAACTCGGCTTGACATACTTTATATAACATTTAGGATTAGAGTCTACATTGCGTGTCTCCCCAGACAGTGAAATAAATTTACGAAATGACACTTGACTTCACATGACCACATTTTCCTTTCAACAATACACAGCAAATTTTCTCTGATGGCATCCTCGTACCGCGGTAACCTCTGTGGTGTGAACTGCATCAGCGCCAAGGGATTCGCAGAGCTAATTAGCTATTTGCATTGTCGACGGTCCCGTTGCCTCGGAATGTATTGTCTCCCAAGAGTAGTTCCCAAACGGTTTGGTATTCCGTCAATTGGAGACGAGGCAAGCAAGCGAGAGAGAGAGAGCGAGCGAGCCCTGTGTGAAGTGAGGCTCCACCACGTCTTTGTGTCTTCGTCGTTGCTGACAAAGCGACGGGGTTCACACCGCTCAGCCCCAGGGTTGATTGTCATGTCGTGCACAGATCGCTACACAATTACCATCAGCTCCCTGACAACTATTGTTACTACACGGTCTACGCAACAATGGATATTAAACTACCGCGTCGCTGCTCCAAGGTGAGGTAAGACAGCAGACGGCGAACCGACGTCTTATTGCAGGAATTACTTTATCACAAATGCTGGTAACTGCTAAATGAGCAACACCTGACAATGCCTTCCCTAGGGTGAAGCCCGTTACCCAATTACATCCACAAAAATTAACACCTATATTGATAGTAGCATAAACTAGATTATTAACAACGTTTGTGAAACAGTAATGTGTTTGAAAACACCGAACCGTTCATTATCTGAATGGTGATAGCAAATAAATGCTCATGTGGATTCATAAAGTACGTTCTGAAATATGGGTCGTGAGAAATACCAATCAGAGAATACTTGGCTCACGTGGTCTAAGCAAGAACGTTCTGTCATGCTGGGCGTGAAATTCCCAAGAACTGCGTTTTCCGCCTTTAAGAAACGTTTCATTCTTCATTTAATTTGGAAAAATCAATACATTTCATTTATATACATGCAGAGAGCGAGAGAATTGTGGAATTGTTTTTAACATGTATTTATGTATATCTGTTTATTTATTTCTTATTCCTAACTAATGACAGAAAAGCATTTTTAAGTAATAAAGTTTGCTTTTGTAGCTATTAGAATGAAATTTTAAAGAAAATAACAAATTTTATAAATTCAATTAAATATAAAAATCTTTAATGTATATATTTTCATTATTTTTGTTATGAGAAATAGCAAAATAAATCTAAAAATTCGAAAAAAAATGAAAAAATTGGTACTTATTTTTGTGATTACGAGCTTTCTCATATTAGACCTAAAATGCTGTCACCCATCATATTATCATTATATTGTCCTTTAAACCGTTGCTCTAAGTCCATCACATCTTAGTAAAACCGTTTCTTTGGCTCCTCTGTATATGTCGCCAATTTATCTTAAAATTGGTCCAACATGTGTACTTTAAGGGACATAATGCAACCCACATTTTATCTTGACTTTGGTTAGATATTTGAAAATAAGCTTCATAATCTTCACATACGTTTATATTTGTTGTCAAACTAAATCGTTTGGCTCCTTTTTTAATGAATACACCGCAAACGAACCTAAATTCTGAACGTCATTTATTGTTGTATCAAGTCTAAAAACAGACTTTATGAAATAAGTTTTTGGTTACTTTTCGATGAAGACGGTCAGAAAATAAATATATATAATATATATAAATAAATATATATAATATATATTAAATAATGCAACATTTTTTTATGTTAACTTGAGTAATTTATTTCCTGAAACGAAATAAAAATCTAGTTCTTTACAACAATTACAGTTTCACTTTGGCGAATTAATGTAATTGTCTGATTCGTCGCTGGACGACTTCCTACATAGCCAAGGGAAGATTCATTATTAATTAACATGTATCACAGTTTTTTAAAATAAATATTCTCTTGTCTATTGTACAAGTAACGGTCCATTCAGATTTACTTTTGCAATCTCGGAGAACCTAAAATACTTTTTTGAAATTGATGCTATTCAACATTATGTAGACTAGGGTTGCAAACTGTTGATAGAGAAATTCACCATTTCTTTGAAACAAGTATTTCGTTTCATTTTGTGCTCGCAAATTAAATAAAAAACAAAGGTATTGCGAACTTTTTGATAGTTGGTGAATTCTTAAAACTTAACGGTTACAACTGGCTGACTAAATAGGCCTAGTTTCTTAATAGTTTTAACGAAGAAAGTAGATCCACTTGTTCTTTAAAATCATTATATCACTTTAAATGGGGACAAATTTGAGCTTTATTTGAGAATTTTGCTAACGCTGCACATGACTTACTTTTTTTTCCTTTCTCCATGGCTGTACAGCCCATTGAGGGCCTGGGCCTACCGAGTCGACTGCGGACTGTCATCTTGCATGACACATTCCGAATTTGTAGTGACATGTGGACATGACTGTTACTACCGGCGAAGTAACATTTTCTAATTAAAAAAATAAAGAATAAATTAACAACCAAGTCTAGTCAAAATCGCCGTTTTGGCCATTGATCCTCAATTTAAATAATCAATCAGATATGAAGGAAGATTTCACAATTTTGCAGAAAATAAACTTCCAAAGAGATTGATTTAATTAGGGTTTAGTCTATTTATTGTTTTCAATGTATATTGAAATGTTCTTTGAAAATAGTTGATACTAGATTTAGTTTGCAAGTTCATTGGCGTTAGTTCCTAAATTATTTACTGTTTTGCTTTATCATAGTACGAGAAGAAGAAAACAGTCACAGAGAGAAGTTCCTCCAACCACAAATTTAATAAAATTATTACAATTATAAAAGTAACTATCAAATAATAAAAATATTACATTACATAAAATGTAAATTTGTGTCCGTAATTAGACTGAACGTATATAAGGTCAAGCACTAAATGGCAAATGTATATTATGCATTAATCACACGTGGAAATAATCTGTTTAATAGATGAGGCAATAAATTGATTGATCTTATAAAACAGTTTAAATCTTCTTACCGGGAGATTAATAGCAGAAATTATCAAATACGATAATTTCCCATCCCGGGGTTGCTTATTGAATTAATGTGTGAATAAACACGCAAAATATTTCACGCTTCCGAACACGACACTTTTCAATCAATTATTCCGCTAAGTTTGTTTTCCGATAATCGCAGTACTTTAATGCAACATTTCCGCTAAATTTGTCGTAAGCTTGTCATTATGGCTGATTTATTTAAGTCTCGTTTTTTCGTGCTGACTGAATTGAAAAACCATTTCAAAT